>CAWUFW010006201.1:600000-1193137 GCA_963921515.1 Calotriton arnoldi
GCTTACCCCAGGTGAAGAACCAGTGGTTTACAATATTAAAAAACTCCTTTTCCAAATTATATTGCAGCACCTGCAATACAAACTGCTTTGTACAGTCTACGTAAGGAAAAGAGCAGCCTGTAAGACTTACTTTACAAGAGTTAAAAAGCACTCTGTCACGCTACAGGAACTTCCACTATCCATAATGTCTTGTACTGGAAGTTACCTCACAGTCAGTTCTTTTATCCACTTATGTTCACACCTTTTTGTTTCTGACAAATTCCGTTTTTTGACTTTTATTGTACATTTTTAACATCTAGCAGACAATCGAAGCTCTTGTTTTGTCTTTTCTACCAAGTTTTTCCTTCAGAATGCCTTCCTTGTTTGTGAAGTGCCCTTGTGGAAAGAAGAAGGCTACCACTGATTCACAACAGGCATGAGTTTTGTGCTTGCCATTGTCACATTCAGTCAAAGAATGTGACTCTTTCCAAAAGATGGCACAAAAGATCTTCAAAAACCATGAATCCTATAGACTTTGTGGCAAATTGGAAGACCTGACTGAGAAAAAAAGTCTACACTGGCACGTTCTGCTTCCATTGCAAAAATACCTAAAAATCCTCAAGACTCTCACAGTGTGAGTACTAGGGAAATTAGGTCAGAAAAAAAGGAAAAAATACAGCATCATCATCAACATTCTGTCGATGTTATTCACGCTCTCTGTTGAAGGCTTTTGACATCAATGAAGGGTTCCACCCGACCTGCTCTCCGACAAGAACTACCTCAACATCGACACACACCCGCCATCACCAAAGCAGTAAGCCTTAAACATCTAAGCACTCCAGGCGCACATCTACATCTACTTCGGTAGTGATTCTCTCTGTCCACTTCACATCAACCCATTTGGCAGTGGCACTCATGCCATCAAGACATTGGACAGCTGCCCAAATTGGTATGGAGAATCTTGACCTCATCCTTTACAACTAATCGGAGTTTCCATGAAAGAAAAGAACCAATAAGGATATTCTCATCTGCTGACTCAACACCTTACATTTTTGGGATAACAAGGATTATCATTTCAGTGGAGGGCCCTTTGACAACTCCTCTTCAGCCAACAAATCTTTTACCTCCGCTGAGGATGGTATCATGGCAGACATCAATGTCTCTGATTAGGAAGTTACTTTTGACACTTAGAAAGTCTTGGGTGACATGTCCTATCTTAAGGCACCCCACTCTCCGATTAGGGGTTAAGAGGCTCCATGCATTTTAAAGGAGCACAGAAGAGTCAGATCACCATCTCTTTTTTATTGCTTTCACTCATGCTTTTTGGACTCTAGGCCCTAGACATAGTCACCTCTCTGGTATGTTGACCATCGAGGATTTCTCCATAGGATAGCATCACCACTTTTTATGATATTTTGGTGGGAGGTGCATCTAAATTAAACATCCCACATTCCACCCTCCAGCATCCCCCACACCCCTTCTACCACTAGTCTAAGACTTGTTAGAGATTGAGGTCAAATTTCCAACACCATCTCAGTATAAAAGCAGCAACTTAAGACCTGCTTAAAAATAATAAACCTCCTCAGCAGGATCCCGATTTATTAAGTTCAGATTCCAAACTAGGCATGGTTATAGCCTCAGCATCGAGGAGTAGGCACACTTCGACTTTCAAGAATTTGGCTCAACCTGACAGAGTGAGTAAAAGTCTAAATGTGTCTGGAAAATAAATTTCTAGATAGAGATTTGCATCCAAACCAATGGGGGGGTTGCAAGGGAATGTCCCCATGCACCATTCTTGAAAAGCCCCCTTGACACAAAGCAAAGCAATGCAGCACATGGCACAACTGTGTGTTATTTTGGGATACTACCAAACACGAAACCTGAAATGCTTTGAATAGAAAATCCCACCCTAACACTTTATGTTGTGTTTGCATCAGAAAAGTGAAACAAACCTGGCTTCAAGTGTTAACAAATCTGGGCCTCAGAGCACCGGCTCTATTGGGACACGATGCATGAGAAACAATGGAAAGTTTTAAATCCTATACAGATAACTTACTGAAACACCATGGGTAGGATTTCATTGAAATCATGTGCAAGGCTTCCCTCATCTCAAATCATTAGTCCTGCTATTGATTCAGTGGAGCTTGCAGCATCTGTCTATTGCAATCTCATCACTCTGTGCCACTCTTCTTGATTGTGCTTGACCACCTTCATACATGACAGCAGCTGAAAATTCTCAATCTCCTATTTTCATTTTTCAGGCAGTACCATAAAGAAGAAATTATGACGATTTAGAGTGAGGCTGAGACCCTGAAAGTGGTGGATTTTGAGGAGAAGAAAAATATTTTAAGTCACAGTATACATCCATAGACCATTGCTAATATCTTCGAATGGTTGGATTGCATTGTATTGTTTGTACAGTTTTTATTTTCAAAGTGCCCGTATATGCATGTATGAAAAAAGTTTCTTAAGTTCAATCCCCATGTTGGCCCTATCAGCAACATCAACTACAATATCATCACCATCGCCGAAGATACTCTAACCAAAGAAGACAATCTAAGGGTAAATCAGCACAAAAACAGCCAGCCAACTTTTCATGGCGACTGCCCTTGAGTAGTCACCAGTGACTTCTCCCTCCTTTCTCATCCATTAGCCAGTCCATTGATGGGGCGCGTTCAAGGGATCTGGAAGAGTGGAAAAGAATCGCAAACGACAAGTGGATGCTGACTATTGTAAAAAATAGGCACTCTCTATGCTTCATGCTCCCTCCACTACCTGTTACACCAAAGCTACTTCAAAATTCCACCTAAACATCCTGCAGAACGAAACATCATTGCTGCTAGAGAAAAGTGTAATAGAGCTAATTCCTCACAGGATGAAAAGCATTTACCCAGGATATTCTCCATTTCAGAAAAAGGGCCTGTAGAAGGAATTCAGATCAATCCTGAATCTACAAAGAGCCAAGAAGTCGATCAGGAGGAAACAAATTGAGATATTGGCCATTCATTAAATCTTCCCTCAGCTGTGTAAAGGTGATTGAATGTACACTGTATATCTTCAGGATGCCTACTTGTACATTCTTCTTTGAAGAGAGAAAGCTCATCCAGAATCTCAGTTTGTGCAAGGCCACTGGATGGAGAAGGAGAACTCCCTTCACAACTTTTGGCAAGGAAAACTCCCTTGCCTGATAATGGACGACTACTGCCCCCAACTGCAGTGATATCTGGATCTTTGTTAACAATATATGGTCTTGGACAAACACAGATCATGTATGTATGCCATTACCTAGGCCAGTCTCATGAATTGTGGTCTTTCTAAAGAACATTGCCCTCTGGTGGTGGAAGGCTACAGCCTTCACCAGGAGTTAAGAAGAACAAGTGTGGTGTTGGCAGCATACCATGTTTTCAGTAATAGTAATCAGTAAAGTAAAAAGCCTTTTTACCTGCGTCACTGGAGTGGACCCTCCTGGCCCACTCGTGTAAAGTTCCGCTGCTATGTGCTTAACTCATTGTTGGACTGTATTGTATTGTATGCAGTGCCGAACAGCGCGCGTGGTTGCGTCTGTGCCCTAGGATGTATGTGCTCCTGTTGAGTGGTACAGTATACGAGAGTCAGCGTGCATGGTTGATTGCGCACACTAGGATGTTTGTGTGCCTGTGGCATGATAAAGTACATGAGTCAGGGCATGTTGCATGTGATCGTAGAGATGTATGTGTGCTTGTGAAGGGCACAATACATGGAGATTTTTGTGTTCCATTTTTTTGAGACCCTGGGCTTGCTGCAGGATCATGTGGAGGTAAATTTGTGGATTGCTTAATTCCTGAGAGCTGGGTGGGACACACACTAGAGGAAAGAAGAGGCAGGCTCTTCAGTGCACTTCAAAAGAGGCTCTTTGACTCTAAAAGAGGTCACTGGTCAAAGGGACCTGGGCACATCTCAAGAAGGGGATGGGCTGATAAGACATTCATAAATTATAGGGCAGGGAATGTTTTTAACCCTTTAATACACATATCATTGAGGCTGACATCCAGGTGTGATCCTGTGATTTAGTGCGTTCCGTATTTTGCTTTGTTAGTGTGTATAAATACTACTTTTTTATAAAAACGAGTATCTGGCTGGACATTTATTTATTGAGGTTGCACAATGTAGGATGAGTTGTGAGCATGTATTCATGCTCCACCTATCTCCTTCCTGAGAAGCCTTTGACTGCTCGACTCGCAGTACCACTGAGAGTTAACTGTAGAAGTGGTCCTTGGCCAGTTATTCAGTGCCCATAGTAGGCCAGGCCCCAAAATATCAGGAGTAAAATGCCTCATCCACCATATTTAGGCCCAGTAGCTTCTGTTTGGCCTATTTCAACCTCTGATATCAAGCAAAATTCATATTCACACAGAACTTCTATGCACTACTTAAGCAAGTAAAGGGGCATGAGATCAAGACCTCTCGTCCTGGAGACGCAAAGAATCTGGTCATGGGCCATGGCCAGGGGTCTTTCACTGAAGACAGTACCCTTACCTGGAATCCTAAACCAAAAAGCACATTTCCTAAGCCGATAATGTAAAGAAAATGATGAATAGGTCCTTGATGACAACATTCTTCATCTTCGTAGACTTGGGCTATCCAACAATAAACCTCTTTGCAATATCTAAGAACAAAAAGTTACAATAATTTGCTTTTAGAGGTATGTATGTTTTATGTTTTAGAGGTATGCTGGCTGTGTTTGCTTTATATAGCCTTTTAACCTTACCTGAAATTCAAGACTTCTGTTAGTTTACTAGAGAAAATATGAATCATCATATAAAAATGTAGAGGGTTTAAATGATGGGCTGTTAACTAATTCGTATGTCCTGTCATTCGCCGTCAAATTATGACAACATTTACATTGATTTTGTATTGGCAGAATGCATGTACATAACAAACATTTAAGATTGATATATAATATAATTCATCAAGAAGTTAATATCTGACTAATAATTTAATCTCCTATACATTTAATATTGGCTGCATGCACCTTCTAGAAACCAGACCGCATGAGGCGTTCCTTCAAGCACTGAAGGCCTCTTTGCTGCTTATCCAGACCGGTCATTACCGGTTAGTGCAACCGTAACACACACAGTTATTCATGACGAGGTTGATTCACGTCCTACCATCCCTTCCAGCAAATTTCATGATATTTTCTTTACCACAGAGGTTTTGCACTCTCAGGAGACAACCAATTTCCATAATCGCTTTCAAAAAGCCCTAGGCTTGCTTGCCAATACAGGGTGCAACACTTGTGTGGCTGAATCAAATCTCTACAACCTCGAAAAAACTTGTTTTTATGAATTGTACCGCTATAACCTTTTTAAAAAAAACTAACATTCATTGATTGGTACACAAAATGGATATTCAGTATTAAATGTGTAGATGAACTATATTAACTTTCAATCTGTGATGTCTGTTATGTACAAAAATGACAACAAATTATGTACAGAGTTAATGTGAAATAATGTCATTATTTTTAAAACTATAATTACATTTATTTTTAAATTGATAAAGTTACTGAAATATTTTATCATGAAATAATCATTCTCTCTAATGAGCCTGTTTACATTGCGATATATATATATATTTTTTATACATATATCAAAAAAATAACCTTTAAGGCTTACACTGCCCCATAAATTATGCAAAAAAGAAGCAGAGAACTCTGGGTAGTTCCCAAGATCTGATTGAGACTTCTAGCAGCAGATTCCTTACCATTGAATTTCCCATGCGTCAGTCTGGATCCGGAAACTTTTGCGTGAGCAGTACCCCTGCGCACCATCTGGTGGCTCTGTTTGGTTCCATGTGGCATTGTTGGTGCTGGATGTTCCGTCGCGGTCACCTATATAGGCGGCACTCAGGCGCACGGGCGTCACTTCTTTTCTTTCCGCACCAGTTAGCACTGATCCAGAGAAGAGCTTCCCCTCTGTCTCTTTTTACAGATTTTTTCTATGTTCTGTCAAAGATTATTTATTTTGTGCCAAGGGAATGACTTCTAGAAAGGTAGGTTTTAAGCCATGTGGCACCTGTCACTGTGCCATGTCAGTTACCGACCTGCACCTTGTGTGCTTATGGTGTCTCAAGCATGACCACGACTTAAAGTCGTGCTCGGACTGCCAGGATTAGTGCCGAAGGCTTTGAGGGAGTGGTCCCTAAAGCTGCTTGCGGCCCGGCAGTGGACGCCATCTAGTGCGACTTCTAAGAGGTTTCAGCTCTGATCTAGGAAGAGAAGGTCACGGGACCACTCCAGGAGCCGCAAGTCTTCTTCATTACACTCGAAGGCCTCGGGACACTGGGGAAGAAGCACAAACTGAAGTCTAGATGGATTTTGGCTTCACCTCATTTGTCGAGGATTGACGAGACAAGTGGGGAGCTTCGACGTTCCAAGCACGGTTCTGCAGAGCAATTGCCAGGTCTGACTCCGCGCCTCCCCTGTTTCTGAGAACCGGAGCGACCCCCACTCAAATAAAAGAGTTTCACAGGGCAATGCGCTGAGTATTTGAGCCGGCGACCCGTCAGGTGCACCTTTGGGTCCCGCGGGGTCGGAGGAGGCCCCATCGGGTTCCACGCCGACGGCTCTGGCCTCAGCTCTGATGGGGTCTCATGGATCTTATCCCAGAACCAGAATGGTGTCGGTCGTGCCAACTCATCCTTTCCTGGCACCAGTCCCAACGTTGATAGTCCTGGCACCGCCGGATTCCACCTGCAACGGCAGCCCCATTCTCATCCCCGACGACTCGTAGTCGAAACATCGTCGGTCGACTCCGATTCCGGCACCAACAAGGCCTAGTGGTCCTAGGTCATTGCCTGAGCCTTTTGAGGAGCAGACATGGATGGAGGAAGAGTGGGAGGGGTCACTGGACCCTTTAGAACACCGGTTATAAAGCCCTGGTGAGAATTTGGACTGGTATGACGATCTAGCAGAGGCCAGTGGACTGGACACCTCTCCAGATACTGGTATGCTCTCTCCACCCACCATGGCTATGGAGGAGAGAGCATCTTATGCAATGGTGGTGAAAAGGGAAGCAGAGGTCCTTATCCTGGAACTGCCCTAAGTGGAGGTGAAGACTAACCCCTTTAACGAAGTTCTTCAGCTTCACGATTCCTCATCTGAATCTCTATTGCCCTTTAATGAAGCACTAACTGATGTTTTTCCATGCACTCTGTCCAAGCCTAGCACAAGGGCTCCTGTGAACAGGACAATAGCCCGCTGCCATCCCTCTGTTCTGGGTGATCCTGGTTTCCCTAGCCAACACCCTACCCCTAAGAGCTTGTTAGTCTAAGCTTTGACTTCCCATGGCACGTTCACTGCCACTCCTCGGGAAAAGGAATCAAAGATGCTGGGCACCCTTGGGAAGAAGATGTTTTCTTCCGCCCGCCTAGCATTGCAGCCGGTGAACACTGAATGCCTTTTGGGCCATTACTCCCATGCCCTATGGAAAACGGTTGCACAAGCGCGGAAGAGGTCCGCCCAATCCTCTCCCAAACAGTGAAAGACGGGAGGGATGCTGCAAAGTTCACATTAGGTGTGGTCTGGATGCAACTCACTCGCTAGGCAAAGCGGTTTCATCGATGGTGGCCTTAAGGCGTCAGGGCTGGCTGAGACCATCTGTTTTTCAGGGGATGTCCAGGCCAACCTCATGGACATGCCCATTGATGGGACTCGTTTCATCTGAGAGAAGACAGACTCGGTGCTGGAGCGCTTCAAGGACTCAAAGGCTACGGCCAAGTCCTTGGGCCTCTCAGTGACACCTCGCCCCCAGTCTGCCTTTCCCCCCTTTCGTGGCTATGGAAGGGGCATGCCACTGTGCCAACCATATCCTGGCCACCGTCCTGTGCAAGCTTCCCAAGTTGTGCGAGGACATGGACACATTGTATTCCGACCTTATGAAAATGGTATCCAGAAGTCATTCAACACCAAACCCACCCGGCAGCTGCAGGCTCTAATTCCTCCTAGTTTAGTTCTGCAAGACCAAGGGTGCCCAGTTGGAGTGAGAATCCAACATCATCCCCTCCACTGGCAGTCCATAACATCAGACAAATGGGTTTTGCAGATCATTCGGGGGTTACTCCCTTCCTTTCCAATCTCCCCCCCTTTACCGCCATCTCATGAATGGCTGGCGGAAGTTCATCTTATCTTGCTCCGAGAGGAAGTTACATCTCTCCTGGCCAAAGGAGCAATAGAAAGGGTTCCCATATCAGAAGTAGGCAGTGGTTGTTATTCCCGCTACTTTCTGATATCCAAAAAGAACAAAGGTCTTGGTCCTATTCTAGACCTTCGAACCGTCAATCTCTTCCTCAAAAAGGAGAAATTCAAGATGCTCACTTTGGCTCAGGTCTTGCCTGCCCTAGACCAAGGAGGCTAGCTGGTAGCATTACCTGTAGTTCAAGTTAGGCCACAAGCACTTTTAGTTCACTGTGCTACCCTTTGGCCTTACCAGCACCCCTCAGGTGTTCACCAAGGTAATGGCGGTGGTAGCAGCTCATCTTCGCAGGTTAGAGGTCTTAGTCTTCCCCTACCTCGATGACTGGCTGTTGAAGGCAGCCTCACCCCAGACTATTGTCTCCCACCTCCATACTATGGCAGCCCTTCTGCATTCACTGGGGTTCACTATAAATGTGCCGAAGTCACACCTGACTTTTTCCTCAGATGCTCCCTTACATCGGAGCTGTTCTGGACACCATGCAGTTTCGGGCTTATCCTCCTGAGCAGCGAATCCAGGATATTCAGGTTATGATACAGATGTTTCAACCTCTATCCTGGATTTCAGTGAGAATGACTCTGAGGTTGCTGGGTCTCATGGCATCCTGCATCTTGTTCGTAAATCATGCCAGATGGTGTATGCAGGCTCTTCAGTGAGATCTGAATTCGAGTGGGCGCAGCATCAGGGGAATCTATCCAACATGGTCCAGATCTCGGAGGCAACTGCAAACCTGTAGTGGTTTCGAATGAACTGCGATTGGGTCAGAGGCAGACCCCTCTCCCTTCTCCAACCAGATCACACAGTAGTGAGAGATGCGTCACTCCTGGGATGGGGCAGCCACCTGGGAGAGGTGGGGCTCAGAGGACTCTGGTTTCCTGTGGAATTTGGACTCCACATCAACCTGTTGGAACTTGGAGCTTTCCGACTAGCGTTGAAGGCATTTTTTCTCCTGGTCAAGAGGAAGTTGGTGCAAGTATTCACAAACAACACCATCGCCATGTGATACTGCAACAAGCAGGGTGGGGTTGGGGTTGGGGTTGGGGACCCTTTGTCAAGAGGCCCTGTGTCTCTGGGCATGGCTGGAACAGAAGGTCATATCCCTGGAGGTTTAACACCTGGCAGGTTCTCTAAACACCAGGGCGGACGGACAATGTCTAGCGTATCATGAATGGCGTTTCCATCTGGAGGTGGAACAAGGTCTCTTTCAGCAGAGGGGAGAGCCTTGGTTAGATCTGTTCACCTCCGAAGAGAATTCACAAAGTCATCATTTCTGTATATTGGAGTTTCCAAGGCTGCTATCGCTTGGTGATGATTTTCCATGCAAGTGGAGCTCAGGCCTCTTGTACGCCTTTCCGCCTATACCACTTCTGCCCAGAGTTCTCAAAAAGATCAGGAATGACCCAGCCCAAGTCATTCTTGTGGCACTGGACTGGGCACAGAGAGTTTCAATCAATCAATCAGGATTTTTAAACTGCAGCTAATCACCCGATAGGGTATCCAGGCACTTGCAGGCCCCAGAGGCTTATTCAAACAGCCAGGTCTTGAGGGCCATTCGGAATTGCAGAAGTGAGGTGATAGTCCGGAGATGCGTGGGGAGGCTGTTCCAGAACTTTGCTATGATGTGGGAGAAGGAACGTCCTCCACTTCTGCTTCGGTAGATGCTTGGAGTATGGGCAAGTGAAAGGGAGGCTGAGTGTAGTCTTCTTGACGGTTGGTGGAAGTTCAGGCGGTGGTTAATGTAGGTGGGTCATTGGTTGTGTAGAGCCTTGTGTGCAAGGGTCGGCAGCTTGAATTGGCATCTCTTCTGTACGGGGAGCCAGTGAGGTTTCCTGAGGTGGGGTATGATGTTGGTTCATCGGGGAAGGCCGAGGATGGGTCTGGCATCCTGAGCTTCTAGAAATGAGCATTGATCCTCCGATCATACGGTCCCTTTGGGAGGATCTTCTGTCGCAGCAGCAGGGGAAGGTCCTCCACCCAAGCCTGTCAACTCTCTGCCTCCTTGCGTGGAGATTGAGCAGCGACAGTTGATTTTTAGCCTTACTCCTGAAGTTTGCACAGTTAATCTTGGCGGTCAGCTGTTCCTCCATCAAAATGATATACTCCTGCCATTGGCTAAACTTTGTAAAATATTGTACAAAAAGTCTATTGACCCTCTTTCTGCCTCTCTTTCTGATATTCTACTCTTTATTCTTACCCTTACCCAGCAGGGCTTGGCTCTGGGCACTCTCAAGAGTTATCTTTCTGCTCTCTCTGCTTTCCTGCTTTTCCTATTTTTTCATCCTCAGTAAGTTTCATGACTCCTAAACAGTTGGACTAAACTTGAGGGAAAGGACCTTTAAGAAAGGACCCACATTTTATGCAAACTGGTCAGCCTCCAGTAATGTTTCCTAATAGCAAGGATATTGCAGAAGTCAAATTCCTTGAAACAAGTAAAAGAAAGATCAGCAAGCTTGGCAGAAACATGGAGGCCTATTCACAAAGATAAATTTGCACAAGAGTAAATCTACACATGTAAATTGACTCTTGCACTTTGTAGTATATTTACTACCTTTTGCAGTTCGTCATTGCAGAATGTAAATTTACTACAACGTGTAGACTTACATGAATCTACCCTCGGAAGCATGGGTTGGAGCCAAATTTACATGTGTAAAGTGACTACACCCTAAAAGGCTCCAAAACAGTAGTAAATGAACTCCAGCTCAGACCTTGAGTAAGTGCAGCATCACACACGGCCAATCAATGGTACGGCAAAAGTGCAACATCATTCAACAGAAAATAAGGAAGGTCGGGACTTAAAATAGAACCTCATAGCAAATATTGCTAATATAATTTAATTGAATTTGACTTTGTAAAAATATATATAAATGTAATTTAAACATCTGATTGACTGCCAGCACGTCAACCAAGAAGTGTTGGCAGCCCTTTTAGGACTCGGTCGAGTCCCAAGAAAAAACATTAAAAAAGAAAGAAAAGAGGGCAGGGTGGGAATACTCTTACCCCTAGTCCTGGTGGGATCCACTCAGGGCCTGGGGCCAAAAACGTTGGGTCATAAATGTTTTATTTTTATTTTGCTGCAACTTCGCAGAGGATCCTTGAATCCACTTCAATTTTTTTTAAAAAAACAAGCGTGGTTCCATGCGCTTCTTTTTTCAAATGCCCCCTAAGTGGGCGAGTTCCAGGGAGGGATTTTTATTAATGTAAGTGGGGGAGGAGGACATGCTTGGCCCCCTTCTCCAGGTCAATTTCGGCCCCAGGGACCCCATCCCCTGGGGCGTGGCCTTCTTGTTAAATTATGAGGGCAGCACAAAACCGCTCCTCCTGGGTTCATTTAAGCCCCAGGGACCCCATTTCTGGGGCTCGACAATGGTGTTAAATGGGAGAGGGGGCCAAACAGCCCCCTCCCCAGGCCGATATCAGCCCTGGAGACCCCATTCCCTGGGGCCCAGCCTTCAAAGTAAATTGCGATGGGTCCACGCAGCCCCCTAATTGGCCGATTTCAGCCACAAGGATCACATCCCCCAGAACCCGGCCCCAAATTCAAAAGGAGGGGGGCTGCACAACCCCCCTCCTGGAGCCATTAATGGACCAGGGCACCCAATCCCCAGGACATTGCGGTTTCCCTGCCCACACTAGCACGGACAGGGAAACCTGTGTTTCCTCTTGCTTGGCAGGAACAATTTCAAAACTCCTGCCAAGCAAGAGCAAACACATAGTCTGCTCCTAGCTGGCGGGAGCTTTAACAATGCTCCCGCCAGCTTGGAGCAGACTTCAGATCTGATTCCCTGCCTGAAGTAATGTGGACAGGGAAAAATATCTGAATATTGTCCCGCCATCTGGGTATAGCATTTTTATCTGTTGCCTGCAGATGGAAGCAATGCCGGCTCCCGTTGGCTGCGTGCCCCCTCCACTTTAATTAATGGCTGGGGGACGGGATCCCCAGGGCCAAATCAACCTCGGTAGGGGGACTGAGTGGCTCCCCTCCCCCTTTAACCATTGGCCGAGGATGGGGTCCCCAGGGAAGATATCTGCCTTGGGGAGGGGGGGCTCCGTACCCTCTCACCATTTAATCATTGGCCAGGCCCCAAGGGATGGGGTCCCTGGGGCAGAAATCAGCGCCGGGGCCACACTATCCCCTCCCCCTTTAGTAAATGGCCTGGCACCGGACGATAGCGTACCTGGGGCAAAATCAGCCCGGGAGGGGTGCCACTTACTTTCTCAGACTGTATTTCGGTAAGAACATATAATGTCACTATTTGTTACATCCAAAAATAAAGTCCTCTGCTTACCTAGTTCTAAATTATTTCCTAAATATATATTCTCACCTAGAACTAGGTAGACAGAGGACTTTATTCTTGGATGTAACAATGTTAGAAATGGGGTCTCTAGTTGGCAAGGGTTTGCACCTTTGTCCAAGCAGGGACCCTTCCTTCTAGTCAGGATAAGGGAGTTACACTCCTAAAATAACCCCTGCTCACCCCCTTGGTAGCTTGGCACGAGCAGTCAGGCTTATCTTAGAGGCAGTGTGTAAAGCATTTGCACATAACCAACAGTATTACAGTGAAGACACTACAAAAGGACACCACACCAGTTTAGAAAAATATCCAATAATTTTATATATCCAAAACAAGACCAAAAACGATAGAAATCCACCATACAGTTCTCAGAAATCTTCAGTGATCAAAATAGACTTGAAATACAGTTCTTTGAAGTCGATAGCTCCGTCTGGGGCTATCTCGGTGTCGTGAACAACAAATCCAAACAGTTCTGGCTGACCGCAGCGTCGCGGGCCAGCTACAGTGTCGGGAATCCTAACTTTACGACTTTCAGTATTCACAGAAGGCATTTAGGAGTACTAAAGTTGGGATTTTGTCAACTTAAGTTTAACTGAGACAAAATCCTAAATTTACGACTAGGATTTTGTCTCAGTTAAACCTAAATTTGTCTTAAGTATAACTTAAGACCAAAACTTAAGTTTAACTGAGACAAAATCCTAACTTTAGTACTCCTAAATGCCTTCTGTGAATACTGAAAGTCGTAAAGTTAGGATTTTGTCTCAGATTACTTTTGTGAATCGGGCCCATTATCTCTGGGGAGCTAGGCACACCGTAATTATATATTCTGACCATAAGTACCTGGAATTCTTTTGCACAGCAAGAGCTCTGACACCCAAACGGATGCGATGGGTGTCTTCCTTTAGTGAGTTCGATTTTGTGATCACCTATCGACCAGCCTCACAACAGGTCAAAGCAGACGCTCTGTCCCGGATATGTGTGTCACTCCCACATAAAAGAACCAATCCAGACCTTGTGTCACTGATACCCTCTGATAAAATACTTGGTTACGTTTCATTTGATCAGTTCCGCACCGACTTGGAAAAAACATTATCTGAATTGGACTTCTTGGCTAAAACAACCCAATTATCACGTAAAGAATGGCTTACTCTATCATGGGGAGCATTTGCACATTCCGAGCAAACACAGAGATCAAATACTACAATGGGTCCATTCCTCTTCTTTGGTGAGACACCCAGGTGTTCAGAAGACCAAGGACATCTGTAATAGATGGTTCTGGTGGGAAACCATGGCAGCTGACGTATTAAACTATGTCTCATCATGTCCTATATGTGTAACACAGAAAGTACCCCAATACAACGCCTGCTGGGTTGTTGCAACCTCTTCCTGTGCCCCCTTATCCATGGCATACTGTGAGTATGGACTTTATCACAGATCTACCTAAGGAGGAAGGACAAACCACTATTTTTGTGGTGGTAGATTCCTTTTCTAAGGTAGCACATTTTGTGCCTCTTCCTAAGATCCCTACGGCCAATGAATTTGTGACAGTCTTCATTGAACATGTCATACATTTGCATGGGGTTCCCTCAGTACTTGTGTCAGGCAGGGGTCCTCAATTTATTTCTAAAGTTTGTCACAAAGTGTGTTCCGCCCTGAAAATGGATCTACATCTGTCATCCGCATATCATCTTCAGACGGATGGGCAGACGGAGGAGGTTAATCAGACCCTGGAGCAGTACCTTTGTTGTTTATTGACCACTCTAACAAGTAGTTGGGTTAAAGCCTTGCCTGTGGCTGAGTTTGCACACAACAACAGCTTACACTCTGCTTTAGGCATGTCACCTTTCTTTTGTGCTATGGGTTTTCACTCAAGAACTGTCCCCCTGCAACCCACTTTCAAGGTTCCGGCAGTGGATTCCCTCTGCATGAATCTGAAAGATATGGAAAATTGCCCAAACACAATTACGTCTGACTAAAGAAACTATGAAGATAAGAGCAGATAGACATCGTCGTCCTGCTTCTTTCTATGCCCCTGGAGATATGGTTTGGTTAGCCTCAAAAAATCTCCCTTTGGAGGGTCCAAAGTAATTGCAACCCCATTTTGTTGGACCGTTTTATTGGGGATGATGTCCTCTTGCATCCAGCTAATCCCCAATTGCTGTCTCTGCATGCGACCGCTGCAGGAGCAGCTGGATGCACAGTGGATTCAATCTCAAGGATCATTCAACAACATGGTTCACAATTCATCAGCAATGAAAGCTGCGATGTCCTGGTGGATGGTCAAGGAAAACCTTTTGCTAGGGCTCTCTTTCATTCATACTGTACCGTAGCTGGTGATGACCTCGGATGTGTTAATGGACGGATGGGGGGCTCACCTTCAGGAATTGCAGGTTCATGGAAAATGGTCCAAGTAGAAGTCGGTGTGCCACATCAACCTTCTAGAGCTCAAGGCATTATTCCTGGGTCTGAAAGCTTTCCTGCCTTGAATCCAGGCGGCGGTGGTGCTCGTCAGTACGGACAATACTGCCACAATGTTCTAACTTCCAAAGCAAGGTGGCACAAGAACTAGAGCACTTTCCTTTCAAGCTCAACAGATTTGGGAATAGCTTCTTGCTAACCACATCTCCTTGCGAGTGGAACACGTGCCAGGAATACACAATGAGTGGACCGACTCTCTCAGCAGGGTTTCCAAGCAATGCCACGAATGGGAGCTCAACAACCAACGGCTGCATGTGGTCTTCCAGTCCTAGGGTTAACCAATGTTAGATCTGTTCACTATGTCCCACAGCAAAAAGTGAATGAATCAATGAATGATGCATCTTCTAAAGCGCACAAATGCCCGGAGGCGTCTTGGCGCCATGCAAAACAGGTATGAACCATCAAAGTCCTGAATTTAAATACTATAAGGTCATTGGTTGAAAAGCCAAGTTTTAAGCTGTTTCCTGAAGACTAAAAGTGATGATGCTGTTTTTAATTCAAACTGAAGATGGTTCCATTGTAGAGCCATAGATCTAAAAAAGCTTCTTCCACCCCAAAAGGAAGGTTGAAGGTTGCAACCTTTATGAATCTAGCTGCGCTGGAATGGAGGGTTCTGCCAGGTATATACCATTCTAAGTTTTTCTTAAAATAAGATGGAGGTTTCCCGTACAGGGTCTTGTAGGCTAGGCAGAGTGCCTTGAAGGTGATACGATGGCTAACCAGGAGCCAATTAAGTTGCCGAATGGCTGATTTAGCCGATTGAGATTTGGGGATTTTTAGTAAGAATCATGCAGCAGCATTTTGAAGAGTTTGTAATTTCTTCAATGGACCTTTTGGAAGGTCTACATACAGACCATTGCGGTAGTCAAGTTGCGATAGAACTAAGGCAATGACTACAGATTTCAAGGGATCTGCTGGAAGAAATTTTTTAATTGTTTTGATGATTCTAGGTAAGTAGAAAGAGGTGGAGGTGACCTTATTAACTTGGTCTTTATATTTTAACTCCGTATCCATCAGTATCCCTAAATTCTTTACTTTTGAAGTTGGTGTCGGAGGAGTGCCTAATTCAGACAGTCACCAGTCTGGAGACCAAAAGGACATATCATTGCCAAACAGAATGACCTCTGATTTTGTAGAATTTAGTTTCAGGCAATTACAATCCATCCATTTGCTGATCGCACTCATGCAGTTTCTGAAAATGCTACCAGAATGGCTTGCACTTTTTGCAAGTGAGACTATAATTTTTGTGTCATCGGCGTATGACGCCAATGACAAGCCAAAAGATTTTATCAGGGAGTCAAGAGGAATGACATAAAGATTAAATAAGGTAGGGGATAGAGATGAGCCCTGTGGGACCCCACAAAGTAGAAAGTATGGGTCTGAATTAAATTTGCCCAGCGACACCACTTGCCGGCGTCCCTTAAGCAAAGATTTTAATAGGGTCAGAGCCATGTTGCCAATCCCGAAATCCTGCATATGGTCAACCAATATCTCGTCGTTGACTGTATCGAAAGCTGCTGATAGATCCAGACGGATAAGGACCGCATTCCCCCCTCTGTCTAGGGACGCTCTAATTTCTTCCGTAGCTGTAATCAAAGCAGTTTCAGTACTGTGATTTTATCTAAAACCGAACTGTGTTTCATATAAAAGATGATTATTCTCAATAAAAGTGGAGAGTTGGAGATTTATAATTTTTTTCTACCAGTTTGGCAGGGTATGGAAGCTGAGCTATGGGTTGATAGCTGTTCGGATCCAGGATTTTAAGATTGGGCTTCTTTACGTGAGGAAGCACTGAAGCTGACTTCAAAGAGTTAGGAAAGATCCCTGTTTTAAACATGGTGGATAAGATGATAGACAAATGACGTGCTATGACTTCCAGAACTTAGGGGCACATTACGATACCCGGCGTAAAAAATCCGCCAGGCATGGAAGCGGCAAAAATCCGCCCGCACACACCGCCTGAACACCGACCACGCCATTATGAGTACACAAACTGAAAACCGCCATCGGCGGAAAAATCATACAAAATACCGCCCGCCATCGTCCGAGTCGGAGTCAAACCGCCCGCCACGGACGGAAACACGCACGACAACACAAAACCGCCCGCCCACACGGCCGACACACCGCACGTGAAATTACGATCGCACCGCCATGAGCGCGGAAAACAACAAAAATACCGCCCGCCAGCGCAAACAACGCCGATGAGAATCGACACGGCAGAAGCCATGGCGCCCACGTACCTGCACAGAAACCATCCGCACACAAAACCAATAGCACACAACATGGCCAACAAGTCCACACAGCAAAGCACGCACAAATACACAAGCACAGTACACATCCCGAAAACACCCCCCGGACAAACAAAAAATACAAAGGCCAGAACCCCAGACACAACACACCTGAAAACAACAGACCATGAGGACACACCCACATAGGTGAGTACAAAAGCAGCACTCCCACAGACCACAACCCCTTGCTACATTGCAAACCAGAGAGGAGAGGAGAGGACACAGTGACACAGCAAGGACAGCAGCACACCACAGAAACGCACACATCACAACCACCACCACCACCACCAAACACCGGCACCACAAACCCCCTGCACATTACACAACACACACCGCACCACCACCACAAACACCATGGCACCACAAAGGATGCCCAAGTTCACGCCCATGGAGCTGACGGTCATGGTTGACGAGATCATCAAGGTGTACCCACAAATCTATGGGAACATGGTCCAGCACACACCACTAGCCACCAGAAACAGAATGTGGACCCGGATCGTAGACCAGGTCAATGCAGTCGGGACCCTGCCCAGGAACAGAACCGAGATAAACAAACGTTGGAATGACGTAAAGAGCCTGGTCAAGAAGAAGGAGGGCAAAAACAGAGAGCTGGCTGCCGTCACTGGCGGAGGGAATCCCGCGCTCTTTAAGACCTTCAAAGCGTGGGAGGAGAAGGTGCGAGTCGTAATCCATCCGGAGATCCTCGCCGGATTAGCAGGGGGAGTGGAGGCTGGTAAGTACAAACTAATGTATACCAGCACACCGCTATGTACACACATGCGCAACCACCATGCCACAGCTCCCAGGGACAAACACCCCCATGTCCAGCACACAATACACAACACATCACACGCACATGCAACAGACACTACCACACACAGGCCAAACCGAACAACTGTAAGATGCGTGGGGACATGTGTACACTAAGCCAGCCACGTAACCACCAACAGGTCCACAAATATGCCAGAAGCGCCACAACGAGCACCCACCACACCCATGTGTCCGCCACAGCTGCACCAACTGACAAGTAACAGGTAAGTGGCAGGAACACAAAGTGCAGTGGGTCGGAGGGGGACAGCTGAAGTACAACACCCACCAGGCCCCCACTCCCACAGACCAGCAAGGTGGAGCACTCCCCACACCCATGTGTCAGGCACAGCTGCACCAACCGACAAGTAACAGGTAAGTGGCAGGAACACAAAGTGCAGTGGGTCGGAGGGGGACAGCCCAAGTACAACACACACCAGGCCCCAGTCCCACAGCACAGCAAGGAGGAGCATCCCCCACACCCCACACCCACGTGTCAGCCACCGCAGTGCACAACGACAGCCGAAAGGCAGACATCACGGTCCACAGCAATCGGTGTCAGTGGGTGTACAGCCACCCCCACGACCCACTACACCCCCCCACCCCCACAGACCTGCAACATGGAGCACCCCCCGCTAAGAGCCATGTGGCATCCAGTACAGTGCACGCACGAACAACTTGCAGGTGGGAAACTGGACAGGGCTGGATTACTGGAGGCATGAGGACCATAACACCACCAACACATGGGACATGTCACGTAGCACACGAACACGCAGCACCGCCCACCGTCACGAACAAGTGAACAATGTGCACACGGACATGAACAGCAGACTCACACCCCACATGACCCATCACAGACATAGCAACACCCAAGGAGCCACGTCTGCATGCACAAGCCACACTGAATATAGTCCCACACGGCAGCCACTGTGCAACTCATCACACACAACCGAAACACCATTGAAGTCCTGTCCATGTAGCCCCTACTGCCTGTCAACCACACACCCCACAACTACGCCTATGTAAGACAAACAACACTAGACGCAACAGAGCGGAACAACACAAATGCACACGAACACCACTGAACCCATCAAACACACAGACACACCATGCACATACAACATACCATCCATCCCATCCGTCAGCCCCAGTTTCATGAAAGGCATGTCATCCGCACAGCTGCCACACATACAGCAGTCACGCTAAGACACATGCCCATGACCAACCATGTGCCAGAAGTCAATTAAGCGCACGACACACTGTGAGCAACAACACACAACATGGGCCACACCCCCCCGAGCACTGCAGTGATGCACATGGCACAGGGCAGCACGCACACCAAGGAGATGGGACAACTGCAATACGTTGGCTGGCACACAACTATCACTCACTCATAACGATGCGTCCAATGCCATGTCCAGTAACCACAACAGACAGCAAATATGCAGGGCATGTCAGGCATGCACACACCTCAGACCATGCACTGTCATGCTGCCACAACACATGTCACGTTCGGCACCCATGGCTCACAGCATGTACCCCAAAAGCATATACCCTCCCAAATGCGAATCTGGGGCATGGCCCCCATGTTGCCATATGCGTTCCTAAGCGTTCCATTTGAACTCCAAAAGCAAAGTACAAACCAGACCCAGGATGGGCCAGGAGCCCGCATACACCAGAGTCACAATGAGTAGGGGCAAAGCAACACACCCATCGGCATGGCCAATCCGTCCCATGCCACATGTGCACAGCACACAGTCCCATTGCCTAGCACACACACCTACAGATGCCACAGCCACACACTCGCCTCCGGGAAACCCATGTACGAGATTGCACGAACTGCCAATGTCAGACGACTAATACATACTTCGCCAGGTGCAACACAATAACAAATCTCATTCTCTCCACAGGTGACGAACTGCTGGACGCTGGGGATGGAGACAGCAGCCAGCACAGCCAGCCTACAAGCCCCCAACGAGGACACACGGATCTGGAGGATCTGTCCACCTCTTCGGACACGGACCACCAAGCTGGCCCATCTGGCGTGGCAGGGCCCAGCCGCTCCCCAGGACCCCTCCTACCCACCAACCCATCATCCAGGGATGCTGAACAGTCCCAGTCCCCTGCTGCCACTGTCGTTGCGGCCACACCCACGGTCATTGCGGCCACTACCACTGCCGCAACCGCCACCATCGCCGCACCGACCACCACCGCCTCCACCACCACCACGTCTTCGCTGGCACCAGCCCCAGCGCAGGTGGTGGCCCGGCCGACTGGATCCACCCTGGGAGCCACAGCGAGGACCGTGGTGAGCAATGTGGCTAGTGGGCAGGCCGGTGGCAGCAGGACTGGTAGGAGGAGCAGGGTCAGGGAAACGCCAGCCTCCCCTGGGAGCCATGCCCTGCCTCAAATGGACAGAGTCCTTGGGGCCTATGAAGAGGCCCAAGGACAATGGGCCAGGTCTGCTACTGACACGCGGGAGGTGCTGGGGGTGCTGAGGTCCATGGACGCCCATATGGGCCAATTCGTGTCCCGTATGGACCAACTCGTGGACCTCATGGGCCAGCTGGTGGTGGCGGTGGGGTCACAGGCAAGGCCAGCAACACCACCTCCGCCACCACCTGCTAGGGCGCAGGGTCGGCCAGCAGTGTCCACTTCCCCTGCGTCCACAGCCAGTGAGCACACCTCACCCACCACCAGCAGGTCGCCACCACACACCCCCTCCCAAACGTGGAAGGGGCCGTCCGAAGAGGAAACAGATCTCCCGGGAGGACTTCGCACGCTCCAGTCGCAAGTGAGGCAGCCAGCCAGCCTTCCGCCAGCCTTCCTTGACCAGCCACTGCATTGACTTGCTCTACGATCCCACTCCACACAGCCATCTGGATGGCATGTGTGTGTTGGACTATGGACATAGAACCAGTGGGTACACCCTGATCATCACGCAGCCATGACCGACAGCTCATTGTCACTGCACGCACCACTTTTGTCATCACCTTACACACAATCACATGTCACAGTTTGTAATAAATGCACCTTTTTCACTAACTGCTGTTTGTGCCCTGTGTCTTTATTGTACGGAATACAACGGCCACCTTGGGCGGAAAGGCACCTGATGCGTGGCATGGAAATGGAATCCGGAGGGCCTGTAGGGACCTAGGGGTGGGAGACAGAACAGGAGCACATTCAATGAGTGTGTCACACACCCATCACACAGTACATGTCAACAACTACAAGCAATGTACACACATCGCACAGAGCAATAGGGCACAATGCCACAGCCACCAACAGTGGCATACTACCCTGGCCATGGAGCGTTGACACACAGCACGCAGTGAACAAACGGCCACCCTGACACAGCACACACACACCTGCACAGATACAGCCACATCAGCCGTCGTACATGGACACTCACCGTCAAGTGAAGTAGCGGGCGATGAGCTGCTGGCGCACATTCCCAGCTTCCTCCTCTCCGCTGTCCACCTCACTCGAGCTGTCCTGGTCTGCGGGCTGGGGCCCTGGTTGATCTCCGTCATCCACAATGAGGGGGATCTGCTTCCGAATGGCCAGATTGTGCAGCATGCAGCACGCCACCACTATCTGGCACACCTTCTGTGGGGAGTACGCCAGTGCACCCCCGGTGCGGTCCAGGCACCTGAACCTGGACTTGAGGAGGCCAAAGGTACGCTCGACCACACGTCTGGTCCTCCCATGTGCCTCATTGTATCGATCGTCTGCTGGGGTGCGAGGATTCCTCAATGGACTGAGCAGCCATGCCCCATTCGGATACGCAGAGTCACCTGGGTGTGAGGGACACAGAGAACCGTTGCTATTCCAACTGGACAGGGGACAGCATCGCACAACCAGCACGCTACACCACTCCACATACTCACCGACAATACAGCCACGATCCTGTTGCAGATTGGCCATCAGTCGTGGCAAGATGCTGTTGCGCATTATGTGTGCGTCATGGGCCGAGCCTGGAAACTTTGCACACACGTGGGTGATCACCATGTCTGCAAGGCACACCACTTGCACATTCAGGGAGTGCGTGTGCTTCCTGTTGCGGTACAGGTGCTCAGTGGCCTGTGGTGGAACAAGGCCAACATGAGTGCAGTCAATGGCTCCCACGACGTGTGGGATTCTGCCAAGGGCATAGAATGCACCCTTCACTGCCGCCAATTCACGAGCCCTGGGGAATCTGATGTACCTGTTCCGGTACAGCATCATGGCTGCCAGTACATCCCTCAGCACCTTGCTGAACATGGGCTGGGACATCCCTCCTCCACTGCCCACTGTGTGCTGGAATGACCCAGTGGCGAAGAAATGCATGGCGGCCATCACCTTAGCCGTGGGGGTGACAGCAGTCGGATACACCCTGCGGGGACGGAGATGGGGCTCTAACATGGCACACAGTCGATGCAGAGTTGGCCTGTCCAGCCGAAACTTCCTGATTACCTCTGTATCGTCCATGTCCGCCAGCAATTGGTATGGGCGGTCAATGTTCGGTCTCCGCCTGGGTTAAATGGCAGAGGACACATGTCAAAGCAACACGGCACATAGCAATTTCGCATACACATCACTGACATGACTGAGCAAGCACATGAGCCACAGCCCAGCTGTCAAGCTGGGACGGCACGGCCACAATACACTTACACAGGTCTCCCAACAATGGCAATGGCAAGTGAGACATACCACTGCCATGTGCATGCACATGGGGATCTAGGCCCCAATGATCATGGAGGGCCCACATGTACGCGTGGGTAGGCTACACATGATTGTTCACTGGTCGCCACCCCCAGTCAGTGTTTCGAATGGGAAGGTTGTCGTGCTGGTGGTATGTTCGATGTGGCGGATGGGCGGGCCTAGGTGCGGGCTTACATTCCGGACATGGGGGGTAGTTGGATTGGCGACTAGTTGCAGTACACACGGGACACGTCTCTTCCTTTCCACATCTGGGTCATCCCTTGTACTAACTGACAGTGATACAGTCATCTTCGCCCCAGCCCTCATGTCCTCCCCTCGCCCCCCAATATGCATGCTCACCTGCGAGGCTAGCGCTTGCACAGGCAGCCGCAAGCTCGCACCAGAGAGGGCAAGGAGTGTATGTGTGGGTCCAGTTGCACGAGTGGGCTGTCTCAGGGTATGATGTGTGGCGGGACGCCGTCCACCTGCGTGGTGCCCCAAATGGAGACCCGGCCTGCATGGACTATGCATCACAGTCTTCGCCTTCCGGATCCGCCACCTGCGACACCCAGTGGCTGTGGCTGCCCTTGCGGCCATGCCGCGTCCGTCTGTGGCTGATGGCCCACACATTCACTCTTTGGCCTCTCTGGGGAGGGCTCAGGGGTGGTGGCGCACGCGCTTGCACTTAGTCGCAATGGCATGTGGCGTGGTTGGTATGATGGGCAATGGATGGGATGGTGCGAGCCACCTCCCGTGACGTCAGTGCTGCTCGTGCTGTGGTGCGTCCCCCTACACTTCCATTTGACTTTTTGCCATGCTGGACGTTGAGGTTCTATTGCCTGCGTGATATGACCAGGAGGAGCGCGAGGAGACCTCTCACACACCATGCTCCACTGCCATCCCGTGCCCTGTATCGCCTGTGCGGATTGACTATGTTGGGGTTACACCTGGTCGACTGGGGCTGTGTGTGCCTTGTCAAGGGGCATGGCGGGCGCACAACAGGATCCAGCTCGTCCACAGAGGGTGGGCTGAGGTGCGCCTGGTACCGCTTTGTACGTGTGCCCGGCTGCTGTGCACACACGTGTTCACTCCCCCGACAGGTGTCCTCTCACAATGCCCAGGGAAGCGGTGGTGTACTGTTCATGAGCCCTCCCAACACGGCGTGCTCCAACTTGGCATGTGCGCATCTACCCGTCGCACCCACCCACCTGAGCACTGCGTCCATACGACTTCACACGACACATGTGTGTCTTCCACAGTAGTGCTACTCATTTGCGTTGACATCCAATACCAGTGGACTACATGGTCATGTCACGACTGCCGTGTACTTCACATACTCTCATCCTCTCTCATTCGTACTTGTGAAATGAGTCAGCGGAGACAGTTCTGGTTTCAAACATTATATTGAGTCTTCTGTCCTCTGTGATGCAGTATAGTGGACACTACTGGCAGCGGAATACATACTGAGGATATACTGAGCATGATTACAAATGGGATAGGGTGTGGGGTTACATCTGCTTGGCCAAGGCTGTGCTAATGTACATTTACGTATAGCTGCGGAGCTGCGGACTTTGACACAGACGGTATACATGTAGCCTACCAGACCGCTCGGCATCATGGGCACAGTCCATCTCAGTTCCATGTGACAGGTTTGCTGCGGTTGTTCCTCATGCACGCGTGCATGTGAGATGACATCAGGGCATGTGCTTGCGTGCATGCAGCGGCGTGCCACTTGTTGTTGCACTGTGGTGGTTACTGGACATGTCACAGTCACTGGGGTCGTGTTGTTGTTGTATGCACTTGTCGTCCATGCAAAGGTCCTGGTATGGGATTCCCGGGGCGGGGGTGGGAGGGGTGCAGCACCCACAGACTCCAGGCGACCTATTCATGTCCACTGAGCGGTGTGTGTGTCCATGTGCGCTGGATCCATGTCGTGTCCTGGTTGTTCGTGCAGTTCCGTCCATGTGGGTGCGATGCACAGAGCCCATGCCACTGCCTCCCACGATGCATGCGGTGTTCCTGGATGTGATGGGGAACAGTGTGCATGTCCCGGTCATATCCGATGTCATGGCGATGTCGTTGATGGTGTGGTTACAGTTGCCGGTCGTTTGGTATGGCTGTTGTGGTGGTGACTGGCCAGTCCGTGCGGAAGCTGAGCATGGGTGCGGGGTTGGACTTCATAGGTCACTCGGGGAACCTGCGTTGTGGTCCGACGTATTTACAGGTTGTCAGGTATGCGATGCCGTCCAGCAGGGCTTCGATGTCATTGGTGGTGTCCATGTTTGCCAGCCAATGAAGCGGATGGTGGCTGTCAAGGTGTTGTTCGTAGGTTGTCCCTTGGAGGACCATGATGGGGCATGCTGGGTGACATTCGATGTAGCTGTTCTCGATGATCCGTCGTGTGGAGGCACAGTGGTTCCATTTCAGTGCGCGTGCGATGTTGGCCACATACGCCATGCCCCCATAGGCAGAGCAGGCCCTGTCGTGTGCGTCCAGAGGGAGGAGTAGTGGTAGCAGGTCCGCCTTCAGACATGCCGGGTTGGAGAGGCATATCTCGACGGGATGCTGGTAGGGACACCTCCGACAGTAGAAGACGGGCATGACGCAGCTGAACAATGTGATGCGGTAAGTCAGTCGGTAACTTACGTTCAGCAGGGACAGGAGATCGCATCCCAATGTATGGAACAGGTTGGTTTTGTACAGCTTGAGCTCTTCGGCGTAGTTGGGTAGGTGTGTTGCGGTTGCCATTTCGCAGCGGTTCGTAGAGGTGGCGTGCTCCGGCTGTGTGTGCAGTCTGCAATGTGCACGCTCCGGGGTTGCTGTGAGCTCTGTGTTGTCGTGGGGAGACAGGACTTGTGTTCTGTTTGCTTGTTTGGAGGACACGGGCCCTCTTCCCACATGCTTCTCAGACAGTTCAAGGTCAGTGCTGTGTGACTCCTTCCAATTAACTTGCATGTGGCCGACATGGGGGAGTGTTTTCTTCTTTCTTCCCCGTCCGTTGTGTGCTTCTGTGATATGCGCTATCTGCCGTGTGGTCGGTCTCCTCGGCATGCCTGTGTTGGTCTATTCTTGGACAATGGCTGTATTCACCGGCTTCTGTCGTGGGGCTGTGGTTTCGGAGTTGGAATGGAAGGTCATTCAGTGCTGTCTGCTCTCCCTTGTGTGGGCGGCAGCCTGCCTTTCCGCTCTGCGTTGGGCCTTGTGTGTGGATGTAATTCTTGGGCCACCTGTTGTCGGTCACCGGGCTCTTTGGTGTTCCGTTTCATGTGTCTTGTTCATATGTGCAGGGTGGTATGGGTTTTTCAGTGTGGTACTGGCGTTCCTCTTCCCGAAGGGGCCCTGCTTCTCCTAGTTGGTGTTGCCGCCGCTGTGTGCTTCGCCATGTTTGTTACACTGGGGTGTGTCCTGCTGTTGCGTGACTTCACTGACATGTGTGCGTCGGTTGTGTGGCGTTGGGTGTTGTCCGTGAATTGGGCGTTGGGTACATGTCTGTGGCCGGCCTGTCACGTGTCATGTGCGTTCGGGGTGGGGCTGGTGTGTGTGCTGCTTGGTTGTGTCCCTGTGTCTGTGTGCGACGCATGCATGGCGCTGCGGTTGGCCTCTGCGTTGTGCGCATGTGTGGCGGCGTCATCGGCGCTTTGGGGCCGTGACGGGGTGGTTGGTTCCTAGTCCCAGGTGGTGTGTACACATGTGTTCTGCGATGTTACGATTTGGCCTGTGTGTCATCTGTGGATGCGATGGTGGATGTGTTGTGTACACGCGCTGGTGGGGGTTGTCCTCTTTTTCCGCCCTTGCACTGTGTGCGCTGTTTGCGTGCACTTGTTGTGTGTGTGCCTACCTGCGTCTCCGCGGTACGTTGCGTCCTTGGTGGTGCATCAGCAGAAGCATGGGAAGGGCCTGCAGTGCTGGATTCATGCCCGGGGTGCCGCTTCTTCGTTGTCCGTGCTCTGCGTCCGTGTTACCGCCTCTCTTTCACGTACGGTATCTCTTGGCCGTGGGAGCCGTTTGTTTGCGGCATCGTAATTTATGCGCCGGGCGGGACGTGTTTCGTCGGACGGTGTGTGTCAGTTGGGCTGCGCCGCTACGTGTACGGGCGCACTTTGATGGCGGACGGTGTTGCTGGCTTGCCGGCGGTGTTTGGCCTGCTTTTCGCATCGTAATTGGGCGGGCGTGTGGACTGCTGCGTGCCGGCGGTAACTGGTGGTTTTTGCATCCGCCAGCACGGCGGTAGTGCTTCCGCCCGCCATCGTAATGGGCCCCTAAGTGTATAATCTTCGGAGGGCATGGGTCGTGAGGAGATCCTGCTTTAATGTTTGGAATAAGTTCTGCAATCTGCACTGCTGGGGGGGCTACAAAGTGTCTAAAACTGACAGGCTTGGTTTTTAATCCTTTGCATATATCATCAGAACAACCACTAGTAAAGTTTTTTAAAATGCTCATGACTTTTTCCTGGAAGAAGCAGGCTAGTGAATCACAAAAATCTTGGTTATTGACTGCTTTATTTACTGTAGGAGTGATCAATTTTTTATAGTTTGAAAGAGGGTTTTATTTGCGTCATTAGCTATTTTTATTTGTTCTGTGTAGTATTTAGATTTGGCCGCAAGGATAGATTTTTTTATAATGTAAACAGGTAAGTAAGCACAAATACACATTGGTCTCCAGGGGGAGACCAAACCATATGCTAAAGAAGTGGAATGCGAACTGCGACCAAACTCGGGGCTTGAAACAGAAGACTCAGAAGAGCTGGGGACACAAGGAACCACCCAAGATAAGAACCCAGGAACCCCACGGAGGCTGTGTGCAGAGTGGAAACACACCTGCGTACTCAATGCAAGTCAATGGGAAAGTTGTGGCTGCAGTTTTGAAGAAGGACCCTTCCCAGTAGACCCTGAAGCTAGAAGGCTGATGAGTCACCCCACCCGTGGATACCCCAGGAACCAGGATACCTACACCATGGAAGCCGGGTGCATAGGTGCAAAGTGCGTTGGAAACTACCCTAGACCACAATGAAGGACTTGAGTAAAGATGCTGTTGGCGAAGAAGGTTAAAGAGTCCAGTGGAATCCAAGGGAGGATTCTTGAAGAGAAGTATCTGCAAGCAGAGGGGACAGAGTCTATGCCACTCTGAAGTGACCAGGAGGCATGAAGACCAATGACCACAGATGACAGAAGATGCAGGAGTGATGACGGTGACCTTGTCGCTGCAGCTGTAAGAACCAGGCGATGCTGTGAGAGACCAGGAGCCATTTATGAGCTGTCCCACATCGGAAGTCAAGAATCAGGGGGGTCGGTGTCTGGCAGGAATGCCAGCAAGCCTTGGCAACAGCAACTGATATGGTAAACGAAAAAGGTGCAGCATTGGGACCAGCAAGGTCCGAGGGTCTCACCAAGTGCAGGAGAGTCAAAGCAGGCCCAGAGCAAGCAGGGGAGCCCACTGAAGCCAAAGAAGACCCTCTAGAGGACCCACATGCCGAAGGCACAGGAGTCGTAAGAGGACCTCAAGCAGCTCACCGAAGATGCAGGCCCACGGTGCAGAGGATGCAGTGAGAACAAATATCTTGGCAGGAAAAAAATGCTGGAAGCTGTAGCTTCTTGTAGCCTGAAGATCTCTGGAGGACAGAGTCAAAAAGCCTTGGCAACAGCAAGTCAACAAGGTGCACAGGGGTTCTGTTCCAGCGGTTTCGACGAGGGATACTAGCCTCAAACTTGCTGAGAGACAGTGCAGGCCATGACGGAGTTGCACAACCACCACCTGTGATGCTGAGCCTTTCGAAGTCTGTGGGACGTCTGGAGCAGCAGATCGGTCAGCTTGGTTGCGGGGCCTGCAGATGCAGGGGAGTGACTTCACTCCAAGGGAGATTACTTTGGGTGTCTTTGATGCCCACAGCCCTGGAGAAGAACCTCAATGAAGTACAGGCATAGACAATGCAGAAGACTGGCAGGACAAAGAGACCAGGAGCAGCAGGAGCCTTCCTTGATGCAGTCTTGGTTCCAGGCGAAGTTCAACAAAGTCCAAGGTGCCCAGACAGTTGAAGTTGAAGTGGTTTCGGATTTGAATCTTGTCCCATGATGAATCTGAAGAGTCACCCAGAGGTAAGCCCTTAAGTACCCTAGGGAGATTCAAGGATCCCTCCCAGAGCAAGGGCTGGACAGAGGGGAGTTTAGTTCCATGTCCTTTGTCCAGTTTCGCACCAGAGCAGGAGTCAAGGGTTCCAAAACTAGTTCCAACTGAAGTATGCAAGGAGGGCACCAAATGTGTCCTTCAAAGCAGCCTGGTGGTGCTGGCAAGCACCCCCACCCCAGCCCAATACATTAAGTCCTGTCTGGGAGGTGAAAACTATAATACTAACAAAGGTTCAAGCACATAATTATACAAAGCATAAATATAATGAATATAGAAGGTAATACAATTAAATAATGAAATACACTGGAAAAAATTATATCACAAAAAACAAATCATAAGAAATTGGAAAAAGAATACTGATACCCGTGCACAATTAAACAATATATACGACTTTTACTAAGACCATAGTATAAAAAGACGATACAATCTCAAACGAATAGTGCTCGCGCAGTTACACATAAAACAAGATCAGGAAACACAATTAACAGTGTAAACAAAAGAACAATGGCAGAGGCAGATAAATTCACAAAAAACACTGATTGGACAAAACACAAAACATGGAGGGGAAATTAATGCATCCTCTTGAGTAGGTGCCAAAGCTAAGCATCGATTGAATTGTTTATCTGTCAATTGTATTGTTTGTCCTGATGATGGTCATCATCAGGACAAACAATACAATTGACAGAGCATCCAACAGAGAATACTGAAATAGGGGGCTGATTACAATGGCGGGGAGACCGCCACCCAGAGGCTGTCGGTGGCGTTCTCCCCGCCATCATAACCAACTTTTTCGCCCGCCATATTATGATGGTGGGCGGACGTGTGGCGGTCGTAAAGACCGACCGCCACGCATCTGATGAACTCCCTGAGCGGGCCGGAGCAGCGGAGGGGCTCGTAGTCCCTACAATGCTGGCGGTGCCTACCAGGTACGGCCGTAGGGATTATGATGTCCCTTTCCGCCAGCTGTTTCATGACGGGTTACCCACCATGAAAGACTGGCAGAAAGGGACATTGGGGGCCCGTAGTGGACCCCCCTTTCTCCCCTGGCCCTTGGTTGTGGGTGTTGGGGGGCACCTATGATGTCCCCCTACATATCCCTGTACCATGTAGCCGGCACCGCATGGTGCCTGCCACGTACTGCAGTAACATGTAACATGTAGCGTTTTTACATTGCGGCGGGTGCTGCAGCCAGCAGCACCCGCCGCAATGCAAAATATAGGCATTGTGACCGCCGTGGTGGCGGTCGCATTGTATTGCCTACTATGGGACCGCCAACAGCATGTTTGGCGGTCCCAATCCCTGATACGATGGCATCGTAATCAGCCCCATAATATGTACAAGGGTATCAAAAAACTGTGAATCAATTTCAATCGATAACAGCATAGCAAAATGCAAAAGGTCTGTGTCATGCATTGAATTATGATTGTATACTATTCAAAAAAATGTAGAAAAAGAGAGAGATGAAAAAAATTATTGAAACATAATATCAAGAGCATACCAGATGAAAAAAAAAGTCAGGGTGCTCAATCTTGTATCCACACCAGATGGCAATTAAGTGTGTTCACCAGGTCATACATTTAAAAATGAAAAAAAAGGAAAACGAAAGGAAAAGCACCAAGGTTTCTTTTACATCAATAGTGCCTACATAAATCTTTCATAGCATAAAGGCCCTTAAGTGATCACACTGAATATGAACCTACTTGTTTAAAATCTCATTCAAGAATATAGGCTTATGAATTTATGGCTAGTAGAAGAATAAATCTCATCAAGGAGGTTCCGAATAAGTCAGGAGTCCTAATCATCAAAGAAAAAGAATAATGAAAACCGGGGCAAACCGGTACACTGAGCCAAAAAAAGAAAAAGAAAAATCAATCAGAACTGGCTAGTCGTAAAAGTCCTGGAAGAGAGGAGGACGAAGGCATCAGAATAAATCTCGACCCTCACATGAATGCCGGTACAAACTTAATGGCCGGCCCAAAGAAGGATAATTTAATGTCTGGTCAAAGTGGAACAATCTCAGATTCTTGCTTCGAGAATTTTCGAAAGGGTTTCAGTCACATTGGTGTTACCTGCTCCCGCCATTGGTTAGCCCTTGGCATTGACACAGCATTAGAGCACAGCAAAAAGGAACTGGAGATCATTGCCGACCTTGAGAAAAGGATTAATGAGGGCAACCTAATTGCTGATGCCAAAACAGCTCTTGTAAAGGTGAATTGCCGAATTTGAGAGGATTGAACGTACTAGAAAAACAAATAAAATCCAAAAGGACATTGCTAACTTCAATCAAGAAAAAGCACACCCGTACCTTCTGGATGAATTTTTTTCACAACCCAAACAACAATATTTTGAAAACTATCAGTCTTGGGGTTGTTTCAAAAGAAATACAGCAGTGACGTTTTCCGACTCCTCTGCTAGTGCAGCTGAGGACTCTGATATGAGTGAAGCTCTGGGTACTGGTCCATCAACTTCTGGATACCCCCTTTTTTTAGGCCAACGCGGACGTGGGAGAGGGCGGGCAAAAACTAGACCTCTACCCCAACAATTAAATTTTCAGTCAGGGGAACTCCAGACTCGCAGGAAATTCTACCAATGTGGCCCACCACAATAGCTGAAAGTTGTATTGGGTATTCAGATTTACCTTTTATCCCCATTTTTAATCTTTCTGATCATATTTTGTCTTCATCTGAAATTGTATTACTTAGCAAAGGGCTTAGTTTTGTACCCACTGAAAAAGACTAGTCTGTTTGACATTCACATTGCTTTGTTACAATTTTTCCATAAACTACGGCTTAAAGCATTTTTTAAGGACAAAGAATATACTGAAAACTGTATTCCTACTAAACTTTGATTACCCTCAACATTCAATCCACCTAGTGATAAAATGCCAGTTGAATTGCTGACGTTTGAAACTATGGTCATGAAAGATGTCACCGCTTTGGGAAAGGGCTTTGAATACATTCCATACAATATTTCCCTTGAGGAAAGAAAAGCACTCCAAACTTTAAAGAGCAAGGAAGAATTGATTATCAAGCCCGCCGATAAAGGCGGGAGGATCATTATTCAAACGATTGTGACATATAAGGCTCAGATAGCCAAACAGTTGTCTCCCAGGGGAAGGGTACTCTGAGGTCTATGCTGTGATTGGCTGAATTTTGGATGTTATAAAATAAGGTTAACAGGTTATTAAATTGTGGTTTCTGTTCTATGGAGGTCTATGGTAATGTTTTCAGTACTGATATATTTTACTGTTACCGTGGGACTCCCACCATGATGACGGGGAAGATTCAAGCATCTGAATCTATCAAAGATATCAATACTGGAAAACCACAGTGTACAGGTAAGTGTTCATAATGGTTCAGTTGAATTTTGGAAATCATTTGATGACTTTATAAGGTACGCATGTGTGTTGGGCTTCCTGTTACTTTTCTATTATGTTATTGTTATCATAGCTCACTTATGTTTTGGTGTGCGTTGCCTCTGTTACTTGCCGTACACAATATTTTTGACACAGTTGGCAATCACTCGGATATTTTCTGTAGGACACTCTTACTATGGGTATAGTAGACTATCTGAGTATGATATGAGCTACGGACAACTGCCCCAATTTTTGGGCATTCTATCTTGTCTTTAGCATAAGAAGCATACCCCTTTGCATTCACCTTTGTTCACCCTTGGGGATATGGTGGGCCCTGCATTTACCACGCATGCCCCTTAACCTTTTGACTGGATGTTCCCTTACAATCTTGAGTTGCCTCTGGTACATCTGTCTTGACAGATACATATCAGTCAAACTACCTTCTTATCTAGATGGGCTTATTTTGTGATGTCACTTTTCAAATATATGTTTTTTGGTGTTTGCGTTCCTTGTTTTAACATGTACATAGTAATGTGTTTTTAAGGACTTAAATATTATGATCATCATCACCTAATTTATAAATGTGTATATTTTTCATGTATGTAGCCTCTCAATTTTAATCCTTGTGGTTGCATGTTCAAGTCTTGTGCTGTCTTTTTAACACTATTTTTAGTTGGTATTTGTTTGTGTTTTGATTTGTGTCCTTTGCATGTCATTTTCAGCCCTAATGAAGTTCCCCTTGAGGGAATGAAACGCGTTGGCTAAGTGTTGCTTACCATAGAAATTCCATATGAAATGTTGAAATAAAGGATTTTTTTGAAACTACCTACAGTCTACTGGACTTCATTACCTGGCGCACCCTCACTTGTAGTAAAGTGTACTTTATTTAGACTTGAGTAGAAAGAGACAAAGAAGGAATTAATGATTCAGAGTCTGACAATTGTTTGAAACTGTATTAAATAGAAGTGTAAAGTATTTATGTAAGTATTTCTGTTTATATGTGTAGTGTATACTGATGTTTATATCTCTCTATGTTTGTAACAGCCCTGAAGAAGCGCAGAGTGCGCGAAACACGTGTTGGCTGTTTGAGAATCAATTCCATGTGTGAATTAATAGACTATGCTGTCAGACATTGTTTTTTTTCCTCTCAGTAATATCTGGTCTGTATTGTATTGGTAGGGTAACAATACAATTCACAGCCAGTTACATTAGGGGGAGCCCACGTGTCCTCCTCACTCAGTGCTCCTCCGTAGTGCCGTCTTTTTAGGTACTTGTTTTTTATAAATGTATGTACTATGGTCTTCACATTGTGATATTAATATTTTGTTTTATTTTTTCTTTGATTACATGAGGAAAGGAAGGGACCCACTCTGCTTCGGGGGCTTCACCTACACGGGTTCCCTACCCTTTTCTTCGGAGACACAAACTGGTGGAGCACCATCTGATAAGACTTCTGCACTTTTCTTCTTTATCCTGTATTAAGCTGTTTCTGGCCTACTTGGGACAACTCTCAGATTGCTACCCTTCTTGGGGTACACTTGAGTAGTCTCAACATTGACCACTGGGTATCCAGTCCCCATGTATCTGGGAACCCTGTATCTTCAGTTTCCCTGCAATCTCCTTGTCAATACACCCTCACTTGAGAATGTTATGCCTTGGACTATATTTCAACACATACATACGGGCACTTGTCGGTTTATTGTGTTACCCCGTTCTTAGGCCCAAATCCTTTGTACTCTCCTTTTGACCTACCCTCTGTGATTTGGGATGCTACGTCATGGGCTACTTGTCCACAATAACACACGGGCACTCGCCCCTTCATTCTAGCACCCCACTCCGTGGGCACAGACCCTCTGTGGTATCTCCAGGCCCTCTTGACCCAGTCTTCCTCCTGTGATGAGTTGCATTTGTCTGAAACCCACATCTTGGACATCAGTGATAAATTATGTCTGACTACTGCTCTCAAAGCACCCATACGTGACATTTATACTATTAACCATGCAACTTTGCCTCAACCCTGCTTTATTTTGTTCAAATTTATTTTTCCCTTGTTTTCTGGGCAATACAGATCATTAATGATAGGGCACTTTTGGAGCATGAATCTTCAAGTAGGAGCTGTGAAGTCTGTAACTTTGCTGTGCCACTATTTCTTTCCTCGAGGACAAGCACATATATCAGAGCGCTTACTTTTGCTAGATGTAAATACTTTATCGACTATTTTTAAAGTGTGACTTTGTTTTTGTTGTGAAGAGAGATACAAATTGGATCGCCTATTTTTAACCGGTGTGATTAAATGGTGAAGATTGGATAAAGAAGTTCTTTCCCACTGAAGTAAACCATTTATTAACATGAGTTCAGAAAGTTTTAGCATCAGCCCTCCTCAACCATTTTGGTCAGCAGGATTGGAACACCCTATTAAATAGATTGAGTGGAAGGAATATATATTGAGGCCATCGACGATGCAGAAATAATGCCTGATGCACTGAAGAAAAGGATTCTTTCATATTCTTAGGGGCCTATGGGATTGAAAATGTATTCTTGCATAACTAAAACACCAGTAGTAGGGGATCTTAATGTTTTGCAGCACTATTACATGATTTAGACAAACATTTTGCACCTAAAGTATGCATTGGCATTAGTAGGTATACATTTTTTGCAGCGCAAGCAGAATAAAATTGAAACCATAGGTGAATGTTGCAGATTTGCAAAAGTTGTCTTGTGATTGCAAATTTGGTCCATTGCAGGAAGACCTTATAAGGGATCAAACTGTGGTTCATGCTAGAAATCCTGCTATACAGTAGAGACTGTGGGTAAATGGAGATTCTCCTTTGGAAAATATATTAGCACTGGTAAGGAAGGCTGAAATCTCTTTAAAAAGTGCAGTTTCTTTAAAATGTAATGAAAAGGAGACAATGTCTGTTAGAGTTCTGAAAGGCGAAAGTTACAGTGCCAGGGGTTGTGCAACACAGGGTAAGGACAAACGTAAGATGAAGGAGAGACCTGTCAAAGGCAGATGTTATAGGTGTGACAGTAAGGATCATCTTGCGTACAGCAAAAGTTGTCCTGCTTTGAATCAGAAGTGTAGTAACTCCGACATCAAAGGTCATTATGCAAAAGTGTGCAGAAGAAATAAATGTGTGACGTGTTGTCTTGAATGTCAAGTAGACCCAGAGCAAACTGACTCTGAGGCGGATTCAGAAGATGAACTTAATATGTTGATGGATGTCAAGAAGTTGATTTTGAATGTCTGATTCCACATGTAAAGGCAAACCTGAAGGTTGGATGACGATTGGTGGTGTGTAGATAACTATGTATGCTGATTCTGGTTCCCCTTACACTATTGTAAATGAGAAGCCTGGAGAGAGAAATTTGTGGCGAAGATTGGTAAATCCTTATTTCAACCCGATATCAATTTCAATTTCAAAGAACTTTATTCGGTTACTATGAGAAAGATAACCATAAAAGCACAATTGATGAATCACACAAAAATTCCACAATCATAATGAGAAACTATACACAAAAGCTAAAAACATTTAAAAATCATATCAAAATTGATGTGCGAAATTTAAAAACATTTTTTAAAAAGGCAATAACAGAAGCAATGGTAAATACATTATCCAGAGATTGCAACGCTAGGAATGCTGGGCGACATTGTCTCAATCCCAATCTTTTTAGCACAGGGATAATCCATATTTTCCTAGGTATAGAGTAGAATGTGCAAAAGAACAATATATGTATAGATGACTGGGTGGACATGTCATCACATGGGCAATTACAAAGTGTTCTCGACCAATCATTAACTTCGGGAAAACTTAACGATCTGTGCAATGTATTCAGCCTAAAACGTGTTAACAGGAATCTGTCATAATCTCTAGTAATTAACAGAATATACGGTTGTATAGTTACCGATGTCAAAGTAAGGTGATGTGCTATCACCGTAGTTTTACCCATTTCAATCATAGTTCTGGTTTCACTAAGGAATAACATACAACTACCTTTAAAATCCTTCCTAGGCACGCTACACATAGTATAGGGGTCATTATAGTATTCTGGATGGCCTATTTGAAATAAAAATGTTTTAACATATTCTAGCCATCTTATATATTTGACCCCGTCAATTCCCAGTGCATCCTTCAGAATATGGCGATTAAAATCGGACTCATCAGTAGTCCAAATCCTGTGCCAAAGGAGAACAGGCTGGAGCTTAATCACATCTTCTAGGTATGGCATGCCAAGTTCTGTATGACAGATGAATGTTGACGTACTGTCTGGCACTGCCAAAAGAAACCTGAAAAAAATATTTTCTGCTATCTGCAGTGAATTGACATTAGCATAACCCCAGATACCTGCTCCATAAGTGGCAATAGCGACACATTTTGCCCTGTAGATACGCAACAATTCCCCAGGAGAACGTCTGCCTAGTTTCCTACTAAAATTTGTTAATGCCATCAGCGATTTGATAAATAACAGCCTTCTGGCTTTAATTGCCCGACTCCAGGAACCTGATTGTTCAAATAAAATCCCTAGATAAGAAAAAGTACTAGTATTCTCTAATGCCTTAGTATTAATAAAAATTGTTTTTTTCTTTTTATTTGACCCGATCCCACAGTTCATTGAGAACGTTTTTGTACAATTAATTGTGAGACCCAGATTAGCCATAAAATTTGTAAAGGAAGTTACTACCCTTTGGAGACCGAGAGGCGTACGGGCCATCAGGACCGCATCATCTGCATAAAGGAGTGCAGGGATAGGACGAGTTGCTACTAGTGGTAAGTCCCTGCACTCCTTGACCAGGGTGGATTCCAGGCCATTTATATATAGCGTGAATAGGAATGGGGCAAGGACACAGCCTTGCCTCACTCCTCTCAATACTCTAAAATTCCTGGTACAATCTCCACCCTGTGCAAAACGAACCCTCGCCCTTGCCCCTGAGTAAAGCTGCCTTAAAAAGGAAATAATAGAGTTATCTACCCCCAGCCCCTCTAAAATTATCCAAAGCTTCTCATGAAAAACACAATCAAATGCTGACGTTAAGTCAACAAAAGTTAAAAACATCCTTTCCTTTTTCGCTTTAGTATATTTCTCTACTAAGATGTGTAAATTTAGACCCTGATCAATTGTGCCCAGGCCCTTGCGAAAACCGTATTGGAGGTCACTTAAAATTGAATGCTCCCCCGCCCATATCTGTAATCTATCTAAAATCACTCGCCCAATAATCTTGACTGTAGAATCCAGTAAAGAAATCGGGCGATAGCATACTGGATTCGCCCTGTCACCCTTTTTAAAAATAGGGACGATTGTAGATTCATACCAAGACGATAAAAACCCCCTGGAACAGCATGCATTAAAAAGTTGCGTTAAAAGTGGTCCCCACAATGCCATATTAGTTTTAAATAGGTCAACCGGGATGCCATCAGGCCCGGGGCCTTACCACCCAAACTGGCAGTTATGGCCACATTAACCTCACTCAGAGTAATATCCAATACAAATTTTTGGAAGGTGGGGGAGGACTCGGAGACAACTTCAGTCTCCGATGTTCCCTGATCAACTAACAGTTGATTAGAGTAAAGCTTTGAGTAATGTGATACCCACTCTAATTCTGATATCGCGATCTCTATAGTAGCTTTATCTTTCTCAGCCAAAAATGGCGCATTGACCGCCTTCCAGAATGCAGCAGAATCTTGGTCAATTGAAGCCTCATGTAGGGCATTCCAGGCTTCCTCTTTTAGTTTTTCCTTCCTTGCATGTAATGTCCTTTTATAATTTCTTCTGGCTTCCCTAATTAGGTCCTGATCCTTCTCTCTGGCCTTTAGTGCGTATTTTAGTTTAGTATAGGCCTTAGTACATTGAGAGTCAAACCACCCTTCGCTATGGTTATTATTCCTTTTTATATTTACCCACAGCGTTTCTTTGATTTGATTTGAAATAACTACAAGCTCTCTATGATTTCTGAATGAGAGGAATTTTCATCAAGGCAGGCAAGAAACATATTTTTACACTTTGTCACTAGTTTAGTGACAAATTCCTCCTGATCCAGTTTCACCCATTTTAGTGCATACCCATTTTGCCTACTCAAGGTAACATTCTTCAGATACTGCGTAGAGTTACCTTTTGTATTAAAATCCTGTTTATACACCATGACATCAATACTTAATGGAAAATGATCGCTTAAAGCGATATCATGGGTAATGAAATCCTTAAGACGAGGGGAATATCTACTCGATATCAAAATAAAATCTATAGTTGAAAAGGTACCTCGTCCATTAAAAGTCGGGCTAAAAGGGACCACAGGTGAACATAAGTTATTAGCAAACCCCATATCGCATGAAAACATGATATCATTCAGAAAATCTCCATACAATGTGTGCGAAAAATGAGGAAAACTGGTACCTTTTTCATAAGTTATTCCACAAACCCCCTTGTCACTATTGTGACACAAAAAACAATTAAAATCCCCGCCCCATATAACAATGACATCTTTAGTTGAATGAGTCTGCAAGTTATTCACGTCTCTATTTAAATTTCTCAATGTTCCCTCCAGCATTTCTGGAGAGGCATTGTTATAAAAATTCAATATTATCAAGCAGGATACCTGATCTATATGTATACTAATAATTTGATAATATTGATTGCTAACAACTAATTCGACTTTCCTCAATTTTAGGTGGTTAGAAATATAAGTACAAAGACCCCCTTTTGCTCTGCCATGGATCGATCTTACTGCTGGGGTGTGAAATGTTTTATACCCACACATGTGGATTGGCTCCTCTACCCATGTTTCTTGCAGACTAAATATCTCATAATTACACACATAGTCAATCCACACTTTGTTGGTCACTTTAGATTTTAAACCAGCCACATTCCAGAACATAATCTGACAATTAGCTTTCCTACTTATACTGTTTTTACAACCAGTCCCTCCCCCGCCTTCTTCCACCGACGGAGGTATGAGTCCAGTTTGGGACATGGGGGTTTGAGCCGAAACAACCTCCATATCTAGAGTTGTAGTGTTAAGTACCTCTGTGACTTCCGCTATTACTTGAACTGGTGGTTTAACTATTACAATACTAGATCTAGTTATTAGTAATCCCATATTATGGGGAACATCCATGCCACTGGATTTCACAACTAAAGTTGGATCCTCTGATCTCAGTCAATCAACTGCTTCGAGAGTGTTAAGTCTATCGAAGCGATTTTGAGTGGGAATATTAAACTGTCTCCTATAGAGCGGGGTATAGAATTCCCGGTTGGTCCTGACATCATTGCTATTTATAGGTTGGTAGAAGTAGCCTAAAGGGACAACACTGACTCCAGGGCCAAACATGGGATTATCACCCATTCTACTCAATATCGATCTTACTAAAAAAGGGGTTTTAAATGATAACACTACACAGTCCCCTGAGAGTTTTTTTGGCCCTCTGCCTAACCATCCCACTCTCCTTACCATCTTAAATTCGTCAAATAATTTCTCGGTTAAGCCCGTCCTGGTACCAAGCCACTGTAGGGACTTGTTCCTTAAAACCTCCCAAGGTTCTACTATCCCATCTGCTAATGTGGGAACGTTAACTAACACCACTACATAAGGCGTAACAGCTGGTGGTAAATCCAGATATGTGATGTGTCGTACCCTCTGATTCGTATGCACACAATTAGAATTTATTGATGGTGAAATAGATGTGGGCATGATCACAGCTGGTGGGATAGTAAGTGGATGAACCTCAATGTTTACGGGAGAAGTTTGTTGGGTTATGTTAGATGGCACATGTCTTACTGCGTTATGGATACCTAGGGCAGAGCTAGTAGTATTTGGTCTTGTGCTATTAATATGATGGTCGTAATTAATCGTTTGGGCAGGCATACGCATACCCTCAGGCACTGGGGGCTGAAATTTATCCAAACATTTAGCTAAAATCGCCTCCATAGTGTCTATTCTAGATGTCAAACTGTTTAGGCTCTCTCTAATTAGCAGATTCAGATCATCCAGTTTTATTTTTAGTTTTCCAACCTCACTCTGTGTGCGCATATTGGAGCTAATTAATGATTTTTCCCAATTTTCAGTTTTATTAGCTGATGTGGACTTTACCTTTTTAGGAGCCCTTTTACGAACTTTAGGGGAAGACCTCTCAATCAGAGGATCTAGTTCCTCAGAAGTACAAGGGCAATTATCAGGGTTCCTGGCGCGCTTATTCGGTGGTTGTTGTTGCACGTCGTACTCCTGCTCGCTACCTGACAAATGGTCCGAAATATTCAACACACAACCATTTGTGCCCAATATACTTTTCTGAGACTCAAGTTGATTAGAACTAACTTCCACTAAGGCACCCTCATCCACTCCAGGTTTTAAAGCCTCTTCAACCGTTGTAATCTGCCGTTCTATGGCGCCCACGGCTCCAGTTAAATAACTAAGTAAGGATTGACGGGAATGCTCCCCTGGTTTAACTATCTTGTTATTCTTAATGCTCGCCATTTTTCTCTTCCCCATACTATCTATATCACAGTAAAGACACAAGGGAGAAAGAATAAATATGTACCAAAAATAGGATACAGCACCCAAGGTTTAGCAAACACAGAAAGTAAAGATATCTATTAACAATACTACTCAGAGCGCCTTATGCCCCACATGATTGTTTCCTGCCAGATACGTAATGGAAAAGTCAAAGTCAAAGACAAGTATCTACAGTATCCTCATTCAAATATCTTCTTCGTCACAGTTAGCATCGAATCACAGTACCTTGATACATAAATGAAAGGGCTGTGGCCCAGCCCGGCCTCTGACAGTCTATGACGGGCCAAGACGGGCCCGTCTTGGCCCGGTCTTCGCCCGGGCACGCCCCCGCGCGCGTCCCGCGCTGCGGGACCGCCGCCGACTTTTTAAAGCCCCTCCAGGGACCGGGACTAAAGTGCTGCGTGCGTTTGTTGGGCCAGGGACAACGTGGGGTATTCCTTTCCTCTTTTGCGGTCAACCCGATATCAACCCTGAAGGTTTTGGAAGTGAGAAAATCGAAATGCTGGGTTTCAGGAGTCTTAAGTTCGATTTTAAACTCAAGGAGGTCACGAGGCAAAGGGAGGGCCATCTGTTTTGTGTTGGCGCAACCAGAAAGAACTACATATAGTTCTGGATCCTAATAGCAAAGAGCAAGTCATATTTTTGGATGATAGTAAATCTGCAAGACATTTTTTAATGGGGTATTCCTTTCCTCTTTTGCGGTCTCCCGCGCTGCGGGACCGCCGCCGACTTTTCAAAGCCCCTCCAGGGTCCGGGACTAAAGTGCTGCGTGCGTTTGTTGGGCCAGGGACAACGTGGGGTATTCCTTTCCTCTTTTGCGGTCTCCCGCGCTGCGGGACCGCCGCCGACTTTTCAAAGCCCCTCCAGGGACCGGGACTAAAGTGCTGCGTGCGTTTGTTGGGCCAGGGACAACGTGGGGTATTCCTTTCCTCTTTTGCGGTCTCCCGCGCTGCGGGACCGCCGCCTACTTTTCAAAGCCCCTCCAGGGACCGGGACTAAAGTGCTGCGTGCGTTTGTTGGGCCAGGGACAACGTGGGGTATTCCTTTCCTCTTTGCGGTCTCCCGCGCTGCGGGACCGCCGCCGACTTTTCAAAGCCCCTCCAGGGACCGGGACTAAAGTTCTGCGTGCGTTTGTTGGGCCAGGGACAACGTGGGGTATTCCTTTCCTCTTTTGCGGTCAACCCGATATCAACCCTGAAGGTTTTGGAAGTGAGAAAATCGAAATGCTGGGTTTCAGGAGTCTTAAGTTCGATTTTAAACTCAAGGAGGTCACGAGGCAAAGGGAGGGCCATCTGTTTTGGGTTGGCGCAACCAGAGAGAACTACATATAGTTCTGGATCCTAATAGCAAAGAGCAAGTCATATTTTTGGATGATAGTAAATCTGCAAGACATTTTTTATTGAAGAAATTTCCTAAGAACGGTGTTAGGTAATCTCATAGGGTTTGAGCACAACATTTGTTTGTTGATGCTTGCCTCAAAATACATAGAGTTAGGAAAGTCCCGATAGCTATGAGGGAGGAAGTGACTAAAGAACTGGAGAAATTGTTGTCTCTGGTGTTATAGAACCTATGGAAGTGTCAAAATGGATTTCTCCGGTGGTCGTAGCTTGGCGCAGTACTGGCAAAGTTAGGTTATGTGTTGACTTACGCCATCTTAATAATAATATCATCATTGATAGATTTCCCCTTCCTAAAATCAATGAAATGGTTGCCTTACTCAAGGGTGCCTGGTGGTTCTCCACTATTGAACTTTCATCTGCGTACTACCAGGTGTCTCTGACTCCTGATTTGAGGAAATTCACAGCCTTTATTACCCCTGATGGTTGTTTTCAATTCAAACGAATGCCTTTCGGACTGGCTTCGGCTGCTGCTGTTTTTCAGCGTTTAATGTTTAATCTCTGTGGCAAGAAAATGGCCTCATGTTTTTCCAGGACAACATTTTAGTTTTTGGAAACACCAAAAGGGAACATGCTGCCACTTTGTCCAAAGCCTTGTCCATTCTAGAAGCCAGGGGTTTTACTTTAAAGTTTTCTAATTGCAAATTTGCAGAAAGGAGTGTAACCTATCTTGGTCACGTGATAGATGAATCAGGGGTTAAACCAAAATGATCCTTGGTGTAAGCAATCAGAATTGCAACTATGCCTACATTCAAGGATGATGTACAGTCCTTCCTTGGTCTAGCAGAGTATTGAGCAAAATTTATACCTAAGTTTGCTGAGAAATGTTACCATATTAGACATTTGCTTAAACAGGGGAACAAATTTGTGTGGTCACAACAATGTGAGGAGGATTTTAGTATTATAAAGAATTGTATTAAAAATGCGACAGAACTTAGGAGTTTCGACCCTAATGCCGGTAGTATCATTATCATGGATGCCAGCAACAAGGGTTTGGGTGCTATGCTCACATAAATCGATGTTAGAGGTACTGAAAATGTAATAGCCTTTGCTTCAAGATCATTAACACCTATTGAGGAGAAATATCTGACTGTTTAAAAAAAGAGGCGTTAGCTTGTGCGTGGGCTCTTGAGCATTTCAGGGCATTTGTGTGGGAGAGACCTATCATAATTCATTGCGATCACAAACCTTTGGTGAGATTGCTAATTACTAAGGGAACAGTCAATGCCTCGGCAAGAATAGCTAGAATTTCCTTGTGGATGCAGGATTTCATTTATAAGATTATATATATGCAAGGCAAGGATAATGTCATAGCTGATTTTTTGTCTAGAATGCCAGCACAGCTGGAGGAGTGTGAAGATGGGAAGTGGAACACATTTCATGTTGCCTTAGAACATGACAGTGGGCTTCCTGCCATTGACAGAGGAAAGTGGGTACAAAAATATAAGAGAGACATTATATTACACAAAGTGGCCACATTCGTGAGAAGCTAATTGTCCAATAAAAGAAATGTGTCTGATAATGTAAAACCATTTTGGGAAGTATGAGAAGAACTTTCCTTTGATAAAGGTGTCATCCTGAAGGGTGAAAGAGTTGTTTCTCCATCGAATCTTCAGAACAGTGTATTGCAATAATGTCATGATGGGCATTTTGGCATAGGGCGCACCAGAGCAGTGCTAAAAAAAACGTTGGTGGCCAGGGATGGATTCTGAAATTGAGCTCATGGTTAGAGATTGTATAGAGCTGATAAGTCATTACAGACACTGAAACTTCCGATGATTGAGGGGTGTTGCCCTAGAAACCCTTGGGACTCTATAGCTATAGATATTATCGGACCGGTGGGACCTACACACAAATATGTCATAGTGATTGTGGACCTTTTTTGAAGGTGGCCTGAGATCAAGATTGTGAAAAGTACTGATACTGATGCAGTTTTAAGATTTATGGATCAAGTCTTCAGTATAGAAGGTATTCCTGCTGCAGTACTAAGTGATAATGGAGTACAGTTCTGATTGAATGCTTTTAAATTGTACAGTGACAGAACTGGGGTGAGAATGAAGACCACTTCTCTTTATAATCCTAGCGGCAATGGCATGGTTGAGAGGTTCAACTGCGCCATTAAAGGTGTAATTCAAGCTGCCTGTGCTGGGAAGTCCAATTGATGAAAGCAGTTTGGGCTTAGAGAGTCACTAGGAATGAAGCTACCTGTTTGTCACCTTTTTTGATTATGAGGGGGAGGAATCCTAGGACCAAGTATAATCCTGGATGGTTGTTCAGTGGTTGTGTTGAACCATGGGCAATGGAAACAGTGAGAAACACCATGGCAAGGAATTGTCAGTAAAGTAAAGCCTATTAAGATCTTAGAAATAGTACCAAACTTGGAACAGTTAAGGCTGGGGACTGGGTCTGCATTAAGAAACCAGGATTGTAACTAAAGGTGAAAGTAAGTTTTACAAACCTGGGGAGGTTGAGGAGGTATTGCACAATGCTGTCTGGTTGAGAAGTGGTAAGGTGTAGAACTTCAAGCGGGTAGCTTTGTGCAATGTCAACAGATGGAAGGGTGGAGAACAAGCTAAAGGTGATTTTACTTGCTTAGACATGGAGGACGATGATATTCTTTCAGAAGCACAACTTTTGGCTGACCTATCTCAGGAAAAATTGCTTGCCAGTCCCAGTGATTTTGGGGAAGGTTCAAACTGTTTTGAGAGTCAAGTTTCACCTTCTTCTAGAATTGATGCCGCTACTACCTCAGGGGATGACCATGATAGTTCTGAGATTGGTGCTGAAAAAATACTAAACAAAGTAGCTTCACCATCCATTGTATAAGAGAGTCTTGAAGATACAAGAGTAAGAAGTGCACTTAAATGGTTTGAAGATTATGTCTGTGATGGTTGCAAATAGTTTTTTTATTATGTTTTTTCTTCTTACTTTTCTATTTCAACAGCGCAGCATTTAAATTATTATTAGGTTAAGGAAGGGGGAGAGATATATGGTGATATAAGTTGTTTATGGTATTCATATATAAAAAAATATATTTTGTTTCAAGGGAGGGGATGTGTTGTGGGTCTGTATGTAATTATTAGGGCCCGTGTCTGGGCTCGTGAGTAGTTTACATTTGTAAGGCGTTTTGTGTTCTCAGAGTGCTCGCGGGGGAAGTTAGTGCAGTTGAGTACGGGGAGCGGTACCGGATGGAGTGTTTTGCCCTCGCTCTGTACCTGGTGGAATAAAGTACATGATTTCACTCAACCTGCTTGGTTATCACTTCATTCTGTAGTACTGCTTTACATACTACAAAATGCAGTTTGTGAATCAGGCGAATAATGTTTGTCTCCTTTTGGTACTTTTTCATGGTTTACTACATTTCTGTTCAACAATTTTTTACTTATACGCAAAAAGGACAGTATTCAGTGCAGACACACCACTGATGCATACATCCATAAACAATGGATACTACTTAGAGAAAAACAGAAAGTGTTAATATTGTGCATACACAGTATTGCATTGTCTTTAATTTTCAAGAAGAATAAGAGGTAACAAACTCGATGTGTTGGAGCATTGTCATACCTATATGATTGTGAAAAGTCAGTTTCTGGCCATCGTAGTTGACTGTGTCCATGGTGCAGATGCAGTTTATAATTTCTTCTTTCTCATCAAAGTAATGTACTCGAGTCAGGATGCCCATTGGAGCTTCTCTATGCTGACCGCCTGGGGTGCTTCAATGGGTACATTCCAGGCAGATGGGCAGGCCCTCTGGGTGTCCCCTAATGTGGTGTAATATTTTCTGGATGTATGTCTGGATGTCTGTACCCTCCACTCCTCGTGTTAGGCCTCATGAGGGTGCAAGTGCCATTGCTAATTCTGCTAAATCAGAGCCTTCCTTGCCTAGTTCTCCACCGTTTCCCAATGTCCCATAAGCACAAGAGTCACCACAAGGGGCAGCAAAGTTGTCCCCAGTTCCTCTCCACCCAACAGTCAAGAATGTGTGTACTCTGAAAAGGGATCGCAATCTGCGCTTTCACCTTATCCTCCTGATGTCTGGTGCTGTCCTATGCACCATTGTCTTTATTGCCTTTCTCCTCTTGCAGCCTGCCCAGGCCATCTCCCCTGATCCGTTGTCACCTTAACCAGCCTGGAACACACTTTCAGGCAGACCACAGCACTTCATTTCAGCCCACGATCGCCGTTAGCTGCCTGCTTTTCTCTCCAGGCATTGGTGTCCTCAAGGAGTTCCACCAACCCTCGCCACTGTTCAGTGGGGCCTTCTTAGTAGGTCCCGCAGAGTCCTGGCGGGCTGCACCCAAGATGGAGCCCACCACTCCAGGACCAACACTGCCTCTCAAAGGACAATCAAATGCCAGTGCTGATGCCAACGAAGTCTCACTTAACAAGCAACAGACAGTGCGGAATGAAGCTGATCCTGGATATGTCCAAATGCAAAGTAAACTTATTTCTCAGGAGCTCAAGAAATTTCATTGGCTCCAGGTCAGAAAATGCTTCATGTTCAAGGTTTTGTGTCTACTACACAAGGCGCTATATAATCTTGACCCTGCATTTTTCAGAGACAAGTTTCAATGGTACACTCCTAGGAGGGAATAGTGTTCAACCTGTAGAAAATTAGTTGGTGTTACTAGAATGCAACATTCTCATTAGGGTGGTAAATCCTTATCATTCGCCACAGCCAAGCTTTGGAGTACTCTGCCACACTCTATCATCACAATTGACAAGCATCTGCTTTTCAGGAAAATTCTTAAAACCTGGCTTTTTACTCTTTAGGCTCTCAACTTTCCTAGGTTTCAGGTCTACTCCTCTGGCTTGGGTTTCTGTGTTTTTAGCGCTCTGACGCCTTCAGGTATGTGAGCGCTTTATAAATTCTCATTCATTGATTCATTCAAAAAGGAATGCCTAATGTGCCCGGGGTAAGAGGTTTAGGGGATTTGTGGAAAGGTGTGACAAAGACAAACAATATACAAAGGCAATATTCATCTGAGCAATGAGCAGCCAACCATCACAATCTGTTGTGGGAGGAAAAGGAAATGAAGGAATGAGTGACTATGACACAGTTAACTTGAATGCAATACAAACCAAACAATAAATAAATAAACAAATTACCTCTCATTAATGAGAAAGGCATTATGCATTATGGAGTGCAAGTATTATCTCTCTTGCTGTGCTAAAATTAATTAATGGTGGTATGCCTCAGCTGGCGCCCTAGTTGTACTTGTAGTCTCTGCAGTCTGCTGCTGCCAGCAGGGGCAGCTGTAATAGACATTTATCTCATTCCATTGGCCCTACTCTTCTCCAAAATGCCTGTCAAATTTGCCCTAGCTTCAAGGCAAATAAATAAAATGAATGATACATGTCAATTATAAAATAAATCAATCATGTGGACAATCTATCTGCCACAAGTAGATGGTGGAAAAAGTGATGTATTGCAGTACAGGGAAAGGATTAAGGAACGGGATATAGCTTTGACACGTTCATCACAGACTATCCCAGCCACAAAAGTCAAGCAATTACATTATCCATTCATCATTGCATTGTTCTTCTAGTGTTCTTAATCTCCACCCTTGGCTTTGATATGCACTATTTAAGCTTCACATTCTCTCATCCACTCTTTCACCACAGTAAACCAGTCATCATTACCGATCAATCCACCGTCCAAACATAGCTCCAAACGAACCTTTCACCAACATCCATTTACCCACCCATGCATCCTTGCTTTCACCCATTCCAGTCACCCATCCTGCTTTGCCTTAAGCCATCCAAGCATTCCATTCACCCACCCAGGCAGGCATCCTTCCACTTTCACCCATATGTACCCTTTCATCCATCCTTCACCCAGCCATGCAGATTCCTATCATCATCACCAACCTAAATGTATCCTTTCACCCACGCATCCTTGCACTGATATATTACATACATTTCGCCCATCCTTTCTCCTTCCATCTTGTTTTCCCTTTCCCATCAAACCATCATTCTTAAAGGTCATTCATGAACCTTGTCTGCTGAGTTGCAGATAGAAGAGGACATAACTACCCAACTCCCACTGTATCTGCTAAAGCGGGGTGTTCATGAGTCAGCGCCCTTGCAATGAGTATATTACTATTTGTCAATAAGTAAGCAATTCAACTTACCACTGCCCGCCCCTGCTGCCACTGGGACTCACTCCTCTCCTCTGCCGGCGCTGTCCCTAGCACTGGTGGTCTGTGCGGCTAGAAAAAACATTACACATTTATAATTTTAGATGCCAGATACTCCGCCCCCAATTTTTTTTAAGCAAAATGCAACCACAAAACAAAACATCGCTAAAGTTTGGTTACCGTATCTTACTATCAAAAATTCAAAATATCATGTTGGGCATTGTGTTGGTTGGCAATCTTTGAAAAGGCAGGTAGTCAAGTCAACCAAAAATGTTTTGTAGTGGAGGTGTAGAGCTATGATGAATCTGAGTTATTGAAGTGCAATGAAGTGGCACAATAATTGGTCAATGAAGAGCATATGGTCTAAGTTAGCAAATGCAAAGGGGCCTTCCTACTCATACTTCCAGCCATGCTGCATGGTCATCAACTGCTGGTATACTATGATAATAATACATACACAACACTGGGTGTTCCACCATGACCATGGGCACTCTCTTGTTTTACTGTTTGAGCATTAGCAAGAAAAAGAAAGCCTTCTCAACAAACATGCGTAGAATACCTTAATTTGGCATACAATATACACAGTAGAGTACCTGACCTAAAATGGGTTCTCTGAATCTTACAGTGCCACCAGTCTGGAAGGGGAGAGGGAAAGCTTACTGACAAATCAGAAGAAAAAGGAAGCTACAGACTAGTACAAATAGTTTGAAGTCAAGTACAGAAACTTGAAATTTAGAAAATAAATAATAAATAGGAGAAGGCGAGGATAAGAAGAATTTAGGAAACAGATACACCAAAGAGGAGTTGGTAGCAAATTAGTAGATAGGCACAGTAAAAAGGAAAAAAAATCATTCTAAATGTGGAGTGGTAAAAGATAGGGAAAAAATATAATAATAATATTAACAGGAGGACTTACTGGGCCCAGCAGAGCATCAGCACTTGTGGAGGCCCCTCCTGCTCCCTCACCCGCCCCGCCTCTGTGATGGTGGTATCCCTCATGCCCCTGGATGCTGATGTTAGAAATAAACAAAATAAATAAAAAAAGATTAGTGGTACAGTGAATCTCCCCAAAAATATTTTGACAGGGAGAGTCAAATGCAGTAACATTTGGTTTACCTTTTACAAATGAGATCGCCTCTCCTATTAGTATTGTGGTCCTATTCCTTAATATCCTAACCCTAAATTTCCTAAACTACATCTTGGAACTACTAATTAATTGCAACAAATAATCTTTGCTTCTCATCTCATTCTCAATCACTCACCCTTTGACGGGTCAACTCGGTCTGCATTTTTTTTCAATTCATAGATGCATGCATAGTTACTAGTTACTATACATCACTGGGAAATCGGTTGGGGTAGGGACTGTATGAGCTACAAAAAATAAAGGCACAGAGAAGTGAGAGAGTTCCTAGCTCACTAACACTAATAACTACCACTATCTTACGGACAGGAGTTGTCTCTGCATTACTTCTCAAATAAACAGCCCAAGTGAGCTCCAACGACTGAGTAGGATTAGGTAGCGCCGCAGAGCACCTATCTACTAGATCATGGGTACTCGCAAACTTTCTGTCGGGGGCCAAAATTACAGTGTGGTTTGTGGCCGAGGGCCACACCGGTGAGGTGGGGTCAGTGGGGGGCGGGGCTAGAGTAAAAAAAAATCAAACCCCTTTCAAAACATTAGACAATATTATAATGCTGTATTTCAAAAGCAGATGTAACTAAAAAGAGCACATTTTAATAATACATTTTTATTAGCAGACAATAGCAATCGTAAGAGGCATTGCATAGCTTCATACACACTTTGACCCCAATTCCAACACAGGGTTACTTTTGGCCCACCCTTAACCTCGCAATAGCCTGCAATGTCTTGCAAACGGAATGGCGGAAAGGCAAGGACCAAAAACTGAAGAAAGTCATGAGGACTCCAAGAGTTTACTTTTTATTCCTGGAGCAAACTCCATGACCGCTGAGGCCAGTCTGAGAGGACCCCCCAGATTTTCTTCCCCATCCGCCTGGCCTTCCACCCTTTACGCTCTTATAGTGCAGACTCTAAGAAACGCCCTTGCCATTGCTAGAAGGACGGCGGATGGCGATCCAGCCATGCTGAAGCAATACAAATACAACAAACTGCCATGGTGATGAAGACCATCCCTTCTTTCACTATTTACTTCATCCTTTCACCTACAAGGCAGACACCTTCATATCCATGCTACCAAACTGCCATCACACACCCTGGATCTACTACCCATAGGCACTATCAGTTTAGCTGACTGTTCTGATCAGTTTTGTGGCCTCGCTATAGACAGCTTCAGAAGTCTTTCACAGCTTTGCATACATATTACATAGAGTGGGCTTTGGTGCAGCCCCCTGCTCATGATTGCAAGGCTTTGTGTCCATTTCATTGCCAGACCCTGATTTTGTCTTTTCTCTCTGTTCTTGTGCTGGTCCCACTCCTAGAGGAATTTGGCTTTACCCTGATTGAATGAATTGTGTCCTTGAAATGCTGATATCAGTGAACAACTTTTCTTTTATTTCTTTACTATTTGTGTTTACCACTCCAGGGAAGTGCATGTTCTGCTCTTTCCCCTATATTTTCTCTTTATTTAGCTTTGCCCTTTTCTAGCTCATGCTGTTTACCTCGCTTCTCCCCTACAGTAATCTTTTGTTGTTTCCTCCCTCTGGCACAAAGTACTGACTTCACAAAGTACTGATGTCTCTCTCTCTCTCCCTCTGTCAGTCTCTCTCTCAGTCAGTCTCTCTCTCTCTCTTCTCTCTCTCTCTCAGTCAGTTAGTCTCTCTCTCTCTCTCTCTCTCTCAGTCAGTGAGTCTCTCTCTGTAGGTCTCTCTCTCTCTCTCTCAGTCAGTATCTCTCTGTCAGTCAGTCACTCTCTCTCTCTCAGTCAGTCAGTCTCTCTCTGTCAGTCAGCCAGTCTGACTCTCTCTCAGTCAGTCTCTCTCTCTGTCAGTCAGTCAGTCTCTCTCTGTCAGTCTCTCTCTCTCTCTCTGTCAGTCAGTCACTCTCTCTCTCTCAGTCAGTTTCTCTCTCAGTCAGTCTCTCTCTCTCAGTCAGTCTCTCTCTCTCTCAGTCAGTCAGTCTCTCTCTCGCTCTCTGTCAGTCAGTCTCTCTCTGTCAGTCTCTCTCTTTCAGTCAGTCTCTCTCTGTCAGTCAGTCACGCTCTGTCAGTCAGTCACGCTCTGTCAGTCTCTCTCTCTGTCAGTCAGTCTCTCTCTCTCTCTGTCAATCAGTCAGTCTCTCTCTCTCTGTCAGTCAGCCAGTCTGTCTCTCTCTCAGTCTCCCTCAGTCAGTCTCTCTCTCTGTCAGCCAGTCAGTCTTTCTCTCTCAGTCTCTCTCTCAGTCAGTCTCTCTCTCTCTCTGTCAGTCAGTCACTCTCTCTCTGTCAGTCAGTCTCTCTCAGTCAGTCAGTATCTCTCTCTCAGTCAGTCTGTCAGTCTCTCTCTAAGTCAGTCAGTCAGACTCTCTCTGTCAGTCTCTCTCTCAGTCAGTCTCTCTCTGTCAGCCAGTGGGTCTCTATCTCAGTCAGTCTCTCTCTCTCTCTTTCTGTCAGTCAGTATTTCTCTCTGTCAGTCTCTCTCTCTCTGTCAGTCAGTCAGTCTCTCCTTCTCTCAGTCAATCAGCCTCTCTCAGTCAGTCAGTCTCTCTCTCTTTGTCAGTCAGTCAGTCAGTCTCTCTCTCTTAGTCAGTCAGTCAGTCTCTCTCTCCCTCTGTCAGTCTCTCTCTCTCTCTCTGTTAGTCAGTCTCTCTCTGTCAGTCAGTCAAGTTCTGTCAGTCAGTCACTCTCTGTCAGTCAGTTTCTCTCTGTCAGTCAGTCTCTCTCTCTCTCTCTCTCTCTCTCTCTCTCTCTCTCTCTCTCTCTCTCTCTCAGCCAGTCAGTCTCTCTCTCTCTCTGTCAGTCAGTCTCTCTCTCTCTCAGTCTCTCTCTCTCAGTCAACCAGTCTCTCTCTCTCAGTCAGTCTCTCTTTCTCAGTCAGTCAGTCTCTCTCTCCACTCTCTCTTTCTCTCTCTCCACTCTCCCTCCACTCTCTCTCTCCACTCGCTCTCTCTCCTCTCTCTCTCTCCACTCTATCTCTCTCTACACTCTCTCTCTCTCTCCACAAAAGCTGGGGGGCCATGGGTACATTACCTGCAAGGTCCGTGGGCCGCCAAGAAAGGCCTGCCGGGCCGCTTGCGGCCCGCGGACCGTACTATGAGTACCACGGTATTAGATGATGATGATAATATAATATTTGTAACATAAACTTAACTTACCTGAATGTGAGCAGCATGCCGGTTATTTGGGGAAAAAAATATCAGCATAGATAGAGCACAACAAATAAATAATTATTACTCACCAAGCCCTCAATCTTCATACCCAGCAGGTCGAGCAGGTCCTGGTCCCTATTCATGATGTCAGCCCATCGGTGCGTAAGCTGTAGTTGGGTGCGCCGGGACCCAGAGCACTGGCGCACAGCCCGGTGCACCCTCTACCAACGCTGACTACACTCCTGAAGGGCGTACCTACTTCCAGACCTGCCATCTCCGCCTGCTGCCAGGGTGGAGGGGGGGTGGCGTGCACATAAAAAAGGAGTACCGTCACCTCACCTCTAAAAAAAATGGCGCGGGACTGCACCCCTTAACGGTTCAGCTAACCGTAAGGTAGGTGGCTGCTGATGGTGTTGCTGGGTCAGGGGGCCTGGCACAGCCGCTCCCCTGCTCTGCCATGGTGCTGGATAGGAGGAAGAGAAGAGTATAGAAGGAAGGAAGAAAGAAAGGAAATGAAATGAGAAAGTAAAGCAAAAAAGTACAAACATCATGAAAAAACACAATTTCTTTTTTATAAAAAACGTAAAATACACAAACACAAAGACACACAAAAAGATAATAAATAAAATTGAGGGATAGATAAATTAGATAGGGATAGGATTAAACAGATTAAGGACAGATGCAAAAGTAGGCCCCAGCACCATAACAGAGCAAAAAAGAAGATGGCTGCGCCCATGCGTCCACTTGGTGCAGTTCACACGTGGCCGGCACAAGAACACACTTCACATTGCGTATATCGCGCGACGGGATGTGGTGACCAACTCCGCCCACTCGTGGATCTCAGCATAGCACTGCAGAGCTTGTTTACCACTTCGCGGAATTCCGCGTAGCGCGACTATGCGAACTCCGCCTGGGCCTAGTTTTACAGGTGTTCTTACTAGTCTGAATTTGACTCATCAGTGTATCCGAGATTTTCTTGGCCACGTTGATAATTAAAAAAAGCCGATCTGTGGTACAATTCCATGCAATTCACAACCAATCCCTCCTAAAGGTAGCATCCTCTAGAAAGATCAAAGCGTCATTTGTGACTAACAGACCCTTTGGAGCTGCATTAGCTCTAAAATAGTCTGTTAGTATTGTGCCATGTAAAATGGTTTTAATCTGGGTGTTTTTAATATCTATGAGTGTGTCCCACTACTCTACCTCTGTTAGTGCCTGGGTGATTGTGTACTCCCCCAGAAAGGAAGGTCCTTCTAAAATTGATGCAGCTGCATCCTCATTGTATGATAGACCCTGTTCATCCATCATGTTTCTGATAGAGCTAATGGACGTTCATCACCAAAAGTCAGGGGAATCTTCATCACCCTTAATGGTAATTCCCATAAAGCCCCTGCGGCTCAGCAGACATACTAACTATACACACACAATAAAGAAGGTGCGATAGGTACAAACCTTACCTTGTCCTCCCATTCAAATCTCTCAACACTGGCATATACAACGCCTGGGAACCAACCCCTTGCCGGGGTTGGCTTTACCACTAATAAGATATCCCAGTGTACAATTCAGACAAGGTAAACTGAGTATAGCAGTATTACATGTATGAGGGTACTATGGGGACTGTATGGCTCAATACTGGCAACGAAAGATGAAGTAGCACTGCAACCTATATAATTTCAGCATGGGCTAACAATCAACAGTATTTCTATATACTTGACTAATACATGACTTATGATGTTGGAATAATGATTTTTCATTTATTCTTTCAGGCAAGTCTGTGTGTGTTTCTACAATTGGCAAGTATGGCCTTACACTAATTGACTACCTCCATACAGTCGTAGAAGAGGGACTTTGCAAATGGATCTGTATCCTGAGGATACTTTACAGCTGGAACATGTTGATATTAGCAGAAAGGGTGACAGGAATTTAGTTTCCAGCGTATACTCCGTTTCCACAATTTTCGACCTGCCAAAAGGGGCCCATAATAACATTTAGAGGGTAGATAGTTCTATTATTATTTTTTCTGTACATTGGATCCCTCTTAAACTAAAAAATACAGCGCTCCACCATGAGCATTGGTCTGTGTCCGGGTGTGTCAGCAGCCCTATAATGAAGCATGGGGAGTTTTTAAGAACCTAAAGGGTTTTCCAGGTAGGGTCGTTTCCCTTTTATTCCGTATATAATTGTATCACTTTCCCTTTTATTGTGTTGTCATCTCCCACCTCCGGACCATGGCGGACCTACTGTATTTGCTGGAGTTCACTATAAACATGCCGAAGTCCCTCCTGACCTCTTCTCAGATGCTCCTTTTCATTGGAGCTGTTCTGGACACAATACATTTTTAGGCTCATCCTCCCGGATGGTGAGTCAAGGATATTCAGGCTATGATATTGATGTTTCAGCCTCTATCATGGGTTTCGGAGAGACTGACTGAGGCTGCTGGGCCTCATGGCATGCTGCATCCTGCTTGTGACACATGTCTGCTAGCATATGCGGGCTCCGCAGTGGGACCTGAAGTTTCAGTGGGCACAGCATCAAGGGAATCTCTCTGACATGGTCCAGATCTCGGAGGGCCCTGCAAAACATCTGCAGTAGTTGTTGACGATCCAAGATTGGGTCAGCGGCAGACCCCTTTCCCTTCCCCAAACAGATCTGACAGTTGCACACACTAGAGTATGAATAGTAAAGCTTAACCCTCTGAGGTCCAATGCTTTCCTTACTGTTGCACAGACTGGAGTGGGAATAGTAAATTTAACCCCTCGGATGTCCAACTCTTTCACTGCTATTGCACAGAATAGAGTGGGAATAATAAATGTAACCCCTCTAAAGTCTAATACTTTCCCTATTGTTGTGATGACTGGAGTTGTAATTGTAAATGTAACCCCTTCTAAGTCCAACGTTTTCCCTACTGTTGCACAGACTGGAGGTGGATTATTAAATCTTACCCCTCCTAAATCCAATACTTTGCCTACTAATGACCTGTTTGGAGTGGGAATTGTAATTTTAATGCCTCTGAAAGCCAACTCTTTCCCTATTGTTGCATATACTGAAATGGGAATGTGTAAGGAGGGGGGATGAATGGAGGAGACAGAGGGATGTTTCACTGCGGGTTTTATTTTGCCATATATCTTTTTCCTACAATACTCCTGTCTCTTCAGCTAGGGATAATGCTTCTTATCCTCCTCCAGTGTTCGGAATTGGGTCTAAAGTCACCGGCCTATGGTAGAATTCTTCTTCTTCCCCTCTTCTTGTTACACCGGTGGCTGTGCCTCCTAACCGCCTCTTCTCTCTCCGGGGTCGGGACCTCTCGGTGGCTCAGGGTCGGGAGAAAGAGAGACAAAGATATGGCGGTCGTGAGATGTCAGGAAATATTATGGTGCATAAGGGAAAGGAGTGAGGGATCACCGGTGCAGTCTCACGCAAAACCAGACGAGTGAAAGTGTAGGGGTTCCGGGGTTGATACCGGGTGGTGGCACAAGCATCACACAGCGGGCTTCCTCCCCACCCACCCGGTCACGCGGTCCCGTACCTGTTTAAGCCACGCTCTTCCTGGAGCGTGGCTCGGCGCAGCACCGTCTCGGTGGCCTCCTGGCTCTCCCGTCGGTACTACCTTCGTGGAGGACAGATTCAGCACGGCCCGGTCTCTCCCTTGGGGGTTCCTCGGTTCCTTAGGCTCCTCGGCTCTCCAGCATGCCCCGATGCTTCCGGATTCTCCTCCTTCCTCCTGCAAACCTCTTTCTACTCGCCAATTCCAGTTAACGTCATCCTGACGTTTCGCTTCCAGTTAAAGGGGCAGTGTTCCATATAGTTCGTGTCTTCCTCCTGCAGGCTGTTTCCGCAACCGTAGCGTTCTTCTGGCTGGGGAGACAGAAAGGGACTCATTTGATGACTCTTCCCACCCTGCCCCCTGATCTCGCATTGGATCCTGCGTGGAGGTGACATCGCGACAGAATGGTATATATATTATTCCTAGACCCCAATACTTTTTATTTTTGTTTAAATATATATATATTATTATTATTTGTTTATTTTTTAATTTTATATTATTTGTTTGTATATATATCCAAAAAATACAAGCTCTCCTGGGCAGATAGCGCGCGCTGGAGGGGAATCATTTCTGGTGATTTTATGTGTGTTTCTTTTACTGTGACTAAACTTGTGCTTTTAAACATTTTAACTGCACTGTACCTTCTGCTGAAAGCTTTGCTGATCCCCGGTCCACCTCGGCTCTACGTGCCGCTCGTGTGGAGGGATGTAGCTCCTCCCCCTACCCTCGATACTTCCTGGTAGGGTCAGAGTATAAAGACACATGACTGGCCGGCCGCGCAGTGACAGCGCGCGCTGGAGGGGAATCATTTCTGGTGATTTTATGTGTGTTTCTTTTACTGTGACTAAACTTGTGCTTTTAAACATTTTAACTGCACTGTACCTTCTGCTGAAAGCTTTGCTGATCCCCGGTCCACCTCGGCTCTATGTGCCGCTCGTGTGGAGGGACGTAGCTCCTCCCCCTACCCTCGATACTTCCTGGTAGGGTCAGAGTATAAAGACACATGACTGGCCGGCCACGCAGTGACAGATAGCGCGCGCTGGAGGGGAATCATTTCTGGTGATTTTATGTGTGTTTCTTTTACTGTGACTAAACTTGTGCTTTTAAACATTTTAACTGCACTGTACCTTCTGCTGAAAGCTTTGCTGATCCCCGGTCCACCTCGGCTCTACGTGCCGCTCGTGTGGAGGGACGTAGCTCCTCCCCCTACCCTCGATACTTCCTGGTAGGGTCAGAGTATAAAGACACATGACTGGCCGGCCGCGCAGCGATAGATAGCGCGCGCTGGAAGGGAATCATTTCTGGTGATTTTATGTGTGTTTCTTTTACTGTGACTAAACTTGTGCTTTTAAACATTTTAACTGCACTGTACCTTCTGCTGAAAGCTTTGCTGATCCCCGGTCCACCTCGGCTCTACGTGCCGCTCGTGTGGAGGGATGTAGCTCCTCCCCCTACCCTCGATACTTCCTGGTAGGGTCAGAGTATAAAGACACATGACTGGCCGGCCGCGCAGTGACAGCGCGCGCTGGAGGGAATCATTTCTGGTGATTTTATGTGTGTTTCTTTTACTGTGACTAAACTTGTGCTTTTAAACATTTTAACTGCACTGTACCTTCTGCTGAAAGCTTTGCTGATCCCCGGTCCACCTCGGCTCTACGTGCCGCTCGTGTGGAGGGACGTAGCTCCTCCCCCTACCCTCGATACTTCCTGGTAGGGTCAGAGTATAAAGACACATGACAGGCCGGCCGCGCGCAGCGGGCGCGCCGCTGGCGCGCCGAAGGCGCGCCTAAGGCAAGCCCGTCTGCGCCCGTCCGCGCCTGGGTCGCGCCTAGCGTCAGCCATGCTGTCCGTTCCCTAGCCACAAGAACTATATTGACTAGGGACCAAATTTTTGAGCTTCAGCCTAAACAATGCTCCAATCCTATACTTATTAATCCCTGTACACTAGATAATGAAGGTCATAATCAGAGACTATACTGTAATGACTGTACCTTTGAATTTAATGATACCAATACCGATTTAGGCAATATATGTAAACCCTTGGATAAAGTCCCATTTGTACACTCTTTGACCGCCAACAAAGAATGTAATGTTAACATTAAAGCATGTCTTATAAACTGCAGGTCTCTTCCCAAGCACGCAGATGATATCTGGCTACTTTTAGAAACAGGAGATTGGGAGATCATATTCCTCACAGAAACATGGTTAGAGAAAGCTCCACCCCGGATATTAGTCTGGCAATCCCCAAGGGCTATAAAATAGTCATAGAAAATCGAATTGGCAACAGACTAGGTGGTGGACTTGCCATAATCATAAAAGAGGAATGGGAAATATTATATAAAAGGATTGAATCCACGGACCTGCTTGAAGCAATGTTTTTTAATGTTATAATCTCCTCCACTCTTTCCATCGCAGGAGTATTGGTTTACAGACCTCCAGGATCCAAACCCATTGAATTATGGGATATTTGTGACCTGATTGCTGACCTTTCATTGAAATATGCAAATTTGATAGTCCTGGGCGATTTTAACGTCCATATGGACAACATACTATGTCCTCTGGCCTCTCAATTAGAGGACACTCTCAGAGGATTAAACCTTAATCAACTGGTCACTATGCCTACACATGTGGCAGGTCACATATTGGACCTTATTTTCACCAATATCCCATCCCTCACCACAGAGAACCCCATCCCTATTGCATGGTCGGACCACAGTCTAATTTCTTTTAATTTAACTTTTACTACAAATTACTATCATAGGGAAATTAAACACGAGGTTCGTAGAAACTGGAGGAAAATCACTCCTGAAACTATGGGCCCTGAGTTATCTAACACCTCCTTACTACTCACTGGAGAACCTAATAAGGATGCGGAAACCTTTAATCATTGGGTTACCTCTGCCATAGACAAAATAGCCCCTTTGAAAGTAATGAAATTAACCAGGAACAAACCTGCAGCTCCCTGGTTCACACCTGAATTACAAGCAGAAAAAAGCTGCTGTAAAAAGCTGGAACGGATATGGCGCAAGTCTTACTGTACTGAGATGAAAGACATCTATAGGAAAGCAGTTAAGCACTTTCATGGGATAAAACGCACTTGTATTAAGGATTTCATTGCCAACCAAATTAGACGATCAGATAGTTCGACCAAAGAAGTCTTTAAAATTGTTCAAGACTTCTTGCAACCAGAGACCATGAAAAGTAATATAACTCCGTCCGATACTCTTTGTGAGAATTTATCTAGTTTCTTTCAGGAAAAAATTCAAAATATTTACTCCTCATTTTCGGAGATTAATACCTCCAATACTCCTCTGAAATCCCCTACAAATACCTGGTCGGAATTTACTCCTTTTGACTCCGACTCTTCTCTCAGTCAATTGAAAAAAATAAGATCTGGATCCCCGTTGGATCCTTGTCCCGCTAGGTTTTTAACTTACTTGCCCCTTTGATTAACCCTTCTCTGAATCAGCTCTGGAATACTTCTCTTACATCTGGCACATACCCGTCTATTTGGAAAACTGCAATTGTCCAACCTATCCTTAAAAAGGAGAATGCAGATCCTACAGTACTAAATTTTTTTAGACCTATCTCCCTCCTACCAGCACCTGCTAAAATCCTTGAGAAAGAAGCACAAAAGCAGTTATCCCACTTCCTAGAAATTAATAATTTACTACACGACTCTCAGTCTGGATTCAGAGCTGGCTATAGCACCGAGACAGCTCTGTTGGAGGTAACTGAAACAATCCGGGAAACCTTAGACAAGAACAACTGTGCAATGCTGGTGCTGTTAGACCTGTCAGCAGCATTTGACACTGTGTCACACAAGATCCTTCTTGACAGGCTAAAACAATTGGGAGTTTTAGGGACTACTTTGGCCTGGTTCAGCTCTTTTCTTGAAGGGCGGTCCCAGAAAGTAAGGCTGCACCCTTATGTCTCATCACCAAGATTGGTGAAATGTGGAGTTCCTCAAGGGTCGGCTCTCAGCCCTACTCTTTTTAACATTTACCTTGCGCCCCTGGCTACTCTTATAGAGCAACATGGCGTGGGTGTCATCTCATATGCTGATGACACCCAGCTAGTGTTCTCTTTTAAAGATCATTCAGAGGCCGCATTCACACATTTTAAGGAATGTCTGATTGACATATCCACCTGGATGACAAAGAATTGTCTGCAGCTGAATGCCGACAAAACTGAGGTTTTGTTTTTTAATCAGCCTTCCCCCCCCACTCTGATCTCTGGTGGCCTTCCCTGCTCAATCCCCCTCCACAGCCAGTGCCCTCAGCGAGAAATCTGGGTTTTAAGGTGGATAACACTCTTTCATGCAAATCCCAGATAAGTCTCGTGACATCATCCTGCTTCTGGAAAATGAAGGCATTACGTAGATTTCTTCATTTTCTTCCGATAGATTGCAGGAAAACTATTGTACATGCATTGATAACCTCAAAATTAGACTATGCCAACAGTCTATATCTGGGTATACCAATGTATCTACTAATGAGACTGCAGATAATTCAGAACGCAGCCGCAAGGACTTATTAGAAATGTTCCTTTAAGACATCATATCTCTCCCCATTTGCTAAGTCTTCATTGGCTGCCCGTAAAAAAACGTATAGAATTTAAGGCGCTTACTATTGCCTATCGGGCAATAAATGGAAGTGGCCCCTTCTATCTTCGGAAAAGAATTCATAAATCCCATCAAGCAAGAAACCTAAGATCTAATCATCGTGAACTTCTTACCATCCCTCGTTTTGCTAAGGCAAGAATAGGAGGAAGATCCTTTACCGTTAGAACCACAACTCTGTGGAACTCTCTGCCCATGTACATCAGAAAGGCTAACACAGAGCTATGCTTCCGGAAACTTTTGAAAACATGGCTCTTTAGTCTTCCTTAACACCTGTGAAGTCACTACTTCTATTCCCTCCCACCTCCCTTTCTGTCTTAAGTGCCGGGACACTCCGGTTGGGAGTAGCCGTGCGCTCTAGAAGCTACATAACATAACAGAAGGAGTAAAACGCTGCTGCTACAATTGGTACTTCGAAGTTATTCTTTTATTTTGATCCGTAAACAAGGCTCGTGTGAGAAGTTGAAACACGTTGGTTCCATGTCTTTCCACAAATAATTTATTAAAAGAATACCTTTGAAATACCAATTGTGGCCAGTGGTGTTTGACTCTGTCAAGGAGAGATTGTGTTTTTGGAAACATAGCAGGTTTCCATTTCCCGCATGTCGCGGCCACCCTGGGAGGGATGGCGAAGAGAAGACAGAAGTAATGTGTTGACATTTGAGGTGAGCAGATTTCGAGTGTCGCTGGTGTTGTAGGGTGCTCTATACAGGAACTGCTCTCCACCTAAACTTGTGAACCTCCCAGAGTTCTCTGCTTCTTTTTTGCATAATTTATGCAGCACTCTAAGCTTGGAAAAATAACCCCAAAAATGTACTATAATTTAAAATATATATTTGGAATATGAGTCGTTATTACACAAACCATTACTTTGCAAGCTTTTGCTACGAAGTTATTACTTTGCAAATACCGTTACTACGCAAGTTTTTAGTGCGCATGCTTTAATTTCGCAAATGCTTTTAAATGTATTAAAAATGCTTTTACTACGCAATAAAATATTACGCATACAAATACAACGCAGTTTAGGATCGTTTTATTAATAAATTAATGCTTTTAGTAACCTATCCCCTGGGACGGGATGCCGGGGAAATAGGGGTTTTGGGTGGGGGAGTGTTTTAATTTTCGGTTAATAAATTATTACTCGGGTATTAATTTCAATACCCAAGTATTTTTTTAAATACTATTTTAATTCTATTATTACTATTTTTAAATATGCGAGACATCCATTTAATAAATTTTACGTTATAAATTAAATCAAAATGGTATTTTTTCATAATTATTTCCGATTCAAAAACATAAACATACAACGTATAACTTAGTCTAAAATCGATCTAAAAATGCTTTCTGATGTGTATACAAATTCTTCGCAATCATAACTCTTCGAGCATATTGACTTTCTTAGATAAACAATTCCTTCCTCTATTTCTACACAAGCTCAATATCCAATTAGATTCCAGCCTTGGTATGAATCTTGAGGCATATGCTGAAGGGATTGACATATGCGGTCTGGCCGGGTCTGGATGCCGGGTGCAGATAAACAACATGCATCGCTGATAGCTTTCCCTGTGGAGGATCTGCGACATTTCCCGAAACCTGTGGCGCTGCTGGAGACCTCTCTGGCCCTGTGAGCGGCATGAAGGAGGAGTGCGCGGTCAACTGGAAAATACGCTGCGGGCCCCTGCGTGGAGATGAGGGAAGCGCCTGCTGAGCTCTGACTGTCTGATTGCCTGAGGTCCCAGAGGTAGGTGTACTTCTCGCATTGTCAGTAATGAATATGTTGTGACTGGGTAGAGGTCTCGGCAAGACCAGAAGTGACGAATAGGAGTGGGGCCCCCTGCATGATGCGAACAGTCTCTGCACAACGGAATATTTCTGTTCCTATTATTTTAATACTAAATTAAAACTGTAGTATTTTTCCCCCTTAAATTACCTGAATTTTTTTGTTTAATTACAAAGTTATGGTAGTTGCAGAGTAACGGATTTTAAGAAGTAAAACCAAGCGTAGTAAAAGCATGCGTTCTAATGGTTACTGCAGAGTAAAAGATGCATATAAATGGTAATTCGAAGTAGTGGCCGCGTAGTAATGGTAGTTTACCATATATTTGTAATAATAGTGTTACATCATATATATGTATCTATAAACAAACACACACACATATGTGTGTGTGTTTTTATATAAGTATATATAGTATTTCATATTATTTCAAATACATTTAATTTACATTATGGTAATGTTACGTATTATAAGATTTACTATATATATATATATATATATATATCCAGATCACCGCACAGAATTGCGCGCGTACACTCCTTCCGTAAAAAATGCACAAGTCCAAAGTGCTTGGGAAAAGTTTTATTTCTCGGTACCAAGCCGGAACAAACCCAACGTGTTTCGAGCGTAAACGCTTGATCACGGGTAAATTCATTATTTTTTGTTTGATACATATATACAACTCCAATTACGCACAACGTGCCGAAATTGAAGACAACATAGCAAGTGGACAAAATAGTGAAAACAAAGTATTACACGTGTTAAAATGTCGGCCATTTTGTAATGGGAGTACGAGCATTTACCACCAGCTATTTGTATTAATTTCCAACACATTTCTTTTCAATAGCTGGAAAAACCAACCAAATCCCCGTTTTTCTCACTTAATCCTCTTGATGTGGATTTAGGGCAATTTTAGCAAAAATTTGTAATCACTCTTAACATAACTTTTTTTAGTTCCAATGTAATTCTATTTGTTCTAGAAATCACATGGGTCACCTCAGTAAACAATAACATCCTCAAAAGGACAAATACGTTTATAGCTCGTAACTTCCCATTCCATGGATTTCGTCCCCCAATGTGATACTGAAATAACAATTCATAACGCTATAATGCCCTATATTGGTAGCACTGAGACAATTGGATTTATAAAGCGTTTAAATAATCGAATATTTGTAACACACAAAGAGAGAATTGGAAATTGAAAAATGATCACCTGAATAAAATATTGGTGCCACAGTACTTTGCTTAACTCATATTTCAACAAAGATATAGTGAGATATCTAACCCGATATATCCCTCACATATACTAATATTCTATTTTTATAATTTATGTACATCAATCCCAAGTGGGATGATAAACAAAGTTTCATTAATGAAATATTCCCTCTTTATCGCCCAAGTGGGCATGAATTTTTACTTCATAAAAAATAAAAAAAGTAAAAATTCATTACGAGCTATAAACGTATTTGTCGTTTTGAGGATGTTATTGTTTACTGAGGTGACCCGTGTGATTTCTAGAACAAATAGAATTACGTTGGAACTAAAAAAAGTTATGTTAAGAGTGATTAAAATTTTTTGCTAAAATCGCCCTAAAGTACAACTATAAATCCACATCAAGAGGATTAAGTAAGAAAAACGGGGATTTGGTTGGTTCTTCCAGCTATAGAAAAGAAATGTGTTGGAAATTAATACAAATAGCTGGTGGTACATGCTCAGTACTCCCATTACAAAATGGCCAACATTTTAAAACATGTAATACTTTGTTTTCACTATTTTGTCCACTTTCTATGTTGTCTTCACTTTTGGCACTTTGTGCGTAATTGGAGTTGTATGTATGTATCAAACAAAAAATAATGAATTTACCCGTGATCAAGGCGTTTACGCCGCAACACGTTGGGTTTGTTCCAGCTTGGTACCGAGAAATAAAACTTTTCCCAAGCACTTTGGACTTGTGCATTTTTTACGGAAGGAGTGTATGCACGCAATTCTGTGCGGTGATCTGGATCGAATACAGGGCTGCCTCGGACCCTGGCGTGCACCACTGCAAAGGTGTCCCGGCACAACTCGAGGAGGTGGAAAGGCAATATATATATATATATATATATATATATATATATATATATATATATATATCATACACATGAAGAAGAAATATCCGCGCTCTCAGGAGGTGCAGAAGTGGAGTTTAATGCACAAGGTTACGCGTTTCGACAGACTAGCTGTCTTGATCACACACTGGGTAAACAGAGAAGTTCCAATACATAGTCTCAGGTAAGAAATGGAAAAAGGACATAAGGTTCATTGTATGTCAGAACGTAATGATACTGTGGTGGCCATTTTAACACAGTCAAATACTTCATGAAAACTTATGGTAGTAATAAACATTGAGTATACTTTACAAACATGGAGATATGTAAAACCAAGTTAGTATATATAATATCAAACCAAATGGTACTCGGGCATAATTCCTAAGTATTTAATGGACTTTAGACAAACGGTGTCTTGTGCGGAAAAAGGTACATGGCGGCCATTGTAAATTATTACACAGTGTGTGAAGATGCCGCTGTGGCTAAACTCTTAATAAAGTTATGCACAATTTCAACAGTTACCTGAATAAATATACAGGAATAATGTGCACCTTAGTATTATGGGGTGAGAGACTGGAATAAGAGCCCGGAGCAATTCAAGAGACATAGTGCCATAAAATTATTGCCCATAGTATTAGGAGAGTCTATCAGACTGTACAGATTAAAACAAATGTCAGTGGGCATAGTGCCTTCAGTCTAGGGCAATTCTGTGGCAGGCGGGATATCATAATAATAATAACAGTACATTGCGCTATAGTGGCAAAGCAACCCGGGTATGCCGTCTAGCTTATGCCCATAACAGAAAAATAGATTAGAATACCGGAATGCAAGCATATACACAAGACATGTTCACAAGTTGTCAAATATAGTAGTGTGTACTCAAATTGCAAGAGTGTATGGCCAAATCTATACAGGAGACAACCAGCACTTGTACAAAAAGAACATCAAACGTAAACCTAGAGTAGAAGCAAGTGATAAGTGAAGGAAAGGGCTTATCTGAATGAGAAGTGCCTGTGTACAGGGATGAAAAGGGTAGGGAACCCATGTAAGAAGTGCCCGTCCCATGGCGGAGGGTCCCTTCATTTCCTCCTGTGAAAATACAAGAAAAAATAGAAGAAAATTAGAATTAAAAAGAAATATACAATATGTACAATTTTTAGTATGCTCACAAATACTCTACATATAAATCTGTAGTGTGTACATAAACATTCTACATTTAAATCTAGTTACGATAGATCATGAAAGATGGGAAAGGAACCCAGAATCCAATGCTTCAGCTTTCGTGTAGGTGTATGTTCAATTCTTCGCCAAGATTATGCCCCCCCGGCTATTTGGTTTTGAGTAGTAGAATCCATTTGGATTCATGTTTGCCTAGCATGTGAACTCTGTTGCCACTTCTGGGGCCAGTGTGTACCTGTTCGATGATAAAGTAACTCACCAGGGAACTGTTGGAGAGATGGTATTCCTGGTAGTGTCTTGCCACTGGGTACTGTGCGTTCTTGTTGTTAATTGCGCGCATGTGTTCCAACACCCTCTTTTTTGCCATTAGGGTGGTACTGCCAATGTAACGCAGTCCACAGGGGCAATCTAAGGCGTATGTGACAAAAGTCGTGCTGCAAGTAAGAAATTGTATGATTTGTTTCTTTTTCACTCTCCCTGGTATTGTGAATTCTTTAACCATATGGCTATTGCGGCATGCCTTACAGTGCCCGCAAGGAAAAAAGCCTTTAAGGTTATGGGCATTTTGGGGGTTGGATTTCACTGATGTCGCTGTGTACCAAAATATCCCTAAGGCTACGGCCTTTTCTATAGGTAATTCTGGGACGTGTATGAATTGATTTACCAATGATAGAGTCATTGGTTAGTATTGCCCAGTGGTTAGTAAGAATCTTGTGTACTTGTTGTGAGTTCCTATAGTATGTGGTGATAAGTCGTGTCTCTTGTGATGTCGAAATGGTGGTGGTGTCTCTATCTTGACTTTGTTCTTTCAAGGTTTCTGATCTGCTGATCTTGCTGACTTTATCCAGAGCTCGTTTTAATACCCATGTGGGGTAACCCCTGTTCTTAAACCTAGTGAACATGGTAGCCTTTTCAGTGTTAAAAGCTTCTTCCGTACTGCAGTTTCTCCTAGCCCTCAGCAGTTCTCCAAAGGGGATACTCCATTTGAGATTGTCTGGATGACTGCTGAGGGCATGGAGAATAGTGTTCCCTGCAGTAGTTTTCCGGAAGAGGCTAGTTTCCAGAGTGTTGTGTGTGGTAGTGACAAGAGTATCAAGGAACTCAATCTGTGTTCTGCTCATATTAGATGTCAGTTTGATGTTATAGGTATTGTTGTTCAATTTGGTAATGAAGCTACCAGCTTCAACTTCAGTGCCCTGCCAGATGAGAAAGAGGTCGTCGATATAACGGAGCCACAATTTCACCTTTAGTAGGTCAGATGTAAAGGTCATGTCACGTCTTATTTCTTCTTCCCAAAGACCCAAAAACAGATTGGCAAAGCTAGTGGCAAAGCATGTGCCCATAGCTGTGCCAAGGATCTGTTTATAATTCCGCCAAAAGCTCAAAGAATATGCTGAGCATACTGGTGAAATATGCTTGGGAAGATAGAAAGGCCATTCTGCTGGAAATTGCATCATTGGAAGAAGAATTCAGTAAAAACAACGAACAGGGAATCATCAACAAATTCAAAGAAGAACTCAAACCCAAGCTCAAACATCATGATCATGAAGAGGACATAAAAATACGAAAACAAAGGAAACTCCACAGGGATTGTGTAGACTACGAAAACAGTCGTATACTGACCTACAGCCAGAAGTATGACCATATGTACGAGAATCTACCTAAAGTCATACAAATAAAAACCACAGCATGAGAGTCTACAGAACCTCCATCTGTAGAAGCTAGCGACTCAGATATAGATATTTCTCTGTCAACAACTAGTTCAACATCAGAAAGAATGATCCCTCCCAAATCGGCAATTTTTTTAGACGAATACCGGCTCCAGAGAAGGGGCCGGCAAACACAGAGAACAACACCTACACCAACAAACCAGGGCAGAGGAAGAGGATAAACGGGGCAGAGGAAGAGGAAGATGGAAGGGAGGAGCAAACAAAGAAGAAAAAGAAGGAAACAGAAAGACCAAAAACGACAAGATAAGGGAGCACATGGGAAACAAAGGCACAAGCTCCAAGGACAAGCAATAATGGATATAGACACGGTAAATAAAACCATCATTAACCCTTCCGAACGTCCCCTCTCTTTTCTGGACAAGAAAACTCTCTGCTTAGGTTTGACGTTCTGTCCCACTGAATTATTTAACTACTCTGATACTCGTGTGAACTTATATAAGTTTATCAGAAAACTTAAACTTAAAAAATGGCATGCTTTAAAGAAACACACAGGTTCCACTAATTCCAGCACACAACCCAGCACTGATATTCATTTCAGTTTAACAGTAGGTGATGTTGACACTCTTGTTCTCATGCACGACCTACAACAGTTGTCTGATATATCGACCATGTCCCCTATGGAGGCCATTAACATTGATTTCCCAACTGATCTAGCTGCCTCCACGAAATTTAAACTCCGCTCTATCTTTTTCCCTAATTTATCACGCGACAATATCGATACCTTCAGTAATATGGTCATTAAAGATTTACTCAAATTGAAACACCAAAGTAGGAAAAGAGTCTCATCCAATTAGAATCTTACCATCAAAGAAAAAGAAATTATACAATTGTTAGCCGAAGATAAGAATATCATCATCCGTCCTGCTGATAAGGGCGGAAATATCGTGCTCAGGAGCAAAGAAATGTATATCACGGAAGCTCTCGGACAATTAGAGGACTGCAAATTCTACCTGAAAATCAATAGTGACATTTACAATCAAAGTATTCTAGAGACTTGGAACAAATTGAAAGAATGGGAGCAGAATGGTATTATTTCTTGGGAAGAATACTGTTTTTTTAAAAAGAGACTTCCCTAAACTTCCCATTTTTTATCTTTTACCGAAAGTGCACAAGGACCCCGTTAGACCTCCGGGGAGACCTATCGTCTCTTCCATCGGCAATGCACTAGAAAATGTATCAAAATATGTCAATCACTTTCTTACCAACTATGTCACTTCTCTTCCCTCCTATGTCCGTGACACCAAAGACTTTTTAACCAAACTGGAGGGTGTCACCTGATTTTCTGTTGGTCACTCTCGATGCAAATTATCTTTATACTATAATAGACCATACACAAGATATAAAGGCATGTTTCCATTATCTGAAGAACAGACGTATAGGGTATCTAGACCATACCAACATGTTGATTGATATGATGAGCCAATGTCTTACAAACAACATATTCATGCTTAACGGAAGTATCTATAAAGAGAACCTTGGCACAGCTATGGGCACATGTTTTGCCCCTAGCTTTCCCAATCTGTTTTTTGGTCTTTGGGAAGAAGAAATAAGACGTGGCATGACCTTTACATCTGACCTACTAAAGGTGAAATTGTGGCCTCGTTATATTGACGACCTCTTTCTAATCTGGCAGGGCACTGAAGTTGAAGCTGGTAGCTTCATTACCAAATTGAACAACAATACCTATAACATCAAACTGACATCTAATATGAGCAGAACACAGATTGAGTTCCTTGATACTCTTGTCACTACCACACAGGACACTCTGGAAACTAGCCTCTTCCGGAAAACTACTGCAGGGAACACTATTCTCCATGCCCTCAGCAGTCATCCAGACAATCTCAAATGGAGTATCCCCTATGGAGAACTGCTGAGGGCTAGGAGAAACTGCAGTACGGAAGAAGCTTTTAACACTGAAAAGGCTACCATGATCACTAGGTTTAAGAACAGGGGCTACACCGCATGGGTATTAAAACGAGCTCTGGATAAAGTCAGCAAGATCAGCAGATCAGAAACCTTGAAAGAACAAAGTCAAGATAGAGACACCACCACCATTTCGACATCACAAGAGACACGACTTATCACCACATACAATAGGAACTCATAACAAGTACACAAGATTCTTACCAACCACTGGGCAATACTAACCAATGACTCTATCATTGGTAAATCGATTCATACACGTCCCAGAATTACCTATAGAAAAGGCCGTAGCCTTAGGGATATTTTGGTACACAGCGACATCAGTGAAATCCAACCCTAAAAATGCCCATAACCGTAAAGGCTTTTTTCCTTGCGGGCACTGTAAGGCGTGACGCAATAGCCATATGGCTAAAGAATTCACAATACCAGGGAGAGTAAAAAAGAAACAAATCACCCAATTTCTTACTTGCAGCACGACTTTGTCAAATACGCCTTAGATTGCCCCTGTGGACTGCGTTACATTGGCAGTACCACCCTAATGGCAAAGAAGAGGGTGTTGGAACACATGCGCGCAATTAACAACAAGAACGCCCAGTACCAAGTGGCAAGACACTTCCAGGAATACCATCTCTCCAACAGTTCCCTATTGAGTTACTTTATCATCGAACAGGTACACAATTGCCCCAGAGGTGGCAACAGAGTTCACATGCTACGCAAACGCAAATCCAAATGGATTCTAGAACTCGAAACCAAATACCCAGGTGGGGCATAATCTGGACAAAGAATTGAACATACACCTACACGAAAGCTGAAGCATTGGATTCTGGGTTCCTCTCCCATCTTCCATGATCTATCGTAACTAGATTTAGATGTAGAATGTTTATGTACACACTACAGATTTATATGTAGAGTATTTGTGAGCATACTAAAGATTGTACATATTGTATATTTCTTTTTTTAATTCTAATTTTCTTCTATTTTTTCTTGTATTTTCACAGGAGGAAAGGAAGGGACCCTACACCATGGGACGGACACTTCTTACATGGATTCCCTACCCTTCTCTTCCCCGTAAACAGGCACTTCTCATTCAGATAAGCCCTTTTCTTCACTTATCACTTGCTTCTACTCTGGGTTTACATTTGATGTTCTTTTTGTACAAGTGCTGGTTGTCTCCTGTATAGATTTGGCCATACACTCTTGCAATTTGAGTACACACTACTATATTGGACAACTTGTGAACATGTCTTGTGTATGTGCTTGCATTCCGGTATTCTAATCTATTTTTCTGTTATGGGCATAAGATAGACGGCATACCCGGGTTACTCTTCCACTATGGAGCAATGTACTATTATTATTATTATGATATCCCGCCTGCCACAGAATTTCCCTAGACTGAAGACACTATGCCCACTGACATTTGTTCTAATCTGTACAGTCTGATAGACTCTCCAAATACTATGGGCAATAATTTTATGGCACTATGTCTCTTGAATTGCTCCAGGCTCTTACTCCGGTCCCTCACCCCATAACAGTATATACTAAGGTGCACATTATTCCTGTATATTTATTCAGGTAACTGTTGAAATTGTGGATAACTTTATTAAGAGTTTAGCCGCAGCGGCATCTTCACACACTGTGTAATAATTTACAATGGCCGCCATGTACCTTTTTTCCGCACAAGACCCTGTTTGTGTAAAGTCCATTAAATATGTCCGAGTACCATTTGGTTTGATATGATATATACTATCTTGGTTTTACATATCTCCCTGTTTGTAAAGTATACTCAACGTATGTTCCCAAATATCTTACTACAATGAAGTTGATGTCATATTGTTGGAAATGGCCCTTTTTGCAGGGTCACCCCTAAACTTTTTGCCTGCCTCCTGTACTTTTGCTGACCTGTTTCTGTTGGTTGTATGACTCTGGGCACTTTACCACTGCTGTTCAGTGCTAAAGTGCATATGCTCTCCCTTTGTAAATATGTCTATGTGAATTGGTATATCCCTGATTGGCTTATTTGGTTTACCTGTTAGTCCCTAGTAGTGTGGCCTGTGTGTGCCCAGGGCTGGTAAACCAAATGCTGCTGGTGGGCCTGCAGCACTGATTTGTGCCACCCACAGAAGCAGCTTGTAAAGTGTGTCTCAGACCTGCCACTGCAGTGTCTGTGTGCAGTCCAGAACTGCCATCTTGGCTGTGAAGTGCACCCACTTCCCAGCCCCTGAACCTTCCCTTGGCATCTTGTAAGTCACCCCTATGGTAGGGTGCATTGTATGTGTAAGGTAGGACATGCCTTGGTGTGTGTAGCATGTCCTGGTAGTGAATTATGCCCCATTTCGTTTTTCACTACTGTAAGGCTACCTGTTCCTCATAGGCTAGAATGGGCAGTTTGACTATTACATTCTATAGTCCTAACTGACCCCAGGAACATGGTAGAAAAACGAATTTAGTATGCCTGAGCTCAGAATATTAAAATACATCTTTTAGTGAAGTTTATTTTTATATTCTGTGTTTGAAAATACCACTTTTAGAAAGTAGGTATTTTCTTGCCTAAGCCTTCCAGTGTGCTCTGCTGTTATGTGTATTGGCTGTCTGGTTTTAGAGGGGCAGGGCAGGCTGAGTCAGACCTGGGTTGAATAGAGAGATCTGCATTTAGAGAGTGGGGAGGGGTGGCTCCTTGACCTGAATAGGGCTGTGCCTGGCAAGGTGAATGCTGGCTCCACCTCCTACTAGCAGACCCCCTCTTTCTGAAAGGAAGGATGCAGCCTGGTAAACAAAGTGCTCCAGGCCTGAGCAGAACTGGATCTGGCTAGGTTCAGTGACTTGTAGCTTCTGAGAACAAAGACTTTTGGGGTATAAATATCTGTGCTCAAACCCCTACATTTTGTATTGCTTTTGGATCTGGAGAGGAAATTCTGTCCGTGCCACTGGAGGAATCTGCAGGAAGTGACTGTCCTTGTGCTTGTGTGTTGTTTCTTGCACTGGCCTGCAGCAGTGACCACTGGACCTTGAAGAAGAGGAAAAGGAACTTTTGAGAGAACTTTTATTTTTGTACAGCAAGTACCCAAGGGCTAGGAAAAGAGCTAGCCTCCTGCTGGAGTCTCAGGCACATCAGACTCCACCACCAACCTCCTGCTTCCTCCCTGCGAGGATTGCTATCTGCTGATGAGGCTCCTGTGAGTTCCAGGGCCTCTAGTTTGCTTCAGAGAAAAGAGTGCTGGAAATCGTCGCTAACGCACGTTTGCGAGCCGCTGCAGCCGAGAGCGCTGGAAAAATCATCGCGCTGCTGCCGCTGGGTGCTCGCAACACGAAACCATCGCTAACGCCCCTTTGCGAGCCGCTGCAGCTGAGACGCGCTGGAAGAATCATCGCGCTGCTGTCGCCGAGCGCTCGCAACCCCCAAAGAAATCATCGCTTCAAGACATCGCTTTGCGGACGCCGTGCGTCCGCCATTTTGATCGCATCGCCCCGGATTTCGTCGCTCACTCGCGGAGCGCCATTTCTTCGCATCGCAACACAATCGCACACGCAACAGGATCGTCGCATCATCTTCGCCCTCGCGGCAAGGCCTCAGCGCATCGGCGGCCTAGCGTGAAGAGAAGTTTGTCGCATCGTCTCCGCACGCATCAGCAGATCTGCGCATCATCCTCCCTTGCGGCAAGGATTTTAACGCATCGCCGGCCTCGCGTGAGGAAATTCATCGCTAACACTTCTTTGCGACATTTTGTTGGTTTTGCTACTGAATACAGGTACTTTGTGAGAGAAAGGGTCGCAGAGACCACTGCTTTGGATTTGAACCTTATTGTTGCAACCTTTGAACGAGAAAGGGGCGCAGAGACCCCTGCTTTGAATTTGAACCTTATTGTTGCAACCTCTGAACGGGAAAGGGGCGCAGAGACCCCTGCTTTGAATTTGAACCTTACTCTTGCAACCTTTGAACTATCTTTGACAGTCCTTCAACAGCTATCCTATTTTTGACAGTATTGTGGCTTTTACAGTTATTGGTCTTGTGATAAATCTGCCTTTATATAAAGATACTTATTTTTTATAACTACTTGTGTGGTGTCCCTTTGTAGTGTTCCTCACTGTGTTACTGTGTATGGTCATAAATGCTTCACACCCTGCCTCTGAGATAAGCCTACCTGCTCGTGCTACGTTACCACAGGGTTGAGCAGGGGTATTAAAGAGGGTAGCCCTCTCACTCTGACTTAGGAAGAAGGGTCCCTACTTGGTCAGTGGCCAGCCATTGCCAACTAGAGACCCCCATTTCTAACACATATGTACTAAGAATGTAACCATAGGTGCAGACATGAGACTGGAACTTGTATATTATGCTGTACTTCCCAGGGGGACTGATTTGGGAATATACTAATTGCATTAACTGTCCAATACTGGAGGACCAGGATAATACAGAACTTCCACCTTGAGGGTTACGCAATATGTATGATCAATTGTTGGAACGTCTGACACATGACCTGACAATGTGTCACGTGAAGCTCAACAATATCCCCATCGTTACATGTTAAATCATGTGAGATGCCTCCATCAAACACCTTGACTTTATAGCCCTCGAACTATCCAGTGTTGAACTACTACTCCCCTTTTTCATACTTATATTTTCTTTGTTTTTTTTTTCTACTGATAATTCTATTGGGACGTTGAGAAAACTACTGTTATTATTGGTACCGTGGACCCAGGCCACACCGATTACCTTTCGCAAACGCAATAATAATCATAGTGATATTACGAACAAATGTAGAATAATATCTGCACCGTAGTTGTGCCGTAGACCCAAGCCACACTGATATCTTTCAGTAACAAATGTGTTAATAATTCCAATTATCAGAACGCGACATTTACCTGCAAACATTTTCACGATTACTGGCGTTAGCCACACACCCAATATGGGCGGCTGGCACTTCCCAGTCGCTATACACTGGGAGGAGATAATTATGATTATTATCGACATTGGGGTCTAAGACCACATTGATTTGCTTTATAGCAAACACCATACGATTATATATGACAATAACAAGGTTTAACGACTTCACATACATTGCCCCTCCCTCTTCTCTTCACTGACACAAAACTGCTAATAGATGCGAGGTAGACCCAGGCCACATGTGCACTACATCCGCACACCCAAGATGGGGATTGGCATTTGCCAAAATACGCAATCTAGTGGATCGGACTACTTAAAGGCTATCTCCTTCCGGGTCACGGCACCCACAACGGCCATACTGAGGTGCCGAGGTCGGATGCCATAACGTCGCTGCTACACACAGGTATTTACAGTTTCGAACGTAGCATTCAATTCACGGGTTATATAATTCCCGTTTGGTAACTAATAGATACTACTTTCATTAATTTACAGCGTATCACTGGCTTGCAAAATACGCCATTTCACTAGGACTGAAGATACAACACGTACTTGTGTGTGTCGGGTAAGTGTTAGAGGCTTCCACCGCACTTGCTGGCACAGAATTTGTCACCTTAATTAACAGCTATGCCGTAGGACACACGCGATATCACTACTAGAAATACTTTTTTGACGATATATACGGCTGCGCTGTTATATTGTCTCCAAGACATTAAACATCAAATACTATATCTCCCACCTCCGCTAAAATAGTAACCGTGCACTTACTTTGGTGCTATCATAGCCACCTACTATGCACTCAAGCCATTCACGAAAATACCAAATTTTCCTGCCTTCGCTTAATTAATAATCGTGCACTCACTTTACCGCCATCATAGTAACTCATTATGCACTAGCACAATGTAGATAGTACAGCAGCTTGGCACTCTGTCACTGTCCTAACCAAACATAATACTTTTAAAATATATAACATTACCTGAGTTAGTTTCTGCGTTCACCTACGGCTTTACCGCGATGCACTAATATTAGTGATAACCTAGGACAGGGATTATTACTCTTATTCCCTCAAACTCAATTCACAGAACTAATAAGGACTAAGAAGAGGTGACTCTTCAAAAAACTTTCCCAGCCATATATTGGCCGGGACGGAATTACAACCGGCCAGAAGGTATGTTACTTATCTGATGTGTATCACTATCAGATTATTTTCTCTAATGCAAATATAAGATATATATACAGGACCTTACCTCTACTCATGAATCTTAGGCTCAACACATCTTCCAGAACATATAAAGGTAGGCCTGGGCACGCACCCAGTATCTTCGCTCTACAGAACCTCACCATTAAAATAACAAGTATGCGCACCTTTTCGACTATTCTTTCCCCTTTGCCTCCTCTCTCCATGGATATATATTTTTTCCCCGTCCCTTTTTTCTTTCTGATGTGGATGTTGATTTGCTCACCAGGTCAGACATTCTCTAATACTATGGACCTATGTACTTAAGATTGTGAGACTTGTTCAACACAAGCAGGCACTGACGCGGAGATTTAATTGGTTCACATATAGAGACCTGTATCCCGATGTTAATTGATATTAACCTTCACAGTTGGGGCCACCTGTTCTTCACATATTAAGAATGTATCATTCCTGCCCATATCTATGGGCTTACACAATGTTTTTATATGTATTTTCCAGCCCTGAAGAAGTCGCAGGTCTTATTCCCGATCGACGAAACACGTGTTGGCTGGAGCGACAACAGGAAAACATTAAATCCACCTATATTTGTCGTACTTGTTTACCTTGTCATAAGTTATTAACTACTTATATGTAAATACTGTCTGTATGTGTGCCAGGGCCTGATACTATTTTCATACAGATTCTTGGATCTGAACTGTGGGGTGTTGGATGATTACCCCCTCCCTGGGCACCATATACCAAATAGTAATAGCAATAAATATACCGGTACGAGTGAGCGCCACTACCACACAGGGCACTATCATCCCAGTACAGTTTTCTCCTTGAATTCTACCTGGTGGGGCGGCTCCTGCGGTTCTACATCATAATATAGTCATAATGGATAGAAATAAGGAAGCGACAGACCTATTTGAAAGCTTGGCGAGAGGAGAGACTATGGTCACCTCTCTTTCTAGTGGTAATCCCAACCGAAAGAAAGAAGGACTAAAAGACAAATTTATAGAACTAGAGAGACTACGCAAGTCAGAAAACTCAAAATGGTGGGATGGTGCTACACTTAGGCAGTATATCAGACTAAACAGAATACCGAGGGGGCTTCGCTCACAGATCCTCCCAACATATGATGACTTGGAGGAGGACCTTTTGCTAATTTGGGAAAAAGAATTAACATCCAATTCTAACAAATTAATGGAAATTCTGATTGAGAACTCTGAGCGCAAAATTAAGAAACTACAGGATGAGATGGCACAGCTGGAACTGGAAATTAGAGAGCTTGACCTTAAAGAGGCAACAGAAAAGAATTACGAGATTCTAAACGAGGTAATCAATAAAAATCAGGAGGACATTAAGCAGAGGAAAGCTCGTAAACTAAAGAGGGACGAAATAGATTATAAACAGGGTCGCATATTCACTTTCGCCAAGAAATACGACTACTTGGTAGACAAGGATAATAAGGATTTGGTCAAACCCCCACACACTGCAACCCCAGCAAGTTCCAGCTCCACCTCACTTAACACCATACCTAGCGAAAGTGAAGCCGACTCAATAGGCAGCAATAAGGATAATAGTTTTTTACGAGAGGTCAAAAGAATCAAAAGAGGGAACAGAGACCAACCAAAACGACAGGAAAATATAGCAAGAAGACCAGGAGGGGGAAGAGAGGAGGGAAAAGAGGAGGACAAACAAGGGATGAGACTGAGATCATGGAACAAACAGAACTAGACCTTAGCATTATCAAGGGAGTTGAGGTGATCAACCTCAGTGATCAACCATTGACTAGAGACATGATCACATTACTGGAAAAAGGTATGGGATTCTGCCCTAAAGACCATGGGGGGTTTGCAACTCTATGATTGATTTATTTAAATTTACAAGAAATCTTAAATTGAATTTTTTTTTTACAAGTAATCCAAAACCTAATAAAGCAGTGAAAACATACCCTACTGATGTCTTTCCTGATGTGTCAACTATACAGGACATTAGGGACACAGAATTACTACTATCCCTGACTGACGATGACCGGAACCACATGACCATTGAAGAACTATTGTGGGAACATGACATAGAAACTGACACTAATGTCAACAGTGGTCTAAAAAGTAAATCCAGATGGACCCCTATATTGCCTAAAGGGAATAACATTGACATATTTTACAAATTAGTCCCAGACGATATGTACAGACACATGAATCACAATCACAAACATAGGCACAGAATATCAGATAATCTCACGGTGGATGAACGTAGAGCACTGAAAGACATGAGCAAGCGACAGAATATCACCATTAAGGAAGCAGATAATGGTGGGAATATTGTGGTCATGAACACCAGCGATTACAATAAGGAAATGTTATCCAAACTAGGAGATAGCACATGCTATGAAAAACTGAAGGACAATCCAATGAGGCCACTAACAATACTGATCAATACACATCTGAGGGAATGGCTCAACAAGGGTCTAATTGATCAGGATGAATATTTCTATCTAAAAATAGATAAACCTAGATTGCCATGTATCTACACCGTGCCTAAGGTACACAAGAACCAGCAATTCCCACCTGGTAGACCCATAATATCCAGCATAGGGGGTCCCACTGAGAAATTGTCCCAATATGTAGACACATTCCTACAGCCCATGATAAAAAACCTACCTGCATATATTAGGGACACAAAACATATCCTCAGTATCCTAGCAGATGTCACTTGGGAAGAGGGAATGATCCTAGCAACACTAGACGTAACCGCCTTGTACACTAACATCAGAACAGAACTGGGAATCAAAGCAGCAAGAAAATGTCTGAACAAAAGGCCTGCCACACAGTGGGCACACGTAGAAATGTTGATTACCATGATTGAGCTAATTCTGAAGAACAATGTTTTTTTGTTTGAAACACAATGGTACAAACAGATTCAGGGAGTTGCCATGGGCTCCAGGTTCTCTCCTTCGTATGCCAAACTCTTCATGGGCTAGTTTGAGGAGTAGTGGATCTGGGGCCCAAGGGGAACCACATGGAATGAATCCATCATATATTGGGGTCTTTACATTGATGACTGCATTACGATATGGTCAGGATTCATGGATAATCTGACAAAGTTCTGTGAATATCTGAACTCAAACGACATGGGTATCCACCTCACATACAACCTGAGCACCACAAAGATAGAATTCTTGGATGTGACTCTATTGATAGAAGATAACCAAATTCGAAGCAGACTCTATCACAAACCCACATCATGTAATGCCGTACTTCATGCCAGTAGCTCACATCCCAGACATTAGATAGAATCCATACCATTTGGTGAATTAGTGAGGGCCAGGAGAAACTGCAGCAATGACACTGACTTTATAACATGCAAAGATAACATGAAGCAACGCTTCATAGCCAGAGGATATAATACACATACTATTGACATAGCAGACCAACGATCACAAGAACCAAGAGAGTGGATACTCTTAAAGACAGACCCAACAAGAATAGGACCTCCCCTAAAGTCAGGTTGGTGACGGACTATAATGAGGTATCAATAGCCCTCAGGAACAGTATGAAAAAACATTGGCAGGTGCTGAGCACAGACAAATCATTGAAGGAGTACATTGCGGATCATCCCCTTATCACCTATAGACGTGGCAAAAACATCAGATCACTGATAAGTCCAAGTTACCCCAAACGGGTAACGAAACCCAATTGGTTAGCACAGAGATGCACTGCATTTCACAAATGTGGCAGCTGTAAAATCTGCCCCCTAGCAATGAATAATTTAAAAACCTTCCAGAGCCATCAGGGAAAACAATATGAGATCAGACAAATGATTAACTGCAACAGCCGATATGTGGTATATATGCTCAAATGCTTATGTAGCCATTTTTACATCGGCAGCACGATAAGGCCACTTAAAGAGAGAATTAATGAGCACTTGAGGGCTATCAAACACCACGACTGCAGATACTCGACAGCGACACACATTAATGAGTGCACCTCACAGGGGACACATAAGACCTTATCCGTCTGTGGGATTGACCTTATTGATATGGACCCCAGGGGTGGCAATAAAGAATTGCACCTCAGACGTAGAGAGGCACTATGGATCATGAAACTTCAGGCGGTAGAACATGGTATGAACATGGATCACGAACTACATTACTTCCTGGGCGACTGAACATCTGATCGTAACTTAGGGCCCACTAATATTACAGGCAGGATATAATATGAACACCAGATATGCATTCATCTATTATGAGTAGAGAACCATACTGTAGTTTGTATTGAAATGTATCATAATGCCCGTATGTTCCCAAATATCTTACTACAATGAAGTTGATGTCATATGTACTAAGAATGTAACCATGGGTGCAGACATGAGACTGGAACATGTATATTATGCTGTACTTCCCAGGGGGATTGATTTGGGAATATACTAATTGCATTAACTGTCCAATACTGGAGGACCAGGATAATACAGAACTTCCACCTTGAGGGTTACGCAATATGTATGATCAATCGTTGCAATGTCTGACACATGACCTGACAATGTGTCACGTGAAGCTCAACAATATCCCCATCGTCACATGTTAAATCATGTGAGATGCCTCCATCAAGCACATTGACTTTATGGCCCTCGAACTATCCAGTGTTGAACTACTACTCCCCTTTTTCATACTGATATTTTCTTTTTTTTTTTACTGATAATTCTATTGGGGCGTTGAGAAAACTACTGTTATTATTATTGGTACCGTGGACCCAGGCCACACCGATTACCTTTTACAAACGTAATAATAATCATAGTGATATTACGAACAAATGTAGAATAATATCTGCACTGTAGTTGTGCCGTAGACCCAAGCCACACTGATATATTTCAGTAACAAATGTGTTAATACTTCCAATTATCAGAACGCGGCATTTACCTGCAAACATTTTCACGACTTCTGGCGTTAGCCACACACCCAATAGGGCGGCTGGCACTTCACAGTCGCTATACACTGGGAGGAGATAATTATGATTATTATCAACACTGGGGTCTAAGACCACATTGATTTGCTTTATAGCAAACACCATACGATTATATATGACAATAACAAGGTTTAACGACTTCACATACATTGCCCCTCCCTCTTCTCTTCACTGACACAAAACTTCTAATAGATGCGAGGTAGACCCAGGCCACATGTGGACTATATCCACACACCCAAGATGGCGATTGGCATTTGCCAAAATACGCGATCTAGTGGATCGGACTACTTAAAGGCTATCTCCTTCCGGGTCACGGCACCCACAACGGCCATACTGAGGTGCCGAGGTCGGATGCCATAACGTCGCTGCTACACACAGGTATTTACAGTTTCGAATGTAGCATTCAATTCACGGGTTATATAATTCCCGTTTGGTAACTAATAGATACTACTTTCATAAATTTGCAGCGTATCACTGGCTGGCAAAATACGCCATTTTACTAGGACTGAAGATACAACACGTACTCGTGTGTGTCGGGTAAGTATTAGAGGCTTCTACCGCACTTGCCGGCACACAATTTGTCACCTTAATTAACAGCTATGCCGTAGGTCACACGCGATATCACTACTAGAAATACTTTTTTGCAGATATATACGGCCGCGCTGTTATATTGTCTCCAAGACATTAAACATCAAATACTATATCTCCCGCCTCCGCTAAAATAGTAACCGTGCACTTACTTTGGTGCTATCATAGCCACCTACTATGCACTGAAGCCACTCACCAAAATACCAAATTTTCCCACCTTCGCTTAATTAGGAATCGTGCACTCACTTTACCGCCATCATAGCAACTCATTATGCACTAGCACAATGTAGATAGTACAGCACCTTGGTACTCTGTCACTGTCCTAACCTAACATAATACTTTTAAAATATATACCATTACCTGACTTAGTTTCTGCATTCACCTACGGCTTTACCGCGATGCACTAATATTAGTGATAACCTAGGGTAGGGATTAATACTCTTATTCCTTCAAACTCAATTCACAGAACTAATAAGGACTAAGAAGCGGTGACTCTTCAAAAAACTTTCCCAGCCATATATAGGCCGGGACGAAATTACAACCGGCCAGAAGGTATGTTACTTATGTGATGTGTATCACTATCAGATTATTTTCTCTAATGCAAATATAATATATATATACAGGACCTTACCTCTACTCATGAATCTTAGGCTCAACACATCTTCCTGAACATATAAAGGTAGGCCTGGGCACGCACCCAGTATCTTCGCTCTACAGGACCTCACCATTAAAATAACGTGTATGCGCACCTTTTCGACTATTCTTTCCCCTTTGCCTCCTCTCTCCATAGATATATATTTTTTTTCCCTGTCCCTTTTTTCTTTCTGATGTGGATGTTGATTTGCTTACCACGTCAGACATTCTCTAATACTATGGACCTATGTACTGATTGTGGTACTTGTTCAACACAAACAGGCACTGATGTGGAGATTTAATTGGTTCACATATAGAGACCTGTATCCCGATGTTAATTGATATTAACCTTCACAGTTGGGGCCACCTGTTCTTCACATATTAAGAATGTATCATTCCTGCCCATATCTATGGGCTTACACAATGTTTTTTATATGTATTTTCCAGCCCTGAAGAAGTCGCAGGTTTTATTCCCGATCGACGAAACACGTGTTGGCTGGAGCGACAACAAGAAAACATTAAATCCACCTATATTTGTCGTACTTGTTTACCTTGTCATAAGTTATTAACTACTTCTATGTAAATACTGTCTGTATGTGTGCCAGGGCCTGATACTATTTTCATACAGATTCTTGGATCTGAACTGTGGGGTGTTGGATGATTACCCCCTCCCTGGGCACCATATACCAAATAGTAATAGCAATAAATATACCGGTACGAGTGAGCGCCACTACCACACAGGGCACTATCATCCCAGTACAGTTTACAGTATCATTACGTTCTGACATACAATGAACCTTATGTCCTTTTTCCATTTCTTACCTGAGACTATGTATTGGAACTTCTCTGTTTACCCTGTGTGTGATCAAGACAGTTAGTCTGTCGAAACGCGTAACCTTGTGCATTAAACTCCACTTCTGCACCTCCTGAGAGCGCAGACATTTCTTCTTCATGTCTGTGGCATTATTCGTCGGTCGGCTCCGCCGACATTCCGCGCCACCTACCTTGGGCCAGGGATCCTGGTAGGAGCACTTCGTGTGGGATATATATATATATATATATATATATATATATATATATATATATATATATATATATATATATATATATATATAATATATGTATATTAAAAACAATATGTTTGTATGTTTTTTAACAATGTTAGTGCGAGAAAATATTTTATTTTCAATATTTTGTACTTACCATTCTAAGTATAGGGAGGCATTAATTTAGTAAACAATATTTTTACACAATATTGTTGTTGTCGATATTGTGTCAGTGATCTGTCTGACTCCTGGGAATAATTCAGAGGTAAGGAATCTGCAGCTAGATAGAGCTAGATAGAGCCTCTACCAGATAAGGCGTTATCGTAGGTAAGTAACTTGTATATATATATATTCACTGAAAAAACCATAGGTTTCAGGGACGTTATAGTTACAAATTAGCATTTAAAAACCTTTGAAATTCACTGAAAAAACCATAGGTTTTAGGGACAGTTATAGTTAGTTGGACATTGCACTCGTACAAAACCCGTGAAATTCCCCCGTTATAGTTAGTCCAGCTAACTATAACTCGCGCCCCGCAATGCACTGCTGATGACGTCACATATTACATCACTCATGACATGGTCAGTGACATCACTGATGACATCACTGATGACATCTCAAATGACATCACTGATGACATCATCCAGTGACTGTGTGTTTCTGTAAAGTTTAAATATGTTTAATATATATAGGGAAAGGCGTATTGAAGAATGAGTGGGTGTATAAGTGTCTGAATGGATGATTTAGTACGTGAGTGACTGACTCTACAAGTGAGTGATTAAACGTATCTTACTGAATGCATGGGTTAGTGACTAAACTGTGCGAATGTCTGTATCCGTCTGTTTGTTGGTGTGTAAGTGGATGCATGGATTTGCGACTAGCTACATGAGTGTCTATATGGGTTATTGATTGGTTCTCTGAGTATCTGTATGGCTGCCTGAGTGTTTGTGTGGGTGGGGTGTGTGTGGGTGGGGTGTGTGTGGGTGGGGTGTGATTCACTGGGTGCATGATTTCAAGAGTGCATCTGTGATGGACTGCTTGGGTGGGTGAGTGTGTGTATGGGTGTGTTAGTGAGTGAATGTATATCTCAGTGGTACATGTGCGAGTAACTACATATGTAAAAGGCAGTATATATGTGTGTTAGAGTATTTAAATGGCTATAAGTGAGAGTGTGTTATTGTGAGAGTGGCTGTATGGATGCGTATGTGATTGTATCAGTTATTGTATCAGAGCGTAAGAATGTGCTAGTATTTGTATGAGTAAGTGAGCTGGTGTGTGTATAACTGTATAGGTGAGTAAATGGGTGTGTGATTAATTTTTTGCATGACTGACTAGGTGTGTGAGTACCTCTATGGATGAGTGGCGGTGTGTGAGTGTTTATATAGGTGTATGAGTGCATATGATAGTCCTGTACTGAGTGACTGTAAGTATGAGTGACTGTACAGGTGAGTGAGTGGATGTGTGTGTAGACCTAAGAATCAGTGAGTTGGTATGTAGTTTTTGGTGTTGGAGTGTCTATGGTTTTGCGAATGGCAGTCTGTAATTTAGAGTGGGTGTATCAAAAGTTATATTAGGGTGTGAGAAGATGCATGAAATTATCACATGGATGATGTCATCAGTGATGTCATTTGAGATGTCATCAGTGATGTCATCAGTGATGTCACTGACCATGTCATGAGTGATGTAATATGTGACGTCATCAGCAGTGCATTGCGGGGCGCGAGTTATAGTTAGCTGGACTAACTATAACGGGGAATTTCACGGGTTTTGTACGAGTGCAATGTCCAACTAACTATAACTGTCCCTAAAACCTATGGTTTTTTCAGTGAATTTCAAAGGTTTTTTAAATGCTAATTTGTAACTATAACGTCCCTGAAACCTATGGTTTTTTCAGTGAATTTCAAAGGTTTTTAAATGCTAATTTGTAACTATAACATGTCTGAAACCTACGGTTTTTTCAGTGAATTTCAAAGGTTTTGTAAATGACAATTTTTAAAATGTATTAATTGTTATATTAATTTTTTTCATACTGATTTACTACATTTTTAGAAACAATTTTTTTACATATTTTATTTTTTAAATTACATTGTAATTACATTATACATTACATTACAAAAAATACTTTCTCAGAATGAATTACTTTAGTTTAAATACTTTGCACATAGGCAATAGACTTTTAAGTACAGTAGTTACAGTTGTTGCAATGGGCAACACATTTTCAAACACAATGCAACATTCAGCTCAATGTGAATTTCTAGTTAAATGCAATTAGTTACTTTATGCATTACTTTTCTAACCACAGGACTGGATCCTAGATTCACTCCTGGGACATCTCCTATAAACAGTTGAGTAAAAGCGTTTTGGTTACAGTCGTGATTTTTAAGGAATATTATTGTACTTTAAAAGTTGACACTTAGAAACTTTTTCTCATAGAATCACCAATGTTATCCTATGGAAGGAAATTCACTTAGAAGGTAAAAACTGTTATCGTTACTTTTTCTTACTCAGTGTTGGATCCTGGATCCAGCACTGGTGCATCTCCTGTAAACAGTTGAAAGAATGCGTTTAAGTCATACAGGCGATTTTTTAGGAATATTTGTAGTTTGTGAAAATCGACACTTTGAAACTTTTCTGCTGAAAACCAGACAAAGGATTCCTATGGAAGAAAATATAAGTTACTGGTAAGTACGGTTAAAATTACTTTTCAGGGTCAGTGCTGGGCTAAAAGAAGCAGCACTGGGTTCTCTCCTGATAACAGGTGAGTAAATTGGAATTCGTACTTTGGTTGATTTTAGAGGAATATTTTAAAGTTCCAAAACTCCACACTTAGAAGAATTTCCAAGTGAAACCAGTCAATGTTAGCCTATGGAAGGAAATTCAAGTTACTGGTAGGTACGGTTAAAATTATTTTTCAGGACCAGTACTGGGCTGAAAGATACAGCACTGAGGTCTCTCCTTATAACAGGTGATTTAATCGGAATTCGTATTTCGGCTGATTTTAGAGGAATATTTGTACGTTTCAAAAATCAACACTTAGAAACTTTTTCAACAAAAAGCAGGCAATGATATCCTATGGAAGGAAATTCAAGTTACTGGTAAGTACGGTTAAAATTACTTTTCAGGATTAGTACTGGGCTGAAAGATGCAGCACTGAGGTCTCTCCTGATAACAGGTGAGTAAATCGGAATTCGTATTTCGGCTGATTTTAGAGGAATATTTTAAAGTTCCAAAACTCCACACTTAGAAGAATTTCCAAGTGAAACCAGTCAATGTTAGCCTATGGAAGGAAATTCAAGTTACTGGTAAGTACGGTTAAAATTACTTTTCAGGACCAGTACTGGGCTGAAAGATACAGCACTGAGGTCTCTCCTTATAACAGGTGAGTAAATCGGAATTCGTATTTCGGCTGATTTTAGAGGAATATTTGTATGTTTCAAAAATCAACACTTAGAAACTTTTTCAACAAAAAGCAGGCAATGATATCCTATGGAAGGAAATTCAAGTTACTGGTAAGTACGGTTAAAATTACTTTTCAGGATTAGTACTGGGCTGAAAGATGCAGCACTGAGGTCTCTCCTGATAACAGGTGAGTAAATCGGAATTCGTAGTTCGGCAGATTTTAGAGGAATATTTGCACAATGGTGAAGGGAGGGGGCGGGGCCTGAGGTGACATCTGTGCAAACGCGCCCCGTGGCGCGTTTTAAGTCCCCTTGAATCCTGAGGGTCCCTAGAGGCCAACTAGCCCACCAGGAACCTCCAATATGCGCCAGGGGGCTGCGTTGCAGAGACGTGTAGAGAGGCCACACCCCTTTACACCTCACTGCAACGCAGCTCTGTGGCGCTTTCTGGATGTACCTGTTGGCCTAGTTGGCCCCAGGACCCTCAGGATTGAAGGGATTTAATTCCCCATCTTAAACGCGCCACGGGGCCTGTTTGCACACATGTCACCTGAAGCCCCGCCCCTCCCTTCACCACTGTGCAAACGCGCCCCGTGGCGCGTTTTAAGTTGGGGGATTAAGTCCCCTTGAATCCTGAGGGTCCCCGGAGTCCAACTAGCCCACCATATACCTCCAAAAGCGCCACAGAGCTGCGTTGCATAGAGGTGTAAAAGGGGCGTGGCCTCTGTACACCTCTCTGCAAGGCAGCTCCCTGGCGCATACTGGAGGTTCCTGGTGGGCTAGTTGGCCCTCAGGGACCCCCAGTATTCAAGGGGAATTCGTCCCCCTCTGCAAACGCGCCAGAGTGGTGAAGGAAGGGGGCGGGGCCTTCGGGCCCGATCGTTTAAAAAAAAAAAAATTTGTCCCCTGAAGGGGGGCTGTGTGGCCCCCCTTCCTTTTTCCTGTTTTTGGGCCCTGGGGACCCCATCCCCCAGTGCCTTAACCCTTTTTTAAAATTTTTAATTAAAAAAAAAAACGGGAAGGGGGCCGCGTGGCCCCCCTTCCCTGGGCCTGTATTGGCCCCGGGGACCCCATCCCCCGGGGCATGGCCTTTATTTTTATTCTTTGGAGGGGGGCTGCGTGGCCCCCCCCATCCCCCGGGGCCGGCCATACCCTTTTTTTTTAATTTTTTAATTTTTTTAAACTTTGGGGAGGGGGGCCACGTGGCCCCCTCCCGGGCCACTACTTGCCCCGGGGACCCCATCCCCCGGGGCTGGCCCTCTCGTTGGGGACTGTGGGGGTCCCCAATCCCCCACAGTCCCGCCGGCTCCCCGCGTCCCTTGGGAGCCGGCATTGCTTTTCCACATGGGGAGCTGCTAAGATGCAGCTCCCCATGTGGAAAGCTAATGTGGTTTGGATATTGGAAGAGAGGCAGGTTTCCCAGCTCTCTCTTCCAATATCCAAAGCAGTTTGCTATGACAGGACGGGAGCCGCGAGGCTCCCGTCCTGCCATAGCAAACTACAGTGTCCCGGGGTAGGCACCCGGGACACTGCAGGAGCCGGCCCTGGGGGTGGTGGTCCCCAGGGCCATCAAGGGCTCCAGGAGGGGGGCCGCGCGGCCCCCTCCCATTCAGTTCAAAGCCCCGGGGAGGTGGTGGTCCCGGGGCTCTGGGGTCCGTAACGGACCCCCATATTTAAATGTTTAGTGTCCCGGGAGGTGGCGGTCCCGGGCGTGTGGGGGGCTGGAGCCCCCACACAGGTTTTTAATTTATTAAAAAAAGCCCCGGGAGGTGGTGGTCCTCGGGGCTGCGGAGGGCTCAGAGCCCTCCCGCACCATTTTTAAAAAAGCCCCGGGGGTGGCGGTCCTCGGGGCTTAGGGGGCCCTTTGAGGCCCCCACACATTAAATTATCCCCCCACCATGCCCCCGGGACTTGGGCCACCCGGGGCCAATTAACATCAAGCGCGGAGACCGCGCTTCGATTTTTTTCGGCAGGATTCGCGCACCCTGAGCGCATCCTGCCGATTTTTAAAAAATATATATTTTTTTTGCCCAGGGGTCCTTGTGGGACCCCTGAGCAAACCTAGGGGTCAGGGTGTTTCTACCCTGCCCCTTTGTGCGCTTTGCGCACTTGTTTCTGTCCCTCGGTTCTACCGAGGGATAAAATGGCTGCCAACATTTCCTGAATCGGAATGTTGACAGCCAGCTGACAGCCAATTAACATGCATCTCGTGATCGGGAGGGTACGCGGACCCTACTCGGCCATAGATATCACTATCTTTTTACTTTTCATTTTCTCAGCAACTACTGAACGGATTTACCCAAAAAGGGTTCTTTCTGAACCAAGAACTACCTCTTTGCCAAATTTGGTGTAATTCCGTTCAGCAGTTCGGGCTGTAGCCGTGTCTAAAGTTTCCTATGGAAAAATGCATGGGGAAAACGCGTTTTGGGACCCCCTTTTCTCGGCCCCCGCTGACGAATCCCCCGAGACTTTCAGGGTAGGAGCGGACCGGAGCGGGCCACAAAGTTTGAAAATTTCGCGAAGATACGTCAACCGGCAAGAGAGTTATTTCAAATAGAATGTCGCGGATTTCCTATGGATAATAGGTTGTAACTATAACTATCTACTGGCGACCGCCAGTAGATAATATATATATATATATATCTCTTTTTTGATCAACACCACTTTCTGCCGTGCTGCTGCTCGGGGGAGTCACGTGATGCAGTGTGCGGTCCCATCTGCTCTAATATCCAATTCCACTTCAAATAACAATGTATACCAAAGTCACGCGCATTCAAGATGAGAGTATGAAAGATATTGATTGTAAACGGTACTCCTGTCCCTGCAATGCGTTTTGGCCTCTCTGTCTTGCTCACGCATAAAGGGTCATGTAAAACCAACAACTTAAATATTGTGAAACATACAAGCAAACATAAAAGAAGGGCTGTCAGTATACAAATGTCTCAAAAGACTGGAAGTACAGAGTACAGCCATCTTGGAACAGAGTGCATAGAATGGTAATTCTACAGCACAGGATAGATTATTATTAGTTTTGCAGATAAAAACATGTGCAATAGCAAAGTATGCCAATAATACTGCTAGTTAATCAACATGATATTAAATACAGTTGCTCTCAACCTGTACACGAATATGTACAGTAAACGTATTGTACTGGAATTTTCTCAATTTTTCTATATATTCTTTCTACCTATGCTTACAGGGTACAGAGGTTGCTTACTTGGGCTGTACGAACGAGTTCACTGCTCTAATGATTTTGTTAACCGCCTATATATTCATGTCCATATTTCCAGTGTATTTTACTTACCTACAGTAACAGGATTTTGAGTTTGTCCACTTGGGCTGCATAGACAAGATTATTGTTTCAATGATTAGGTTTATTGTATATAAAGTTACTCAGGCTGAGATCAACTGTATTTAATATCATTGATATCATATTGATTAATTGGCAGTATATCATCCATATGCTGTATGTCTAACTGGTTGTCATGCAATAAAATCATGATTGAACTGTGCTGGAATGCGTTTCTCTCTATGGATCTAAGGGTATCAGAGTGTTTGGATGTATACGCAGGCTGCCTTGCACAAATGAGCACCGCTACCATCAGGCCTTGAGGGGCTGTTGAGGCCCTGGGGAATTGGATATATATATATATATATATATATATATATATATATATATATATATATATATATCGCCACGATATCCCTTTGAACAGGGATTTCCTCACCGCACTCACAGCTCTTTTAAAGTAGGTAATAAGTATGAATCATCACATCATACCATCGCTGGTTCCAGGGTGTTTTTATTTTCAAAAACGCTGCCAACACACAACCCCAACGCGTTTCGGTCTCAGCCGAGACCTTGCTCACGGGGAACAATCGATCAACACAGGGCGCCATACTCTTTCAGTTCTATTTAAAGAAATATATTTCATGACCCAACTTCCTGTTAAGTCCAACTGTTGCATTATGGTATTTGTAGTTGCGCCTTTCCATGTTGTCGTTAAATCATGGAGCCATATTTACATTAAAATTACATTATGGCAACAGAATGACCAAATGGCATAACTTTTACATATATTCTCGTTACAGCACTACCTAGTCTATAACTTCAATCCTTCCATCCATTTCAAAGTGTTCTATTTACACAACTAAAAGGAAAAACAAATTAATATTCTTAAATAACGTTTCATGCGATAATTTAGGGTAACTACATTAATTCTAGCAGTTAAGTGAAATTTTCATTAGTTACTGTCAATGGCTGGGCTCGAACCCTCGTTCTCTATTTCCATTCCACATGTCTTAACATACTGAGCTATTCCCTCTTGCTTATTTTATAGCTGTTCTTGGCATTCATAACCTATTCCAGTATTATCCATTTCAACCCTGGCACCCGGCCACTGTCATGGGGAATATACATTTTTGTGTTTTTATGTTATGAAACTATAATAAATTTTATACCCTTACTTACTAAAGCAATCCAGCCCTCCAGTGGGCATATGCATTTTTATATAAAAACTTGTAGTACACCCATTTCTAATTCTATATCTGAGTCCACCAACTCCACATTATTAAGATCTTTGTTACTAATATAAACTTCTTTACTCCTTCATACTAAATTAGTGCCTTTTCATTACCATTTTTTTGTGTATATTGTATCTCTTCATTCGTTGCAGCCATAAATACAATAGGAATTTTATATCAAAAACATATATACACATACAGTTAAAATCAAATCCAGGAGGTTAAATATTCATGTCATTTTTGATGTCCGAAAATGCCCATAGCATCATTTGTCAAACAGTCTCATTAAGTCATCATCTATGTGCATTATAAGTGTGAATGAAGCTCTTCATCTTGATTTAACCCTCTCGGGGTCAGGGTTCGAAAATTCAGTATATGCCTGGATTCCTTTGCCGCAGGATTTTTCTCTATCTCCACCACGGAGTTGTTGTTCCACCTGTTCCACGGCATAAAAAGTTAACAATTTCCAGTTTCCACCATGTTCTTTTTCCATATGCTTAGCTATAGCATTACTTCTGTCAGTGTTCACTGTTGCCCTCACATGCTCTAAAATCCTTTTCTTTAGGTCACATATAGTACTGCCAACATATTTAAGTGGGCAGGGGCACTCCACTATGTAGATCACAAATTGACTACAATACATTCGTAAAATAAAATTGGCCAAAATATTCGCAGAAAATGAACAAATGGCAAATTTTCGAAAAAACTTCCAGTCCCCTCCATGGACTTATTAGCGAGTGACTCGACAAGTTATACAGTCCTGATGGAACTTAATGAGAACCTGGATTTTCAAAGCCCAGGCATAGGAGCGCATTGTACACAGCTTGGTGCAGGAATGAGTGGGATGAAGCCCAAGTCAAGATATTACCCACAATTGCCGCAAGGGAATAAAATCGATATGTTTCATGAAGCGGTCATCAAAGAATTATATCAGCTGAAGTATCTTAAAAAATCGGACAATTTGCCAAGACAAGAACGAATGGCTTTGGAAAATTTGAAAAAATGTGAGGAAATTGAGATAAAAATGGCGGATAAGGGTGGAAATATTATCGTCATGGATAAGGAATCCTATATGGTTGAAGCCCATTCACAATTGAGAAATAGAGATTACTATGAACGACTAAAAGAAAATCCGACCAAAAAATTGAAACTGGAAGTAGATCAGAAGTTGCAGATATGGAAAGATGGCAACCTGATAGATGATGATGAATTGAAATACCTGACGGTAAACCATCCCAAAACAGCAACGATTTATTTTCTACCCAAGATTCATAAGCACCCGACTAGACCACCAGGCAGACCAATCATCTCGGCAAAGGGGGCTTTATTAGAACCAATGGCAAATTATCTGGATACATTTCTTTTACCATACGTCCTAAAACTAACCTCTTATCTCCAGGACACAGGGGATTTACTCAGACAACTACAGGAAACTCCATGGGTATCCACTTACCATCTGATTAGTATGGATGTAATATCATTATATACCAATATTGGTAATGAGATAGGATTATTTGCCATTGATTATTTCCTACAGGAGCGGAATATCCAATTTTCTAATCACAATAAAATGCTCCTAGAGATGATACGGATATGCCTTACGGAAAATATTTTTATGTTTGGTGAGGAGATCTATCGCCAGGTAAAGGGGACGGCTATGGGCTTTTCATTTAGCCCAAGCTACGCTTGTTTGACAATGGGGTGGTGGGAGCGTAGTATTGCATGGAAGTCAGAAAATGATCTATATTTAAACAAAGTAGTAAAATGGCTACGATATATAGATGATTTAATCATCATCTGGGATGGGACCAAACAAGAATTTTCTGAGTACTTCCAGATTTTGGACAACACTGAGGCTGGGCTCAAATTTACGTACACAATCAGTGACGAAAGAGTTGCCTTTTTGGATACAGAGGTGTATATTAGCCAAAAAGAAATTCATACAACACTACATCGAAAGGCAACTGCCACCAACGCCGTCCTCCATGCTGAAAGCTATCACCAAAAAAGTGTAATCAATAACATCCCATATGGTGAATTCCTAAGAGTGAGAAGGATATGCTCAGAGGAATCAGAATGGCAAAAAAATAGCAGATTAATTGCTGATAGTTTTAAAAAACGAAACTATAATAAAAAATTGGTTGGAGCATGCCAAGAAAAAACAGCAAAACTGGTACGGTCAGAACTGATCACTAAAAACAAAATTACCCTAACATGGATGTGACGAAGCAAACAGTAAGGTTGATCACTACGTATTCCACAGAGAACAAACAGATCAGAAATATATTAAGAAAAAACTGGAATATTCTAACCTTGGACCCCACAGTTGCCAAAATAGTGGGAGATAATCCAAATATAACATTTCGTAGAGCAAAAAATCTAAAGGATGTGTTGGTACATAGTCACTTCAGAAATAAAACAAAACTGACAACGTGGTTACAAAGTGTGGGATTCCGCAAATGCAACAGTTGCAAAGTATGTACCATTGCTAAAAATACAAAAGAAATCGAAATGGCTAACAAAAAATGTGGAAAATCAGACAAAGAATAACCTGTAAGAGTCAATTTGTGATCTACATAGTGGAGTGCCCCTGCCCACTTAAATATGTTGGCAGTACTATATGTGACCTAAAGAAAAGGATTTTAGAGCATGTGAGGGCAACAGTGAACACTGACAGAAGTAATGCTATAGCTAAGCATATGGAAAAAGAACATGGTGGAAACTGGAAATTGTTAACTTTTTATGCCGTGGAACAGGTGGAACAACAACTCCGTGGTGGAGATAGAGAAAAAATCCTGCGGCAAAAGGAATCCAGGCATATACTGAATTTTCGAACCCTGACCCCGAGAGGGTTAAATCAAGATGAAGAGCTTCATTCACACTTATAATGCACATAGATGATGACTTAATGAGACTGTTTGACAAATGATGCTATGGGCATTTTTGGACATCAAAAATGACATGAATATTTAACCTCCTGGATTTGATTTTAACTGTATGTGTATATATGTTGTTGATATAAAATTCCTATTGTATTTATGGCTGCAACGAATGAAGAGATACAATATACACAAAAAAATGGTAATGAAAAGGCACTAATTTAGTATGAAGGAGTAAAGAAGTTTATATTAGTAACAAAGATCTTAATAATGTGGAGTTGGTGGACTCAGATATAGAATTAGAAATGGGTGTACTACAAGTTTTTATATAAAAATGCATATGCCCACTGGAGGGCTGGATTGCTTTAGTAAGTAAGGGTATAAAATTTATTATAGTTTCATAACATAAAAACACAAAAATGTATATTCCCCATGACAGTGGCCGGGTGCCAGGGTTGAAATGGATAATACTGGAATAGGTTATGAATGCCAAGAACAGCTATCAAATAAGCAAGAGGGAATAGCTCAGTATGTTAAGACATGTGGAATGGAAATAGAGAACGAGGGTTCGAGCCCAGCCATTGACAGTAACTAATGAAAATTTCACTTAACTGCTAGAATTAATGTAGTTACCCTAAATTATCGCATGAAACGTTATTTAAGAATATTAATTTGTTTTTCCTTTTAGTTGTGTAAATAGAACACTTTGAAATGGATGGAAGGTTTGAAGTTATAGACTAGGTAGTGCTGTAACGAGAATATATGTAAAAGTTATGCCATTTGGTCATTCTGTTGCCATAATGTAATTTTAATGTAAATATGGCTCCATGATTTAACGACAACATGGAAAGGCGCAACTACAAATACCATAATGCAACAGTTGGACTTAACAGGAAGTTGGGTCATGAAATATATTTCTTTAAATAGAACTGAAAGAGTATGGCGCCCTGTGTTGATCGATTGTTCCCCGTGAGCAAGGTCTCGGCTGAGACCGAAACGCGTTGGGGTTGTGTGTTGGCAGCGTTTTTGAAAATAAAAACACCCTGGAACCAGCGATGGTATGATGTGATGATTCATACTTATTACCTACTTTAAAAGAGCTGTGAGTGCGGTGAGGAAATCCCTGTTCAAAGGGATATCGTGGCGATATTTGTAACGGCTTGGTCCTGCCGTACTCGACACGCACCACCACAGAGCGCCCAGCAGTCAGTAAAGGTGGACTTTGCGGAAAGGATATATATATATATATATATATATATATATAAATATAATTTTTTTTACTGAAAAAAACAATGGCAAAGGTTAACGGGAAAAATAGTTAGGTGAAAATGTTGCAAGTTATAGTTACTTGAGATAACTGTAACTAGTGAATTTCAGTGGTTTTCTTGGTTTAAAACGTTATGTTTATATGGACATAACGACTCTTTAAACTTTGTTTTGTCTTAGTGAATTTCCAAGGGTTTTTTAAATTTAAATTAAGATATTATTACAATCCCTAACTGTATTGTCACTTCAACATTTGGTTTTCTTCAGTGAAGTTCTATGTTTTTTTAACATAATGTAAGCTGTTTATTGCAGTGTGTTGCATGCCCCTGCTCTGCACATCTGAAGGCCTTTGGGGCCCCATGCCCAACCCCCCGCAGGTGCCCTACTACCCTCAGTGCACGGTTGGCTATGTGATGTAACAATATAAAGGGTGTGATTTTAAGTAAGGCAGACTTACTGACTTGGTGAAAGAGATAGAACACCAAAAAAAGCAGGCCTATTTACCTTATCAAGGGGTCAGAACATCAACATATATAAAGCAAACCTATTGTCTATATCAGAAAGTCACTAATAATTATAATCAAATTATTTTATTATTCACACAGTGCAATTTTAATGAATGTTATTAGTTATTAGTTTTTAGGCCACAAAATTCAACACTAGAACCCACCACAAGGGTTCCCTGCATTCTATCTGAAGAGCATACAGCTCGCTAGTGCCCATAATGGTTGGTGGTATCCTGGCCCCTTCTAGAGCCCCCTACCTGGATCCAAAAATATAAACAAAAAGTCCTTGCATGGAATTAAGGGGCCCTCCTAGTTAGGGAGCAGTGAATAATATATGAGCAACTCCGGCCGCTCATTTATTATTAATTCTATTTTGTTATTTGTTGTTTTTAATATTTTTTTGTGTGTCCAAGGGGCGACCCAGGGCACCTGCAGCTTTGTTTTATTGTTGGAACGCACAGGAGAGCCCAAGCCCCCACGGCCACTGCTGGCTCCCCAGCCCTGCTTGTGGGAGCTGGCGATCGTTTTACTATGCATCGCCAGTGTGTACCTGGGGCACTCACAACATGTCAATAGTTGGGGGCAATGGGCGAACCCCAAGTACATCGTTGCCCAGGTGGGCTCCCCAGCCGACACCCATTGTGGGTACCACAAGAGCCCTCTGTAAATTTTCTGTGTGTGCCCCCTCGCTCACCAGGGGCACCCACAACACCCCTGTCATTGGCAGCCATAAGAGAGTCTCAAGGCCCTGGTGGCCCGTACAGAGGTACTAGCCAGAATTAATTATGGTGCTGGCGGGAGTTGGCTCTTTAACTGTATTCCCGCCCAGGCAGAAGCAACTCTTTTCTGTGCTTCTGCCCGAGTGAGAGAGTACAGGCAGGGAAAGCTCACATTCTCCCTGGTTGGAAATAGAAGTGTCCTGGGGATGGGGTCCCTGCGATAATGTTTGAATCGGGCTACGAGGAATGGGTTCCCTGGAGCTGGTCTACAGCTCAGGGAGGGGGGGCAAATGCCCCCTGCCCAAACAAAAACTGTCCCCTGGAGATTGGGTTAAGGGGCCTCTGTGAGACATGGGGAGGGGGCCACATGCTCCCTCTGCAAAATTTAAAAAATCGACCTCAAAGAATGTGGACCCTAGGGCCTTTCAGTGGCCTGGGGAGGGTGCTGCAGGCCCACCTCCTCATTGTGAAAAACACCTCCACCCTGAGGTCCCTGGGTCCTTTATGAAGGCTCTGGAAGGGGGGGCCACATGCCCTCTTCCCATAACTATTCAATCGGCCCGGTATATTGTGTTCAATGTTGACAAAACATGCACTGGTTAAAAACAATGTAATTGATACATGTAATGTCCTATTACATGCAGTTCAGTTCATGTCTAATATCCAATATTTATGTTTGATGTTAGAGTTCTTTTTGGTCTGTCTAGTCGATGCGGAGATTAACACATTGAATGCTTAGAAAGGTAGTATTCCTTATTTTCTTTGATGTTACACATTCTCAAGAGGTGGTATCAAAAAGATTGATTGTTGGTGAAACCAAGTTATTTGTTGAAATAAGTTAAATCATAAGTTCAAATGAATCCTTGAACACAGAGCAGTAATCAACAATAACAGAGCTACTCAGTAGCCAAATATATGGGGAGATAACATGTAAGCAACTCAAGAAATCTACAATAAATTGTATGTGATTGATCATGTTTTCAAATCAGACAGACGGAGCAATAGAGAGAAGAAATTACACCAAATGGAATTGTGATATCTAGTATAATTCCACAGCCTATTCCTGAATGGATATCATGATGAAGAAATAATGTAGATCTATAATACAATGATAAACCTTAAATGAAGGATCATAATAGGCATATGGCAAACCAAGGACAAATCATGAACAAATCACAAAGGTTAACAGTAACTGGGGCCAATCTGGAAATAACAAATGTATGAGTGGACTACGTGATTCAACAATAAAGGTTTGAAAGCGATGGGATAAGAAACCAGGAACAAACCAGAAGTCAAAATATGGAAACATAAACCGCAAAAAAAATGCAATTATAAATTATATTCCAACTATCAGCGGATATAACCTGTACAACCATACACAAAATTCAGACACAGATCTTAATTCAAACCAATAATAAAATAAAGGGGAGATGCTCAACCATGATTATCAATCATGGAAGTAGAAGCAAATCATTTTTAAAAAGGGTACAATAATGAGTGTCAGGGACTGTCCGGGACTATGTCGGGAACACAGTCAGGGACTTGAGCAACGACTGGGGACTGGGTAGAAAACGTACTGTGCACAGAAAGAGTAGTACAGCGCTGCCCAGGATCACACAAGGAGTCAGAGGAGAAAAAGGGATCCAAAGGGGAAGCCTGTACAAGATGGCTAAGACTCAGAAAGGAAGGGCACTCACAAGGCAATTTAGCATTCAGACTAACTACACCCAGGACGGACGTGCAAGACATATATATTATACAACATTAACAATAAAGGGAATGTGGGGTAAATCACTCAGGAGCTCCACACGGTAAGACTGAAGCTCAGTAAGTTCCTCACCCACAATTGCTGTTACAGATACTGACTGAAAATACCCACATATAGGATATGTATGCAAAGGCAGGGTCTGTGGAGCTTATACCTGTGGTGATGTTATAACAGTAACTCAAAGACAATACTCACAGTGAACAAGAAACACCACCTAGGTAGTCAGCTGTGCCCATGGATCCTGGCGATCAAACAGGAACACGCATGGCATTAACAGCAAAGGGGTAGAACTAAACACAAGCACAATAGACAAGGAGCTAGCAAGGAGGAGTGCTTAACAGGAAAGGAAGGAAATCACAGGGCACACTTGGCAGAAAGCAGGTAACAAACATACAAGGGAACAGAAGCAACACAGCAGAAATAGAAACACAGCAAACTAGAACTGGAACCAAGGAAATGGGAAGAAAGTCAGGGACTAGAAAAGGATATACAGAAGGGGAGGCTACAAGGGTATCCTAGAATAGTGCAGGTTCAGGAATCAAGAAAACAAAGTAGCATAGAAGGCAGTGCTGGGGCAGGAGCAAGAATTGAGCAAAAGCTCTGGAGGCAAAGTAGCACTGCAGGTAGTGCTAGTTCAGGAGAAGGGAAACTGCTGCAGGTCAGGAACAAGGAATGCTAAGGCTCAGGAGTCAAGGTAGCACTGCAGGCAGTGCTAGTTCAGGAGAAGGGAAACTGCTGCAGGTCAAAAACAAGAAATGCTAAGGCTCAGGAGTCAAGGTAGCAATGCAGGCAGTGCTAGTTCAGGAACAAGGGAAACTGCTGCAGTTCAGGAACAAGGAATTCTAAAGCTCAGGAGTCAAGGTAGCACTGCAAGCAGTACTGGTTCAAGGATACAGGAAATAGCTACAGCTCAGGAAACAAGGAGTCAAGAGAGCACTGCAAGCAGTGCAAATCAGGAACTAGAAATAGCTGAAGCCCAGGAACAAAGAATAACTATAGCTCAGGAACTCAGGAAACAAGTTAGCACTGCAGGCATTGCTAATTCAAGCACAAGGAATAGCTATAGCTCAGGCACTCAGGAAACAAGGTAGCACTGCAGGTAGTGCTAATTCAGGCACAAGGAATAGCTATAGCTCAGGAATCAAGGAACAAGGATTTTTTTTTTTTTTTAACAACGAGCTTTGAGGCATATATAAATACAGAATACACTAGCAAGGCACCATATAACATTCCTATGGCGACTGCAAGACTGCAAACCCACACCCCCACCCCCCGCCCCCAACCACGCACCATACATCCCTTATACAATTATACAATCGTAGTGCAATCTTGCTTCTAGACCTCTACACAACCCCATTAACCTATATCGGTGAGCTGCTCACCACCAGCCTATCAATTGGATCTCGGGGAGCCTCTGACTCCAGGAGTGACAAGTCTATGCCACGGTACATAGCCCACCGGGCCCAAATCTTTTGTGTTTGTGCGGACATCCCCGAGCCTGAAATACTGCCACTTCAGCGGACATGCACCTATCCATTGCCTTCTTCCAGGGACCTATACTAGGTGGGAGTGTCGCCTTCCAATGTTGAGCAATGTCGCGCTTAGCTAGTGTAAGCCCAAGGAACAGTAAATGCCTTTTGTATCTGTTCCCCCAATGTCCTCGGTGCTGTGTAGGAATATCAATCGAGGGTCTGCAGGAATACGCCAAGCCAGCACTTGCCCTAAGCAGGACCTTATGCCCGCCCAGAAATGTTGCAGCGCCGCACAGGTCCACACAGTGTGGAGGAACGACCCCTCCTCCGAATCACATCAGAGACACATAGGTGACTGAATGGCCCCCATCTTGCAAAGGCGCAGACGTGTATAGTAGATCCTATGGAGATATTTGAACTGGATCAATCGGTATCGGGTGGAAACCGCAGAGTACCGGGGGCTAGCCAGTGCCTCCGCCCAGTCATCATCCGTCAGTGTGGGCACATCTGCCTCCCATGCCGCCCGGGTCCGGTGTATGGTGGTTGTGGAATGTGTAATCAGTGTTTGGTAAATTTGACGAATCTTGTGGGCACCCAGGTCCCCCATGAGCAACCGGCCTTCCAACGGGTGGAACTCCGGGAGACCCGTGAGGCCCCGTATCAAAGGGGATATAGCATGTCGGAGCTGCAAATATCTGTGAAATTGCGTTTTATGGAGGCCAAAGTCAGCTTGAAGCTGCTGAAAGGATTTGAGTGTGGACCCCCGTATCACATCCCCCAACACAGAAATCCCGATGTCATCCCACCTACGGAAGCCCGCCAGAGCTGCGACTGGCCGAAGATATGTGCCGCGCCAGAGAGGCGTAGCACCGGTGAGTTTGCCCCACCAGCCCATCTGTCGGACCGCTCGCCTCCATATCTGAATGGCCGTCCTACATGCCGGGGGGAGTTCCGTCAGAGACGAGGAGCTATACAGAAAGTGGAGTAATGGGGTTTTGGCCATAAAGAGTCGTTCCACAGCGTAGGCTGGGTCCGATTGTGAGCAGTACCACCAGTCATTTATCACCAGAAGATGCGATGCCTGGTAATACGCCTGTACATCCGGCGCCGCTATCCCACCGCTATAAGTGGATTGGATACAGGTCGCAAGCGCCACCCGAACCGCTCCTCCCCCCCAGAGGAATCTATTGAGTAATGTATTAATTTGACGGAACCAGGACGGGGGAATTGGAAAGGGGTAATTCTGCAGCCTATAGAGCAGGCGAGGCAGAGACACCATTTTAAAAATGGCCGATCTCCCATATAACGAAAGGGGAAGTTGGGACCATACCGTCGTCTCATCACGAACTGCAGTCAGCAGCGGCGCAATATTCCGAGACCATGCCTCAGTCTGGCACCCTGTAAGAACCACCCCAAGGTATCGGAAGCCTGACTCCGCAATCACCAACTGGGAGGCCCAAACTTGGGACCGCTGGTCTCCGCAGATCGGAAATAATATGGATTTGGATGGGTTAGCGCAGAGGCCAGAGGTCTCCCGAAGACCCTCAGAATCTGCAGCACCCGGGGCCCAGAAACCCACGGGTCCGACATAAAAACAGGGCGTCATCAGCGTAAAGCGCTATCCTATCCGAGCACTCCGGAGACCACTCCAAACCCCGCAGGCAAGAGTCCAGACGGACCCACGCCGCCAGAGGCTCAATGGCCAGTGCGAACAGCAATGGGGAGAGCGGGCAACCCTGTCGAGTGCCCCTCCGAATGGGGAAGGGAGCTGAGCATCGGCCAGCTACTCGGACCGATGCAGTGAGGTCTTTGTACAGTAATTTCGCATATGCCCGGAATTGGTGGCCCAAATTAACCGCTTCCAACAACTTAAAGAGGTACGTCCAGCTTAAGGAATCGAACGCCTTGTCAATATCAGCCAACAAGACTGCCGCGGGACGTCCCAGACGGTGAGCCTCCGCCACCGCGTTGTGAGCTCGCCTGATATTATGTCTGGTAGAGGGTTGTGGCATAAAGCCCGACTGGTCCGGATGTACCAGCTCCTCAATACAGGTACGGAGGCGATCCGCCAGGATCTTTCCCAGCAGTTTGGGCTCAAAATGTATTAATGAGATGGGGCGGTAGGACCCCGGGTCGTCCGGTGGGCGTCCCGGTTTGAGAAATACCACGACCTCCACGTGTCTCCAGTCCGAAGGGAGAATTTGCTGCTCCGAGGCGTCATGAATCACCTCGAGCAAATGCGGTCCCAAAGTCTCCAGATGAGGCCTCAGGAAGTCACATGGGAACCCGTTCGGGCCCGGCGCGCGGCCAGGGTGGATGTTGGAGAGGGCCGACCGCAGTTCCGCCATTGTAATTGGCTCCTCCAGGGCATCACGCCGCTCATCCGATAGGCGGCGGGGAGGAATATCCACTAAGAAGGCATCTATGAGGGATTCGGAGATGACCTCCAGTTTATCGTACAACGCCGCATAAAAATCAGCGAAGGCCTGTACCACTGCCTCAGGGGATGTACAGGCAACCCCCGCGGGAGACTGCAGAAGGGGTACCTGTGTCGGGGCCACCCTAGCCTGGCAGAGTCTATGAAGCATTTGGCTGGACTTATCGCCCCACTGGTAAATTCTATGCTGGGTGGCCAGCCAAGCTTCTTTGGCGTAGTCTATGTGGGTTTGATGGAGCATTTGTTGCACGTGCAGCAGATTCCGGCGGGCCACGGGGTCTGAGCCTCCCACCACAAGGGATTGAAGTTCTTCCTGCCTATTCTCCAGGTCACATACCTGGGCCAGGCGGCGACGCTTTTCCCCGGTGCGATAACTTATATCTGCACCCCGGAGTGTGGGCTTAAACGCTTCCCATAAGATAACTGGGGACTGGCAAGTGCCGGCATTGTATCTGAAGTAGTCGGTGATTGCTTGACTAAGCATAAGGATTAACTATAGCTCAGGAATCAAGGAATATCAAAAAAGCTCAGGAAACAAGGATCGGTCTCACCGGAAAACAGCTACAATGACCAACACTGGGCTGAAGGGAGCTGGGGATTAAAAGAGCTCACAGTAATCACATGCATCAGGTGTGAGCAGGCTAGCAGCAGCCAGCCACAGGTGAACTGAATTCCTCCACCCATCCTTGGCCTGCAAGGGTGGAGACAAAGCAGTGAGCAGGGGATTATAGTTAATGGAGTTTCCAGCATGAGCAGACTGGCTTCCACAAAACCCGGCTTGGATTGGGAATGGATGTCAATTCCTAAATGATGTCCAAATGCCTGGAAGTCTGGATATGCATACAGGGGAGTGTCTGGAAGCATATTAGAATACTGGAAAGCCCTACAATTTGGCCCCCTGGTGGTGGGAACGAGAGCACAGGGAGTGAATCGTGACAGTACACCCCCTCCAACGACCGGTTCCCGGAATCTGGGACTCGATTTAAAGACTTTGCTGCTATGAAATAAGTCCATTTCCATCAGAGATGTAGTGCAAGATACCAGAGGACTGCAGGAAAAATGTGATGTTCTGGAGGGTAGGATAATAGGCTGTAATTTAACAGCAGTGTTGAAGGCCGAACCTGAAGAGTCCAAATCCAGTAACGGGGGCTTAGAAGCCTGAATTAAAGGTGTTTGAAGTCTTGATGATGGCAGGCTAGAGTAGCACTCTGAAAACAAAGGAAGATTTACTGTAGGGTCAAAAGCATATAACGGATTGGCAGGAGGCACAGAGGTCAAAGGCAAACTGGCTGAAGACAAAGGAGACAACGAGAAGCAGACCTGAGGCTCTGGCCCTGGATGAAAATATACAGAAGACTCACATGCAGGAGACTCTGGAAGCAGGTATGCAGGATACCCAGGCCCTTGAGGCTTACATGTTGAGAGTTTTGTCTCTGATGCTGGAGATTCAGTCTCTGAATGTATACGTACTGAGACCTCTGAAGGCTGGCAAACTGGATGCACAGGGTAAAAAAATAGGCAAGATAGAGGCTCAAGGTTAGAAGGCAGGGAGCCTGGAAGCTCTGGTGCTGGAGGCAGGGAGCCTAGAAGCTCTGGTGCTGAAGGCAGACAGGCTGGAAGCTCTGGTTCGGAAGTCAGACAGGCTGGAAGCTCTGGTTCGGAAGTCAGACATGCTCGAAGCTCTGGCTCGGAAGTCAGATAGGCTGGAAGTTCTGGCTCGGAAGTCAGATAGGCTGGAAGTTCTGGCTCTGAAGTCAGATAGGCTGGAGACTCTGACTTAGTAGGCAGGTGAGCTGAGGGCTTGTGCTCTGAATGCAGGCAGTCTGGAGGCTCCGGTACTAATGACAGGCATGCTGCTGGCTCGGGCTCAGATGGCAGGCAGGCTGCAGGCTCGGGCTCAAATGGCAGGCAGGCTGAAGGCTCGGGCTCACATGGCAGGCAGGCTGTAGGCTGAAGTTCAGAAGGCAGCAGGCCGACTGAGGACTCTGCAGACTCCGAGAGCAGCAGGCCGACTGGGGATTCTGAAGACTCTGAGAGAAGCAGGCCGGCTGAGGATTCTGGAGACTTTGCAAAAAGACAAGCTGATGACAGAGAGGCACAAGGATGATGGACTTTAAATTCTGGGAATGGCGATAGCCTGTGAACAGTAGATTCCCTATTGTCAATATTGAAATCGTCACAGTTCCTTGGCTCATTAAAACACACTGAAGGGCTTTCTTCGGGATGGCTAAGAATACTGCTTATCTTAGAGACTCTGATGACCAGACTCCCTTTACCATTTGGCAGTTCACATGTCTTAGTCAGAGGAAATAGGTCTGAGACTTCTTGGTCATGGGAGATTTGTTCAATTCCTTCTGCATTACAAGGTGGTACAGATGCATCAGAGTATAGAGTAAGATTATGTCCTGACTTTTCAATATGTGGCGTGCTTGAAGGCGAGAGAGCAAACAAGGGGTCAGGATTTTGTTCCTTCTCAGTGAGGAGGTTGGCTTCAGTCGCAGAAGTTAGACCAAGAGCATAGACTGAGTCAAAGGGTGTTGTCACATCAGGGATTATGCTGGGCACTGGTTCAGGTTTTGTCAGTATGTCAATGGCCAGTGTATGTGATACCCCTGAGGTGGAACTTACCTCACTACCAGGAAGAGAAAGCAAACAAGTATTTAGTGTCTTTCCTGGCATCTGGGGTTCCTTAGAAGTGGAGGGACACATCTCAGATGTAGTGCCTATACACAGTTTAGCACTAGAAGACAACACATCAGAGGAGGTAGAAATTTCAGAATTCAAACAAATACTGTCATTAACTGGACTGTGAGACAAGGTACTATGGTTTTTCTGGATGGAATGTGAGGGATCAGCCACTGTATTGTTCACACAATTGCTGGACCAGCTCTGAGGGGAACGCAAAAGAGAGCGCAAGGCTTCATTCTCCATTTCTAAGGAGGCTAACATAGAGGTGGAAAAGTTGTTTTCTATAGGGGTTTTAGATTCCCACTTGAACTGTGGGTTATCATTTTTTAACAGAGTCTGAAACATTTTATTCTATCGTTGTAATTCAAGAATCTTAGATGTAATTATATCCTGTGAAGACTACAGATCTTTCTCTACAAGGACAGTGGTAGACTTGGCAACTTCACAACAAACAACAGAGCTATAACTTGGATTTTGTTCAAAGTGGCTATTAGCTGTCTGTGTTCTAGTAGGTGTTTTCTTTCTTTTGTTAATCTTATTGTTTACTTTGAATGTGGTATCTAACAAGGTCCCTTTAGTATCCAGGACTGTGATCTTTACTGGACTACAAGACTGGGTAACATTATTTGAATGGAGAACAGAGGTTATTAAATGAATCTGCTCTTTCTTTGGCTGCTGTGTGGTTAAACATGCTTTAACTGGGGTCATTGAACTACCAGTTTGGTAAGATGCTGATAAATACTGTGTCTGGAAATTGTCTTCAAAGAAAACATTGTCTTGACAGGGGGTCTCTGAGTTACAAACTTCAGAAAAATGTCCCCTAATAGTACCACTCTCTAAATTACTATTTTGTCTTTCTGCTGCTAACAAGGTTTGCAGAAATTCGTTTTCATCCTGTCGGTCACAGGCTGACATCAGGTGAGGATCAGGCTTACAGATGGAATGAAAATCTAACATAGAAGGATCAGCCAACCACAGGGAATAATATTCAGCACGTAAGAGTCTGTTTTGTTCCATGAATCGATCTCTAGAGTCTAAGGACTTTCTAATAGGTTGTACGGAACTGCGCTGCCTTGGCAATGGATGTCTGCCATCATACGCAGACTTTCTGGTTCTGATGCTAAACATCTTGGCAAGAACTGACTGGGAGAGCTTTGAGAAAAAAAAGTGGTAGCTAACTGAATGCAAAGAAACCTCACAAGTGACACTAGAAATGTGGGTTGGTCATTCTGTCAGGGACTGTCTGGGACTATGTCGGGAACACAGTCAGGGACTTGAGCAAGGACTGGGGACTGGGTAGAAAAGTACTGTGCACAGAAAGAGTAGTACAGCGCTGCCCAGAATCACACAAGGAGTCAGAGGAGAAAAAGGGATCCAAAGGGGAAGCCTGTACAAGATGGCTAAGACTCAGAAAGGAAGGGCACTCACAAGGCAATTTAGCATTCAGACTAACTACACCCAGGACGGACGTGCAAGACATATATATTATACAACATTAACAATAAAGGGAATGTGGGGTAAAGCACTCAGGAGCTCCACACGGTAAGACTGAAGCTCAGTAAGTTCCTCACCCACAATTGCTGTTACAGATACTGATTGAAAAAACCCACATATAGGATATGTATGCAAAGGCAGGGTCTGTGGAGCTTACACCTATGGTGATGTTATAACAGTAACTCAAAGACAATACTCACAGTGAACAAGAAACACCACCTAGGTAGTCAGCTGTGCCCACGGATCCTGGCGATCAAACAGGAACACGCAAGGCAGTAACAGCAAAGGGGTAGAACTAAACACAAGCACAATAGACAAGGAGCTAGCAAGGAGGAGTGCTTAACAGGAAAGGAAGGAAATCACAGGGCACACTTGGCAGAAAGCAGGTAACAAACATACAAGGGAACAGAAGCAACACAGCAGAAATAGAAACACAGCAAACTAGAACTGGAACCAAGGAAATGGGAAGAAAGTCAGGGACTAAAAAAGGATATACAGAAGGGGAGGCTACAAGGGTATACTAGAATAGTGCAGGTTCAGGAATCAAGAAAACAAAGTAGCATAGAAGGCAGTGCTGGAGCAGGAGCAAGAATTGAGCAAAAGCTCAGGAGTCAAAGTAGCACTGCAGGTAGTGCTAGTTCAGGAGAAGGGAAACTGCTGCAGGTCAGGAACAAGAAATGCTAAGGCTCAGGAGTCAAGGTAGCACTGCAGCCTTCTAGTTCAGGAGAAGGGAAACTGCTGCAGGTCAAGAACAAGGAATGCTAAGGCTCAGGAGTCAAGGTAGCACTGCAGCCAGTGCTAGTTCAGGAACAAGGGAAACTGCTGCAGTTCAGGAACAAGGAATGCTAAGGCTCAGGAGTCAAGGTAGCACTGCAGGCAGTACTGGTTCAAGGAAACAGGAAATAGCTACAGCTCAGGAAACAAGGAGTCAAGAGAGCACTGCAAGCAGTGCAAATAAGGAACTAGAAATAGCTGAAGCCCAGGAACAAAGAATAACTATAGCTCAGGAACTCAGGAAACAAGGTAGCACTGCAGGCAGTTCTAATTCAAGCACAAGGAATAGCTATAGCTCAGGCACTCAGGAAACAAGGTAGCACTGCAGGTAGTGCTAATTCAGGCACAAGGAATAGCCGTAGCTCAGGAATCAAGGAACAAGGATTAACTATAGCTCAGGAATCAAGGAATATCAAAAGCTCAGGAAACAAGGATCGATCTCACCGGAAAACAGCTACAATGACCAACACTGGGCTGAAGGGAGCTGGGGCTTAAAAGAGCTCACAGTAATCACATGCATCAGGTGTGAGCAGGCTAGCAGCAGCCAGCCACAGGTGAACTGAATTCCTCCACCCATCCTTGGCCTGCAGGGGTGGAGACAAAGCAGTGAGCAGGGGATTATAGGTAATGGAGTTTCCAGCATGAGCAGACTGGCTTCCACAAAACCCGGCTTGGATTGGGAATGGATGTCAATTCCTAAATGATGTCCAAATGCCTGGAAGTCAGGATATGCATACAGGGGAGTGTCTGGAAGCATATTAGAATACTGGAAAGCCCCACAATTCGGCCCCCTGGTGGTGGGAACGAGAGCACAGGGAGTGAATCGTGACAATGAGTATCTTGACAACACAATGAAAATATTATAGGAAACAAGGTACCAGACCCATTATGGAAGAAAATCAAAGAAAAAATACAATCAATTAAATGAATTGCTCTGCTGTATCAGATCAAGTATGGCACGAGAAATTGAAGAAATGAGACAAATAAAGCCCAATAGAGTGCAAAAATGTAGAAGTGCATCAACTGTGGATAACTGGGATTACTGCAATAATTGTTGAGTGAAACACAAGGAAAGGTTTGAAAGATGTGAGGATTGCTAATGTGGTGATGTGCATTCGATAATAACTACCCATAATGCAGTTTATTGATTGATGTAATGGTCAACACACACAAAAACAAGAGTAGAAATAACAACACTTTGTCGCAGAATTAAGTTATTTGAAAACATTTCTTGATTCACCAACAGTCAAACCTTTCTGTATGAGACTGCGTATCCTCAAAGGAAATAAGGGAAACTACATTTCCCATACTGGAATACAACATCTGCAGCAATCAGATGGGCCAAAAAGAACTCTAACACCAAACATAAACATTGGAAATTAGACATTAATTAAATTTCATTATTATAACAGGACATTGCTAGCAATAGTGAAATTGTTTTTAACCAGTGCACCTTTTGTCACCATTGAACATTCACAAGTCGTGAACAGCAACTCCCAGATGGGAGTGAGCCAGAGCGGAAATACAGCAACCTTCTGTGAACAAACATGAACAGTGAGAAGAGACTCTTTCTCTCTCTCCCTCTCTCTCTCTCTATATATATATATATATATATATATATATATATATATATATATATATATATATATATAACCTACTGGCGATTGCCAGTGGGTAGTTATAGTTAGGACCTAGTTTCCAGCATTTTGTGACTTGCCTATAACTTGGGCGTCATTTGACCAATCATCAGGAACTTTTCCCAAAAAAGTGTCAAGGTAGGTTCTAATTGTCATGGAAAGTTTGGGGGTGATTCGTGCAGTGGGGACCGAGAATTTGGGGCGCGAAATAAGGGTGTGTTTGTAATGTTAATTCGTGTAGGAACCTCCAGCCACCCCTAAAGCCCGAACTGCTGAACGGACTTACACGAAATTTGGCAAGGAGGTAGATGTTGGTTCAAGGAAGTGCCTTTTGCCTATTTGATGTAAATCTGTGGAGTAGTTTTTGTGAAATTCAAGCCGAACATTATAGTGATATCTCTGGTCGTGGATATTTCACGGTGGTTTCGCGTTTCTTCACGAATGCACGAGCCAACGAGAATGCTCTGATTGGCTGGACGGAACCTGAACAGAAAGTTGCAGCTGCCATTTTATTTATTTGGAACGGTTCCCGGGGTTGAAAATTTCTGAATAAGCTAACATAAGGGGTCGTAGTAGAGGCACTCTGACCCCATGTTTGAGAAATGGGGGTGTGACACAAGTTATGTGTCCAAAATAGATTTTTTTAACCGTGACCGATATTTGCAATGACATCGCGACCGCCAGCACGGTCCCCCTTGTACGGTCGTGGGGACATCGTAACTATCTCAACATCATCGTCATCTCCAGCGTCACCGCGAACACAGAAATAGGTTTTAGAGATGGTTTTTATAGAACCATGATTTTAAAGAATACTGTAAGAAACCCCTAGTGTGTAAAATACTGTAATATGTGTGGATATATGTGTTTTAGACTTAATGGAAAAGGCGCGATCATTGCGGTTAACGATGTCGTCACAACGTACCGGATAACTGTGAAAATAGGTCTGAAAGATAGTTTTTAAAGAAACTTAGTACACAAATATGAGTTTAAACATGCTTTGAAAGAAGTATGTATATATTAATATGTGTTGTTCAATGTTCAGAATGGATTTTTTTACATGTTATTTTTGGACATGTTGGTAGTCATTTAATGTCTGCTTTTGTCTTCTGTTTTTGCGTCGTATCCACGGGGATCGTGACGTTGTCCCGAAGATTGTCAAAAACTAAAAAAAAGCCTTTTAGAAAAAAGCTGCACAATATTTCTGGTACTAGGGTGGCTCTGACAAGAGCTGTTGTGTTGGTTGTGTGTCTATGGCTGCTGGCTGCTACACATAAGACCGGATGCAGAGTGTCAGGTTACTTAGAAACACCTGTTGCCTTCATCTGTAAAGTGCACTCCATCATTTCTATAAATTCCATGCATGTCAAAAAGCAGATTGTTGTTATAGATACAGCCAATGTGATGGTCTCTGAGGAATGCACAAACAGCTTTATTAACATGTTTCCTGGCTTTGTCAATTGTTCTGCATTCTGTCCATCAATTGTTCTTTTTGCATTTGTCACCCCGAGTGGGACGGGTATGCCCAGACGTGGGTCCTGTGCTCTCCATGCCACTGGAGTCAAGCTATCCTGGCTGATGAGGGGTGAAACCCCGAAACCGGTCCTAGGATGCTTGTTTCCTTCCAGGGAGGGCCTGGCCTGGCAGTTCGGGCTGGACTGTTCCCATTGGGTGCAGGGTCAAGACTGATTTGCATATGGCTGGGTTCAAACTGGAATGCCATGGGGAGCAAAAAAACGATGGATTGAGGCCCAGATCTCTATACTTTTCCGTGAATATATATATATATATATATTTTATTTTTTTTCACTGAAAAAACTAAAGGTTACAGGAAACGTTATAGTTAGGCTCAGATTTCACTCATACAAAACCAGTGAAATTCAGCAGTTATAGTTGCTTGAGCTAACTATAACTTACGTCCCCACAATGCAATGCTTATGACCTCACATATTACATGTGTTTGCAGAGTGGTGGAGAAGGGGGGCGGGGCATCCAATTACCTCTCAGCAGTCCCCCTGTGTGAGACTTACTGGAGGTAATAGGAGGGGTTGTTGGCCCCTGAGGACCCTCTGCAGCCAAGGGGACTTCATCCCCCAACCAGTTGTGTACAAGGAGACATGTTTCCAGAGTGGTGGTGAAAGGCAGTGTGGCCTCCGCAACGTGCCATACTGTCTTTTTAAACAAACAAAAAATGTATTAGGGCAGGGGGCTGTGTGGACCTCCTTCCCTGGGCAAATTCAGGCCCTGTAGACTCTATCACCTGAGCAAGGCCTTTTTAGAATTGGGGAGGGGGCCGCGCAACCCCCTCCCAGGCCAATTTCAGCCCGGGAACCCCATCCTGTGGCCTTTTAAAGTTTTTTCTATTTAGGGGAGTGGGACCACATGGCCCTCTCACCCATCCCCTTGTGTCCTGCCTACCTGTAATGGGGGAGGAAGACCACACGGCTCCCCTCCCTTGGTCGATTTTGGCCCCGGGGACCCTATCCCCCAGGGTCTGTCCTTTTTAAAAAATGTTCTATAACTAGTAGGGGAGGGGGGCTACGTGGCCCCCCTCCCTGGGCATGATCTCAGCCCCAGGTACCCCATCCCTGTGGTCTGGCAATTTAGAGATGAGGAGGGTGGCTGCATGGCCTCCATGCATGGGGCCAAAAACCGCCTCAGGGACCCCATTCCCCAGAGCCCAGCCTCTCTTTTCTGGTTGGCCATAGGGCACCCAGTGGCCTGTGTTGGGGCCCACAGGGGGAGTGTCAAGGCCCCCACTGTCCATGCTTGCTTCCCGCCTCCTGTGGGAGCCGGCATTGCTTTGATAGACCGGGGGCTGCTAAAAGGCAGCACCCTGTCAGTCAAAGCAATGTTTTCTTCTGTTTCTCTAAATGCACATTTGGGGCACCCAGGGACATAGCAGGAGCCGACCCTGAGTGGTGACGGTCCCCAGGATCATCCATGGCTCCACTAGGGGGGCAGCGGGCCACCCTCCAACATACTAGTTAGCCTTGAGGAAGTGATGGTCCCTGGAGCCAGGGGTCTGCGACAACACCCTATATTAATGTATTTCGGGAGGTGGCGGTCCCCTTGGCTACGGGGGGCTGTGTGGCCCCCCTTATTTTCGATAAATTGCCCCGGGCACGTGGTGGTCCCAGGGGCTGTGGCGGGTCACATGGGCCCCCACGCATCATTTGATAATTAGCCACGGGGAGGTGGCATTCCCGGGGGATGCTGTACGCCCCCCCACATTTACTTTAGGTTCAGCCCCGGGGAGGTAAGCAACTAAGTAAAACATTTCTAAAGCGCAACGCATGCCGAGGCGTCTTAGCACTGAAAAGCAATGCTTCATCTAGGCTGGGAGAAAAATTACTTAGGCTTGGGGGAGAAGAGCCAGGTTTTGAGCAGCTTCCTAAAAGAGCATCCGTTAGATTGAGATCTAATGGGGACGGGCAGCGCATTCCAAAGTTTAGCCACCCGGAAGGATAGGCTCCTACCACTCAACTTAGCCTTTCTGATCCTGGTGTAGGGACAAGACCAGCATTAGCGGACCTTAAGTCCTGTTGGGGGACACACTAGATGAAATATTTCTGGAGGCCACATGGCCCACCACCATACAGAGCCCTGTGCGCCAAACAAAGAGCTTTAAATGTAATCCTCTCTTGGGCAGGCAGCCAGTGGAGGTCCTTAATACTGTTGGTTGTGGGGCTGAATTTGGGAATTTTCAGCATCACCCGGGCAGCGTTCTACAGAGACTGTAATTTTGATTGCAAACCTTTATCAATTCCCAGATAGAGAGCATTACAGTAGTCTATCCAGGATAAAATCAGGGCGACTATCACAGTTTTTTGCAACTCTTGTGAAATAAACGGGAAAATCTTTCCCAGGATTTTTAGAAGGGAAAAGCAAGAGGATGTAATATGGTTAATCTGTTCAGAAAAACAGAGTTGATCATCAAGCAGTACTCCAAGATTCCCTGCTTTGTTTACAGGATCCGGACACAGAACAGCGTCAGCACGCCACCAGTAATCATTCCAGAAAGAATGGCCGTTCTCAAACAATACCACCACCGTTTTAACTGTGTTTAGCTTTAGGAAATTTTCATGCATTCAACTGATGATATTTGCCAAACAGTTATGGAACTGACTTGCCACAGAGTTTACGTCAGATGTGATGGATATAACTATCTGCGTATCATCCGCGTAAGATATCACAGAAAAACCATAGGCTCAAATGAGTTTTGCCAAGGGGTTGATGTAGATGTTGAATAATGTGGGGGACAGTGATGAGCTCTGAGGAACTCCACAAGGGAGAGAGAACGAGTCAGAGGTGAAATTTCCCGAAGTCATCTTCTGTTCTCTGTAGGAGAGAAAAGAGGTGAGCAGGGTCAGGTCAGTCCCCTTTATTCCTATTGTCTCTAGCTGCCTAATTAACACCTGATGATTGACGGTGTCAAAAGCAGCTGAGAGATCAAGTAGTATAAGTGCAGCTTTCCCACCACTATCCATCTGCATGCAAATTTCCTCAGTGGCCTTAACCAAAGCCAATTCTATGGAATGATTGGGTCAAAAACCATGTTGGGATGGGTCAAGGAGATCATTAGATTCTAAATAGGTCACCACGTCTTCATTAATGGCCCTTTCCAGAATTTTAGTTGGAAGTGATAAACAAGATATGGGTCATTAATTCTTGACCTCAGTAGGATCTAAGGAAGGTTTTTTTAAGATAGGACGTATACATGCTTTTTCCATGATGTTGGGAAGTTCGCTGAGATAAGTACCTTATTTAAAAAAGAGAGGGACTAGGCATGTAGTCACTGTGTCTGATACCATATGTAGAACGAAAGGTGGGCATGTATCTGTGGGAGAAGCTGACTTAGTAGTTAGGAGTATATTGCTAACTCTATCATGAGATAAAGGGGAAAAACTAGTCAGTTCATTCTTAGTGTAATTGTCATGATCAACACTCAGTGGTGGCGAGCCTGGGGCTGAGGTGAGAGTATGCCCCAAAAGCTCTTTGTAGGCCGTATGAACATTAGACTGGAAAAACATAGCTGCTTTATCACAGAAGGCTTGGTAGGGTGAAAACTGTTTTCTATACTGAAACTTAGAAAGAGTTGTGACTGTTTTAAAAAGTTCTCTGGGTTTTTGCTGACCCAATTTTCATTGAAAAATAAGTGGTTTTTGCAGTTTATAAAGCCTCTTTGTATTCTTCTACGGCTAGCCTATATTTGTATTTTCCCACTGTGCTATAATCTAGCCTCTAGGTACATTTTTGCCTTCTACATTTTGACTTGATTGTTCTAAGTTTGGCTGAATACCAGGGGGCTCAGGGGTTTTTCCTGCGGTGTTCGATGGTTTTCTCAGGGGCTAAGTGTGTCACCGCAGAGCAGATCCAATTATTGAAGTTCGACGCAGCAATATTATTATCTGGGACTAATATGGGGCTGTGTCTATGTAAAACGGAGTCTAGCTCCGTTTTTATTAATTTTACGTCAAGGACGACTTTTAACGACGGAGCAAATAATTAAAAGAAGATGCTTCTTCAACTGGAAGGGCTAGTTCAAGAAAAATGGTGCTATGATCTGTCCATGTAAGTGGAAGTACTTTAGCCAATGTAATGCTAGCATTATTAGTAAAAAATCCCATCTAACGTGTGGCTGGCCTTATGAGTAGGTTCCGTTATGATTGTTTTAATCCAAAACAGCCAGAAAGTCCACCAGGTGATTAGTTTCATTATTGTCCATGAGGTCAAGGTGAAAATTAAAATCACCTAAAGAGGTAAATGTGAGGGAGTCCACCTACGACTCCAGAAACATTTGAATAGATTGTATGAATCGATCTCTGGGACCTGGTGGGCGGTATATTAACGCCCCTGAGAAGGTGCTGATGTTGTTGAATTTGAAAGTGAATGATCGGGCTCCTCCTTCTAAGTGCAAGATAGGGGAGAGGGCAGCTTTGATGTGACTGAGATATATCATCGCTATACTGCCCCCACATTTCCCCTCTCTGTCAACTGTAGAAATCTCATATTCAGATGGAACAGCTACAATCCAATCTGGATCGGATGCTTTGTTGGTCCAGGTTTCCATTAGGAATACCAGATCAGGGTTATATGTCTGCATGGAATCCGCAAATTTGTATTTATGTTTGATCAGGGATCTGGTGTTTAATAGAACACAGGTTAAGGCTTGGTGTATAGTTTTCGAAAGGGTGTTAGCCGTCAGAGAGGCTTCAGGAAATGCAGCCTCAATGAAGTGAAGCTTAGGGCCGAAGTTGCATTCCGGGCAAAAAAATGAGTTATTGTCCACTTTGCAAGCAAAAGGGGGAAAACTACATCGCTCACCTTTATTACATGATAGCAGCTGGTCCCTAGAGTAGAAATGGGGGGAAAAAAGACCAGGGGTCCTTGCGCACGGCGCATTCCGGCCACGGATGGGCACAGTTCTGGAATTAAGCCACACATGAGGACTTCACTTAAGGTTGTCTCTACAGGGCGGCCACACCACTTCAACGTATGGGATTAAATACCTGGCTCGCCCAATGTTGGCTCCCGGCTACTTGGAATTAATACTCTGAGGCCATTTTTGGCATCAATATTGGGTTGCCCTCCCCCTGGTCCTGAAGAAGACCCGCACGCAGAGGCTCCAAATTGCCCTCTTTGCACAAAACGGGTCGAAACGTCGACGCATCTCCCCAGCGAAGGCCTGTCCATATATTGTCCCCCACAAAATTGGATATTGCAACCAAGCACTCATGAATATTGTAAATAATATTGTAAAAAAGACTTGGACAGGCCTATGATTACTGGCTCTTGTATAAACCAGTGCCTCCCTGTAATAAGGAACAGTGTGTACCTCAAACCTCCTAACTTCCACTCTCCTCTCACGAGCACATCCTTTCCTATCCTTTGTGCAACCTCTTTTCAACTCCATGTGGTAATAACATTACCTATTGTTTGATGATTGTATTTGACTACAAAAAATATATTAAAACAATGAACTTACTTAAGTGCAATATGTGAGGGTGTATTTTTGTATTTTGAATATACATCTTTGAGTAATCTATTGTTTTTTAGGGGGTATAATCTTAGATATATTGTATTTATTACTCGGGGTTGACCCTCCTGGCAACCATAGAATTGTTATTTTTCTTATTTATACACTTTCTCAAAGCCAGTCCAGGATTAACCTTTACATAAATAACAAAGCATACGCAGCACGTTGTGTCAGCGTGTGCATTTATCAGTGATTCACCAGAATAACTAGAGCGCTAACAGAAATGGCGGACCCGCTCTTACATACGGGCACTGCCAAAAGCACAACGTAAGCAGAGCGCACAGAACAAAAAACAGTTCTTGCTGATGGCAGCAGGTAAGGTTAAAAAGGATAAAAAGTTTTTAAGTGAGTCAGTATTTCAAGAATTAAAATATCTCGATGAAGAGCAAGACTTCTCCCCACTTAACAAAGCATACGGTGGCACATTATTTTAGGATTATTTGCCCCCGGGAGCTGGCGGTTCCCGGGACTACGGGGAAGGACTTGTGGGCCCTTCTGCATTATTTTTCAAAGATTTGCCCTGTGGAGGTGGCGGTCCCTGGGGCTGCGGGGGGGCCAGTAGGCTAATACGCACACATATTGTGAAGTGCCCCAGTGAGGTGGCAGTCCCTGGAGCTGCGGGGGGGGGCATGCAGGCCCACCCACATTCTTTTAATCACTTTTTTCCCCAGGGAGGCAGCAGTCTCTGGGGCACAGGTGGGTCTTTCAGGCTCACCCACATACATAATAAGAAGTGCCTCATGGAGGTGGCGGTCCGCGGGGCTTTCATGAGCCCTAGGAGGGGGCCCCTGCGCCCCCTCCTATTTTTATGATATGCTCCCGGGACCTGGCCCACTTAGGGGTTATTTAAAAGCAAGTGCATGAGGCTGCACTTGCTTTGTTTTTTAGAAAATGTTGCTGCAAATTCACGAATATCATGATTTTGCAGCAATTTTTATAAACAAAAATGCCTTTTTGGTCTGTTTGGGTGAGGTTATTCCTACTCTGCCCCCTTTCTTTTTTTACATTTTGTTTTGGGACTGGGCTAAAGCCAAGACCCAAGATGGCTGCCAACACTTCCTGGTTAAAGATTTGGCAGCCAATCAGAGGTCTGCATTTCCCTGCATGAGCTTATTATGTTTTGCAAAGTCGTTGCCGCTAGAGATATCACTATCTGTATTTTCTTAAATTTCCCAACAACTGCTGAATGCATTTACACCAAATAACAAAAAGCACAATCTGCAATTTCTGTCATATTTTGTATAATTCCGTTCAGCAGTTCAGGTTGTAGACATGTTCAAAGGTCGTATGGGAATTAACATGGGGAAATGCACTTTTTTCGACGCCCCTTTTTCTCGGCCCCCACTTGACGGATCACCCCGAAACTTCCAACAAATCTCATTATGACACTTTTTTGGGAACATTTCATGAAGATTCGTCAAACGGCACCAAAGATGTAGCATGTCAAAAAACACTTTTGCAATTGAAACATGGTCCTAACTATAACTACCTACTGGCGACTGATATGGAGATATATATATATATATATTCTATATATATTTTTTCAAAATATACAGCATTGTTAATAAAAATAGACAGAATACTATAGACATATATACCATGCCACCTCTTGTCGTATATGTCTTAATCCATAATTTTCTGTTTATAAGGACTATATAATTCATCAAATTGAAATGCATGTTCCTGTGGCTGGTACATGTAACAATTTATACATACATCAGTATATTTAAAAATAAAGCTGATTGTGATTCCTCATTGAATGCTTTTTCTATCTAGCTCAAGTTAGCATAGTGCATTTGGCAATATAAAATATCTGTGTTTCCATTAAAGTGCAAAGTGTAAGAAAAGAATGAAGACAAATAAGACAATTGATAAGGAATAAAGTGCCAAGTGCTAAAGTGCAAAATATAAAATTGTTACAGAATTAGTTTGTAATTCTTTGGCATCCTCCACCATATTATTTATCGAAAATACATTTACAATTGATTTGAAAATTTCAAAATTCCATTAGTAATTGATTTAAAACTTTCTAAGTGACAGAGCGTGCATCCCATAAGTTCCAATCAGTGCAGTAAGCATTATAATAAGACATCATTCACATTTATATATTGTATTTTGCATGAAAAATCACGTCTACTCATTTCATATTGATCAATTTGCTGCAAAGCAGACATTAATTCACCTAACGCATGCATACCATATGCTATAGACTATCATCGAAAATCAATGGGAGATACCAAGATCCCTAATTAGTAGTGAGCAAATGCCCAACCAAAGGATGACCAATAAAGAAAATGCATACAAATGTATTATGATATACCATCAATATTGTACAGTTGATAGCAAAAAACTCAAATAGATAAACTATGAACTATAATGGGCTTATGACCGTAACAGAAGCTCCCATACTTGTGTAATATGGTGGTAATGACCTAAGCACCTATTGCTTGATATAAATTCATATCATAATCCCAATAGATCCTAGATCTCCTAATTGTGCTATCAATCATAGGTTTATATGGATGCCTGTTGTAAAAGTGTATATATCTGACCTGAGATATTGCTCAAAAGTCAAAATGGTGTCTGTACACTACCCTCACATAAAGTTCCAATAAAGTGTGAAATTTGCAAAGAATACTAATAATAACCTTATGCAAAATCCATATGAGGCGAGAGAAAAGTCATTACAAACTCGATGTTCTGCAAACATGCAAAGCAATTATTATGCTATTTTGGATACATGATATGTCTGTTCCTAACCAAGAAAAAACAATGTAACATCTTAGCTTCAATACAAACAAAATGTAGTCAAAGGAATTACAACAGAGAAATCTGTAACAAATCTTCTGTCACGAGAATTCTCACAAACTGAAACATCAGTTTTGAAATTGGGTTTATCATTCTGCCCTGCGACTGATATGAACTGTGCCAGTTCCGGAATTGACCACTTTCTGTATTTACACAAACTGAAATTGATGAAAATGCATGCTATACCTAAAGGTTCAGGAATTACAAAGAAATACAGGATATAACATTTAGGGCCTAATTAGGATGTCGGTCAGAGTTTTTTCCGAGCGACATCCATGGGGTTGCAGGGCCGACCTTGGGTCGGCAGTCCAAAACCGCAATTACGATGCAACCGGACATGATACGGTCGCAGACTCCCATTTCCCTATGGGAGCTTGTGCGGAGGTCGGAAACCGGCCGCAGCACAGGCTTCCACAGAGAAATAGGAGTCACTGTGAATCCCTGCACCGTGTGGCCCCTCGCACCCCAACTGGAGGCCCCAGTAGAAAGGGGTCCCTGCTAGGGGCCCCCAAAGTTGCTTTCTGACAGTCTTTCCATGTCGGAAAACCCAACATGGAAAGCCTGTCAGAAACCAACATCATAATCCCGATGGCGAAAACGCTGTCTGCATGGGACTATGAGCCAAATGGCTCCATCAGACCATCGGAAGCCAGCCGGAATGACTGGTCGGTTCAACTTCTGACCGCCGTATTTGTAATACGGCTGTTGGAAGTCAAACCAAGGATGCTGGTCGGAAAGCCTCTGACCTGCAGTTGAAGTCTTTCAGACCGACATTCTAATTAGGCCCTTAGTATTAAATTACGTGATACAGGTTTTATATGTATAGGACATGACTTAGAGAGTAATCATGATGCCTCCATTCCTGTGAATATCAGTGCTACATTAAAAGAATTAGGATTCATGATAGATAGCGCACCATCAAGTGGTTTGAAAGCCTATTTCCAAATTAAATCCAAATATGGCACATGACAATATAGAAGATTTTCACAAAGTGATGGTTAACAAACTTGATAAACTACGACTTATCACTGAGTCATCTAGATATGATAATTTTACAAAACAACAGTGAATAGCCTTACAAAATTTGATGAATGACTCTTCTATAGTCATTAAACCATCCGACAAGGGTGGTAGCATCGTCGTGGCGGAATTATCTGACTACAGAGTCGAAGCTCTGAGACAACTAGGAGATGTGAGGTGTTATGAAATAATTGATTGGACAACTTACAAACATTCCATTCACACATATCATGACCTTTGATGTGAATAGCATTTTAGTGGTATTTTGGAAATTGATGAATATAGATTTCTAAGAGTAGATATTCCTACAACACCATGTCTTTATCTCCTCCCTAAATTGCATAGAAATGCCACTAGACCACCAGGGAGACCCATAGTATCATCAAATGGGGGTCTCCTAGAGAACACTGCTATTTTTCTTGATCATTGTCTATCTCCTTATGTATTGGGCCTTAGAGATCATTTTGTAGGGACAGTACCGATTTGTTTACCCAGAATCCATGAAATTAGATGGGAGGATTCCTACTTTATGATTACTCTGAATACATGTTCTTTATATACGTGTATTGAGCAGAAAATGGAAGTAGATGCTTGAATGTATTTCTTCTGGGACAAACCAATTGCTTTGTACTAACATACTAATATGCCCAAACATATGTGGCTCTTGAACAGAATATCTTTTTGTTCAAAAACACCTTATATCGCTAATGTCCGGGCCAGCTATGGGTACCTGCAATGCCCCCAGTTTTGCGAACTTGTTCCTTGTCTGATTGGAGGAGCAGGTCATCTTGGTGGACAATAATGAACAATATACCAACCATGTCCCCATGTGGATAAGGTATAATGACAACCTTTTCCTTATAATGGAAGGTGATACAAAATTAGCCGAAAAGTTCATTGATACATTACAAACTAATGATCTAAACCTGAAATTCATGTATAGCATAAGTTAAGATTGGAGTGAATTTTTTGATTTATCTCTCCACACTGATGGTAATTGACTTATAACATCATTGCATAAAAAGGATACTGCTGGCAACAGCATTTTACATGCAGCAAGTTACCACCTACGGGGAGCTCTTAATTGCAGCACTGAGCTGGTCGTACAGAATTGTGCGGCGAGGCTACTTACAGAGACCCCCAACCGTTGCTCAGCAAGACCTGCACTACGCTCTCTCCATTGGCTCCCGGTACAGGAGAGAATAGACTTCAAGGCTCTTTGCATAGCCCATAAGTCACTGGATGGGAGCGGACCCCTAATCAATAATGCCATGATTCGCCCCTACAGGGCGAACAGAAAACTCTGATCAAACGAACTCCATCTGGCGGTGTTCCCTAGGATCAAGAAGGCCAGAAGTGGCGGAAGGCTTTTCTCACTTAATGCCTCCAGACTCTTAAATGCCCTCCCGTTACATCTCCGGAGGGAACCGAACCATCTGACGTTTCGAAAACAATTAAAGACTTGGCTTTTTCCATAAGAGATCGGTCCTCTAAGTTACGACCTCAGCGCTGGGATGCTTCCGGGTAGCCATGCGCTATACAAGTGTCAATTCAATTCAATTCAATTCAAAGGGAACAAGAGAACATGATTAAACAATTAAGAGAATGTGGATATCCATCCAAAATCCTAAATGAGGCAAAATGCAAAGTTCACAGTTCAAAACATAAGAAGTTCTATTTAGAGAAAACATTGAGAGTCAGCAGTTTCACTCCCAGATTCATAGCCACCTACAATAGAGGTGCAAACAAAATTAGAAAATGACTAATAAACATTGGGACCTTATAATAACTGACCCTGTCATAGGTAAAAGTGTTGTGGTGTGGCCAAAAATTACTTAAGGAACAATAATCCATGGGGGATATGCTTGTGCACAGTTACTCAAATCCAGAAAAAACACACACTTGGCTAAGTGAACAAAAGGGTTTTTTCAAATGTGGTGCCTGTAAGACATGCAAACATTGCTCAAATCGCAAACGGTTTGCATTTCCAACTGGTCGTACCATGCCTATTACTAAATTCATCATGTGTACATCAGACTTCACTGTCTATGCTTTAGAATGTCCATGCAAATTAATGTACATTGGGAGCATGAAGTTATCTCTAAAAAAGAGGATATTGTAGCATCTTCAGGCTATTAAAAGCAATGATCCAACTTACCCTGTTGTACAACATTTCTTCAGATTTCATAAAAGTGATAATTATGTACTCACTTTTTCGGTATAGACAGAGTGGAGAAACACATAAGATCAGGTGACAGGGAGAAACACATAAGAGTTCTTGAATCACGATACAACATTGAACTCAATACAAAATGGCTGGCCGGCCTGAACAGTGATGGGGAGCTAGCAGTGCATATTGGTTAGAAACAGACATATTATGTATCCAAAATAATGTAATAATTCTTTACCTGTTTGCAGACTATCAGGTTTGTGTTGACTTTTCTTTCTCCTCTTATGGATTTTGCACAAGGTTATTGTTAGCATTTAGTTTTTTAACATTTCACACTTTAGTGGCACTTTATGTGAGGGTAGTGTACTGACACCATTTTGACTTTTGCCCAATGTCTCGGATCAGATATATACACTTTTACAATAGGCATCCATACTAACCTATCATTGATAGTTCGATTAGGCGATCTAGGTACTTTTGGGATTATGATATGATTTCCTATCAAGCAATAGGTGCTTAGGTCATTACCACCATATTTCACAAATATGGGAGCTTCTGTTATGATCATAAGTCCATTATAGAACATAGTTTATCTATTTGAGTTTTTTGCTATTATCTATACAGTTTTGATGATATTTTCATTATACATTTATATGTATTTTCTTTATTGGTCTTCCATTGATTCAGCATTTGCTCACTCCAAATTATGGATCTTGGTATCGCACATCGATTTTCGATGATAGTATATAGCATATGGCACACATGATTTAGGCGGATTATTGTCGTCTGGTTTGCAGCACATTGATTAATATGGAGTAGACGTGATTTTTCATGCAAAAAGCAACATATAAATGTGAATGATGTACTATAAGAGTGCTTACTGCATTGATTGGAATTCATGGGATGCACGCTCTGTCACTTTGAAAATATGAAATCAATCGCAAATGGAATTCGAAAATTTCAAATCAATTGTGAATGTATTTTGATAAATATTATGTTGGAGGATGACAAAGAAGTACAAACTAATTCTGTAACAATTTTAAAACTCCTGAGATATTTTGTACTTTAGCACTAGGCTCTTTCTTTATTCCATAACTATTCTTGTATTTTCTTTGTTCTTTTCTTACAATTGCTCGCCCGTACTGCGGTTCTCTTCTGAGCGGGTGCTGCTAGCTTGCAGTGGCGAAACCCCAAACCATCAGAAACCAATCCCTTTGCAATCGCAAAGTCAGTAGCGCACACATGAGTCGATTTCACAGTTAATTTATTTAATCACCAATGCTGACAAAAATGATTCGGCCATGACGGCCTTTGACAAACTGTGAAATCCACTCCTGTGTGCGCTACTAACTTTGCGATGGCAAAGGGTTTGATTTCTGATATATATATATATATATATATTCACTGAAAAAACCATAGGTTTCAGGCACGTTATAGTTAGAAAATAGCATTTAAAAAACCTTTGAAATTCACTGAAAAAACCATAGGTTTCAGGGACGTTATAGTTAGGTGGACATTTCACTCGTACAAAACCATAGAAATTCCACCGTTATAGTTAGTTCAGTTAACTATAACTCGCGCCCCCGCAATGCACTGCTCATGACGTCACATGTTACATCATTCATGGCATGGTCAGTGACATCACTTATGACATCACTGACGACATCTCAAATGACATCACTGATGACATCACTGATGACATCATCCAGTGACTGTGTTTTTGTAAAGTTTAAATATGTTTTATATATATGGCAAGGTGTACTGAAGAATGAGTGGGTGTATAAGTGCCTGGATGGAGGATTTAGCAGGTATGTAACTGATTGTATAAGTGACTGATTAAACGTGTCTTACTGAATGCATGGGTTAGTGACTAAACTGTGTGAATGTCTGTATCAGTCTGTCTGTTGTGTAAGCTGCTACATGGGTTGGTCAGTAGCTACATTAGTGTCTATATGGGTTATTAATTGTTTGCTTGAGTATTTGTATGGGGGACTGTGTGTGTGGGTGGGTTGGAGGTGTGTGACTCTGTGCATAGATGTGTGAGTTGGTGATTCACTGGGTGTATGGGTTCAAGTGTGCATCTGTGAAGGGCTGTATGGGTAGCTAAGTGTGTGTATGGGTGTATTGGTGAGTGAATGGATGTCTCAGTGGTACATATGTGAGTAACTACATATGTAAAAGGAAGTATATGTGAGTAATGGTGTATATAAATAACTATATGTGAGACTGAGTGATTGTGAGAGTGGCATGTATGGATGAGTCTGTACTTGTTTCAGTGATTACATAAGAGAGTAACTATGCGTTACTGTCTGTATGAATTAGTGAGGTGGTGTGTGTATAACTGTTTAGGTGAGTAAATGGGACTGTGATTGATTCTTTGCATGACTGACTAGGTATGTGAGTAACTCCATGGATCAGTGGCGGTGTGTGAGTGTCTGAATAGGTGTATGAGTGCATATGATAGTGATGTATTGATAAGTGACTGCATGTATAAGTGATTGTATACGTGAATGAGTGGATGTGTGTGCAGACCTAGGAATCAGTGAGTGAGTATGTAGTAACTGGTATTGGTGTTTGGATGGTTTCGAAAATGGTAGTGTGTATTTTACAGTGGGTGTATTAAAGGTTATATTAGGGTGTGATGAGGTGCATCAGATTATCACATGGATGATGTCATCAGTGATGTCATCAGTGATGTCATTTGAGATGTCATCAGTGATGTCATCAGTGATGTCACTGAACATGCCATGAATGATTTAATATGTGGCGTCATCAGCAGTGCATTGCGGGGGCGCGAGTTATAGTTAACTGAACTAACTATAACGGTGGAATTTCTATGGTTTTGTACTAGTGAAATGTCCACCTAACTATAACGTCCCTGAAACCTATGGTTTTTTCAGTGAATTTCAATGGTTTTTAAATGCTAATTTCTAACTATAACGTCCCTGAAACCTATGTTTTTTTCAGTGAATTTCTAAGGTTTTTTAAATGCTAAAGTCTAACTATAACGTGCCTGAAACCTATGGTTTTTTCAGTGAATTTCTAAGGTTTTTTAAATCCTAATTTCTAACTATAACGTGCCTGAAACCTATGTTTTTTTCAGTGAATTTCAAACGTTTTTTAAATGCTAATTTATAATTATAATGTTCAATAAACCTATGGTTTTTTCAGTGATTTTAAATTATCATTCCATTTTCAACTTAGTGAAAACAGCCGATATCACCAGTTTTCCAACAATAGCTTCCGCAAACAAATTTGCCACAAATGAGAGCGACAACTAACGCTAATAATATGCAAAGTTGGCGTTCCCATGCAAAAAAAACACGAAAACACCACTTCCCGATATTTTCAACGAGCAGCCAAATCTGGGGTGCGATGCAAAAACAGGCGATAAGCTGCGTTAGCATAAGAATTTAACATCTGCCTTTTACTTGTGTAAAGCTGGATGACTACCTACAGTGTGAAAGGGAGCCCAGCCCATAACCACATCTAAAGACCAACACATGTCATAGAGCTACTGACCATGCAGCTCCGACACCCAAGAAGGCCACAACACCCACTGCCATCACCCTCAGGACCTCCCCCGGATCACCCCCTCCCTACTACCACCGAGGCAGCGCAGAACAGGACAGCGCACCCTCCAAAAACGGCATGGTCCCTCAGCCACACAATAGCTGAATGTTGGGAGATGAGGCAACCAAGTATGTGTGAAGGACGCAAGTCACCCATCAATAAAAATGCACACAATACCAAGTGTAGCTGTGATGTGCTGGACAGACCTCACTATGCAGAGCACAAACCTCTCCATGAGGACATATACTGCTGGTACTTGTAGTGTTGTAGACAATAGATGCAACCATGTTACCTCAGGCAGTGGGGAAGATCTCGGTCATGTAGCTGTGTTGTCCCCCCTGGAAGCGGAAGCGGAGTGGGCTGGTCCAACGTACCCCACTCCAGCGTAGGAGTATGAATAAATAGGCTGGGGCTCTGGGCGTGGTTCACTTGTGGGAAGGCCAAAACGTCTGCCAGGGCGGCAGCCCTCACCCTGCCACGAGGCCTCCGCCATGACCGCCGGCCTCCTTGACACAGGCCCCCTGCGAACCCAGCAGCAGAGCACCACAGACTTATGTCTGTACAGACTACTGCCTTCGATCTACACTGCGGACAGCAGGGCTCACAATTCAGATCGAGTCCCGATTGCAGATGACGCAGTCCAATAGGCAAGAGACATTGCTCCTAGTGCGGCCCGCCCGGACCACGCATCATCGCAGGCTGCGCACACGCTGAGTGCTTCAGGTGCCACTAATTCAGTGCACCACAAGTCAACGCCACGTGGACTTATTAAGACAGAATTCATTAGGCAAAAGACATTGCTACCGGTGCGGCCCGCCCGGACCACGCATCATCGCAGGCTCCACACACGCTGGTTGCTTCAGGTGACACTAACTGTACAGCTCAACTCAACGCCATGTGGCTGTGTGCCCTTGCTGACTGCTGCCTCCGGCCTACACTGCCGTCATCAGGGCTCACATTTAAAATTAACTCTTTATTCATTAATTGCAGAGTCCAGTAGGCAACTAAGTATTACGTCCCTAAAACCTACACAATATCCTTTTAGTATCCTTGCTTCAAGAACTTGTTTTATATCAGTTATAGCTTTAGTACAATGACCAACTTCATCTTGCAAGTCCAAAGGAACACTGAATGGCAGTCTACACTGCGGACAGCAGAGCTCACAATTTGAATTCAGTCTTGATTTATTACTTGCAGACAGAATTGTACTCTATGTCCTCGAATTTTGTCAAGAGGAAGTGACAAAAAGCATTGCTTGATGTCTGTGCTGACTACTGCCTTCGATCTACACTGCAGTCAGCAGGGCTCACAATTCAGATCGAATCGCGATTGCAGATGACGCAGTCCAGTAGGCAAGACACAGTGCATCATCGCTGGCTGCGCACATGCTGAGTGCCACACCTACCACTAACTCTATGCAGCTCAAGTGAACGCCACGTGGCTGTGGACTCTTCCTGACCACTGCCTCCGGCCTACACTGTGGTCAGCAGGGCTCACAATTCAGATCGAGTCGCGATTGCAGATGACGCAGTCCAGTAGGCAAGACACAGTGCATCATCGCTGGCTGCGCACACACTGAGAGCCACACCTACCACTAACTGTATGCAGCTCAATTCAACGCCACGTGGCTGAAGGCCCTTCCTGACCGCTGCCTCCAGCCTACACTGTGTCAGCAGGGCTCACAATTCAAATTCAGTCTTCATTCATTAATTTCAGAGTCCAGTAGGCAACTAACTATAACGTCCCTGATACCTACATATTTCAACAGTGTATTCCATAAATGTTTCATCTTTTGTTCCAAACACCTACACTGCGGTTAGCAGAGCTCACAATTTAAACTGAGACATGATTTATTTATTGCAGACAGAATTGTACTCTATGTCCTCGAATTTTGTAAACAGGAAGTGACTAAGAGCATTTTTCGATGTCTGTGCTGACTACTGCCTTCGATCTACACTGCGGATAGCAGGGCTCACAATTCACATTGAGTCGCGATTGCAGATGACTCAGTCCAGTAGGCAACAGACATTGCTCCCAGTGCGGCTCGCCCGCACCACGCATCATCGCTGGCTGCGCACACGCTAAATGTTTCTCATGCCCCTATCTCAGTGCAAAACACACAAGATGATGGACGGAATGTTGAACAATGGCAAACCTTCACCCCCAGTCACAGATCTGGGTTTAATCCATCGTTATTTTGCTTCACCATGCCACCCCAGTTCAGACATGGCCATATGCAAATCAGTCTTGACCCTGTGCCTCATGGGAACAGTCCAGACCGAACTGCCAAGCCATGTCTTCCCTGGACCGGAATCAAGCATTCTAGGACCGGTTTCGGGCATTCAGCCCTCATCAGCCAGGATAGCCTGACTCCCGTGGCGCAGTGAGCACGGGACCCACGTCTGGGCATACCCTTCCCACTTGGGGTGAATTACAAAACACACAAGATGATGGACGGAATGTTGCACAATGGCACACATTCACCCCCAGTCACAGATCTGGGTTTAATCCATCGTTATTTTGCTTCACCACGCCACCCCAGTTCAGACTTGGCCATATGCAAATCAGTCTTGACCCTGTGCCTCATGGGAACAGTCCAGACCGAACTGCCAAGCCATGTCTTCCCTGGACCGGAATCAAGCATCCTAGGACCGGTTTCGGGCATTCAGCCCTCATCAGCCAGGATAGCCTGACTCCAGTGGCGCAGTGAGCACGGGACCCACGTCTGGGCATACCCTTCCCACTTGGGGTGAATTGCAAAACACACAAGATGATGGACGGAATGTTGCACAATGGCAAACATTCACCCCCAGTCACAGATCTGGGTTTAATCCATCGTTATTTTGCTTCACCACGCCACCCCAGTTCAGACATGGCCATATGCAAATCAGTCTTGACCCTGTGCCTCATGGGAACAGTCCAGACCGAACTGCCAAGCCATGTCTTCCCTGGACCGGAATCAAGCATCCTAGGACCGGTTTCGGGCATTCAGCCCTCATCAGCCAGGATAGCCTGACTCCAGTGGCGCAGTGAGCACGGGACCCACGTCTGGGCATACCCTTCCCACTTGGGGCGAATTGCAAAACACACAAGATGATGGACGGAATGTTGCACAATGGCAAACATTCACCCCCAGTCACAGATCTGGGTTTAATCCATCGTTATTTTGCTTCACCACGCCACCCCAGTTCAGACATGGCCATATGCAAATCAGTCTTGACCCTGTGCCTCATGGGAACAGTCCAGACCGAACTGCCAAGCCATGTCTTCCCTGGACTGGAATCAAGCATCCTAGGACCGGTTTCGGGCATTCAGCCCTCATCAGCCAGGAAGGGTATGCCCAGACGTGGGTCCCATGCTCACTGCGCCACTGGAGTCAGGCTATCCTGGCTGATGAGGGCTGAATGCCCGAAACCGGTCCTAGGATGCTTGATTCCGGTCCAGGAAGACATGGCTTGGCAGTTCGGTCTGGACTGTTCCCATGAGGCACAGGGTCAAGACTGATTTGCATATGGCCATGTCTGAACTGGGGTGGCGTGGTGAAGCAAAATAACGATGGATTAAACCCAGATCTGTGACTGGGGGTGAATGTTTGCCATTGTGCAACATTCCGTCCATCATCTTGTGTGTTTTGCAATTCGCCCCAAGTGGGAAGGGTATGCCCAGACGTGGGTCCCGTGCTCACTGCGCCACTGGAGTCAGGCTATCCTGGCTGATGAGGGCTGAATGCCGAAACCGGTCCTAGGATGCTTGATTCCGGTCCAGGGAAGACATGGCTTGGCAGTTCGGTCTGGACTGTTCCCATGAGGCACAGGGTCAAGACTGATTTGCATATGGCCATGTCTGAACTGGGGTGGCGTGGTGAAGCAAAATAACGATGGATTAAACCCAGATCTGTGACTGGGGGTGAATGTTTGCCATTGTGCAACATTCCGTCCATCATCTTGTGTGTTTTCCTATCTCAGTGTACCACAAGTCATGGACCCTTTCCGATACAATCTTCTATGCATTATTTCACATCTGTTGCCCCTACCTTAGTGCAGTACAAATCATTGACCCTTTATGATTGAATCTGTGTGTCTGATCCAATGATTACTGTTGTACTTGTTGCCAGCACCAACCATTCCCGGAGGGCTGGCTTACACTCACCCCACACGCATCCAGCACAGACGTCACTGGACATGTGACCCTGGTAATAAAAATGAGTCGAGCGCACGTGCCCGTACCCAGTTCCACTATCTATCTGTGTCTGTGTATTCATTATGTATGCAAGATGCCGCCCCTGGGCCCTACCACATTACATTGTGCTGTGGACAGCATATGCAACCATGTTACTCTGGCAGTGGGGAAAACTTCGGTTATGTAACTTTCTCTCTGTCATTGTACAAGTACGTACGTAGAGACTGGATCATTACAGTACTGCAAGGAGAGTGTATAGTGAATTTATAAGTGGTTGGTGGAGTAATTCTATAAGTACATATGTTGGCGCAGCCTAACCCCGAACACAAGCTTGGCTCTAATTGGCTGCCCTCCATGTGCCAAAAACTGAAACTTAAACTTTCCATGGCCCTGTATTGCTACAGCTGCAACACTCCACTGAATGTGCAATAAACATTCATATCCACACAGATGTGTCATGTCCACCATCTTTCATGTGTGGAACTATGGATGAATGTAGGGTCAGTGATTCCCCGTACCTTCCATGTTGGCCATGTTGTGGGACTTGGCTCACAGAGTGACACATTGGAGCTTGCGACCCGGGTGACGTCAGCACTACAACAGGGACACCCGCATCAGTTGATTCCTCATACAGACCAGGACGGAGCCACGCCCATAGCTCCGGAGTCATTCTTCACAGCCTCACGCAGGACTGGCATATGCCAGGCCAGCCCACTCCGCTTATGCTTACAGGGAAGGACAACAACGCTACATGGCCCAGATTTTCATTACACTGATCTGCTGGTCACACCCTAGTTGTCAGTATGCCACAGCCACTCCCTCACCGCTAGTATACACCCACACCACACCCATCCAGCACACGCGTCACAAGACACGTGACCCTGCCAATAAAAAAGACTGGGCGCACGTGCTCGACGCCATTTCAGAGTTGCTCGCACCGGATACACTGCGGCCGGCACAGGCACACCGGCACGGAACGGTGACTTTCGGTCCATGAGGTACGGGTACCGTAACTGCTGAGCGGGTGTGCAGCCTGCGGTGATGGCCCGTCCCGGCGGTCTGGACAGCTCAGGTTTTGTGTGCCCTGCTGGACCACAGTGTAGGCCTGAGCCATCAGACAGCGCAGGCCTACCGCCACGTGGCATCGCCTCGCTGGTCACAGAGTTAGTGGCACCGCAAGGGCTGAGCGGGTGTGTAGCCTGCGATGAAAAGCCCAGTGCACTGGTATGTCCTCTGCCATGGCAAAATCAAGACCCAGCACCAAATGTGAGACCTGGTGGCCTGCGGAGAGGGGCTGCATGACATGCAGGGTGCTTGTCCGCGGGCCCAGGGCTTGGGGCTTGCAGCGGCACAAAGTAGGCCCTCTTTTCTACATGCAAGTTGCGAAAGGTGAGCAGAGAGGCTTGTTAGTGCAGCGGCGGGCAGTCACCTCCGGGCAGTGGGAGTGGATGGGGTGCAGCAGCCTGGGTGCGCAGCGGCGGACAGTCACCTCGGGGCAGTAGGAGTGGATGGGGTGCAGCAGCCTGGGTGCGCAACACGGGGCAGACACCTCTGGGCAGTGGAAGTGGATGGGGTGCAGCAGCCTGGGTGTGCAGCGGCGAGCAGACACCTCTGGGCAGTGGAAGTGGATGGGGTGCAGCAGCCTGGATGCACAAAGGCGGGACAGAGAATTAGGCGTGTGCAGTTGTATGTACTCTGCCATTACTGATTCCATACTACGTTTCAGATGACTAAGCTTGAGGGCTCCACTATGTCCCGGCACGTGGTTGGAGACACACCGGTGATGGAAACGTGAGCTGGGAGGGTTTTGTCCACAGTGTCGGCACTCACTGTCCCTCTCCATCTCTTCCTTTCTCTCCCTCACACTGTTTCTCTCTCCCTTCCTCTCTCTCTCACTCTATCTCTTCCTCTCTCTCACACTGTTTTTTTCTTTCTCTCTCTACCTCTCTCTCTCTTTCTCTCTCTCTCTCACTCTGTTTCTTTCTTCCTCTTTCTCACACTGTTTCTCTCTTTCTCTCTCTCTTCCTCTCTCTCACTGTTTCTCTCTCTCTTCCTCTCTCTCTCACTCTTTCTCTCTTTCTCTCTGTCTACCTCTCACTCTTTCTTTCTCTCTCAATTCCTCTCTCTCTCTCCTTTGATGGACGCATGACGCACAATCTTATCTTGCTTTTTGTCTAGCAGGCTGTGATTCACAGATTGACAACCCCCCCTTGACACGGACCTCCCGCCACGAGGCGATGACTTCAGTTCCACTGAGTTAGTGCCACCAGAGCTGAGCGCGTGTGCAGCCTGCGATGATGCGTGGCCATCCTGCAATCAATACCCGCTCTGAATTGTAAGCTTGGCTTGACCGCGTGTACGCAACTTGCACCTGAGGAGGTTGCTTCAGCATGGGGTGGACCCTCTTCGACACACACCGGTGGCAGAAGGTGAGCAGAGAGCCTTGTTTCCGCAGCAGCGAGCAGTCACCTCTGGGCGGTGGGAGTGGATAGTGTGCAGCACCCTGGGTACACAAGAGCGGGCAGACACCTCCAAGCAGTGGAAGTGGATGGGGTGCAGCAGCCTGGGTGCACAGGAGCGGGCAGACACCTCTAGGCAGTGGGAGTGGATGGGATGCAGCACTCTGGGTGCGCAGGAACGGGCAGTCACCTCTGGGCAGTGGGACTGGATGGGGGGCACCAGCCTTGGTGCACAGCAGCGGGTAGACACCTCTGGGCAGTGGGAGTGGATGGGATACAGCAGCCTAGGTGCGCAGAGGCGGGCAGACACCTCTGGGCGGTGGGAGTCAATGGGGTGCAGCAGCCTGGGTGCGCAGGGGCGAAACAGAGAATTAGGCGTGTGCAGCTGTATGTACTCTGCCATTACTGATTCTATACTATGTTTCAGATGACTACAATTTAAGACTCCATTATGTCCTGGCACGTGGTTGGAGACACACCGGTGGCAGAAAGGTGAGCTGTAAGGATTTTCTCCACAGTGTCAACACTCACTCTCCCTCTCCATCTCTTCCTTTCTGTCACTCGCACTCTTTCTCTCTCTCTCACTCTGTATCTCTTCCTTTCTCTCTCTCAAACTCTTTCTCTCTTTCTATGTCTCTTCCTCTCGCTCTCATTCTTTCTTTCTCTCTCTTTTCCTCTCTGTCTCACTCTTTCTCTCTCTCTCTACCTCTCTCTCACACTGTTTCTCTCTTTCTCTCTCACTTCCTTGTATCTCACTCTTTCTCTCTTTCTCTATCTCTTCCTCTCTCTCTCACTCTTTCTCTCTTTATCTGTCTTCCTCTCTGTCTCACTCTTTCTTTCTCTGTCTCTTCCCCTCTCTCACTCTTTCTCTCTTTCTCTCTCTCTCTCCTTTCATGGACGCATGACGCACAATCTTATCTTTCTTTTTGTCTTGCAGGCTGTGATTCACAAATTGTCAAGGGATGACACACCATACCTGTACCTATTTTTATTTTGTTGTTTTGTTTAAATAAAATGTTTTATATGTAAATCCATAAATGACTGAGATTCTTATTTGTCCAACCTCACATGCATCTTCTTTACTATAATTGTGCGACATCAGCCAATTTGTTACGTTCCAGATTTCCTAAGGTTGCTGTCACATTTGTTTGTGTGGGGGGGAGGTGAGGGGGGATGGCAAACAAGGGGCTGGTGGCGGGGGGTGGCGGAGCAGTGTTGGGTGTCCGAGCTGCATGATCGTTGGCTCCATTGCATCTGTTGTCATTCACGTATGGCTTTGGATGGGCTCCTTTTCATATTGCAGGTTGTAGTCCGACTTTACACCAGCTCAGAGCAGGTGTAATCTTTCTGCTACTAACGCACCTTATCGCCTGTTTTGTACTCTCTTCGACGATCTTGCTGGTGGTTGAGACACTTGCGAAGTGATGTGTTCGCTGCTTTTTGCACGAGAATGCCTACTCTACATCTCATTAGCAATATTTGCCGGACTTATCCGTGACGATGGTTTTTGAGGCTGCTATCACTGGTAAACTGGTGATATGGGCTGTTTGCTCCAGCTTGTGAATGGTGCGTTAAATTTATCACTATTTTGGTTGCGATAAAGTGCAGTTAACTCGGCGATATGTCCTTGGGAATATACCCCTCGGTGTTTGAAAGACTTAAGAAGTACTCGAGTGCCGCGCTGAGAGCCGCGCACCCATCGCTTTCACAAGTTTGCTATGACAGGGCGGGAGAGAGCGAGGGAGAGAGATGGAGTGAGATAGCACAAGCAGCGCAAGGCCGCACGGGCACCTGGCTCCACATACCAACATGTGTGTGTGCATCGCCAACCGTGCACAGGCAATTCCCCCATAATCAGCCCACACACATATCAATCACAGAACATCAGCAATGAAGGCAATGTGGTACAAAACTCCCCTCATACGGGTTCTGTGTCCGGTGTGTGTGGCGGGTGATGGCTGCATGGCTGTGTTCCCCTGACACATCAGACTGCGTAGGTGATGGGGCTGCATCAGATGTCATCCAGCACCTATGCAAAAACAATGTCTGGCTCACAGAGGCGGAGCTTGCCAAAGGGATACACCCCCGCACATAACACACCTTCTTAATTTCTACTTTGCCTTCCTAGTTGGTATGCAGATTTCAAATGTCACAAACGCATGCAATTCTTTTCTTGTCACACAGTACATGTAATGCACCGCTTTCATCAAGAATGGAACAAGTAATGGCACAATTTCCCTGTTGCTCCACACATAAATCCATGTAAAGAACAAATCAGAATAGTTCCTTATTTTTTTAGATTGCAAAACCTCTCTTTATTGCTTATCTTTGAACTTTCCATATAAACAGTTTTTAAGTACACATACAGGTGAAAAGTTCAACGTATTGTATCAACACTTTCTAGAACATTCTACGACATGTGCAGGTTAAAAGTTCATCATTTTTTTTAAACCTACCGATAGGCACGTGCAGGTCAAAGGTTCACCATTCGTTCAAGTTTGAACTGCACCTTCCAAATACAATTAGCAGCCGTGGTTGAGCTGAGCAAATTTCATCCTATAATATGTACTCCACGTATAAATTCCTTTTTTATTAACCAATCACAAAGATGCTTTTCATCAAAACTAAAATACACCCTACTTTTTAGGACACAATGCATTTCATCTCCCAATTGGTTAACGTTTTGTATGTGAAAAAAAAAGTAGTTCCCCATGTTTAAACATATCTCTCATTCTACGAATGGACTGCATGAGCTACAGACATTTATCCATATCTTCTAGCCATACCTTCAAAATGCTACTGTGGATTGTAGGACATAGCTATGTTTTCTGTTGCAAGAGGTATGCAGAACAGAGACGTATTGACTTAGACCTAGGTTTACAAAATGTGCATATTAAATGGTTTGCACAGAGAGGATTGAAGTTGCACCAAATGCTCCCTTTGGTAAAACCTGTTTGCATCTCCAACACCCTGATCTCATGATTGTACACTGTGGTGGGAACGACCTAGGCACATTGACTGGGGTAGGTTTGGAAATGCTTATGAAGGACACCTTTGGACAATTGATGTTACTTTAGCCTCAAACTGTCTTTGTATATTCCAATATATGCCAAAGACAGAAGTGGAAATGGTCAAACCAATTTTGTCATAAGATTGAAAAATCTAGGAAGAATGTCAACAAAGCTGTGTCTGCATACCTCAGAGACCATAGAATGGGGTCAATCTACAACAACAACATACGTTTTGAAATGGCTGATATCTACAGAAGTGATGGAGTACACTTCACAGATGAGGAAACCGAGTTTTCCTGATTAACCTGAAGCTGTGCATCCGCACTTATATGTAGCTCCAACTAATAAACACAAGGGCTCTTTTTAGAGCCGCCTTATATTCCCAATTTCGGCTCGCAGAGTGTCCGCTGCGGTTCGGCTAGCAGAGGGACACCTGCGGGCCGTCGGGCAGGCTCGCAGAGGAAGAGCTGCGGCCCGTGGGCTCAGCTCGCAGAGGGAGACCTACGAGCCATTGGCTCGCAAAAGCACAGCACCGTACTGGCTCGCAGAGGGAGGGCTGTGGTCTGACTCACAGAGGGAGACCAACGGGCCAGCACGCCTGCTAGCAGAGACACAGCTATCAGTTAACGGGCTGGCTCGCAGACATACAGCTGCGAGCCCTCCGAGCTGCAACCCGACGGGCTAACTCACAGAGGGAGAGTAACGGGCCGACGGGCCTGCTAGCACAGACACAGCTACGAGCTAACTAGGTGGCTCACAGAGGTAGAGCTGCGGGCCCGACGGCTCGCAGACACAGAGCTGTGAGCCGACGGACTGGCTTCTAAAGGCATAGCCGCGAGCTGATGATGTGGGGAAAGGGAGCGTAAAAGGAGTATCCCGCACAGACAGACCTGTGGGATATTTTCAGTATTGCCTTGCAGAGGTAGAATTACAGATCCGATGCCTTTTAGAGGGAGAGATGCGAGCTGACGGACTGAGTCACAAAATGGCTGACAGCTCGCAGTCGCAGAGCTGCGAGGCGACGGACTGGCTTCTAAAGGCATAGCCGCGAGCTGGTGATGTGGGGAGAGGGACCGTGAAAGGGGTATCTCGCACACACAGAACTGCAGTATATTTGTAGTGTTTCCTCGCAGAGGTAGAACTATGGACCAGATGCCTTGTAGAGGGAGAGTTGTGAGCTGACGGACTGAATCACAAAATGGCTGCCAACACTTCCTAGTTTCAACAGTTCGCAGCCAATCAGACACAAGCTCGTGCTTGTAACGCCTCAGCCAATCAGATGTCAGAATTCTTAAATATCGATATCTGGAAAATTTGATATTTCTCTAAAACTACTGAATGGATTTACCCCATTTAAACAAAAGCGTGCTTTCTGGACCAAGACCTTTCTCACTGCCAAATTTGGTGTAATTCCCTTCAGCAGTTTGACCTGTAGCCTTGTCTAAAGTTTCCTATGGAAATTGCATGGAGAAAACACGTTTTGGGACCCCCTTTTTCTTAGCCCCCTTGACGAATCCCCCAAACTTTTAGGATAGGAGCTAACCTGAAAAGAGGAACTTTTGGAAAATTTCGTAAAGATTCGTCAAACGACGCCAAAGTTATAAGCACATCAAAAAATGCTTTTACTATGGAAACGTGGTCCTAACTATAACTATCTACTGGTGACCGCCAGTAGATAATATATATGTGGCTGTATGAGTGTGTGGGTGGGTATGTAAGTGGCTTTTATGGGTGAATGATTGGTTGTCTGAGTACCTGTATGAGTGTGTGAGTGTCTGTGTGGGTGGGTGATAGGGTATGTGACTGCCTAGATGGATGAGCGAGTGGGTGAGTCGGGCTGTATGGGTTAGTGAGTGCATGTGTGAGGGGCTGTATGGGTTAGTGAGTGGCTGTGTCAGTGGTATATGTGTAAGTAACTAGGTATGTGAAAGACAGTATGTGTAAGTGATAGTATATATGAGTGACTGTATGGGTGAGTGAGTGAATGTGAGAGTGGATGTATGGGTGAGTGTGTGCTTGTGTTAATGACTGCATAGGTAAGTGAGTATGTGTTAGTATCTGTATGAGTAAGTGGGTGTGTGTGTAGCTATGTGGGGTGAATAAGTGGCTGTGTGATTGAATGTATTGGTGAGTCAGTAAGAGTGTGAGTAGCTTTATGGGTGACTGACTCAGTGTGTGAGTGTCTGTATGGGTGTATGAGTGGATATGTCAGTGGCTGTATTAGTGAGTGAGTGGGTGTATGAGTGGCTGTATGGGTGAGTGAGTGGATGTGTAGATCTATGAATCAGTGAGTGGGTGTGAAAGTACTGGTATGGGTCTGTGAATGGGTTTGTGAGTAGTTGTGTAGGAGTGGGTGTATGAAAGGTTCTATAGGGGTATGAGTGGGTGTGTTAGTGATTTTGTGGATGATGTCATCAGTGATGACATTTGAGACGTCATCAGTGATATCATCAGTGATTTCACTGACCATGTTATGAGTGATATAATATGTGAGGTCATAAGCAGTGCATTGCGGGGGTGAGAGTTATAGTTAGTTCAGCTAACTATAACTGCTGAATTTCACTGGTTTTGTATGAGTGAAACTTGAGCCTAATGATAATGTCCCTGTAACCTTTGCTTTTTTTGTGTGTGAATTTCTAGGGTTTGTTTTATTCCATTTCCTAACTATAGTGTCCCTGTAACCTTTGTTTTTTTCAGTGAAGTTCTATGTTTTTTTTCATTCCATTTCCTAACTATAACGTCCCTGTAACTTTAGGTTTTTCAGTGAATTTCTATGATTTTTTAAATAGTAATCATGTTTGCAGAGTGGTGGAGATTGGGGACAGGGCCTCTGACCAGCTCTCAGGAACCCTGCTATGTAGGACTTACAGGAGGTATCAGGAGGACTTCTTGGCCCCCAAGGCCCCTCAGCATCCAATAGGACTTCATTCCCCAACCAGTAGTGCGCCAGGAGGCAAGTTTGCAGAGTGGTGGAGAAATTGGAAGTCGCCTCTGAAGACCTCTTAGCAATCCCGCTGTGCAGGACTTACTAGAGGTAACAGGAGGGGTTGTTCACTCCCAAGGACCCTCAGCAGCCAAGAGGACTTCATCCCCAAACTAATAGTGTGCCAGGAGGCATTCCTGCAGAATGGTGGAGAAAGGGGATAGGGCCACAAAGACCTCTCAGCAATCCCGCAGTGTTGGACTTACTGAAGGTAACAGGAGGGGTAGTTGGCCCCCAAGGACGTCCTGGGGGCCAACAACTCCTCCTGTTACTTCCAGTAAGTCCCACACGGCATGATTGCTGAGAGGTCTTTGGAGGCCACATCCCCTTACTCCACCACTCTGCAAATGCACCTCCTGGCTCAGTACTGGTTGGGGAGTGAAGTCCCCTTGGCTGCTGAGGGTCCTTGGGGGCCAGCAACTCCTCCTATTACCTCCAGTAAGATTGCTGAGAGGTCTTCGGAGGCCATGCCCCCTTTTTCCACCACTCTGTAAACGTACCTGGTGGTACACTACTCATCGGGGGAAGAAGTCCACTTTAGTCCTGAGTCCCTCAGTGGTAAAGTGGAATTCATCCCCCAACCATTTTACATGCTCTTGCTTGTACAAAGCGGAGCAGAGTTTGTAATGGCTTGGCGGGAGCACCAAACTGCAATGTCTCGGGTGGGCACCCTGGAACATCGCTGAATCCGGCCCTGGGGGGTGGTGGTCCACAAGGCCATATAGGGCTCCAGGAAGGGGGGCCGCACAGCCCCCCTCCATTGTTTGAATTAGTACAGGGGAGGTGTTGGTCCCCGGGGCTGCAGGGGCTGTGGGGCCCCCGAAGTCTTTTTGGTTACAGCCCTGGGAAGGTGGTTGTCGCCGGGGCTGATGGGGGTTTGCGTGGTCCACCTGGATAATTTAAATTTAAAGCCCCGGTGAGGTGGTGGCCCCCAGGCTGCGGGGGGGTCCACATGAACCCCCTGCTTTATTAGCATATAAAGCCCCGGGGAGGTAGCGTTCCTTAGGCTGGAGGGTCCAAGAGTCCCCCTATCTCTAAAAATATAAACCCCAGGGAGGTGGGTGGTCACCGGGTCAGCGGGAGAGGCCGTACAGGCCTCCCCCGCATTTGCTTGAAATGAAGCCCCGGGGAGGTGGTGGTCCTCGGGCATTAGTAGGCCCCAGGAGGAGGACCTGTGTGCCCCCCTCTTAAAAAAAATGCCCCCAGGACCTGGTCCACCCAGGGGCCGATAATGAATGAAGCTCGGTACCCCACGCTTCAGGTTTTTCTTTTTTACTGCGAATTTGTGAGTTCATCGCGAACTCGCAGTAATTGTTTTTAAAAAAATGCTTTTTTTGCATGAATGCAATGGCTTTCCTGCCCTGCCCCCTTTTCCATATTTCCCCTTTTTTCCCAACATGGCTGCCAGCACTTCCTGGTTGAAGTGTTGGCAGCTAATCAGCACTGGGCATTTCCCTTTATGAGTTCGTCTTTTTTCCAAAGACTTCACGGCTAGAGATATCACTAACTTTTTCTCCTTAAGTTTCTGAAAAATTACTGAACAGATTTTCACCAAATAACGAAAAGATCAATCTGCATAACTACTTGTCCTATGTGAATTAAAATGGAAAAATTCACTTTTATAGCCCTCTTTTTCTCAACACCCGCTTAACGGATCACCCCGAAACTTCCCATGCACAAAAAAACCTACTTTGACACTTTCTTTGGAACATTTCATGGAGATTCATCAAACGGTGTCAAAGATATAGGCAAATAGAAAAACCCTTTTCCTATGCCAACTAGTTTCTAGCTATAACCACCTACTGGCGACTGCCAGTAGGTATCATATCATTGACATATATATATATATATATATATATATATATATTTTCAACACACTGGTTCGCTCACATAGAGACGCACTCGAGCTTCCACGAGGTAACCAGCCTTTATTTCATCAGGTATGGATATGTTTCAAAAGCAAGTAGGTAATGCAGCTTTCCTCCTTGCCGACGCGCTTTTGAAACATATCCATACCTGATGAAATAAAGGCTGGTTACCTCGTGGAAGCTCGAGTGGGTCTCTATGTGAGCGAACCAGTGTGTTGAATATATATATATATATATATATATATATATATATATATATATATATTGTGCATACAATGTTCTCCTGTTCGGAAGCGCACACAACAGAAAATTAAAAGCACGCCAGCTTTCTGTTTTTGAATCCTTTATCTTCGCCTTACGCGTTTCAGTGCATTCGCACCTTGATCACAGGCAGTCAAGTTTCAGCACGGTGATAATAAAAAGACTATCTTGTTTGACATGCACTTATATAGTACTGCCCTCTAGTGGGCATCAACACTTGTTTTTTCTTCTGTGTTACATGCTGGACTTAGTAGTGTCTGTTCATATTCTTGTTCCCTTAGTAGGTACCGTATTTTAACCAATTATTGACATTTGTTCATTGTCTTTCAGTGGACCTTCAAATTCCAGTTCGCTGGCCATTATCGGCTTCAAACAGCTGTTCCAATTTTAATTTATGGAGGAAAAGGCACAGCAGCATCCACTATGGACTATGAACACTTACCTGGACTATGGGCACAGCATAGACACGCCCAGGGGGGCAGTGTCAAGAACTTAAACCACCTGTGAAGTAAAGTGCAAAGCTGTTCCTTCCCCATTGCCAAGCTGGTGACCAAGGGAAATCTTTCCCGAAACGCATATGGTGTGAATGGCAGAAGACTACGTTGGGAGGGCTTGACTCAGTTTGCTGCTGCCGGCCAAAATAAACATGGTGAAAACAACGTTGGGCGTGGTGTCTTCATTCTGCGAGCAGTTTCATTTGGATATGTAGTGGCCCGCTCTGGCCACAAAGACACCCCACTGCAGGAAGAGCAGGTCTGTGTGCCTTGATCTTCGAGACACACATAAGGAACAACGTGCCTATTTGGTGTGGTCAAATCAAGCAGCAAGCTGGCCTAGCTTGTAACAACGACCTGATGGAATTTTAATTTATGGAGGAAAAGGCACAGCAGCATCTACTATGGACTATGAACACTTACCTGGACTACGGGCACAGCATAGACACGCCCATGGGGGCGGTATCAAGAACTTAAACCACCTGTGAAGTAAAGTGCAAAGCTGTTCTTTCCCCATTGCCAAGCCGGTGACCAAGTGAAATCTTTCCCGAAACGCGTATGGCGTGAATGGCAGAAGACTCCGTTGGGAGGGCTTGAATCAGTTTGCTGCTGCCGGCCAAAATAAATATGGTGAAAACAACGTTGGGTGTGGTGTCTTCATTCTGCAAGCAGTTTCATTTGGAAATATATATATATATATAAATATATATATATATATATATATATATATATATTCAATGCCAAATTATATTAAAAACTAAAAAACTATACGTGTATAAATTCAACATAATGAAAATATAAATTAAAAAGTACAGATCCTTTAGTTTTATAAATCAATTCAAGATTAATATACAAAATAAATATTAACAATCATAACTAAATAATAGTAGGGAATGTGTTAGACTTAGAAGGAGTGAGATTTCCCATTCCCACTCCAATGTAAGCAACAGTAGGGAAAGTGTGGACTTTGGAAGGGTCATATTTGCTATTCCCACGCCAATGTGAAAAAGAAGGGAAAGTGTTACATTTTGGAGGGGTCAAATTTACTATTCCCATTCCAGCATAAGCAAAAGCAAGGAACGTGTTAGACTTTGGAGGGGTTAGATTTACTATTCCATCTCCATTCAGAGCAACAGTTGGAAAAGTGTTGGCGTTTGGATGGGTTAGATTTACTATTCTCACTTGAGTCAGACGAACAGTTAGAGAAGTGTTAGACTTTGGAGGGATTAGGTTTGCTATTCCCACTCCAATGTACACAAAAGCGAGGAAAATGTTAGACTTTGGAGAGGTTACATTAATTATTCCCACTAAAATTTAAACACCAGTAAGTGTGGGACTTTGGAGAGGTCAACTTTACAATTTGCACTCCAAAGGAAGGAAACGCAGGTCTTTGGTGGGGGTTAGATTTACTCTTCTCCCTCCAATCTGACCAACAGTAGGGAAAGTGTTGGACTTTAGAAGGTTCAGATTTATTATTCCCACTCCAATGTAAACAAAGGCAGGGAAAACGTTGGACTATCGAGGGGTTAGATATAGTATTCACACCCCAGTCTGAGCAACAGTAGGGAAAGTGTTGGGCTTTGGAGGGGTTAGATTTACTATTCCCTCTCCAACATAAGCAAAAGCAGAGAATGTGTTGGACTTTGCAGGAGTTAGATTTACTATTCTCACTCCACTCTGTGCATTAGAATGGAAAGTTTTGGACTTTAGAGGGGATAGATGTATTGTTCACACTCCCATCTGAGCAACAGTAGCAAGGAGGTGACAGGCTTGCTATTCCCACTCCAACGTAACAAAAGGCATGGAAAGTGTTGTACTTTAAGAGGTTAGATTTACTATGACCACTCCAACATAAGTAAAAGTAGAGAAAATGGTGGACTTTGGAGGGGTCAGATTTGCTATTCCAACTCTTTCTAAGACACAAAGCTTTCAAAAACATTTAACTATCAAACAAAATAAAAACATAAACACATTTATAGCACAAATTGTATTAATAAAAGATCAATTTGAATTAAATTCTAAAAATACAAATTTAATATCACAAACAAAATAAAAAAGAACATTTGACAATATTTGAAATAAATATACATCCCTCCAAACTACCCAAAAAAACACCAACAAACAATAGAAGTTAATTTAAAAATGAAAGACTATTTATATTAAATGAATTATTGAATAAAACAAATAAATTAAAACAATTAACATAAAATTAATTTGCACAATTTTATCATGAAATTAAGTGACCAACTAACTAACAATTAATTCAAAACAACAAATAATTAAACAACTAATTTAATCATGTACATTAATTATCTATGTACAATACATTACATTTTAAATAACTTCCCATCTTGTTCCCCTACAAACCCCACTTCCCGCTACTAAATAAAAATTCTAAATTAAATTGTAAATTTCACAGTAATCATTACAAAGTATTCTTTAAAGAAATTCAACTATTACTGTATAACTAATACCTTATAATGACACATTAACTGATATGTATTAAATTTATTAAATAACGATGTTTTATACAATTGTTAAATAACACAATATTATATACAATATTGTTAAAAATAATATTATATGCCTAAAAACCAATATTCTTTCCTTCTATATTCTGCCCCACAATATTTTTAAGTTAACAATATTTTTGACCCAATGTTCTTGTATCACAATATTTTGGTAATTCAGCACTCATACAGTGACAAAATGGGCACAAATGTACTCTGATTAAGCTTTGAAGTAGGTTTAGCACCACACATGGCCCACAATGGAAGAAGCAAACAACACTGGGAAAAATAAGAAAATTAAAGGATTTTTATGTCTTAATCATTGTGCTTTATAACAATTGACTTAATTTATTCAATTTAGATTTTTTTTCTAATTATAAACATATAGTTTTCTTCAACAACATGTTCTAGCAAGGCACCCAAAAAAGGAATTCACCTAACTATGGGAGAGGGTGATGACTCAGGACTCCACCACCAAACTATAATTGAAACTAATTACACCAACCAATTACAGGCAGACTGTTTACATAAAAAGTCACAAAAGAAACAATTGTTTTGGGCTTGCTCTGTCTTTATAGCTTTGCTCCTCATTTGAAGAACAACTGTTTGAGGAGGAGAGTGAAGATTTACAGGCAAAGGATCAACATCTTTGGCATGCTCGGGAAAGCAGTCATGCCAGATACTGCTTTTCACTTCAACTGATCCTTGACATGGTTGCAGACTGAGAGTGAGAGCTTGAGTCACCCACAGCCTGCTAACATTCTATCACTGGGTCTTTTCAGAAGGTAACTTTTCACAATGTAGACATCTTACAGGCAACACAATTTTGGTGTTTGCGCCAGGTACTGGGACGCATCACCAGAAGAGTGCACCATGTTATTGCTATGACACAGTCACTGGAAGGGTAAATGGTGACACTTCTCTGGCTTTGCCCACTTCTTACCCCTGGGCCACTTCAGGCACCTCAACACAGGGAACAGCTTTTACGAAACAGCCAACATTGGCACTACATCAGTGGGCAACCTGCTTAAGATGTCAGGGGCTGCTTCACTTATGTGTGTGCTTGCTTTCCTGAAGGCATACACAACAACTATATATTCTGTCAGCCACCATAGATGTTGGTTTGCTGCGGATGTTAGAGACCTGAGGGTCATATGTAATTTAGAACATCTCACAAAAAGGCTACATATGAGATCTGGGGCATGGTATCTTAAATATATTCAATCATTACAACAGAATAGAGACATATTACCCCAACAATCACTGCATGCATGTATGCAAGACGTAGTATATTTTGAATAGAACCACTGCTTGAGAAATATCATATGCCTTTGATTCTGTAGATGCTGGATATCCTCGCTCCATCTCCTCAAGCCTTCTGACATCTGACCACATTCCCTCAACAGATGTACACTAGTGCACAGACACATACACAAGCCATCATTGAATGCAGATTCCTTAAGTTGCACTTCTGATGTATTGACCATTCAGAGGGTTGAGGGTACTCCCTAGAAGCTGTGTTCAAAATAGTAGTATCCTGCTTGTTGTACAACATTGGTCCTTAAATATTGACATAATCCTTGATCTATGAAACACAGCCATGTTCCTGGAGTGAGGAACAAGTCAGAGGTCATGGTCTGCAAGTGCTGGATTGACTAGCTTCCTCATTCGTCACATGAGCTGCTAATTTTGGAGTTGCATTATTGTGGTTGGGCAATACCTTGGCAATGGCGGCTATTACGCCATCCACATATGACATCATGCGACTACTCAGTCCATAATGTTGCATTCAAGCATACTATGCTTTATTTATTTGTACACGTATGCCCTGATTATGAGTTAAGGATTAAATTTTGATCCCCGTGTAAACATATGGTTGCACAAAGATCTGCAAGAGTTGTGTGATAACTCTCACACCCTCACAGTTTTCCACTAAGATCCAGCAGGCCACACCTGCTGGCATTTATCAGGGAAAAGGCCTGGAAAAACCCCCGAAACATGCATAATTTTGTGTTAATAATTGATGTTATGCCTCATGTTTTTGTTAAAAATTCAGAACAGTAAATACCTCACCAAGTGGTAATGGTATTTACCCTACCCTATTATGACAAACTCATAGTGAGGGCTTTATACTTTACTTTCACACTTTTGTTTTCTTATTTAGAATGATGCTACACTGAAATAAATTCATGCACACATAGTTTACACAATCACTTGCGTAAACCTTAAAATGCAGGTTCACAAAGTATTAATCAATTCCCTAAAACTTCTTTGGCATATTCGGGAAAATATTCATGCCAAATACTGCTTCTCACTTCAACTAATCCTTGACATGGTTGCAGACTGAGAGTGAGAGCTTGAGTCACCTACAGCCTGCTACCATTTTGGGGTAAACATGTACCTTTCCCCCATGTTTTAGAGGTATTTATGTGTAGGATTGAGGCCTTTGCATGCAGGACTGAGAATGAACAGGCTGGACAGTAACTCCACATGAAGGGCAGAGGCCTCCATTCTCAGGCTGAAGGTCTATGCCTTCCAATTCAAACAGTAAACTGCATACAGGACAGAAAGTCAGCCATTTTGTGTTCATTCTGATCTTTCCTCTCACAACAACACCATCCTCCTCCATCCTGCTGCTCTTCAGATATTCAAAACTCCCAAAATGGATGAGGAATAAGAAGAGAGCCCCCCAACTTTTCATTTGAGAAATTAAACATAATTTGCGAATGACCCCTCCAGAATTACCCCCTGCTCCATGAGGGGCCAAAGACCCAGCTGGACACTGCAGAGCGAGCCCAGATTTGGAAAGACATTGGCCCTTGCTGCAGTGCAGTGGGTGTCCACACCTGCAGAGGAAAGGAGTGCCACAAGCGTGAGGAGCACCTTTAGGACTTTCCTGTATGAAGGTCCATGATCTGATTGGCCATTCCTCCCATCAAACTTCACGGTGCCATCGTAACATCACCACTGTACAAGGAGGGTTTTGAGAACAGCCTGACTGACCCTCCATGATCAGCTGGAAGCTTATCAGCAGAAAAGAGCTGGTACGTGTAAAATGTAGATGTTAATATAAGGGCATATGTGTGTTGAAAGTGTTGTCCTGTAAGGTCTCCAGTCTAATAGTTTCATTTAATGTCCATGTTGTCTGTACAAAATGGATTGAATGATTCTTCATTGCTTGCATGTTTTTGTCAGAAAATCAGTTGTGTTTATAAAGTAATATTATATTGGTACAATGGCAAATAATTGTAACCTTAATATATTGGGTGAACGAGTATCAGTTACCACATTTTGAACACTGACTTACATACCTGCAGGACTGATATGGTGTAATTTCAACTCGCTATCAGAATGCAATGGTGATTTTTTTCAAACTGCAATATTTATTGACAGCAATTAGTATAGGTCTAGTATTCTTTTTAATAGTGCACGTATTTATTAAATATATTTAAGCAAACATGCCAAATTAATCTTTGCATGATAGGCAGCATACTAGGATGACTGAGTAGTTATTTTTTGCTATGACCCAATCCTTCATACTTATCCCTATTGAAAAAAGATATCCTGTATAGAAGACCTGGTTTAAAGTTCCTGAATCGTGGCACACTGCATTACAATTGCAAAAAGAACAGATGATGGACGAAATGCTGAATTAATCAAACATTCAACTCCAGTCACAGATCTGGGTTAAATCTTTTTTTTTTTTTTGCATGCCACGCAATTCCAGTTTAGACACAGCCATATGCAAATTAATCTTGACCCTGTTCCCCATGGAAACAGTCCAGCCCTAACTGCCAGGCCAGGACCTTCCTGGACCAGAAACAAGCAACCTGGGACCAGTTTTGGGGTAACACCCCTCATCAGCCAGGCTAGCTTGAATCTGGTGGCGTAGCGAGCACGGGATTCACAGCATGATGTTACCATAGAAAAGTGTAGTAAAATTCTTCAAAATGTCAATCATTCTTATATCATCATGGCCTCCACCTGCAACCCCTGCTCATCCTTGTCCTCCTCCTACTTTAAGTGCATGCTCTGACTGTAGCAGAAGTTGAGGAACATTTTCCCCCTGTGCCCTCATAGGTTGCCTCTCTTCCACCTGATTATTTGTTTATGACTGTTCTCAAGGTGGTCATGAGGCCCATAGCAGACCGTCAGGTAGCAATATCTTGGATATTCGGAGAGTTTCTGCCTGAATAAGTTAGAAATTTAAGTAGTCTCCTGACTTCCTTGATTGCAGGCACAACATCTAGTCTGCATCCACAAACCACCCCATCTCCTTCTAGGAAGGATATAAAGTCAGTTGTGGTGAAAAGCAAACCTTTAAAGGGACCAGGAACATTTTATTCCAAACCATGAACTTAGATACTACTCTAATTTGGGGAAGTGTTTTTTTTTAAAAATAATTTGGACCATGGCTTTTTATTTGAGCATTTGACTTTTTTTAGGTAATTTTGCCTTTGTTTTGGATTCCTTTTGTTGCACTGTTAATTTTATATTATTTTTAATATTGTTCCCTGTTTGTACATAGATTTGATCCCTCACCTGTCATGTTTTTATAGTTTGCCCACCCCTCTAACTTGAACATCCCCTCTGATTAAAGATACTATTTTATTTTCATTTGCCCTATTCCAAGGGCTATATCCATTTTTTATTAATATATGCAATCTAAAAGAAAAATCATTGATGGTTTGTTGATCAGGTTGTTGAACAATTAATATTTAATTGGTTGATCATAATGCAAAGGCTGTAAGCAGATAGATGAAGTTATAAAAATCACCTCATACATATTAACGTTATAAACACTTAACATGCCAAAAAACACATAAAAACTAACATGACTGACTTTACAGTAGGATCTATAAGGTTTAATTTCAAAGATGCTCACTGATTAGATTTTCAAAAATATAGAAGGCCCATACAAAAGTTAGGTTAAATATGTGTTTAATTGACTACGTTGTTACGAGAGTATTTAAGTGCTTTGGTGAATGTTTTTAGTAAGTCTGGGCAGTGAACTCCGCTCCGCTCGTGGAGTTTGCGGAGCTTTCCACGTAACGCCGAGCTTGTGTAGTTTTTTTCATCGCTTGCGCTCGTCAACGTCAAGTTGGCAAGCGCGAGCGAGAAAAATCCACCTCCCGGCGAGATTTTTCCTCGTTCGCGATCATCTACATCAAGTTGGCAAGCGCGAGCGTGGGAAATAAACCTCCCGGCAAGATTTCTCAATGCGGGTGGTCGGATTTCTCATTGTGAGTCGTCGCGTATGCTCGCGACCGCTCGCGTTGAGAAACTGTCCGTTCACGTTGAGAAAGCTGTCGCTCGAGTAAAACATCTTCTGGAGCAGCAGAAAGGAAGCAGCACCTGCTTGCACTGTGCATGGTGCCGTTCGCAATGATTGCACAGTGCGGACACCCGGCGTTGAAAATCACCACAAACTGAATTTTTCTAATGCACTCCGCGGTTTGCGGAGCTCCGCGTAGTGCGGTGGAGTTTTTTTTTTTTGCACTTCGCGGAGTTCCGGAGCGGAACTCCGAGAACTCTGCCCAGGCTTAGTTTTTAATGCCTCTTGGGGGTGGTTGATGGAAGAGGAGGAAGGGGAGCTGTGCATGTCTCCAGTTGTAGTGACTTGCTTGTCCTACACTTATGGTGCCTGCCCTTGGGGGGCCTGAAGCCAGAACATAACGCATTTTCCATGTCCTCCAACACCCAACCTTGTTTGTTGGGCACTTTGTGTCCTGTAGCCTTGTTAACCTTGACAATAGCAAGATGCACATGTGTCCTCTTGAATGTCATGGTCAGCATCCTGGAGGCTGGGTATAGTTCCAGCTGGTTGCATGGTCATGTAGCCCAAGGGGAAGAGCAGAGCTTAGGGTTTGGGATGTAATTATGTGTAATTAAGTGAATGGGTGACAGGTGTGTGTGACTTGAGTCCTGTGGATAATATTTGCCTATTCCCTTCCATTCATAGGTCTCCACATAGGTGACAGAGGTCTTTGCATATGTGGCAGGGGACTCCATCCCAGTGGCAGACGTCCTACCAGGCAGGATACAAAATAGTCATAATGTTACATAAATTTATGGTTGTGAATTATGTTGTAGGAGGCTCTACACCCTCATTGGATTAAGCCTACACATATGTGCACACAGGTGTAAATTTGCATTCAGAAAATGGTGAATGACAAAAAAGGAGTTGCACCCAACCATAAATAAAGACATACTTGAGTGAATCTACACATGCAGATGTGCCTTTGTGAATAGGACCCTTTCTCTAAAAAATACTATGGGCCTTATTTGCAAAGGTAACTTACACTTTTGAGTCACCAACTCAGAAAGTAAACGTACAACAAAAGTGTAAGTTATATGTCTCCACCCTCAAATTAATGCAATAGGCTTAACCTTGTGCAGGTGTGTGTGACTCCCCTCCCTGACCCACCCTGAAGCCCTGTTACTCCTACCTAATCCCACCCCCTTTAGTACTAAGACTGCCCCTTTTCCCAACCACTCCCTCCAGTCCCTCCCTCATTTACTTCTAAAACGTTTACTAAGTGTGCAAAGACTCCACAGTTGGGGCAGAGAACTCCACACTTATAAATATATATAATGCAGAGGCGTAAAACCCTGCACATACCTTGTGAATTGCAATTTGCAGTACATTTTGTAGTACTACAAAGTGCAATTTGTGAATCAGGCCCTATATTTATTGTGATGAGAAAATTATATAGATACCCTTAAGCACAAATCACATTACAAAATAAATGTAATGATAGAAGTGTTTAACAAACAAATGAAACAAAAGTCTTAGAACATGTTTTTAACTTGTCTCTCCTGGTTGGGATCTGTTTGCTTTGAAGAAGCAGAGAGGACTTCTCTAGAAAAAGAACATTTAGAAAACAGCACATCAGTTCAACAAGCAGAAAGCAGCCACCACCAAATATGATGGACTAGGAAGTCATCAAATTACAAAAGTTCAAAAGAAGGACCATGGATTTAATGAAACGTAACAGGTTCAGGAAACAATTGGAAAAAGTTGAAAAATAAAGAGCACACTTTTGTGGCTAAAATGGTGATCTCTATATTGCGAAAAAACATTTCTTATTATAACATGACTTTGTGAATGTAAAGAGATTTGCAGGCCTCAAGTGTTAAAAGACAATGAAAATAAAAAATATCTTAACAAAGTTGTTACATTTTAAAAAATACCCTAAAAGATTAAAACAATAACAGGACATGTAGCTGCACAAATGTGTCAGGTCCTGATCCATGGCCACCATTGTCATAGGGGGCGTAACGAAACATTTAAAAAAAAAGGATACAAAAAACACTACACTAGATCTGGCCAAAATGCTTGCTTTGTAAACATAACTTAGCTCTACTTTGGCTGCATGCCCAGTTCAAAGATGGCAAAGATGGGATCAGCCACACATGCACGGAAATGTTGATATTGTAAAGAGGTAAGGTCAGTAGCAGCTGCTACCGGATGGGAGTGGTGAGGCGGAGGGAGGAAATAAAAATAAAAACACTTACCTGGGCAGGCGGGCCACCGTCTCTCCTCCATCCTCTTCTTCTTGTCTTCGCCGGCAGCAGAAAGCAGCAGGCAGGAAGCACCCGGGCTCGCAGGCTCCCCATAGCCAATCATAATGCTGCAATGCAGCTTTGTGATTGGTCTGAGTGCCATGGTTTGGCGCTCAGAGGGGGACTGGGAGGCTCTGCATGTTCCTCACCAGGCTGTGTAAAGCAAGTCTGGTGGGAAGGATGCAAAGTGCGCAGGACTGTCAGAAACTTTCAAATTTGAAGAAAAACCTAAGTTTAAAAGAATGAAAAAAGTAAAATAGAAAGCAGAACTTTACAAGAACTGAAAACCAAGTGGCTCCTTAACCAGCTATCGATTGTCAGATACCCACACTGTCACTGTTACAAGTTCATACATGCGACATAATACATCTAACAACATAATCTCTCAGGCTTCAACAAAATCTGATCTGGTTAAGTAATCAGTAAAGTTGCATATGCCGTAACCCCTTGGATGCTTAAGTTTTCCATCTGCATTGTTAAGCCCCTTTTTTGATGTTGTGAGCAGTTCGGACTTAACACTTTATAAAAAATTTCCACTAAACAATATCCAAGCCTAATTTGTGTCTTTTTTTTCGCCACACGTAGGGATTTTGAATGATACCCAGGGTTTGTGGATTACACTTGAGGGAACTGAAACATAACCAAAAATATAAGCAGTTTTTTAGGAAATGTGGAAAATGTGCTGTTCAGAAAAGTATTTTTTTCCCCAAAAAATTGCATCAACAATTTTTTTTTTTACCGTGATAAGATCATCATCTTCCCAGCTCTCAGGAGCAAGCTAAGCTGTAAAAAATGTACTACAGTCTTTGCATTTTTCTAAGTGGTAGTCAATTTTTTCTTATTTTGTGGTTTCAATTTACTTGCATTTTGTGGTATAAATGGGTGAACCAAAAACCTATACATTTCTGAAGGCTAGATAAAATTCTAAATTCGCAAATTGATTTCCCCCAAAAACTAATTGATGAAAAAAAAATAATGAAAATAAGAAGAAAAATATAGGCAACAACGGTTTCATCTGTCATTTTTTGCCATAATGGCTGATTTGCAAAAGTAATATACCATTACATTTGACAGACCCTTTTGGTCACAGAGATATATAGTGTTGGTTGTCCAAAAACACGCAAAGCCCAGGCGACTGGAATTATGTGGCTGGGAAGGGCCAAATAATGCGGCAGGTTGACTAAATTATGCAGCAAGAAAAGCCAAATTATGTGGAGTAATGTGGCACTTTTTATGATAGTATGGCTTCATTATTTTGCAGTTTTTACGCGTGTTAACAATGGCTGGGTATAGGTTGTACCTCATTAGTACCAGTTTAGCACCCAAGTATAGCAATAAGCAACAAAAAGGTGACCAGTTATTCTTTGCAAACGACCTCCCTTCGTGCAGCAACATGTGTCACTGCATTTTTAGTAACTTTTGAACAGTTTCAGTTAGAAACAAAATCTTTCTTTTGTTACACTCTGCAGATTATGCAGCAGATGATAGATTAAGTGGCAAATGCGGCAAATCCATAATTATCCAGCAAAGCTGCGGACACACAATCGCATAATACCAGAAGCCCTGCACATAGCGAACAATTGAGCACAATTTATTGTTTACCATCCATGTTGGAATTCATATGGTAAAATCTAATGAATGGAAAGTGGATTATGAAAGGAAACTAAGAATTTTTAAACATGCCCAAAATACTTAGTTTGGGAATATTGTTTTTTTTTTACAGCTGTGGATTTGGGGTTTCCCATACTGTCATGTGATTCAGAGTGAATTTTGCAAAATATGTTCTTTCTTGCAACCTCACTTACATTTAGAAGATATTCAATTGCTACTAGCAAATGTTCTACTATTTTGTGTCCCCATACTTTTTCAGATCAAAATGATCCCCTACATGACAGGAAAAGCCCCAAGAAGCCAAGTGAAGGCATAAAATGTTACCAAGTAAAATGACCCATTTTGGTGATGTGAGTAGCTGTGGACTTTGGGCCATGTCTCGGCTGCCATCCAGGAAACTCCCCAAACACAGAAATCTCTGAAAATTAGACACCCATAGGAGTACAGGGTGTTGTGATTTGCATGTATCCCTTTACCTTTTCTCAACCCTGCAAGCCTCAACCTTTGGCTAAATTCATGCATTTTCCACTCATTCCTGAGTGGAAATGTTTTGGAATCTGTGGGAATTTACAAACTTCCTACCATTGTACCAGTGGGCCTATCATCCACAACTGGAAAGGCTGCAAACACACGGTAGAGGTATCAAATTTTCATTATGAAAAATGGCCCTTTTCGCCAATTTGGGCAGCTGTGTAATGTGAGCCGAAGTTTGGCCACAACCCAGGAAAACCTTCCATACCCAGTTTTTTTCTGAAAACTAGACACCGAGGGTAGTCCAGGGTCCCACCAGATTTTTGTTCACTTTATTTAATGCAAAATTCAAACTTTGGCTAAAATCACACATTTTTCTCACATTTCTGTGATGGACACTTTCAAATGTCCATAGTATTACTGATAAAAACTGTGCCCCACTTGTGTGAGTGGGCCTATCACCTGAGAGAGGAAAGGCCCCAAAGCGCAATGTCGGGGTCATCAAATTTGGCCATGAGAAAGCACCCATTTTGGGGAATACGGGTATGTGTGGAATTTGAGCTCAGGCTTGACTGCCACCCATGAAAACTTACAAAACTCAGACGCACAGGTGGGTCCAGGGTGATGTGACTTGTGTGGATCCTACTGCCTTTTTTGCCCAGAATGCCCTGCAAACCTCAACCTTTGTCTAAAATCACAATGGGAAACATCTGTAGTCTATGGAAATCAGTAAAACTCCTACCACCCAGCATATAATCCCAATAAAAAATGGTAGCCCACTATATGTTTGTGGATATATCGCCCGGAACAGGACTGAGTGAAAACTGTGACCATATTAAGTCAGAGTGGTCTTCACATGGTCCCTGTTTGATCAGTTAATTCTGTCATAATGCAATCAAATTATTCTCTCTATTGGATAGGAGCATTTCCATATCCACCTTCATCTGGTCTTGGTATGGCTTCGATTTTCTGGAATTCGATCTGACTTAAATTATTTCCATACCTAAGCCAATGTTGTGAAAACATTAACAATAACTTTGAAATTCACTATGTACTATGTATGAGGTAAAGGCACTGTATATGGTCTCAAAGGATAAATCATTCACATATATTTAATCTGTGGGCAGCATTTCATGGCAGTAGAAGCAAGATTTGTGCAGTAGTGGTAGGCCATAAAGTTTGTTGGGCACTTATGGCCAGTGCGTGTGTGCACTGTGCCAAACGCCATGGGCAGTGGAGGATGGCCAACCCCATTGATGGGTGGGCACAGTGTGAAGCGGGTTTTGTCTGTATATTATGGGTTGACTGCAGGGCCAGCCCCCAGGTATGGCCTAGGGTCTAACTGAAGTCATCATGAATGAAATCACTGCTGAGATCACTTAAGATTTCACAATATGGTTCCACAAAAATGTATGTGAAACAATTTTAGAAGGTACAGTTAATTAGCTTTTATTCTCATAGATCAACTACTAACTAGCACTCTCATATGTGTAAACTATGCTATTGGCATGCTTACATTATGATCTGTATTGGTTTGACCTTGTGCCTACTCCATATCTTACTACTGTATGATTAGCTTATCCAATGTCCTTTGAGAATATATTACAGTGATTGACAATTGCGAAATATCAAGCAGGCATATCATTAAGCCAGATAGACTCTCTATGCTGCCTCGATACAATATAATGGGTAGACTTTTTTGAGTTCTATAAAATCTTTAGTTTAATCATGTAAGCCAGTGGGCAGTTCAGTCTTTTGAGTACATATTTGAATACAGGAACAAAACAACCTGAAAAGCAATTTTAATACATGAAAGCTCCTGTATTTTTCTGCATTGAAGGATCTTCATTGGTAGTCATAAACGTTGGAATAATTTCCACTGCGTGCATGCATTTTTCAGATGTATTGTCGACTGACATGTCACACAGGGTGTCAGTGTCCACTTGTCCTTACAATAAACCGCACCCTGTAACAGCCTATAAGAGGCTTCCAGGAAATAAACTGTTGAACATCTAATGAGCAGTTTCTAGTCTGCATTATAGAGTCTCATGTAAAAGAAAGGAGTGAACATGAATTAAATTAAGGACAAAATTCAGCCCGATAAGCAGTGGCGTAGCAAGGGGGGTGCGGTCCGCCCGGGTGGCACAAGTTTTGGGGGCGACAGCCTCCCACTGCTCTTACCTGCAGTATCGCGGTGCCCGCACACTTCAATCGGCAGGCTCAGGTGGCAAAAGAGATCTCGCCAGCACCCCCCGCTCTTCACTCCGGCCGCGCGGGTTGCAAAATCATGGACCGCCACGGGCGGCCATAGGGCTAGCTACGCCACTGCCGATTCAGTTTCTTTGAAAGATGTGAAAAAAAATTCTGCCTCCTGAAGACTCCAGGAGCTTCTGCTGTCCACGATGTACTCTACTGGCAGTTGCCTCAACGAACCAGTTTTTTTTGGGGTTGGTATGTGTAGGATCTAAGAGCACATTTGAGGTTTCACACCTCTACTTTTTGACTAGAAATTTGTAAGCAAAGCTTTGCTTTCTCTGTTTCACTCAGCATTTTTAACATCATATCTAATTACATGACTTTTGCTATTTTCAAGAAGATTTCTCCTCAGAAATGTCTTCTAATTTTGAAAAAGGCTGACTGACCTCCACAAGCTCTTTTGTGATGTACCTCCCTTTCTCGCATTTGGTCAAAGACTGGCATCTGTAAAAAAAAATGTCCAAAAGGAACTTGAATGACTGAGAAGGAATAAGGCACAGAGGAATTCTACAAGAAATGCAATCATAGGATGAAAAGAAGGAGAAGAAAAGGCAGGAATATTCGTCTCCTCGTTCTTCCTCTAAAAGGCAGCCTGCTCCATAAAAAGGCATGATGCCTTTGCCGAGAGCATCGGCTCCAACCTTTACCCATCATCAACATCATGGACAATATGGACAACACTTGAAATACCTGCAATCTAAAAGGCCGTTACTGTCGGCATAGAAGACAACCACTGATCGATGTCCACAAAACTGCTGTCATTATTGACATCTAAACCTGCTTCCCTATCGATACTGATAGGACTAGAAACACTGATATCAAAACACAATAACACTTATTGCCTCACTGTTTGACATCAAAAAGGAAACTCCACAGGCCTCTATCAAGGTCCTGATCACCGTGGACATTGAAAAAAACAAGACTGATACCTATGATGATTACCCCACCCCCATTGATTGTGACATCACTTGACAAGCATCGCCACTACATTCCCCACCACTGTCATCTCTTCGTCAACATGGCATGTCTTCTGACATGACACCCCATTTTTCCACCTCTTCACCATTTCTGACTTTGAAAAAGAGAGTAGAGAGCCTTTCAACACCTCTTCAAGCTATGCATCATCCTATCACACTGGATCCACATCCACTACCATTCAGACCGCAATGGCCAACAGTTCCTTTTGAGAACCCAGTTCAACTCTAGCATCCCAGTATGTTATTGATGCCAACATCAGGGTCCCCTCTGTCGAAAAGGAGACTAACCCCAATGCCTCCTCACAGATCTCTGGCATCATCCCATCGTACTCCGAAGAGGGAAATAAGACACGGATCTCCTTCCAGATCCAGATCTTTTATTTCGAGCTCAGGGAAAACTCATTCAGCTACTACACCAACATCTCCAGGCACACATTTCTCTCTTGTGTCTCTCCCATCAGTGACATTAAAACCTTCATGAGGTGCTAGCCAGGGGAGCAGCTAAGTTGAATATTTCTCAGAGATTGCACATCCGGCTGTTTTGGGGATTCCAGAAACTTTATAGCAAAGGACATCTCTAAAACCCCTGCTGCCTTTAGTACATGACCTGTTTGACATTGTAAATGAAAAAGCAAACACCTAAATGATACTGGCAGGAAGGTATGCGGTAAGACAGCCTACTCACAGAACATGGACAGTCACTTTATGGCTTTATTATGAAGCCACGTAGTGATTGGCCATTTTCTGTCCCTTGCTCTTTCCTCTTTGTGCCCAGTGCCTTTAGTTGCATTGTGCACAAGCAAGGGAATTGGAAAGAGAGTTATTCATACCTGACCCTGCCTCACACACTGTCCTTCTGCAATAGTTTAATATTACCTGGCTGTAGTCTGTCCCGAAAGCACTCCGGAAAATAAGAGGTAAAAAGACAGCTATCATTTCTCTTAAAAATGGGAACACTGATAGGGTCTCCTGGGACTTTCTGTGGGCGGTCCTTGAGCGGCTGGGGATAGGAAGGGATTTTATCAAAGCCCTATGAGTATTATATGCGTCTCCCATAGCTAGATTAGTATTGGCTGGAGGGCAAATGGAGGAATTCAAGATAAAAAGAGGAACTAGGCAGGGGTGCCCCTGCTCCCTACTATTATTTGCTTGCTATATTGACCCCCTAATTCGCAGAATCGATGCTAACCCCAGGATAAAACCTATAAGCTTTCTTGGGCTGGACACTAAGATCTTGGGGTACGCAGATGATTTAGCGATTACTACACCAACACCCAGGTCAGCATTGGTTGAAATAATAAAAGAAGCGCTGGCCTTAGGGAAAATATCAGGGTAGTCACTCAATCAACACAAAACACAAATTATAATTAATGAATATCTCAGACTGAACAACCCTCGGGTTGCTCAGTCGGCAATGTACCTAGGGGTAAATATATCATCTAATATTGGGGAAATCGTGGAGCTGAATCTTGCCCCGGTTATTCAGAAGGGATCGCAGGACTTTGCCCGTCTGAACAATCTCCATCTGTCATTGGTAGGCCGATGCAATGTGGTGAAAATGATTTTTCTGCCTAAAGTTTTATTTATTTTTAGATCAATACCCTTGATATTTGAGACAGTGTGGTTCAGAAATTTAGACAGGGTTGTAAATAGATTCATATGGGCATACGGCAAGACAAGGTGGGCCATGAAGTTTATGTCTCTCCCCAAAGAGAAAGCAGGAATGTCGGTCCCAGATTTTAGATTATATCATCTAGCATCAGCCCTGCAATACATGTGTGCATTAGTGGGGGGAAACCCCTTTGACCCTTGGAACCAGGGGAGGGTACCAGATATCTACGATTTACTGGTGGGGAAAGATGCTAAAAACTTGTACTTAAGGTTTATTGAGCTTAACTATTACAAGAAGGTGAGATTTAAGACTCTATTAGCTGCAGGTCAGGTGTGGAAGACAATAAAAAGAAAGACAGGGATAGGGAGAATAAATCACTATACCCCATTAAACATGAATCCATCATTACCAATAGTTTTTCATGATAGCATTATGAAAGGATGGAAAGACTTTGGGGTAGACTTGGTTGGGGATTTAGTCGATGTAGCTGGATTTAGGTCATTCTCAGAGTTACAGGATAGATATGATGTAGACAGGAAAGATTTTTTTAAATATCTACAGATTCGTAGCTACTGGAGGAAGAAAACAGGGGGTCCAAATGGGTTAGTCAAGAATGCCATGATCGATAGGTTAAGGGATGAAGATGGATGCACCATCAGTAGAATCTATAGTGAGTTGATCACCATGCAGCCAGATGATTTAGAGAGGCAGGCTGAAAAATGGGACCAAAGGCTTGGGGTAAAAGGATCTGGCTTCCTTGATTCTTTAGACAAGGGACACAATATACTCTGCTCTTCAAAACTGCAGGCACAACATTTCAAAACGATTTTAGATTTGTATTACACACCAGATAAAATAGCAAAATGGGGGGAAACTGAGGGTATCTGCTGCCCCGCTGCCAAGCAGTTAGGGTAGATGTTGTGCACATGTTCGCGACCTGCCTGTGGCTAGATACTCTTCAAAAAGGTATAGAACAGTTTTTAGAGCTAACCCTAAAGGTGAAAGTGGTTTTAACCCCAGAAATAATACTACTGGGGGTTAGTAGCACAGGGTCCGATGGTGCCCAACCATACTTTATGTTTTTGGCAATGGCAGTAGTTAAAATCTGTATTGCCACAGCATGGCTAGACCCAGTGGCCCCATCTTTCTCGCAATGGCTTGCTCGGCTTCTCTCCACCTTTAATCTGGAGAAAGGAATCTATGAAATAAAAGGCCGAAAGGCTCAAAAATTGGGGAAAATAATATGGACTCCAGTCTATCAATGGAAGGCGGAGGTCGGGGATCCCTGAACGAATAATGAACTGAAATTTAGCTTATGGAAAATAGTGCTGCTACAGTTTTACCCCAATGTCTTTCTTTTTTTCTTAAAAAGGAGGGAAGGAAAGGAAAAAGGGAAAAAGAAAAGGGAAGAAAGAAAAAAAAGTAATAATGTACTGAAAACATTATGTATATATGAAAGCTATGCTGCTATTTAATGTATACGTTTTTATCCCAATGTATCTTATCACTTTGGAATCTCTCGTAATAACTATCTGTATATGAATTTATTTATGTGCCTTACCCAAAAATACCCCAAAATGAAATTTAAAAAAAAATGGGAACACTGAAAACATAGTGGATTTTTTTCATGAGTATAGCATTAGTCTGCTCTTCTGAGGGTTCATTACAGTTAATTCGCAACTCTTTAGTGGTCTTCAGCATCTACATTCTAGATCAGTGAGTGACAAAGTAGTGCTGATGAGCTCAATTGTTTCTGTAAAGATGCCCACCACAGAATGGCTACAAATACTGAATAATATAAATAAGATTTTCAATGTTCTATTTTTTTCTATTCACTATTATTGGTTTATGGATAATATTAAAAAGAATACGGAAAAGATTAAAGGAGAGGATGTGGCGTTACAGTTAGAGCTGCCAACTTTTGAACTGAAGAAGCAGGTTTGACTCTTAGTGTTGCTTCAGCGTTCTCGCAGAGGTCGCACCCGAAGGGGGCCTCGAGGGCAGGCACCATAACAGATGCCAGAGCCCTGTTGAGAGCTGGTTTTTACCGCCTAGAAGTGCCCCGAGGCAGAGGGGTCGCTTCTCGCGCCGGGTCACCTGCCCAATGGGGGGGGCCAAGTGATGTTTTGAATCCCCCTAATCTGTGGGCATCCCCCAACATCAGCGGGAAGAGGGAAAGGGGGATATAAGGTGCCCGCCCCACACTACAGCTCACTAATGCATGGAGCTGGGTAGCGGTGCCGAAAGTTCTTGAGAGAGGAAGACGATCGTGGTTCGTGGACTTACCGGTCACTTGTGCTGCCACCCGGTAGTCGTGGGCCGTCGCCTCCCCTCGGTCTCAGTGTGTCGAGAGCAGATCCCTCCCAAAGCTGGGGAATCGTCGCTGTGGACTTTGCGGCGAGCGGATTGTTTCTGCAGCGTGCCGTAGCAGAGGCGAGCCGGAGGCAACATCATGCAGGAGGTCTGGTAGACTGCCTCTTTCCTGAAGCCGGACGAGGGGCAGTGAGCGTGTTTCCCTCCCGGGTGCGCTGGAGGCAGCGAGCGGGATACCCTAGGTAGGGTCGAAGGCCCCCTCCTCCCGGTACAAAAGGGACTAGTGACATCTCCATTGGGGGTAGTACCCAAGAAGGAGGCAGTTCAGTTCAGACTTCTTCACCACCTCTCTTTCCCGGAGGGGGAGTCCGTCAACGATGGCATTAGCTCAGAGGTATGCTCAGTGGGCTACGTGACAGTGGACAATGCCATTGACCTGGCAAGGGTGGTGGGCCATGGTGCCCTTAGGGCTAAAGCCGACATTGAGTCCACATTCCCCCTCCTCCCAGTCCACCCGGTAAGCTTTCACCTGCTTGGCTTCCAATGGGGGAGGGCAACCTACTTTTATAAAGCAATACTAATGGGATGTTCAGTGTCCTGCGTGTATTTCGAGCAATTTAGCACCTTTTTGGAATGGGCCTTACATGACCGGCACCCCGCAGAGGGTAAACTACACTACCTTGACGACTTCTTGTTTGTAGGCCCAGCAAGGTCGGCAGAATGTGGTGAGACCCTGGCAACATTTCAGGAACTAGCAGGGGAGCTGGGAGTCCCTCTGGCAGCAGACAAAACAGTTGGTCCCTTCACCCGGCTCACATTTTTAGGGATTGAGCTTGACTCAGTTGCAGGAACGTCCAGACTCCCAGAGGCGAGAGAGTTCAGGGACGACATTAGAAACTTGTGCGGTAGGGAGAAGGCAACCCTCTGCGAGTTACAACAGCTTATTGGTAAGCTCAACTTTGCGGCCAGAATCATCCCTGCTGGTAGGGTCTTTGCCAGACGCCTAACTCAGTTAACCGCTGGACTCACGCACAAACACCATCATGTTAGGTTGGGGGCAGGGGTCAAGCACAACCTCATCATGTGGGACACATTTCTAGCAGAATTTAACGGCCGGTTGATTTGGAGAGAGGGCTGGGTAACGGCCAGGCAGATCGCCTTGTTCACAGATGCTTCAGGCAGCACAGATTTTGGGGCAATTCTAGGGGACAAGTGGTGTGCAGGGCTATGGCTGGACAGCGGGCATAATCAGGACATCACTAGCAACATCACATTTCTAGAGCTGTTCCCCCTCATAGTTGCCCTGGCGGTCTGGAAAGAAAAATTGAGGGACATGAAGCTGACGCTCTGGTCCGATAACAAAGGAGTAGTGCAGGCAAATAACAAAGGGACAACCAAGTGCCCTGACACATTAAGGCTAATGCGTTGCTTGGTTCAATTACAGTTGGAAGGGAATGTAGAGCTGAAAGCACGCCATGTCCCGCGGGCAGAGAATGAAGTGGCAGATGCCCTCTCCCGTGCACAGATGAGCAGATTCAGGGAGCTGGCACTGGGGGCGGAGAGGGACATGACCCCCTTTCCAGAGGCTTTATGGTCTCTTGCAAAACGGACTTGTCGATACTAGTGGACCAAGCCCTTTCCAGCGAGGCGGCCAATCGCTACAAGAAATACGCAGGGACAGTGATGCGAATGGGAAATATCCAGACTCTGGGCAATGCAGGCGAGAGAAGGAGGGCTGTGGACCAATTCATTCAATGGACATTTACAAGCAGAAGGACCAGGTCCTGGGCTCAGGCCCACCTTTCAGCAGTAGCACACTTCTCCAAGTTAATTACGGGACAGGATCCTACTGCCTCCTATTACGTCAAAGCAGCAATGAAGGGTTGGAAGCACGCGGAAGGGGCAAAAATGGACAACCGTCGGCACATAGATTTCAATAGATTGGTTCTACTCATGGACACACTAGGGGAGATAGCAAAAGACACATATGAGCTGAACCTGTTTAAAGCAGCCTTTGCAACCCATTCTTTGGGGGGTTTAGGCTTAGTGAGCTAGTGGGTCCGGCTAGGAGAGGCCTTGCAGAGCATTGCCTACAGGCAGCCGATGTCAGGCCCGGAGTGGCCAAGGTGGTACTGCGACTGCGAAGGTCAAAGACTGACCAGGCTGGCAAAGGTACGGCAATAAGGCTGGAGTTCATCAGGGACCCCAAATACTGCACAGTATGCTGCCTACTAACCCACATTGCGTCACGGCTGGTAGGTGGGGGCCCTATTCAAGCATAAATATGGTACCTTCTTAAGTAAATTCCAGTTCTCAGCAGTGATGCGCCAAGCCCTGGGCAGGGCAGGCCTCCCGCCAGCGTCCTTTGGTTCTCATTCATTTAGGATTAGGGCAGCGACCACAGCAGCCCAGCGTGGGATGTCCGAGACAGGGATCAAGGCCATCGGCAGATGGTGGTCCAAGGTCACCTACAATCTCCTGACATTCTGATTATTGCCTCAGCAGGACGGCGGCGGTATGGGTGGTGGGTCACTCTTTAGTTTCCTGGATGAATTTGTGGTGGCAGCAGGGAGGCCACAAGCAGGGAGGTGGGCCAGTCAACACATATGTTCGATGGTGGGGTCGCTCGGGGATGAGATGGGACCAACTACCAATGGTGCTCGAGGAACTACGGGTGACACAGCCTGGCACCCGGATGTGTTGATAATTCATCTGGGCGGGAACTATTTAGCCCGGCTGGGGAGAAAAGAGCTGCTCCTCGCCATGCAGGCAGACCTAATGGAAGCAGCATGGTGCTTCGCGAGCACCGTCATCATTTGGTCCAAACTGATTAGCAGGCTGGTGTGGCGTGGGGCTGAGTCGCATAAGGCCGTCGAGAACTCTAAAAGGAAACTGAATATTGATGTAAGCAAATTTTGAAAGACCAATTGCTTGGAGAGCGTTAGACATGGCCTCATTCACCCAGGTCGCCCCGAGCTCTACAGGCGGGATGGGGTTCACCTATCGGAGGAAGGGATGCTCGTATTCTGGAGCAATCTGTAGGGGGCAATGTTTTTAGCAGGCTGCACCTTAAAAAAAAACCAAGAAAACAACAAAGCAAAAGAAAACGAAATTTGACTGCACAGGGTGGGGGGGGAGCCGCAGGAAGACGTGAGCCTCCCTGGCAGCGTGGCGGATACGAAGGGTGCATTTGGTTAGTTATGAAAGCACACTGATAGGGCGGTAGAAGGAGGGCCGCTCACCATGGGATGCCTTTCGGCAGGGTAGGTAGGTCTGACAAAAGGGGGTAGCAAACGGAGACGGCGCTCGCAGCCCAGACCCTGCCAGACGGCAGGGCACAAAAAGACTAGCAAGGCAGCGAGTTGGGGCCTAACTCCGGGGAGAGGCTAGCCTCCACACTCAAAGGGGCGTGGAAACCAACAGAACAATGTACGAACTGTCACAGTGATTTAGGACTCTATGATATGCAAATGAGTTATGACAAGCAGGTGATTTATGTCTAACAAATGATTTATGGCTGATGATTTATGACGGTAATGGTTATGACAAAGTGTTATGACTGCTTGTGACATAATGATTTACGATACACTAATGAGTTATGACACATGATTTATGATGTGCAACAAAATGATAGAGGACACCCGATTTTATGATTGTTCATGATGATGATTTTATGACCATGACCATAAAAATATGTCCAGGGGATCACACAATGTGTAGATATGTAAAGGTAATAAACTGCGGCCAACGAACACACAAAAACGACAATGAGTGTTGGCTGTCTTTGGCAATACATAGATATAAGATCTGCATGACATCCTGGAATGGGCACAGTGCGGGTGTTATGTGCTTCTCGGCAAATCACATATTTTCCTACTGCCTAAAAAACAAACTAATATGACCTTCTGTAATGTGACTGGTGCTCATGTAAAGCCCTCCATTGCCCTTTTGCCAAATATTTGCCGTATAAAACTGCAACAAAAAAACAGAAGAGGTATATTTACTAACATTTTGTGCGAAGTTTGCATCACCAAATGTACTTTCCAGCGCAATATGTTTTTGCACTGGAAAGTCTCCAGAAAGTAATGCAAAGCAGCACCTAGCGCTGCTTTGCATTTCTTTGCATCAAGGGGGCATTCCATGGATGATACAAAGGCGTTTCTATTGAACCACTAATGGTTTTTGGTGCGAACCCCTATTTACTAAAAAAAATAGACAGGGTTCTGCATAAAAAGCACCCTTTTGACATAGGCGCTATTGAGGACAAATACTTTCATTTCTCCTTTCTTTTCCGACTTGAATGCGTGCTGCGCTGTACAGCACAGATACAATGTAGGATTTTTTAAATTTAGTTTAAGCATAGTATTTTGTATTGGAAGGAAACCCTTCTAGTACAAAACCTATGGTAATCTCATGCAGAAAGCCTTGCACTGTGGTGCAAACGTGTGTGCATAACGCTAGGGCGCATGATTCTGCGATGGTGAGAAAGCAGGACAGTGTCATATCTCTGTAGATAAGCGTGTTCCTGCTCTCTCCCTCAACACAGCATTTTTGGTTGCTGCGCTGCATTGCCTCAGACTTTAGTAAATATACCCTGAAATCTAAAGATATTTTACCACATGCTTTACAGACTGGTGCATGATCACCCTCAGTTTTGCGGAACAAGATGTTAGAGGCATGTAATAATAAATGGACACAATACTGAACATACTTGTTATCTATAAAATAATAGCTCTGTAGTAAATATATAATATCTTCTTTCATTCCGATGTCCAGATTCTGTTCCACTGGGACTGCAAGTCCACAGGCTAATAAGAATTGCAGCTGCTACCTTAGACACACACAAAAAAAATCACACTGTTTCATTTCCATTTCTACAGCTGACAAGGAGCATTGCGGAATGGCAGCTACCCAGGGACAGAGCCTAACAGTCTTTGAGAAAGCACATACCGTTCTAGAAACTCTTTTTTTCTCGCACCAACACCTGTTATTTATAATGCACTTACTCTGCAGCAGCCGAGGTAGAAACGGAATGACAGCAGCAAGATTCCTGCCTCCATCAGTTATTATTTCCTCGTACATGAATGTCCGAGCTAAAAAGGGAGAGCTTGTAGTGCGCCGAGAAACCCAGTTATTTCTCTGTAAAAAGCCTGCTTGCCCCCGTTTTCTTCACGTGCCTCGTGTACAGGCTTGATGCCTCCAGGTCTACAGAGGCACATCCGAAATAACTGGCTTCAGATATTCACATTAGCTGTAAATTAAGAGGAATGCTTTGTTGAACTGTAAAAATTGCTGTAAAATGTAGGCGGGCTGCTATTCATCAGTGGTGTGTAAGTTTTAAGGATATTATTTTGGGTGTGGATGACATTTAAGGCTCCTTTGTATTCACAGCTTGAGAATGATGTAGCATTTTTAGATCTTGCTGGAATGGTCTCAATTGTTTAAAAAATATAGAGTGGGATTTGGCTCCTCCCAGAGCTGTATTTATCCCTCACCTAGTGACATTGCTTCCTTTGTTAGAAGTAATCGTAGGCGGCCATTGAGTCACGTGTGAAAATGTGAGTCAATGTGATTGCTAGATTTTCTAAAGGAACTGAGGTACAGGAGGTACAGGATCACACAACGTGCCCAAGGGACAGAGCAGTGATTCTATGCAAAAATAGCTAGACATGATATTTAACTTCATATTCCCTCAAATTTGCTTTAAAGTGCAGCATTTGCCTGCACTTTCTTTCAAACTTTTCTGAAGGAGAGAACCCCCTCAAACCCCCTCATTTCAATCAGGCTCACTATCTTCACCCACTTGTGACATAACGTTCATCTCCAAATTTTATGCCGCACTACTTTGAAGTGTCACCAGTTAGGATAATACAGCAAAAGAACCGGGTCTTGTTAAACATGAAAGTCAGTTGAAACTTTAGGGACAAAGGAAGACTTCAGTATCAAGATAACTCTGTCTACAAAAAAACAAAGAAAAGGGTCAAAAGAAATGAATACTCCTTCTTCACAATTCATCGTCCTGAACAAATAGCCATCAGGAAAAGAACATTATAGTAAAGAAACTTTGGGTCCATTGATTCCAATAGCTCTAAAGTAGTTAGTTGCATAGCTTTTAAATCCACTCGAAAATCCTAAGAAGGAACCCTCAATGAATAACAGGATGTTTAAGAAAATAACCCCTCAATAACCAGTAAATGAATGGATCTAATTTATCAACCTCTGCTGCCCATTTGCACTCAGTGTTGAAGTTGCCAGCCCCAATGCAAACCCACATTGAATTAAATCAACGAACTTCATCAGCTTACAATCACTAGGGGAAAGAATTTGAGGAGCAGCATGTTGAAAACGATCTCCAACGCCTGACATAAACTGTAAGGGTAGACAGATGTCTAGATAGCTGAATTACCACAGCTGACTCCTCCGAACATGCTTACGCATGTAGCTTTATGTTTAGATTCTCAAGCTCCAAACCACCAGGTGTATCTCTCCAGAGAGGTTCAGTGCTAACAGAGGAGATGGGTCTGAAGTAATCACCCAACAGAGTGCAACTGACAACTGCAAGTTTCTCCTGGGCTAGAACGGGCCCACCAACAAAATCTGAACCTGGTCTGGTATAACCTTCTGAATCACTCCAGGAATCAGGGAAGGCATAGAGAAGACCCTCTGGCAGCTGAATTGAAAATGGTTCCCCTGCTGAAGCCCCTGGGCCCAGAAACATACTGCTGTTGGCCAAGAGATCTAGCCATGGGTTTTGCCCCTGGGAGATCCTTGAGACCCTCATAGGTGAGTAGCCACGCTTTACAAACTCCTGATTGATTAATTGATTGATTGAGATAGCTGTTGAAAAATCCTTGCATGCAGAACCATTGAGATCAAATATGGAAATACTCAACTCAGAGGTTCCACAGGCAAGTTCTTCCTCCCTGGAAGATATATTACTCAGAGAGAAAGAAGATGCTGCTCTCCCACACTGTTTGACCTGACATCCTTGGTGTGGTATTCCCCCATGCATTTTGCCTCTACTCTATATTTCTTAATTTTGTTTGGTATTTTGCTTGTGTTGTGTTTTCACTTTATTGCTGGTTGTGTTCTGCATAAATACTTTACATAATGCTTCTAAATTAAGCCTGATTACTTTTGTGCCAAGCCACCAGGGGGTTGCGCACAGGTTTATTTAGTGACCTTTTGGTTCACCTTGACAAGGATTGTGTTAATTATTTGAGTGGGGCTTCCACCCCTCTCAACTAATAATGCAATTTCATACATCCCCAACACAAAAGATCTTGCTTAACTCAAGTAGGAATTAGAGAACTGTTCCCCTTGACGCTGGAGAAAGCTCCTGACTACCTAATTGCCTGTATACATCAATACTGATTGATTGACAATCCTTGGTGTGAAAAAAGCAATGCTCAGTGAACTTTTTTTAATTCTTTCTAGTTCGAAGACATCTGAAGTTGTGCCGGTGACCATCTCCCCTTGACATGATGGCACAGCAGAGTTGTTCCCCACCCCCTTCAGTAGCCATCTGTAGTAATGACTGTGGGAGTGGGAAGCAGGAAAGAAGACCCTTCCTCAATAGCTCCTCCTGGAGTCCCCATGGAAGAGCCTGAGTTACCTACATCAGAATGGAAATGTAAAGAGAATAGTCCTGAGACACTGGACCCCAAAATCTCAATAGGTGACAAACCAGAGTGTAAAAATGAAGGTGAGCCCAAGGAACAATTGAAACAGTTGAGGCCATATCCCCCTGAACTACAAGCCATTCGCTCGCTGAAGCCTGTGATTTTGCTAACAGAGATGGCAGATGACTTTGCATCTTGTTCTTCCTGTGTCTAGGAAGAAATAGCTTCCCTTCTGTTGTGTCAACTTGCACCCCAATGAATTTGGTTGCTTTTGCAGGACCTGGATTGTACTTATCCATGTTCACTAGGAACATCCCTCTATTTCATTAGGGATCCAGATTAACTCGGGTCTTTTACACATGGCTACTGCCTGTAGCCTGCAAAAGCAAGGAGGAAGCATCAGGGCACAATCCAGGACACCATCACATCTCTTAGTCAGAACATCCTCCTACTGTCCTTCATAGCCCACTTTCAACTTGCCTGCAAAACACAAGGAAGATGCATCAGGGTGCAGTCCTGGATCCCAGCGCATCTGCTGAGACACTGATGTGTGGCCTTTATATATCTGGTTAGGTCACTCAGTTTCCTCCCTTTCCTCAGGACAGGAAGTGATTAGATGATGACTGGTTTGACTCTCTTCCCATTTCCTTGTGATTGAGCATTATCAGTGAGATCCTCCCCTTCTTGAAAACCCTGACCCCGCCCTTCTCTACCAAGAACCTGCATGGTGCTCATGAAGATGTGCAATTCCAAATTTTGTGTTGGGCAGGAAGGCATCTGACCAAAGAGCAATTTGAACTGTTCTTCCCCCACTTCTGCAACAGTGCCTAAGCCAAGCCGAAATTTCAGTCCGGGTGAGTTTGTATTGGGTAGCCACACATTGGCCAGCATTACCAGTGTGTTTTTTGTTCGTAACAGCTTGTAACGCAATTGAAAAGTGCCTCCCTGCCATCTGCAGAGTTTGCAATCATTGCTGGATGGAAGGCGTGTCCCTTAAGGTACAAGGGGCCAGATGTAGGTAAACTCATTTTTGCGAGTCCCTAATAGCGATTTTTAGCGAATCGCTATTAAGGACTCGCAATATGGAATGTAGGTAGGAATCGCAATATTAATTGCGATTCCTTAATATTCCTTAATTGCGAATCGCAAATTGCGATTCGCAATTAAGGAATACCTTCCCATTCATTCCTATGGGCCTAAAGGCCCATAGGAATGATTGGGAAGACATTCGCAATTTGCGAGTACCCATTAGGTACTCGCAAATTGCGAATGGATTTTCAAGGGTGCAAGGGTGTCAAAAGGACACCCTGTTGCACCCCTGAAATATGTATGTGTGCACATGTGGCACACATACATGCCCTAAGGGCATGTATGTGCGCCACATGGCACTTTGAAAAATGCAAAAAAGTGCATTTTTCAAGGAAATTGCAAATTACCACCAACTTGAAGTTGGTGGTAATTTGCGATTTCTTAAGCCCAAATCACAGACTTTCTGGGCTTCCTGCATTGCATTTAAGGAATCGCAATTTGCGATTCCTTAAAGGCAGTCGCAAAATAGGGAATCGCAAAATTTGCGATTCCTTATTTTGCGAGTAGGTTTTTCCTACCTACATTGCACAGGGCTATTTTGCGGTCGCAAACGTTGAAATTCTGCAAATTTCATAGTTTGCGATCGCTATTTCGCTTCCTACATCTGGCCCAAGGATCCTACAACACTCACCGTGAGTAGGAAAGAACTACTTGCTCAGTACAGGTGCCACATGCTCCCAGGTGATATAAGATTTTAGAGAGGAGATAATATTTTAAAATTAAAAATGTTTCTTAGATTTGTCATCTTGGACAGAAAGTATTCTAATGTAATGATATTGAGGAAGAGACTTTCACTGGAGAAATATTGGTAGTGGTAAGTCCCTCATCTGTATAATCTACAACCTAACTCTATCAATATTAACAGGGCAAACTGGTGAACAGAAAATAAATAGTTTTCTCTATGTAACCGATCTTACATTTCCAACAATCGTCAACAAATACAGCTCCACATTGCCATGTGTTTGATCCAGTCTACAACGGTTTTGGATGCATTGTTACATCATTCAATAGTTTACTCCTTTACTCACCATACTGCTCTAAATAGTAACTTCCTTCCTTCCAAGGCTGCCAACACAATCTCCTTTTGATACATCAGATTGTACTGCAAACCATGGCAAGATCAAAAGGACACCCATTGTGTATTATCTAGCAAAATTACCACATGATAATATGTTGATGTTACATGAAAAACAATTGACATAAAACATTGATAAGTATGTAATTGAATATATAAATTATGAAAAACATTTATCACCTTTCTGGCTTATGAAACTGTAAATGTTAATGATCTTTTGTGAATGTCACATTTTTTCTTAGAATTCTTCAATGGAACATCAGTATGTGTCCTCCTTATTTCGTACATTAAGTCATGTGGTATCCATAGGCTATGCCACGTTATTTCTTCCAGCAGGTAAAGTACAAGTTTTCTTCAGAAATGACGCATACCTTGAATGGAAATGATATATACTATGCCTCTGTAATGAAAGCAAACCCAATGTTATAGTATCTTTCCTATACACAATTAATAGCCGCATCACACACTATTTTTCAGAATATTTTTGATTCAGATATGAGATTCAGTTGTACCAGTATATTCTATTGAGTCAAATAGTTTACCATCCATCTTTTTGTGTGATCCCCTATTATGTTTTACTGGATCCCTGGTACATTGAATCTCTGGGCAGAGATAGACTGCAGTGGAATCTCTGCCTATTTACGATTTTCCCCCTCAAAACATTCAATGTATGGGAAAACATCAATTGATATATTTACTTGCACGTAAGTTCCCAAATAAAGTGGCCGAAAGCTGTGCAATTTTCATAAAAGTTAAATACCAAATGTGGGATGCATTGATTCCTTACAGCCACCACAAGTGTGAATTAAGACATACAAGGAGGCTTACAAGCGGGCATAGGGCATTGTGGACAAATGTGCAATATTGACAAGTTAAAACCGATCCAATTTGATAAGCTTAGGTTAACTCTTGACATGAAATAAGTAAACTGTAAAGTCTGCCCTGAAGCTTGCAGTGCCAATTTGCATAATTGTCACAAGTGAGACCTAGTAGCAAAAGGGACATCAAAGTGCCCCTATTGTAACTGTGTGGTGACGAAGTCTGTCATTTGTCTAAGAAGCACATTTTTGTATTTTGGACTGGTAACAAATTAAAAAGGCAATTCTTATGTAAAGTTACTAAGTAGTGACATTTTAATTCAGATTTTTAGTACACTTGTTACCAAAAGGATTTCTAAAAGTATTGTTCAAATCTGACTTGTTGGCCTGGAGCAAGATGGACCAGTATAGGTGGGCCCCGGTATGGGCTTAGGGAGGCTAAGCATGTGAATAGCAGAATGAGTGTGAGTTTTGCTCACTTTAGAATAGCCACTTAGATATCATTTGCCTATTGGGTGGTGCCTCTAAAATCAGCATAGAACCAACAAATTAAACCAAATATCCCTTAAAGATAAATTTGGTTAAAGTTCAATTAAATGAATTGTTTGGTCATGTTTTTGGAGTTATATCCTCTATAGGTTGGTCATTGATGCAGTTCCTCAGAATTGTTATCCAGTTTATCAAATTCTTCCCTACAGGTTATATTTCACATTTACATTTGCTCTCCTTCTGTGACATATGTTTCCAATATGGCTTTTACCGAACATGCAGACACTTAACTCCCCATGACACCTTCCTCCAACATTGTGTCACCTGAATGTATAGACATGTATGTGTGCCTTACCACAATATTATCACAAGTGCTCACCACTTTGAATAATGTACAATTTACAGTTGTATTGTTCTGTAGCATTTACATGTGCCCTTTTTCATCCTTTCCCACCGTAGTATTGGTCCATGGCAGGCTTTGCCACACCACTACTTTTTCCCCACATACTTCAGATACAGTCTGGATAGAATTTGTATTCACACTAAGCAATTCCTTTAAAAACTGAATACATTTCCAGCCTTGAAAAAACATTGGCGCTATTACCCACCAATGGACAATACACGCGTTGTCTGAACGTACCATGCTGTGTACAACTGTTGCAATATGTAACATTAACCTGTACCAAGGAAATAAAATAACAAACAAAAAAAAGAACACAGAAGAAGTATGCTTTTGTATTTAATTGTCTTCTGTTAGTACCATTGTTTTAACCGAGAAACAGTTTGATCCATATACGGGCATTTATCCAAAAATGTCCAGGGCCTGATTTAGTGTTTTCCAGAGGGGTTACTCTACCACAAATGTGAGGGATATCCTGTCTACCTAATTATAAGTGCACTAGGATGTCATACACTTATAATTAGGCAGACAGGTTTTCTGTCACTTTCGTGACAGAGTAACCTGTCCGCCAAACTCTAAATCATACCCTTGGTGTGTATAATCTCAAACTCATTAAGTGAGCATGTTAGTTGGCTTGTTAGTTTTTAGCAAACACAAGCCAACACTCGCCTTGAAATTAGAATGCTGATGGAACTCGAGAAGTCCGAAAAAATTAATGCTGAACATATAGTTACCTGAGCAAGGATAAATCAATACCTGCTTCTCTAGAATCTCCAGAGATCAAGGTCATTCACAAGAGACAGGGAATCTGACCTCCTAGAAGTCCACAGGGAGTAGGGTACTTAGGACCTAGGGCATCTTGGAAAAAGAACCAGCAGATCCAGTTGAAAATGGACTGTAGTTGAAACACTGGCTTAAATGTTGGTTGAGATGCCTGACTCCCACTGCAATTTACAGGCTAGTACTCTAGGAACTTTGTGAATCTTGGGGGTCACCAGGGAGAATATATTACTTATTTTCTGAAGGTGTTTATTGACACTTTTCAGCTCATAGTTGGAGGTTCCAAGGCTTTCCAAAGAAAGATGCAAACTTGTAAGGGTTTCATCTTTCATTCTGAACTTTATGCATTAATGTTAAAAACTTCAGTAGATCACTGGAAACCAAATTCCTTGCCTTGTTAAGCCATGCCCAGTAGTGGTTCCTAGCCGTATCCCGCTGAACAGTTTTAGCTTCCAATGAAATAGCGATTAGGTGCTATAGTTGTCATTTTTGGGTCACAAACTATTTGCTATTTTTCCACAGCAACTGTTTAGCTTCTGCTGAATATTTTTGTTCTGCTTCAGATGTACTAATATGCCACAAGAAATAAATGACCATACAATAGGATTTGTAGAATCTTGTCCATAAATGATAATGAGACATTATTCAGTTCCCAACAAAGTACGCGAAGTGGATTAGATTGGAGTGGGAATAGCAAGTCTGACTCCTACTGTGTTCAACACATTCTCCACTGTTGTTGAGACTAGAGTGGTAATAGTAAATCCGACTCCTTCAATGTCCAACACCTTCCCCAAAATGGTTTATGTTGGAGTGGGAATAGTAAATCGGACCCATTCAATGTCCAATATATTCCTCAAAGCAGTTTAGATTGAAGTGGGAATACTAAATCTAACCTTTTCAATGTCCAACAAATTCCTGAAAATGGTTTACATTGGAGTGGGATAGTAAATTTGACACCTTCAGTGTCCAGTACATTCACCAAAGTGGTTTGAATTTAAGTGGGAACAGTTATTTTGACACCTTTAGTGTCCAACACCTTCCCCAAAATGGTTTAAACTGGAGATGGAATAGTAAATTTGACCCATGCAGCGTCTCAACACATTCCCTAAAGTGGTTTACATTGGAGTGGGAATAGTAAATCTGAAAACACCTACAGTGTCAAACATCTTCCCCTAAATGGATTACAGTGGAGTGGGAATAGTACATCTGACCCCTTCGATGTCCAGCACCTTGCCCATATGGCTTATATTGGAGTGGGAATAGTAAATTTGACCCCTTAAGTGTTGAACATATTCTCCAAAGTGGTTTACAGTGCAGTAGAAGTAGTAAATCTGACAGCTTCAGTTTTTAGCCCTGTCACTGAAATGGTTTAGATTGGAGTGAGAATAGTACATTTGCACTCTATTGTTAAACACTTTTTCTAGTGCAGTTTAGTTTAGTGTGTGAATATTAAATATTACCTTTTTATTGTCTAATGCCTTCCCAGAATTTTCTCGTAATGGATGTGGTATATTTCAACAATTTAATGTATAATATAAGATATTACGTATTGTAGAGAGGGATAAGATACATATAACATTTACATAATAATATATGTGGGAGACGTGGCCTGGCAAGATGGCTGATCAGATGTGCAGCTAGAACGCTCCGCTGCTCCATGCGAGAATCCTGCGGAATTCTGAAGAGGGGAGCCACACCTGTGGTCAGCAATATGGCCGACCGGTTGTATTGAATCTGAAATATTCTCCCACCCTGGGACACCCCTAGCCTTGGAATGCATCGATACGCATGTGTACTGATGGCGGGGTACGATGCAGCCTTAAATTCTGCCTCCCACGCCATCTGAAGATCACCCACTGCGCCATCACCCTGGTCTCCGTGGATTGCTGCCTCGGCTGCCTGGCAGTGATGTGGTGGCCCGCCCTTGATTTCATGCTCCGACCCCCCCACCCCAGCCGCTGGGGAGAAAACATTCTCGTCTTTGGAGGTTAGAGCTTCCTGCCCCAGAGTTGCTGTGTGAGAGGGCCTTTCTGTGATGGTTAAGGTGGGTCGGGCACTCAGGACGAGGCAGCCGGAGCTCCCCTCTGTGCCATATGGGAGACCAGCCTGCCTGTGGCACTGCTGTTCCGAATCCAGGCCTGACTGGCAGTGAGTTTTTATGTGCAACCGGCAGGTGAATAGCCCGCATTGAAGTCTGTCGCTGGACCCGCCCCACTCCTCCTTTTTCAACACTTCTCGCTGCTGCTGCTTGTGGCCGCAAGACTGCATTGGCATGCAGTGGAGAGGTCGCGGGTGTGAGCGCCCTCCCCCGAATCATGGACATTGTGTTGAGTTACAGTGCAGGACCCAGTGCCAGGATCGTCCTGCAGGCGCCCAGACGCTTGCCTGTACTGTTAATGGACATCATCGTACCAACAGGGGGGCCGTCCTGGTGTGCATCGCCTAACCTTGTCATTCCTCAGTTTTTGCTCCTTGATGTACGATTCAAGGTAAACTGGCCGGACTGCTGTTGGTGAGGAAGCCCCCAATTGAGCCTGCGGGCACCAGTGGTACACGTGGCTGAGTCTACCTAGGGGTTATGGGCCTTTCTTCTCACTCCTGGATGTGGCACACCATGGATCATTCTCCTGGCCCCTCGAGTGCACTTGGGGATCTTTCCTAACACTATGTGGTGGCTGCCGCTGACCTCTGTTGGGGGGCAAGGGGACCTGCACTGGTATGTACCCATTTGGAGTTCTCACCTGCTTTGCTGGGCTGTGGGGGCATTCTTGAGAGTCCTCTGTCTGGGTCTCAAGAACTGCTCATGCTGTGTTCCACCAGGGGCGTAAGCGGGCCCTTCTTCCTGCTGGTATCACCTTCCATACTGTTTGTGGGTGTGACAGACCCCTGAGGAGACCGCCTCTGGCCACTGTGGAGCTGCTAGTGCTGCACTCCCCCAGGAAGCCCTGAAGTGCAAGCGGGGGCTGCTCATAGCTGGTACTGTCCCCCGTCCTGTGAAGTGGTCCAACTTAAATGCCCAACCAGTGAACACTCACCATGGGGAAGGATAGGCTGCAGAAAGGGGCTCAACAGACCTAAATAGACCAGTTTACTGCCCCGGGGTACAGCACGCTGCTGAATCTACTGTCACAGGAGAACCCAGAATGCATCTTAGAGCCACGGGGTCCAACTAGTGCCTAACTATTAGCCGCTATTGAGGCCTTGAATAATAATAAAGACATTTATACAGTGCACAGCTATCTCGGCTGCGGTGTCCCGGCGCTAGAGCGGAAAACAACAGAGCAGAGCGAACGAAGGGCTAGTCCCTATGCCTGAACAACCAGGTCTTCAAAGCCTTTCTGAACTCCAGTTCAGAGTTCAGCACACGTAGATGAAGAGGTAAGTCATTCCAGTGTTTGGAGGCTCCTACCTCAAACGTTCTATCCCCAACCCTTGAATGCGGCTGTTCAGGCTGAAATTGAAGCTATCTCATAGGATGTGGGTCCACTGCGTGCGGATCTTCGTGGTGTGTCGGAGCACTCCCTGACCACTGTGGAAGACATCTCTAAATTGAAGGAGGAGGTAGTCTCTTTGTGAGCTGAGTTGGAGCACCTGTTGGCCAGGACAGCAGCTGAGCCACATATTTGCTGTGGTCAAAAAGAAGCTGAGAGCTATGGGACTCCGTTATATTCTCCTGTATCCAGTGAAATTAAAGGTACTACACAATGAGCCTTAGCACTTTTTCACCAGCCCTGAGGCGCTGTGGAACTGGTTGGAGATCGGATGGCTGGATGGGGGGATCCCGCCGCTCACGACAATCAGGGAGACAGAGGAGACAGGCGACAATACTTACCTTTCCACCTCTCGGGTGGTGGTTAGACGAGATGGCACATTGGATCTGGAGTAGCAGAGGTCGGAGCAAGAAGAGGTGATGGCATTGGTGGAAGCAGTGATGGCCTCTGGCTTGGACGCAAGTGCCATAGATGTGGTGGAGGAGACGCCGGACCAAGGCGAGGTTTGATTTCAATATTTGGTGACTGCCCCTGCTATAGTGATTACCCCATACATTGTTCTACGGGGTGGGTGGTCCCCTTCCTCCATCAGAGGGGAGAGTACATTACATGGCAGTGGTGTACAGTGAAACAGGTGGCCTGCCAGTTACTTTTTTTTGCATGCCCACTGTCATCATGGCATAAGAGCGCTGTACAAGGAGAGCTGATGAGGGTTGCGTTACATTAGAGACCTTAGTCACTTATACGCTGTACGCAGAGATTGAAGAGTCAGGTATAACACAGTTGTATACAATATCACATAGATTTCCCCAGAGTTCCCATGTATAGGGTTCAAATGCCAGTTTCAGACGATTTCTATTATGCCGCATGGTTTTCTGGTAGTAAGGCTTTAACTTTCTTCTTGAACAACCTAAATGAGGTAATTGTTCTAGTTGAGGGTGGAAGAGAGTTCCATATTTTTAGAGCATATCTGGAGAAAGTGCAGCCTTGAGTTTTCCTTTTATTGAATCTGACTTTTTCAAGTAAGAGGGATTTAGCACTTCTAGAGACTCTTCTGCCTCCTGATAGCTTGATCCTATTCACCAAGTAATTTGGACCAGAATTGTGTAGAGCTTTGCGGGTTATGCATGCACTTTTTAGTTGAATCCTGGTTTCGTCAGGGAGCCAGTTGAGGGCTCTGAGTGAAGGCGCAATGTGATTGTAATGTTGTGTGCCTATTAATAGTCTAGCTGTTGCACTTATTGTCGCTTTCATTGGATCTAGGCTGACTTTTGGTAGGGCTATGAGCGTAGCATTCTCATAGTCCTGTCTACATAGCACTAGTGATTGAACCACCGTTTTGAGGTCTCCTAGTGGTATGAAGGGTTTTAGTTTTCTGAGAATGTGCAGATGTAGGTTGGTGCTTCTTGATGCGGATTGTATGTGAGCTTGCATGTTTAGATTTGAGTCTAGTGTCATACCTACTGATTTTACGGAGTGGCAGATAGTAGGGGTGCAGTTTAGCAAGTTGTTTTTCTGAGACCATAGTTAAGGCTGTTGGGGTGTGAGGAGTCTGAGTGGTTAGGAGAAAAGAAGGAATTTGGTTTTCTGCAGATTTAATTTTAGATGGTTGTGTGCCAGCAATACTTGTGTTTTCTTCAGGGTATCATCCAGTCTCTGTATAACCTCTTGAGAGGAGAGTTTGATGTATATTTGAGTATCATCCTCATACATGTGGTATGAAATTTTCGGTTGCATCAGAATTTCAGTGAGTGGTTCTATGTAAAGAATGAATAGCGCGGGTTAAATTGTAGAACCTTGCGGAACGTCCCTGTCAATGTCCGTTACATCCGATAGAGTGTTGCCGACTTTGACTCTTTGTTGTCGGTTCTGAAAGAAGGAGTTGAACCTGTTAAGGATGGCTCCTGAGAGGCCCATTCTGATTTCAAGAGTTTAGCTAAGGCGTTTGTGATTGACCATGTCGAACGCCGTAGATAGATCCAGAAGTATCGGGAGGCAGGATTTGTTTTGGTCAAGTGATGTTTGTATATCGTCTAGGATGTTCAGCATGGTGACCTCAGTGTTGTGTCCGGGCCTGAAACCAGATTGGTGTCTGTCTAATAGGTCAAAACTCTTGATGTGTCCACATAGCTGATCATGGGCGTATTTCTCTATCAATTTTGCCAAGAAAGGCAGACGGGATACTGGTCGGAAGTTGTTCAAGTTTTCCAATCAGTGGACTTTTTTTTAGCGGGGGGGTACTTGGCCCATCTTCAGGCATTCTGGATGGGCTCCTTGTTGGAGAGAAGTGCTCACAATTTTTGTCTATAAGAAAGTCTGGTGGGTCTCTTTCAGTAGGTGGAAGGGAATGGGATTTTCAAAATGTGTGCTAGGTTTCATCGATTGTATAGTTTTCTGGATTTCCTCCTCAGATAGAGGTCTGAAACTGTTCCAGATGGGTCAGTTTTTGCTTGGGACAGATGGGGTGTGTTACTCAGTATTTCTGTAGTGTATTGTGAGGGTGGGGTTGTTGGATTCACTAGGTTGGGGACTCTCTTGGCTGGGAATGGAGTTGCTTATGCTTGCTATTTTGTCTTAAAAGATAGTTGAGAAGGCGTTGCAGATGTCGATTGAGTTGTTTGGAATTGTGGATTCTGTAAGTTTCCCTGACTTTTGCTTTATTATGTTGAAGAGTTTTCTGGGTCTGTTTCACTTTGTCAAGCTGAGATCTGATTACTGTTGTTTTGGCTTTTAGGATTGCCTTTTTGTAAGAGATTCTGTGCATTCTCAGCTGTTCGAGGTGTGTAATGTTTGGGTTCTTCCTCCAAAGTCGTTCCAGCTGTCTTAGTTGCCTTCTTTCGTTGTTAATGTTTTGATTGAACCATGGTACTGACATTTTTTACGTTTGTCTTTTTAGTAGTAATGGAGCTTCCTACTGGACTATGTCAGTCATACTGCTCTTGTAGATGTGCATTAGATCTTAAACAAATGTTTGGTCAATCCAGGGTGCCAGGGCAGTTTGGCATATCTCCATCAGTTCTGATCTGTTTACGCTACTGAAATCCCTCACCCACATTTTTTCCCTTCTCTTTTGACCCTTGATTTTAGTTTCTTGTGTGGAAATTTGGAAGAGAATTTGATGGTGGTATGATCAATCTGTTGGGGTGATGTCTAGCATGTTTACTGATGCTGGTTTTGCCATGATGAGGTCAAATGTGGCATCTTTGTTGTGTGTTGGTCCCTTGCATGCTTGAATCATGTTGAGGACCGTGAGCAGGTTAGTGAGTGCAGCCACGGTGGGGTCTTTGTTGTTGTTCCAATGCAGGTTGAAATCTCCTAATAACATAGTGTTAGAGAGTTTAGTTGCATTAATAGTGATCGTTTCCTTAGGTTGTTCCAGGCAGGTTGTGTCGTCGCCTGGTGGATGGTATACGAGGAGTATTTTCACTATCCGTCTCTTTTCAAGCCTGATTTCAGCTCCCATGACTTCAAGCGATGATGGCTCTTCAAGTGAGAGCAAGTTCAATGTAAGGAAGTTTCTGCAGATTATAGCTAGCCCTCCCCCTGCTTCACTGTGCGGTCAATACGTAAGATTTCAAACATAGGGGGAATGAGAAGGACTATTATTGGCGCTGCTGTAGGGTTGAGCTATTTTGGATGTTGGGTCGGGGAATGTTGTCCATGTGCCCTGATAGTAAGTTAGTAGAGTAATTATCTTTTCTTTTGAGAGGTGATTATTTGTTCTTTTTTGGGCGGTGAAGCTTGTTGTCTTGGGGGTTGTGTGTGTGCAGTTGAAGAAAGGTTTTCTGCTGGTAGAGTAGCAAGTGCATTTGGTCATGGGTGTGTACTTCTTTTCTAGTGTGAGAAGTAGGGATATGACTTTCTTCTTGACCCATTCTATGTCCTCTCTGAGTAGTTGCAGGTTGTCATTTATTTGGATTACGTGGAGGTTGCAGGATGTGCACTGACAATGTGGACGGTTGTATGTGGCCTGGGAGTGGACAGTGCTGAGTTGAATGGGGTGGGCAGGGCCAAACCCCCCCTCTCTTTCTTTCTCTATTTTTTCTCTTTTGCTGTTTGTTCTTTCTTTACATTGCCTTCTTTTGAACTGTAGACAAGAGCGGTTTGAGTGTGAGTCTGGATGTGTAGCTGGTGAGTATGTGAGTTTGGTGTGGTGTGGGAGTACATACAGGATCAGACTGGGCCTGGTAATGGTGGCCAACTTCGGTCCCCAGGCTCCGGGTCCCCATCTATACTATTGTTGCTGAGAATTGCTTGCGGATTACGTGTAGCTTGAGGGGTGGGACTTTTAAAGTGGAGTGAATTTCGTTGGGGGGTATAAAAGGATTGAGATAAATGGGAAGACACGTATTGAAGTGTTTTCCCGGTGGGAGGGATGTGTTGTTCTTGTTTGACATGTATTCATTTCACATCAGCGGCACACGGATGGGTGGTTCTGAGCTGGACACTATGGTCAACAAGTCACTATGGCTACACTTTTTTTTTTTTTTGTAAATTTCTTTATTAGTTTGTTCCTCCAAATCAGCAGACCATGTATAGAAACAATGATACATCTCGCCTACCTCAGCCGAGGTGGTGAACATTTTAACAATAATACATGTCAGCGATTAAGCCTAAGGTCGCATCGGAGGAGGATTCTCCGTCTTCATTGGTCTCTGCGTTTTTATGAGCTTCATCTTAACTCAACTATAATTAAACCCCCCCTCCCTTCCCTTCCAACCCTCCCCAAACCCCCCCTCAATGCCCCCCTCCTCCCCCTGCCGGGTCTGTATAACTCGAGGTCTATGCTTCTTATTATTCATGTGGGGTCTCCTTGTGTTTCTCCCCTTTGATCTGGGGCCGTCCCCCCTGTGGAAGGCGTCTCCTCTGAGCTTTCTTGTGTGGGTTGTGGGGCCTGTCCCACTATCTCTTGAATCATCACTCCTCACGCCATTAGCACCTCGGGCAATTTGTTATCTCTCCTGGTATTACGCATGTGCCCTTCCTCTGCTAGAGCCCACTCCCTCAGATCTGTCCTCCATTTCGCCAAAAGTGGCCCCTGCTGGGTTAACCAATGGATCGCGATACGCCGCTTGGCTATAACAAGGCCCAGAACCAGGAACCGCCTACTTGTCTTATGTTTAGGATCTCGAGGAATCAAGCCCAAGAGACAGGCGCCCGGGTCCAGGGCAATTGTCCACCCTGTTATCCTGGTCAGGTCCTCTAGGACCGCCATCCAGTACATCTGGATCATTGGGCATGTCCACACCATGTGTGGAAAATCCGCCTGAGCGTTACGACATCTAGGGCAGTGTGGATCCCTGGAGCTATCGATGGCCTGAAGCCTCCTGGGTGAGAGGTAAGTCATATGTATTATATTATACTGGATTTGTTTGAAGCGGTTGCATACCGACACCTCCCGCACACTCTCGTGTATCTTTTCCCATTCCCGTGGTGTGATCTCCTGCGTACACACCTGCTGCCATTTTTCTTCTATTTTTAAGGGGCCATTCTTTTTATTGTCCCTCAGCGCCCTGTAGAGGTGAGTAACAAGCTTCCGCCCCCCAGCCATGGTGATCATAGTGACCAGGGTTTGGGTGTGCCCTGGAGCCTCTGGAAATGAGGGCCACAAGTGCCGCGCCGTTGCTGCTATTTTAGCATATTGCAAAAACTGCCCCGATCCCAGCTCAAAGGTGGTCACCGCCTCCTGATAAGTGATGAATTTATTGTCCGGGTAGAGGTCAGACAGCATCAGGCAGCCCCCATCTTTCCATTTATCTGTTGACATAATCTGGTTGATTTGAGCAAAGGGTGGCATTAGCCAGAAGCCCGCCTCCGGGGCAAATGGCCATTCCCGAATCAGTCTTCGTACCACTCGGTTCCATATTGAAGCTACGAGAGGCACCAATGGAGGACTGTGTTTCCGTTGCCCCCCCCGCCCGCCAGAGAAGCGCTCCTAACTGTCGGTCCCCGTATGTGCCTGCCAGCAGGGACCTCTCCCAGGAGGGATCCGTGTCCAACCAGGCTATTGCATGTTGTAGTTGTGATGCGAAGTATTAAAGTTCTAAATCTGTAATCTCTAAACCCCCTTTGCCCCACCTACGCTTCATGACCTCTAGACTAACCCGGCATTGCTTCCCATTCCATAATAAGAGGACAAGCAGTGCATCCAGTTCCCTGAATACCCTGTGCGAGAGTTCAAAAAAGGAACCCTGCATTGTGTAGAGACATTGAGGCAGGATCACCATCTTTATCAAGGCGATCTTCCCCATTAGGGAAAGGTTAAGTGTGTTCCAAAAGGCAATACTACCCTGAAGGCCCCGGATTATCCTCCCCATGTTGTGATGGTAAAAAATGGCTGCATTCCTACCGATCCATATCCCCAAATATCGGAGTGTGTCCTCTACCCATGGAAGTTCCATCTCCGGGAGCTGGACTCCCTCCCATTCGCTCTCCGATCCTATCGCGTAAAGCTGAGATTTCGTTTTGTTGATGGAAAGCCCAGAGGCGGCAGCAAACTGCGTCAGTGCAGCAATCAGGGTCGGCAAGGACTGGGTCGGCCGATTCAGGTATATCAACGTGTCATCGGCGTACAGTGATACAACATGCTCCGAACCCCCCACCCGTATGCCCTGTCCCTCGAGTACCCCACGGAGATGGCAAGCCAATGGCTCCAATGCCAGGGCGAACAGCAAGGGGGAGAGCGGGCATCCCTGCCGTGTCCCCCTCGCTATGGGTATTGTGTCCGACACGTATCGTCCCGTGCGAACCCTCGCCACCAGTCGGGCATAGAGCAGTTTTACCCAATTTACAAACCCCTCCCCCAGTCCCATTTTTAGAAGTACCTGCCAGAGATAGTCCCATCGGATCGAGTCGAACGCTTGTTCGATATCTAGGAACACTAAGGTGCTCTGTTGGGCCCGTCCCTCCAATGATTACATAACGTGTGCGAGGCGGCGGATATTCCGCAGGGTATTCCTGCCCGGTATAAAACCGGACTGGTCATCGTGTACCAGCCGCTGAAGATATGGGAGGAGCCTATTAGCTAGCACCTGGCTGATGATTTTAAGGTCCACGTTCAGCATTGAAATTGGTCTATAAGAACTGGGGAGCAGGGGATCCTTCCCTGGTTTGGGGATCATCACTATTAATGCTTCCCTCATGGAGTCAGGGAGCAGTCCGCATTTGTTGGCCTCTGCCGTGATTTCTAGGAGTTTAGGGATTAGGACCCCTCCATATTCTTTATAAAGTTCCGCTGCTATGCCATCCATCCCGGGAGACTTAGCGGTCTTCAGGTGGGCGACCGCCGCCCGTATCTCCTCCCCGCTAAAGGGGCCCCTAAGGCCTCCTGACTCTCTGAGTCTATGCAAGGCAGTTCCACCTCAGCTAGATAAGCCTCTACAACCTCAGGGGCCATGGGGGATTGGGGCTCAGAGTAAGTAAATGGGTCCGGAAGGCTTTATTGATCCCATTCTGCATATTTACCACATGGCCAAGGTCATTTTTAAGTGCCAGAATCGGGTGGGGCTGAGTCTCTGCCCGAATCAGGCGCGCTAGTAGCCGTCCCGCCTTATCCCCTTCTGTATACCAGCGACGCCTGCTTGCATTTTTGTTAAATTTACCAAGCGAGTCCCATATGTCCCCTATCTTCCGTCGTATTTCATCCCATTTAGCTGGCCCCTCCATGTTCGTGGGAAGCTCCTTCTCCAGTGCCGCCAAGCGCTCCTCATGCTGGCGTAGGTCGCGCTCCAGCACTTTCTTAACCCCCACCTCCGTGGACAGACATACCCCCCGTATCACCACCTTCATCGCGTCCCATTCGATCGCCCTGGTGCTGGCCGAGCCCCAGTTCGCCTCAAAATAGGCATCCAGCCCGTTCGATATGGTGTCCTTATAAATCGGGTCCCCAAAGGCTTCGGTATTGAGCCTCCATAGCGGTATCTTAGACCTCGGCCGGCCCAGCGAGTATGTTATTAAGAGCGGGGAGTGATCGGACAAATAGTGGGCCAGATATTGTGTCTCCGCTATCTGATGCGCCGCCATCTTTTGAATAAAGAAGTAGTCTAGTCTACTATAGGTATTGGCAGCAGGTGTGTGACACGAGAACACTCGACGATCAGGGTTGCGGTGTCGCCATATATCCGTTAAGCCATAGTTTTGAAGCATCTCGCCCATTGCTTCTCTGACTTTAGGTTTAGCATCCAGTTTTGGGGGGTGTCTGTCTAACTCCCCGTCAAGGGCACAATTAAAATCTCCTGCAACAATCAATTCCGTGTCTGGATCCAGATCTAACTGTCCCAAGACTCGACTTAAAAACCCACCATCATCACTGTTCGGGGCATAAATATTTACCAAGCATATACTGCGCCCATCCAGCGTCCCCTCCACCGTCACAAACCTCCCCTCAGGATCTTGTTTAGTGTGTAGATCCTTAAAGGGAACTCCCGGTGCCACCCAAATAAGCGTTCCCCTGGCAAACCCAGAGTAGGAAGTAGCGAAAAACTGACCCCTCCATCTGCGTTGGACATATTTAAGACAGTCTGCCCATAGGTGCGTCTCCTGGAGCAGGGCTATACTTATCCCATAGCGCCTAAGGTAAGTTGCCACCCGGATCCGTTTGACACTATTATTGAGCCCCCGGACAGTCCACGTTATAAGTTTATATCTCTGTGTGTCACCTGGCATGAGTCAGCAGCTGTGGGTGTCTCGGCACCCGATTTTCGTGTGGGGGACCCCCAATAGTGTTGTAGCGTGACCTCCCATGATGCGATCTTCTCCAACCCCTAATGATGCAACAAAGACCAGACCCGGCAGCAGCCCAAACAAAACCATATTGTGAAACCCCAACTCCCCCCACCCACAGGCGGTAGTACTTCATTCTCACAACCCGATCCCGGTCCGAGGACTCAGAACCCCACCCCAAAGCTCCACCCACCCCCTAATTCACCCCTCCCAACTTGAATTAACAATTATAAATGAACTTACTTTCCCAAGTCAGGAAACCACCCCCCCCAAACTCTGAGATTCAACCGACTGACTGGTACCGCACGGCCCCGCCTGACTGGTGGTCTAGCCAGGTCGCCTCAGCACTCTACAGCCGGCGAGTCAAAAAAGTATATGGGCGAAATAGTGTAACCTCCTCAAAAACTTTCCCAGCCCTCCCCCCCTCAGTGTCTCTGGGCCCAGGGCCCTCTCATGCAAGTCCCTCAGTAAAGTCAAGGCAAGTGCCCCTCGGGTCAAAGCAGGTACTCACAGTGTCTACGACCCAGACCCCCTCGGTCTCAGCTCCAAGTCCACCACTCACGCGTTTCCAGAGCCCCCAACAACCGGGCTGGTGGCACCCCCCAGCTCCGATTGTGTTTCCTGTACCAAACATAGTGGAGAGAACTGGTTCTGTGTTGGGATCGCCTCCAGTTCTGTAAGGAGAGTGCCATCCGGTCCCACCATGATACATCCACCACCTGTCAGATCTTGTGCCCTCGGTCTCTGTTCCTCATCTCGACGTTGCCGGTTCCGCTGTCGACCACTCCGCCTTCTCTGTTCCTGCCAGCCCTGGTTTTGGTCCTGGCCGGCCAAGCCCAATGAGTCCATCCAGTCAGTTGCCTCCGGTGGGTTACCAAAGAAGTGCACCTTGTCGCCGTATTGCACTCGGAGCCTGGCCGGAAACATTAAGCTGTATTTAATGGTGAGGTTACGCAGCCGGCGTTTTACACCCAGGAAGCCATTCCGTAGGTCCTGCACCTTTTTCGTATAGTCTGGGTAGATATGGATGTCCTGGTTTTCAAATCTGGGCGGCCCATTGGTGCGAATATATTGCAGGATCGCGTCCCGGTCTCTAAAATTGAACAGTCGGGCGATCATGTTTCTGGGCGGGGATCCTGGCTTCGGCGGCGGCCCAAGAGATCTATGAGCTCTCTCTACCGCAAACATTTTGGCGAGCCTGAGGTTCGGGAATGTTGTGCCAATCCAATCTTCCAGGAATAGGTCTGCCGCCGGCCCTTCCGCCTTTTCTGGAAATCCCAAAAAAACGGAGATTATTCCTCCTTGACCGCCCTTCAGCATCTTCTGCCCTATCTTCCAGCCGGGCAGTGTGGTCTTGGAGGGCTGTTACCGTTTCCCGTAGCTGACGGGCATCAGTCTGCAAAGCGTTCAGGTCCCCTTCTGTGGTGGTAACCCTATCTGCGACCTTCCTGAGATCCAGGCGCAAATGGTTAATGTCCATGGCCATCCCGTCCATTTTGGTTTCCAGCGCCACTCTGGAGTCACGAATAGCTTCCAAAATATCGGCCTTGTCACGGGCCGCTGAGCCCTGGTGGGTCCCCTGCTCAGGGTCTGTTCTGAGGCGGTCCGACGAAGTCGTGCCCGGAACCGTATATTGCATAATTTTATTTGTTTGGGTGCCTCTAAGGGGTCGGTCCCTCCCCATGTCCAGCGTGGCTTTCTTAGGGTGCTTCCTGGTGTCCCCTTAGTCAGGAAAACAATGATGCCGCAATTAGTCCAGAGGGGATCCCCCAGGCGTACTACCTCGCCTCTAAATCGGAGTCCCGGGCCTCAGTGTCGGCGATATTGCACAGGCTACCCCTTCCGCTGGCCGGGGTGGCTATGTGGCACCACCGGTCCTCTCAGCCAGCACCACCACTCGGTTCAGTCTTTACACACCACCCCCGGACCGCGGTCGGCCCGGTCTTCCGCCGATCCGCGGAGCGAGTGCTTCAGGCCCACTCTTGCGCCTCATGGCTCTGCCAGCACCGGGGGATTCCTTGTGTTATGGGGGGGGGCTCCTCACCTCACCATCTGGAGCTTCAGTCCCAGACCACAGACGGTGTAATCCATCGCGCAGGCCTCACGGCATCTCCCGCGCTACGTCCGGGCACTTCCAGCCCTAGTAAAAGCAGGCCGCACTGCACCGGCCTCGTCAAAATCTCTTCCACGGCCTCCGGAGTCTCACCAGCCGGGCCGTACACGGCTGTCTCGTTCCTCCTTTACCCCCGCCTGGGGCCTCTCATCAGTCCAGCAATGGTGGCGGTACACGCCAAGGTTCACGGGCACCTCCACAGCCCGCCAGTAAGCCCGGGGGCAGTTTGTAACGATCTCCACCCTTCAATGCAGCACGGAGGCTGCCATTTCAGAATCCCGGTCACCTTCAGGCACAGTAAAAGCAGGTTGCACTGCACCGGCCTCGCCTAAGTCCCGTCCCCGGCCTCCGGACTCCCGCCGGTTGGTCCGTTCGCAGCTGTCTCTTTCCTTCTTTACCCCCACCTGCGGCCTCTCAGCAGTCTATCAATGGTGGCGGGGCTCGCCAAGATTCACGGGTGCCTCCACAGCCCGCCAGTAAGCCCGGGGCAGTTTGCGGCAATCCCCACCTTTTAAAGCATTACGGAGGCCGCCATTTTCAGGGAGCAGGATTCCGACGGGTCTCCAGCGGCCCGTAGCAACGTTCTCTAGTTGTAGCCAATATCTCGTACCACAACCGGGACACTCGGCATCAGGGGGGGGTTCCGCTGTCAGTCCGTGTTACGAAGGTCACCATAACGCAAGGATTTAACAGGATTTCAGCCGTTGGGGCAGGAGCAGCGCAGATATGCGTCTAGCCGGCCATGTAGTCAGGCCACGCCCCTCCGTCACTATGGCTACACTTGTTAAGGTGGTGACATGGATTGTGCGGGCCTTAACTGCTATGTAAAGCTGTATAGGGCCCACATGTACCTCAGGAGGCAGGGTATACAGATCGCTCTACTGCAGGAAACTCACCTCTTAGAAAGCGAAGCCCAAATGGTGCTGAGGAAATGGAGGGGGCAGTTTTATTCCTCTACATATTATAACTGTGCTCGTGGTGTCTCCATATGGGTGGCGCCCCAGGTCCCCTTCCGGATGCGTAATTTTAAGGCAGATATCAAGGGTAGATCCCTCCTGTTGTGTGGCCTAATGGATGGAGGTGAAGTGTGCTTGATGAATGCATATGCGCCCAACACGGATGATGGGGCGTTCTATCTAGATCTGGAACGGGGGCTCCTTTCCTACCTTGGAGCCCCCCCACTCTGGGCTGGAAATTTTAACTGTATGCTGGATGGTGGTCTGGATTGCTACCCTCCCATAGTGGGTACCAAGCCTAGTATTTTGTCTGCACTGTGTGGGGTGATGGACTGGGTGTGCTGTTTCGATTTCTGGCACACAAGACACCCGGAAGTCAGGGAATACACTTGCTATGTCCTGACACATGATACATATAGTTGGCCACCATTACCAGGCCCAGTCTGATCCCGTATGTACTCCCACACCACACCAAACTCACACACTCACCAGCTACACATCCAGACTCACACTCAAACCGCTCTTGTATACAGTTCAAAAGAAGGCAATGTAAAGAAAGAACAAACAGCAAAAGAGAAAAAAATAGAGAAAGAAAGAGAGGGGGGTTTGGCCCCGTCCACCCCATTCAACTCAGCACTGTCCACTCCCAGGCCACATACAACCATCCACATTGTCAGTGCACATCCTACAACCTCCACGTAATCCAAATAAATGACAACCTGCAACTACTCAGAGAGGACATAGAATGGGTCAAGAAGAAAGTCATATCACTACTTCTCACACTGGAAAAGATGTACACACCCATGACCAAATGCACTGACTACCCTACCAGCAGAAACTTTTCTTCAACAGCACATGCACAACCCCCCAAGACAACAAGCTTCACTGCCAAAAAGAACAAATAATCACCTCTCCAAAGAAAAGAAAATCACTCTACTAACTTACTATCAGGGCACACAGACAACATTCCCCGACCCAACATACAAAATTCCGATTGTCAAGCTGTCCAACTATAAAAACCGGAGAGACAACTCTACGCAAGTCAATCACAACAATCTGATGCCGATAGAAACAAACACAATGACCACCACAGTAACCCACAAAACTATAAAAACCTGAAATGCATGCTGGCAACTGCAGATCAGCTGCAAAACACACAACTGATATAGCAGACATGATCTTAGAGCATGATCTGGACATTCTCTTCCTAACTGAAACCTAGCTCAACCTTATAGCCGCTCTAATAATAGTCCTTCTCATTCCCCCGATGTTACAGTGGAAAGTGGTGCAGACACAGATGCTAGGCAGATTCCTTTCAGTCCATGCACAGCTGCTTTTGGAGTAGGGAGTGACTGACCTTTAGTGCCCATGTGGCAACTTCGACCCGAGGCAACTCACTGATTCCCCATTTCGCGAGGAGCTCAGGGCAGTGACCACTGGATATTTTGACTCCAACTGGTTGACAATGTCACATAGAGGTATAGAATGGGATGAGCTGAAAGCAGTGACATGGGAGGAGTGCTTGTCACATATTAATGGCACCAGGCATCGCTTTGATGTGCAACTGCTCAAGGAGGAGAGCTGACTGGCGGCCCTCCAACGGGTTGCTTCTGCACAGCGAGAGTCACTGTTGACAGCCCAGTGGGCAGTGGAGGTGAATTGGGATAGGCTGAAATGGTTGGTCCAGTGTGAATATCGCCAGTTACTTCACTGTGACAAATCAGGGCACCTACTGGTGTGATTGCTTAAGAGGGAACGCCCGCCCCCAGTGATTCTTTCTCTGAGATGCCACAATGGTACCTTTGTGGGGTCCCAAGCTGCGATCATTTTCCTTCTATGTGATAATCTCACCTCCGTTTATGGTGCAACGGGGGTTAGCCACCTGGAGGGGACACGCAGCTTCTTGGATTTTCTGTCACTCCCTCGCCTCATGGCTGGGCAGACTAAGGGCTACGAAGGGGTGCTCTCGAGTTGAGATAGGCAGTCCAGGCGATGGCACTTGGTAAGGCACCGGGCCCAGATGGGCTGCCAGTGGAGTACTACCAAACATTTTCAGAGTTACTTCTCCCCACCTACTAGAAACATTCCTTGAGGCACAGGAACACAGGATTTTACCGCCGACCATGCATGAAGCACAGATAGTCATGCTCTCCAAACCGGGCAGAGACCCATCGGATCCCAGGTCTTATAGACCCCTGTCCATGCTGGGCATAGATGCAAAAATTCTAGTGAAGGCACTTACCACTAGTCTATGTGGCATAGTCACCAATCTGGATCATGATGACCAATGTGCCTTTATGCCAGGGTGGGGGACCCAAATTAATCTACTGCAGATGCCTCATGCGATGCACTCTATTGCTGATAGCGAGATGGAGGTGGCGTTAATTACTTTAGATGTCAAAAAAGCATTCAACACCCTCGGTTGGAGGTATCTCTGGGAGCTTCTCAGGAGAATGGGGTTTTGACCAGTATTTCTGCCCTGGGTGAAACTACTCTATGCCAGTCCGGTTGCACAGGTTCGGACGGGCTCCATGGTGTCAAATATTTTTTCTGCTGAGAGGGGTACTAGACAGGGATGCCCCCTGTCGCCACTACTTTTTGTTTTGGCAATGGAGCCACTGGCAATACGCCTTTGCCGTGACATTTCCAAATGGGGGTTGAAGTGGGGGGCATCACCTATGTTTTCTCGCTCTGTGTGTACGGCGCACTAGTGTATGTTACCTGCCCCGAGAAGTCCATGAGGACCCTGCTGCAAGTCATGTCTGAATTTGGAGTGGTGTCCGGCCTCCGGATCAATAAACAAACGGCTGTGCTGTCCCCACTGTCCATTTTCGTTATCTGGGGATCCAGATAGCGAGCACCCCAGTAGATTGATATCAACTTAATATGGCTAGAGTCCTCAGCGGCCTGGAGCAGTCCATCTGTTTCTGGGTCCATCTGCCACTGTTGCTGTTGGGCAGTGTTGCGTTGAACAAAGATGGTTCTAATGCTATGTATGATGTTCCACCCTCTACCTTCAACAGACTTAATCTAACTGCTAGTGTCCCTAGTGTGGGGGGGTAAGAGCAGCAGGGGTAAATTGGATCTTCTGAAGTTATACTCTGACCTGGGTGGGCTGGGACTCCTAGACCTAATGCTGTACTACTTTGCAAGCCTTTTGCAATATGCCACTCATTGGTGTTCCATTGGTCCTAATGTGGAAAAAACCCTACTGGTTGCGTGGGGTTCTGCGACAGACCTCCCACACTGTCTTATGTTGGGTACAGGGGTCCCAGTCGACCACCCCTTTGTCGTTCAACAGGTGTCTGTGACTTCTGAACGTGCGGTAGCGTGGGTGCTGTGTCGGGCTGCCTAAACTAGACTTTTGCCTCTACGCTGGTTAAAACCCATAAGTGCAATTCAATAGGTGATGGACTTGAAACAATGGTTTGAGGGCAGCTGTACTGCCATTGGGGACCTGTACTCTAGGGGCGTGGCCACACGGGCAATGGAGTCAGACGTGCATTGCTGAGGCTCCCCCACGGGCTCCCCTTACCCGCTCCATAGATCCGCGCAAACCTGCCCCTGAGGCGACATGCCATGCTGGCCGACCCCCACTTTGGCCGGGGAGGCGATGAGCTGCCCGGGGCTATGGCGGAAAGGCAATCCGCCGGCTGGGACTGAGATGCGAAGCGGGTGCCCGGCCGGAGCTGCGGGACTCCTGGCTGCTGTGTCCAGGAAATGCCGGCGCCCGGCCCCGCCAACCGGGCCGCGACGCCAGATACGATCACCGGGGCTGCTGCCCTGGCCGGTGACGAGCGCTGCGGGTGCTGGAACGCCTGAGAAGACCTCCGTTATCCCCATCACACGAGCACCGGCTCCCTGAGACCCGCGGAGCTGACGCCGCTCGCACCCACGCAGTGAGGCAACATGGCGGCCATCGGCGGAGAAGACCAGCGGTGAGTCCCACGGCCCCTGGGGAGCGCTCCATTGATCGCAGGGGCTGCTGCTAAGGCCCCGCGAGTTACCTGGCCCCACCCCACAAAGACTAGCAGCGCAGCAACCCCACTCCATAACAGCCGGCAGTGCGCAGGGCCCACGGCGTGCAGCCAGGGGTGTGGTCCATCAACCGGGAGGTGGGAAGACCCAGAATCACCACCGGCTTGAGGACCCCCAGACGGACTGGGCCAGGAGGGTCCCACTACAGCGAAGTGCAGAGCCCATGCGAAGGTACTGGAGGCGGCTGCCGTGTGGCCGCTCTCAGTGGGGGCCCGACTACACCGCGACGCCCGGCTGCGACTCACACTCTCACCGGAGCACCCCGGCCTGCTGACTAGGGGACCTTATGCTACGGATGCGAACACGGCACCGGCTGAACGGGTGCAAAGTGGCAACAGGAGGGAGAGGCTGCCAGGGAGCCCGCTGAAGATACGCAGGGGGGACTGACGAAGACAGGGAATCGGACTGGGGACTGTACCCTCACTGGATCGCTGCCACACCACCCCTGAGTCCCTTGGCCTCCCCCCCTCACCACAAGTGACCACCTGTAACAAGGCCTGGGACTTTTGTTGGGCCGTCGCCGTGCCTGGCCACGCACACTCCCCTCTCCATCCTCTGCCTACCGCTTGGGAATTAAGCCGCATGGACGGCGTGTTACTCTCTCCCCTCAACATCCATGTGCACTGAGGGATATGCCACTTCTTGCCCGGTGGCACCCGTATGTCACACAGGGGCCGACCTCGGACAGGCGCTGGGGCCCGGCATCTCAACCCCCCCTGACACGTGCACAGTCTGACAAGATGGCTGCTGAAACCTCACCCAACCAAATGGCCAGCAAGCTGGATGCTGTCCTGGCGGCGGTGGAACAACTGGGGAAGACAATGGAACTGACACGCACCTCCCTCGAGAGTAAAATTGATAAGGTAGCCATTGACTTGAACCTCCTACATGCGGACCACCGCAAGCTGGCAGACAGGACTACCGCAATGGAAGACACCATGCAGGCGATTTCTCCGCAGATGGTGGCAGGGGAAAAACAGCTCAATGACCTCATGGACCGAGTGGACTTCCTGGAACGCCGGGCCGAAGATGCTGAAGGCCGATTGAGGAGAAATAATATACGCGTGGTGGGCCTTCCGGAGGGAGTGGAGGGAAGAGATGCTGTGACGTACACCGAAGCCTGGTTGAGAGACATACTGCCGAGGGGATCGCTCTCTCCACACTTTGTCGTTGAGCGGGCGCACAGGGTGCCGGCTAAATGCCCTCCCCCGGGTGCGAATCCTCGACCGTTCCTACTGAAGGTGATGAACTACAGAGACAAGGATGCGATTCTCCAGGAAACCAGGAAACTGGCAGTCGTCCAAGTGGAAAATCAAAATATAATGTTCTTTCCTGATTATACCATGGCGGTCCAGCGGCAGCTGTACTCCTACATGGAGGTGAAGCGCCGCCTACGGCAGCAGGATCTCAAATACTCCCTGCTCTTCCCGGCACGTCTGCGGGTGGTAGCTGATGGCAAGACTCATTTCTTTGACACTGCTGAGACGGCCAGTGACTGGCTGGATGCAAGGTCTTCCACGGATGGCGCTCCCTCGTCGACGGCAATGATTGTCAATAGCCAACGAGGGCCTAACCGCAGGCGTGGAACGAACAGACGGCGCAAGAACAACCCATCATCCCAAGGACTAGGCCCAGACCCGGACCAGATAATTCATGACCAACGCAGTGCCCTCCAGGCAGTGGTGGAGATCAGTGGAACTTCAGGTGAACTATCTCCCGCTCCCGCGATGCAAGACGAAGACAGTGCAGATGATCTCTCAGATGACACCTTGAACTCACAGGTATCGGGTGATGCTCCAGAGGTCACCCCTCAGACGGCGGGCGGCATAATATAGCACTTATGGACATCTCCTATAGCAATGACTCTGGACTCGAACCAAAGGGCATGCAAGTATTTCAGTGCCATGGTCCCACACTTTTCCGCTGTTGTTGATTCATGTTTGCACTGATAAGGGATTTACAATAAGTGGGTGGGAATGCACAGAAATATGCGGCTCTGGGTGATTACCCTCTGGGCCCCAGGCCCCAGAGGTCAACTATGCATAACATAATCTTGCTCTATATAAAGTCATATTAGCCCAGAAGATTGTATACGTGGCGGGACTGGGGAGCCCTCATCATAGGGTGTTTCAGAACTTGCTGTAGTTTTCTACCCACGCGGGGAACCCCCCTTTCCCTTTTTTGACGTAATGTCGATTGTTGGTATTGTTTGGACGACTGCATGTTGCATTTTCGCTCTTATGGCATTATATGTTTTAGTTCATTGTTGGGTTTTCGTCAGCCACGCCACAGACCGACACATCTCCTACACCACACACCCTCTAGGCCCGAGATCATTACTTTTTCCTGGCCTATGTTCCGCCTCCCGGAATGCCCCTGGGCACGTCCATGCCGCACATAACCACCCCTACACACCACTATGGCCCCCACCATGATATACACATGGAACGTGAGAGGCATACATAGCCCCTCTCGCAGGTACCTCATCTATTCATATCTGAAACGACACCACGTACAAATTGCTCTTCTTCAGGAGAATCATGTGTCAGGGACTGAGGTGGGCCACTTGTGCAGGAGATGGAGGGGACAGCTTCATGCCACGGGGTACTCTGCATATGCCAGGGGGACATTAATATGGGTACGACCAGACACCTCGTTTCATATCGATGACTCTATCATTGACTCGGAGGGCCGATATGTCCTTGTTAGGGGTAGGTTGGATGGACAGCAAGTATTCATTGCTTCAATCTATGCTCCTAATGTAGACCAGGCCACTTTTTTTAATACCTTATCGACACGACTAGCTGCTTGGCATGGAATCCTGATGATCCTGCGGGGGGATTATAACTGCGTCTTGGATGCCTCACTGGACCGTTCCTTTCCTCCTCTGCCTGGGGCTCCCACGACCGCTGCCATGAAGGCGCTGAAATCATGGGCAGCCCAATGGCACTTGACAGACGCTTGGAGGCATAGGAACCCACAGGACAGAGTGTATTCTTTCTACTCTGGTGCACACAGGTTACATGTCCGTCTCAATAGGATAATGGTAACCGCCGATCTTCTGCCGGTGATCGCGGAGCCCCTATATCTTGGGAGAACTCACTCTGACCACAACCCACAACCCACACACCTTACAACTCGACTGGAATAGTGATACGCCCCCCATACCCATGTGGCACCTTCTACTGGACATGTTACTAGATGGGACATTCAGGGACACACTAGGCATGGCCGTTACACAATATTTTGAAGATAATGAGGGTACCGCCTCGTCCCTGCTGGTGGAATGGGACGCTTTTAAGATAGTGACTAGGGGACACTGTCTGGGAACGCAGGCTGGCATGCGGCGACAGCTTGAAAAAGACCTCACAGTTCTGGAGGGCAAGCTGGCATCTCAGGAAGGGAGGGCGGCTGAGGACACGAACGGGCCACTTGCGCGCAGCCGAAGGGAACACACCGAGTTGTTAGAAAGGCTTAGATGCCTGAATTATGCGGTGCACTCAGCGCGCACGCACCACTCAGGGGATAAGGCTGGCAGGCTTTTAGCATGGCTGATTAGGCAAGAAGACACTTCCTCACCCGTCACATCGCTTTGCTCCGCACAGAACACCATGCTATACTCCCAACGGGACATACACCGGGAATTTGTATCCCATTATACCACTCTATACGAGTCACATGTCACAGCCACATCTGTGGACATAGGTCGATACTTAGGAGACATTACCCTACCGCAAATCACACCCGAGCAAAGAGACGAACTAGAAGAGCCCCTAGTCCTAGAGGAAGTCTGGGCGGGTATACGCTCACTGGCGTCGGGGAAGGCTCCTGGCCCAGACGGCCTCCCAGCGGAGTTCTACAAAGCCTATGCGGACACCCTGGCACCACAATTATTAAAAGTGTACAGCACTGCGCTGACGGACTTCACACTCTCTGATTCCCAGAATGAGGCACTGCTAGTCTCCCTCCCCAAACCTGACAGAAACCCGGAGACACTGGGTTCATACAGACCGCTGGCACTACTCAACACAGATTATAAGATCCTGGCATCTATTATAGCGGCCCGCCAGGCTCCACTGGTCCGGACCTTGGTACATGCCGATCAAAATGGCTTTGTCCCCACCCGTAGCACGGCTTTAAACATTCAGAGACTTTTCAGGGTCCAACGTTACGCAACTGACATATGGCATAGGCCTGGCTGTTTGGTACTAGACCTCGAAAAGGCCTTCAACTCCCTCGAGTGGCCATATTTATTCGCAGTGTTACGGGGATAAGGCCTGGGCTACTCCTTCCTGCAAATGGTCCAATGGTTAAATACGCAGCCGTCAGTTACGGTACGGACAGGCCGACTGATTTCGGAAAGTGTTCGGGTGCACAGGGGCACCAGACAGGGCTGCCCTCTGTCGCCTCTCCTTTTTTCACTAGCCATGGAACCACTGGCGTCGCGACTCCACAGGGAAGGGGCAGCCTGGGGTATCCAACTGGAAGATAATCTGCATGCAGTTTCCTTATACGCAGACGATCTGCTACTGTACCTACAGGACCTACACGATATTCCAGCCACCATCACGGAGACCCTTCGCTCCTTTGCGGACGTCTCGGGCCTAAGAGTGAATTGGTCTAAGTCGGGATTATACCCCTTTCGGGACGGAACCCCCGACCCCATTGTCCACATGCACGGCTCCCCTCTCCGTTGGCACCCGTCCACATTTTGTTACCTCGGCATCTTTATCTACAGGGACCCTACTGACATCCTAGAGGGTAACCTGACTAGGGCGATATCCGCCATTAAGGCCCAGATCCAATTCTGGAAGGCCCTCCCATTGAACGTAATGGGCAGAGTAGTGCTCACCAAGATGGTGGTGTTACCGAAACTCCTATACTACTTTGCCAATCTCCCGGTTTATGTCCCAGTGGCGACCTTCAGAGAGCTTGAGCGACTACTCCGCGATCTCATCTGGAATAAGGGTTGACCCCGGATGGCGCTCCAAAAACTTTACGCTCCCACTGACAGAGGTGGGTTGGCAGTCCCCAACCTGGAGTTATACTATCTGGTGGCACAGTTGCAGTGGGTGACGAAGTGGCTGGTGGGAGTTAATCTAGAGGACACGGCTACTATGCAACCCCATGGTCTCAATCACAGATCAACCACCTGTTTCATCCCATTGCTAGACCTCCACGCCCAACACAAACATGTCTTGCCCTGGCATACCGCTGTTATAAAAGGAGTGTGTACCTAACCAGGAACGCGACCCCTTATGCCCCGCCAATTCCACTCTTGGGGATGCCGAGAGGTGGGACGACTGTGTCCAGCCAGATGCTGGCATCCTGGCATGCGGCAGAGTTACACACCCTAGGTGACCTATACGCTGAGGGTGCTCTAATATCATTTGAAAGTCTGGCGGACGATGTGGGTCTACCCGCAGGCCAATTTCTACTGTATACCTCTGTCCTGCGATCGCTCACTACAGCGTGGGGCGACGTCAGTACCGAACCCGCAACACACCTACTGCTACAGTACCTGCACGTCATGGGTAATGGGTCCCATATCATTCACTGGCTGGCGGAAGCAATGCTAACGCACACTACACAACCACTGACACAACTTCGGATGAAGTGGGAGGCGGACAGAGGCACTCCTTGGACAGACAGTGAATGGGCTCGGATATTAGCCACCCCCACAGCCGTACCACGAAATGCCAGATTCAGGCTTATACAAACATACATAGTACACAGGGCATACCTTTCCCCCGATAAAATAAACACGTACTTTCACACAACTACATCAGCATGCCCCCGCTGCTTACGGGAAAATGGGGACCTGCTACATATGCTGTGGCTCTGCGCTTCTCTACAAGAATATTGGAGGGAGGTCACCCTTTGCTAATGACGTGTACCGAGAGGACAGTACCGCCGACGTGGGAGGCATGCATACTGGGCCTGTACCCCAGACCCAAGACACACAAAGTCACCTCTAGATTTATTGATCTGGGTCTAATAGTAGCTAAGAGACTAATCACTAAGCGTTGGAAATGCGCTGACCCACCCGTAGTGACTGTGTGGTGGAACTCTCTTTCAGTATTGCCCCAGGCGGAGAGCACAACACTACACAGGGAGGAGGTAGCGCGGCTCCGCAAATACCCCATAGCTCAGCACTGGGACACCATTTTGTCAAGTCTAATGGGTGCGGGTGGGGATGGGGGATGCGATTCCTCCCAGGAGGCTGAAGGACCTACAGGGGAGGACCAGGAAGCGGTGGCTATCCCTGAGTGATTTTCTGGGCACACGCAGCCCAGACGTGCATACTGATACTCTTGATGATCATTCTAGCGGGAGGCTCCCCTGGCTTGGAGTGGTTACATAGCAGGAGCAATTACTGTTCACACTCTAGTCGGGGTGTGGCAATGTGGTGACGACTTTTCCCCCGTTTATTTCTTTCTTTTATTTTTTCTTTGAATGTTTTGTTTTGTTTTATGGTTACAGTTATGTTAATTATAAATTATATTTGACTTTGCTGTATTTAATGCTTGTTTGCGAAGCCGTATGTGGTCAAGTACAGGTATGGCTGAGACGGGGTGCTCCAATTCTCCTACTCTGTGCAGGCACTGATACGTGTTCATTGGGACCTCCGTTGGTATGAACACGATCTCTATGATACGATCCTGACCACAGGAACATTAGACGTGATAGGGACAATGAATGTACCAGACAATGTGATTGACGCATCCCAGTGCCGGCATGGCATGCCTGTTACATGTATCACAAGTATATATGCAACGACTCCTCTCCTACCCCTATCCCCCCCATTTTTTATTCTGTCTCAATGTCGTTTGTAAGCTATCGATCTTATAAAAGCAAATAAAGATATTTAAAAAAAAGAAAAATTGGGGACCTGTACTCTAATTGTGTGTTCCTCACAATGGCGAAAACATGAGATGTGTTTGGCCTTCACCAGGGCCAGTTTCTACAGTATGCCAAAGTATCCCACACGATCCGTGAGATCTGACCTACCAATCCCACTGAGTCTGTGGTGTCTCAGACTCTGCAGATAATACTAGACCCTGGATCAACCAGAGGCCTGATTTTGTGCATCTACAAAGTCCTTAAAGAGGATTACCACACCGATATGACAGTGGTTCAGGACAGGTGGGTGGGGGCTAACTGCCCCGGTTAAGGAAGTGGCAAGCAATGCGAGGTTCATATTTACACAGTTTTACTACTTGCACCAAGCCTATCTGACCCCACTGTGGTTGCACAGGATTAACAGGGCTGGCTCGGAGGCCTGGCCTTGATGTGGGTCAACACCAGTGTCCTTCCTTCATATGACTTGGGACTGTACCAAATTATGAGGGTAGTGGGAGGAGGTCTTGAGGACATTAAGGAGACTCACAAAGGTGTTGGTGGATTTCTGCAGTGAACACTGCTTGCTGGGAGTGCTCCCGAGGCCTAAGTGTGGGGACTGAATAAGCCGTAGGTTTGCACTATTGGGACTGGTGCTGGCCAAATGGAGTGTGGCCATACACTAGATGTAGCCCACACCCGACAGGTGGCAAATGGATGGGGGAGATGCAGGAATGGGGTGTGGCAGAGGAGAGACGTCTGCTTGCTGAGCATGATCTGGAAATATGGGCGAATATGTTGAGTGGCCTGTCAGAGGCAGATGTGCTGATGCCTACCCTCTCCCTCGGTTCGGAGGATCAGGAACTGGAGACACCCTGTGTTGTAGGTTTGCGAACTGTGTCAGATTGAGAGCCCTGATGAGAGGTTACATTTCTAATGTCATTTGGAGCGACTGTGATGGTGCATCGGGATGCTGGTGTTCTGATTGTTCGCTGCGCCCCCCTCTCCAGGGGCGGTTCCCTTCTACCCCCTGCCGTGCTCCCTTCTGTCCCCATAGCCCATTTTGATCTGTATCTTCTTCCACCTTGGCACACTCTGTCTGGGTGGGAAAGCAAAAGACACACAGATTATGGAGGAATGCAGAGCAAATAAAGCATTCACCCCAAGTCAATAGATCTGGGTTAAATCCGCTGTTCTTTTGCTCACTATGCCACCCCAGTTTAGACCCAGCCAAGTGGTCCACCGGTCATTGGATGCTTGTTTCCAGTCCAGGGCAGACCTGGCCTGGCAGTTCAGGCTGAACTGTTCCCATAGGGAGCAGGGTCAAGACTGATTTGCATATGGCTGGGTTCAAACTGGAATGGCATGGGGAGCAAAAAAATGATGGATTTTGGGCCAGATTTCTGTACTGGGGTGAATGTATGACATTGTTCTGCATTCTGTCCATCTTTTTGTATTTGTCACCCCGAGTGGGACTGGTAAGCCCAGGCGTGGGTCCCGTGCTCTCCATGCCACTGGAGTCAAGCTAGCCTGGCTGATGAGGGTGAAACCCCAAAACCAGTCCTAGGATGCTTGTATCCAGTCCAGGGAGGACCTGGCCTGGCAGTTCGGGCTCGACTGTTCCCATAGGAGCAGGGTCAAGACTGATTTGCATATGGCTAGGTTCAAACTGAAGTGGCATGGGGAGCAAAAAAACGATTGATGGAGGCCCAGATCTCTGTAATAGGGTGAATGTGTGATATTGTTCTGCATTCTGTCCATCAATTGTTCTTTTTGCATGTCTCCGGGTGGGAGGCAGGGGAGAATACCCCCATGTTGTGAACTGCTCCTCTTTTTTGTTATGCTGCTTTTTATTTAATGTTTGATTTACAGGTGCCTATTGTACTTTTTCACAATTGTTCATGCCATGCATTTGATTGCTTACTCATTCTGTGACCGTGCTGGATGATATATTAGGCATGTTGCTGCCCTGTGTGGTTAGATGTTGCCCAATTTATTCCCATGTGCCTAATTTTCTTGTTCCAAACCCTAATGAAGAAAAAAAAAAGAGAAGACGATAAGGGCCGATGGTCGGCAGTGACTGAGGTGCTGCTGGCGGGAAAGGGTGCCCTGACCTGCTTGGCGGCACTTGGTGAGGGGGATCGATGACTGGGCACCGTTGTCTCACGGAGGGGGATGGGAGAAGCCTGAGCCTTCTGAGCATGTACCAGTACTGGAGTTGGGGCATTGCTTTCCGCTCCGAAGGAGAGAGGAAGAGGCCAGGGCTGGCAGCGACGTCCTTGTGAGCTGGGACGGAGGTGCTGGAGGTAGGCACAGAACCCGCATGAGACCATTCGTGGGGCCTGAGGCCAGGTGAGCAGCCCCCTGAAGGGAGTGGCATAAGCAGCAATGGCAGCAGAGGTATTGAGCAGTGGGGGAGCTATGTGGATTCGGCTGAACAGGGAAGCATAAAAGGACTACCGAGGCCTGAGGCAGTGAGAGGAACAGCCTGGGTGTCAAAGAATGGGCAGGGGTTGAGCCGCACGGAGGAGGTAGGCACGGCACTGCAGTGGTCCCGTGTTTGAGAACGCATTGTCTATGACGCCATTCCCCCTGCCACTCCCCCCTCCCTTGGATGCTGGCCTGGACTAGGGGGGAAGCGAGGAAAGACTGAACGCCACACAGAGGCTGGGTGCTGAAGCAGCTGGGGCCTGGAGAACAAGGTTTGCCCCTATTTTGATGTGTGTTGTGCTGTGCTGTGTTGCTTGGGCAGCTATCAGAGAGTGCAAAGAGGGAGCAGAGCCAGGAAGGACTGGGGGGCAACCCCTGGGATAGGGGAGAAAGAGCTACAGAGAGAGTGGGGTGGAGCAGACCCTCACTTCAATCTGGGCCTCTCACAATGGGAAAAGATAAGGCTGTCTTGGGGCTCCCAGGGCAACACAATCATGCAGTATACTACATCGCAGGGCCCTGCCACGAGGGCTGCTGGACTGTTAGGGGCAAGGGTGCTAGCACAGGAGGAGGAGCCGATGCATGCTGCTCTCCTGGAGGCCATTAAGGGCTCTCGCACTGCGCTTGAAGGGAAGAAAGATGCGGTGTCCATAGACGTGGACCTTCTCCGTGTGGAGCTCTACAAGGTAGTGGACAGATTCACCACTGCTGAACACTCTATTACAGACCTGCAGACTGAGGTAACAGCACTTAAAGCACAGGTGACCTGCCTGGTGGCTACAACTGAGACTTTGGGGAAGAGAGTGGAGGATGCAGAGGACTTCTCCAGTAGGACCAACCTCAGATTTCTGGGCGTTCTGGAACACGCGGAGGGTGCCTCCTCTGAAAGTTTCCTTGAGGACCTGCTAAAGACAAAGTTAAGCTTAATGGACCTATCTCCCATGTTTGCAATTGAGAGGGCCCACAGGGCACTGGTGGCGAGACAGCCGCGAGCGGCTTCTCCTAGAGCGATAATTGCCAGAATCTTTAACTTTGTGGATCACAACAATATCCTGAGAGCTGCCTGTGAGGCAGGTGATATGAGCTATGAGAATCACAAAATTGCCATCTTTCCGGACTGTACACGTAAAGTACAAACACAGAGAAAAACCTTCATGGAAGTTAAACAAAAACTTAAGCGATGAACCTCTCTTACATGCTGATGCATCCTGCTAGGCTTAGAGTGATCGCTCATGGAGTAGCAGATTTTGTTGAGAAATCAGAGGAGGTGTGTGACTGGTTGAAGCTATAGGATCAAGTTTCTGGGACTGAGCGGGGGAACCCCACGGCAGACCGCTGCAGCAGGCTGCAAAGGCTTCTACTTGCGGATCTGGAGGTTCTCCTAGAAACAACACACGGGGAGATGACTCACGTCAAGGGTACTGGTACAACCAGATGTACACTGCACAGGGAACAGGAGAGTAGTGGAGAGGGGGAGCTGGACACAGAGGATGACAGTGCACTTGATGTGCTTCACATTAACACTGAGGATGAAGAGGGAACAGTGGTAACCCTGGTGGGCCAATAATGAGCATACACACTATGTTAGCAATGGTAGTGATTAAGTATTTAGATAGGGAATGTTAGGGTAGCTGGAGTGTGGTCCATAATGGTGTCTAGTCCTTGTTGGGTTTTAGACCTGCTGTGTACTACCTTGCTCCTGCATTTTTTTACATAGTTAGTACAAAGGTATTTGGAAGGTCGGGTTTTGGCTTAGTTTGTGTATTGGTTCTGGGGATATTGGAGGGGTGGGCTGGGACATGTGTCCTGACCGAACATGGTAAGCTCAATGTTTTGTTGTTATTTAGTGTTTACCCGGGGAGGGGTGTCTGAGTGGGTGGCTCCTGGAGTGCAATTTAAGCTGAAGTTCCCTAAGGTGGGTCCCTGTGGTAGATACGTTCTAGTGCAGGGAACACTAGATGGTATGGAGCTCTGCATATTGAATGTGTTTGCCCCCAATAGCAATGACAAAGACTTTTATTTCAAGATGCAGGAGTTGTTGAATGATATCTTGGATAGCGGCAGGGAGCGGAAACTCTCAGGTTGACATGAGTGGTGTCATTTCTGATGAAAGTGTGACAATGAAGGATACCACCCTCTCCTTGACCAAGCCTACCGGTTTCCCCTAAAGCCTAGTGTCGTTTATGAAATCCTGGAGGTTATAGCCCAGGTAGGATTTACTTAGTAGGTGTTTCACTTGTAGACACACCTAGGGTCCTTCTGACTCCTAGGATAGCACTGTAGGGATCATTTTGGCCCTGATGAATGCCCCAGACCTTTTAGGATGAGTTGTGAGGGCAGAAACATGTTGACAATCATAGGGCGGGCATGAGTCATCGCACTCTGTGTTACCCGTCAATAGTTTCGATTTTAACATTCCGAGGGTCCTCACGAATAAAAGTGATAACTGAGGAACCCGAAGGGATTTTTAAAGCATCTGGATCCCAGTATTGTCCAGTAGTTTTATGTAAGAACTCCCTCCTACCGCCAAGTCTTCGCAGAGGTCGAGTCTGCCTCGGTAGTACCATGTTACTGGGGTGGGGAGAGGATGCTGATGATGAAGCATGACACTATTATGTGTGTGAGGCATCCTCTTCCATTAAGGATGGTTTTACCATTCTGAACTGCCCCTACGCGACTCTGATTAGGAGGTGCCGGACCAGATCTGTGGTCCTGAGCCCTTCTGTTTGCGATTGCCACCCTACTACTTTGTGGTTTGGGAATGTTACCTTGGCCACCAGGGTGCTGTGGTTTGGGTATTTCAATTGTGGGCTGGACAGGCGGCCTCCGAAATACTCGACGAAGCCGACTATAGTGGAGTCGCTGTGACAGGTGATGCAGAATGTAGGTTGTGGACCTCTGGAGGGAAATGAACCCGATGACTAGGGTGTACTCGTGCCACTCACTGACACATGGCACTTACAGTAGATTGAACATGGCGCTGGGGACTGAAGATATGGCCTCTACTGTGCTCTTGGCCAAATATTTAGGATGATATTTGTCGGATCACTCACCTTTGCTGCTTGAGTTAGAGAGAGGGGGTGGAGGTATGGCCCTATCCAATGGAAGCTGCCCCCTGATGCTCTTCAGAATCAGACATGCAGAGAATCCTTGGTGTAGAAGCTGACAGACTTTCTCAGTGGGAATTTGGGTACAATGACCGGTAGAACCAATGAGTAGGAAGCAATGAAATTGGTGATGCGCGAGGAATGTACAAGCCAAATTGACAGAATTAGACGACAGCTGTCCAGGGAACTGAGGACACGGGAAGGGAAGTTATCAGACCTGCAGAGATGCGCGGCGTTGGACCCAGTGGCATGTACAGAGCTTGCAAATACTAAGCTTGATCTTGGGGAGACGTGGGACCGACTGGGACTGAATATGTTTACAATTAAGGAATACCGCTAGAGGCTGCATAGAGAGGGCAACAAGCCCAGTAAGTTGTTGGCCTGGCTATTAAAGCGGGAAGAGAATAGATTCCCCATTATGGCTCTTAGAAGGTCAGATGGGACACAGGCATCAACGCAGGCACAGATTAATGGGGCGCTTCATACACATCTGGAGGGGTTATACAGAGCGAAAAGGCACTTGGGGTAGATGAGGTGACCGCCTACTTGGCACAGGTAGATCTTAATGCGGTCCTGCTGGCCCATTGTGAAAAGTTAGATGCGAAGCTCACGTTGGAGGAGCTGAAAGGGGCACTGGGGAAGATGGCAGGGGGGAAGTCACCTAGTGGAGATGGCTTTCCGGAGGAGTTCAACCAGGTCTTTGTGGCGCATCTGACGGAACCTTTGTTGGAGGTTTATAGTAACCCTGGGCATCGAATTCCGCTCCGCTCGCGGAATTTGCGGAATTTAGGCAATTTCGTGTTCCGCGGAGAACGCGGAATTGCCAACAATTCCGCGATCCGCGGCGTAGCGGAATTATTTTCTTGTTCGCGCTTTAAAAATGCATTCTAGCGCGCGCGATTATGACTTACCGGGATTCCTGCGTTCGCCGACGGGTTTTCCTATTCGTTCGCGTGCGCCACGAGATTTCGGTAGCTGGCCGCGCGATCCCGCGAGAGTTTGCGATCGCGAACACGTCATTCACCGCGCCATCGGACAACGCGAGAGTGTGCGATCGCGAACACGTCATTCGCCGCGCCATCGTGCACCACGAGAGAGATTGCGATCGCGAACACGTCATTCGGGCGCACCATTGGATTTCCGGCGGAATCTTTGTAAAGCTGCGATCCCGAACACGCAAAATTTTCAATCTGGAGAAGAATAATATCGCGAGCAGCATAAAACCTTCTATAAACTGATGATTTGCATGAAAAAAACCTCAGATTGATATTTGGGTGTCCTTTTTTGTCAATTTTTTTTCGGGGGAGAGGGAGGATGTGCCACAGAGTCTACTACTTCCTGTTCCTTTCCAGCAGGCTCCTCCCAGTGCTTTCTCCATCTCCTGTTCATTTTTCACTTGGATTTGAGCTGGAAGGATCACTCTTTGTGTCTGCTGCATCATTATCATTGGATTTGAGGATTTTTGGATTTGAGATTTTACAAGTAAGTTGGTGTTGTTTGATTGGGGCATTGCAGTTGCTGCAATTACAATTTTTGTACTTTTCATCATTTTTAAAAATAAATATAGTGGTGGGTAGCCACTGTAGCCAGTAGGCCCAGAGCTAGTCATGGGTGGGTGCATGATGAAGCATGATGAAACAACTGTTCCTTTGCTGTGTGATGTATTTTTTAATTTCAAACATCATTTAGGGGGCATGGATGGCATTGGATTGAATTGCAAAATGTGTATTTTTGGGTGTATTTCAGTTTTTGGGCTGTGTGCTAAATACATGCCTTAGTTGTGTGTGGTGTGCTGCAGGCCTTGTTTAGCCCTGTGGATTTTCGTTTTTGCATTTTATTGCATTACAGGCAAAGCAGTGTGGTTTACCATGCAGCCTTTGCCTGGCTATTATAGGTCTGTTTTCAGTACATTGTTTTCCAGGCCTCCTGCTTGTTGCTTGTGATTTGTGAGTGTCCATGTGGCTGGTAGCCATTTCTGGTGGGAGTTATAAGTGTGCTGCTTTTGCCATATAGGCCTGCATGTGTTTCCTTTGTGACCTAGGCTTCTTGTTGTTGTGGGCCTGGCCATGAGGCTGGCGGCCATTTTGAAGCCAGGCAGTGTGCTTTTGCCATAGGCCTGCATTGTCTGTCTTCAGTTTCTTGTTGTTGTGGGCCTGGCCATGAGGCTGGCGGCCATTTTGAAGCCAGGTAGTGTGCTTTTTGCCATAGGCCTGCATTGTCTGTCTTCAGTTTCTTGTTGTTGTGGGCCTGGCCATGAGGCTGGCGGCCATTTTGAAGCCAGGCAGTGTGCTTTTTGCCATAGACCTGCATTGTCTGTCTTCAGTTTCTTGTTGTTGTGGGCCTGGCCATGAGGCTGGCGGCCATTTTGAAGCCAGGCAGTGTGCTTTTTGCCATAGGCCTGCAAGCTTGTAGCCTAATCTGCCAACAGGCCTTCCATCCAGTGGGCCCAGAGGTAGTCAGGGGTGCATAAAAGAACTGTTTGTGTGTTCTGTTGAATTTAAACATCATTTAGGGCACATGGATGGCATTGGATTGAATTGCAAAATGTGGATTTATTTTTTGGGTGTATTTCAGTTTTTTGGGGTGTGTTACATGCCTTAGTTGTGTGTGGTGTGTTGCAGGCCTTGTTTAGCCCTGTGTATTTTCGTTTTTGCATTTTATTGCATTACAGGCAAAGCAGTGTGGTTTACCATGCAGCCTTTGCCTGGCTATCGTAGGCCTGTTTTCAGTACATTGTTTTCCAGGCCTCATGCTTGTGGCTTGTGATTTGTGAGTGTCCATGTGGCTGGTGGCCATTTCTGGTGGGAGTTATAAGTGTGCTGCTTTTGCCATATAGGCCTGCATGTGTTTCCTTTGTGGTCTAGGCTTCTTGTTGTTGTGGGCCTGGCCATGAGGCTGGTGGCCATTTTGAAGCCAGGCAGTGTGCTTTTTGCCATAGGCCTGCATTGTCTGTCTTCAGTTTCTTGTTGTTGTGGGCCTGGCCATGAGGCTGGTGGCCATTTTGAAGCCAGGTAATGTGCTTTTTGCCATAGGCCTGCATTGTCTGTCTTCAGTTTCTTGTTGTTGTGCGCCTGGCCATGAGGCTGGCGGCCATTTTGAAGCCAGGCAGTGTGCTTTTTGCCATAGGCCTGCATTGTCTGTCTTCAGTTTCTTGTTGTTGTGGGCCTGGCCATGAGGCTGGCGGCCATTTTGAAGCCAGGCAGTGTGCTTTTTGCCATAGGCCTGCAAGCTTGTAGCCTAATCTGCCAACAGGCCTTCCATCCAGTGGGCCCAGAGATAGTCAGGGGTGCATAAAAGAACTGTTTGTGTGTTCTGTTGAATTTAAACATCATTTAGGGCACATGGCATTGGATTGAATTGCAAAATGTGGATTTATTTTTTGGGTGTATTTCAGTTTTTTGGGGTGTGTTACATGCCTTAGTTGTGTGTGGTGTGTTGCAGGCCTTGTTTAGCCCTGTGTATTTTCGTTTTTGCATTTTATTGCATTACAGGCAAAGCAGTGTGGTTTACCATGCAGCCTTTGCCTGGCTATCGTAGGCCTGTTTCAGTACATTGTTTTCCAGGCCTCATGCTTGTTGCTTGTGATTTGTGAGTGTCCATGTGGCTGGTGGCCATTCCTGGTGGGAGTTATAAGTGTGCTGCTTTTGCCATTTAGGCCTGCATGGTTTTCCTCTTGGCTTACTGCTTGCATCCATCCCCTTTGCCAGCTGCAGCTCCCTGAATGATGTGATGAGCAAATAATTTAATGCCAAACTGGGTCCACTTCTATTACATTTGTATTTTGGTTGTTGTTCCTCTTCTTTCCTATCCTTCCTGACAGTGTACACAGTATACCATGAAAGCCCTTGTTGACAGTCTCACAAATGGCTACACTAATTTATATCTTTTATTTGTTTGTTTGTACTACTAGTAATTGAACCACAACAACAAATGCAACATTTCACTGATGTTCTTCTCCTGGCTTCTTTGCTTTTAGGTGCACAAAAAGACAGAGGAGGAGGTGTCATCATCATCATCACCCGTTGTACTGCCAGGCAGAAGTCCTGCTGCGCGTCACGTCCACGTGTGACCACAGACATCTCTGCAACTTGTGCACCTGGGTCCTGCTGACATCTGAAGAAGATGGCCCCAAAAAAAGGTACCAGGTCCTCCAGTAGCAAGAAAGTTGCCAGTGAGAAGAAGGGACAGAAGAAGGAAGTGGCACTTGCCAAGACTGGTGTGCCGGCCGATGTGTTTTTGGTAAAAAAAATTACGCCTGCAGCAGCGGTGTCCAGCGGGGACCAAGCTGGGAGCAGCACCTCTGCATCAGTGGGCCCACCCCAGCAACCTAGGCCCAAGCCCATGACTGTGGCAGAGGTAGCCAGTCTACTAACGACCAGTGATGTTGAAATGTCATTATCGCAAAGTAGTACCCAATCCACGCACTCGCAGGCGCAAACTCAGCAGATAAGTGGGCAACCCCAGCCGCAACCCCAGCCGCAGCCGGAACCGCAGCTGGAACTGCAACCACAGCCGGAACCACAGCCGCAACCCCAGCCGCAACCCCAGCCGCAGCCGGAACCGCAGCTGGAACCGGAACCACAGCCGGAACCACAGCCGCAGCCGGAACCACAGCCGGAACCACAGCCCACAATAGTAGCTGTTCCACCTGAAGTAGGGGCAGTTCAGGAAATCGAGCTTTTTGCAGACGAAGAGGAGCAAGCCACTGTTCCAGAAGATCCAGTGTCTTCCATACCCCCAGCAAGGAAAAGGAGGGTTAGTCCATCAACTTCTTCTTCAAGCCCTGCTTCTGATGATCTAGATGCCACTTGGAAGCCACCAGCTCAGCCTGAGAGTGATGCACACCACAAGACAAGGCTAGTGAAAAGGAAGGTTCCAGAAAGCCTTACAGATATGGAGGTAGATGTAGACGAGGGGGGTGATGATGATGAAGAGCCAGTCATCACGAACATCACTCCTGGGCCTGCGGAGATGGAGACCAACATTATTAGACTATCCCAAATCGCCGCGAGGGATGTAGCACGGATACCACCAACACAGGTAACGCCAACACGACCTCCAGCTTCCATATTTGCCTTTGCAAAGGCCCGGCAGGGACCTACATCAAGCTCAACCACCACCTCAGTAGGTGGTGGTAATGTAAGTGCACAGAGTCAAATTCCATGCACACCCTCCATTTCATCTGGTATTGAAAGTGGCACCTCCAGCAGCTCCAGAAAGTTCTCCTCCCCAGTTTGGGACTTCTTTTCGGTTAGCAGTAAGGAGGAGAACATTGCTATATGCTCAATTTGTCGGCAGGCTGTTAGGCGGGGTAAGCTTGGTACAAACTATGGTACCGGAGGACAAACAAGTCATCTCAAAAAACACCACACTATCAGGTGGGAGGCTCACCTACTTCACTTAGAAAAAAGTAAAACTGGACCCATTGCTGTTATTGGGGATGAAGAAGTAGGGGAAGATATGATCGCGGTGGAAGGTCAACAAGAGGGAGACATTTCTAGCCCTACCCCCTGCAGTGTACTGGTAACGCCCACATCCTCAGCAACATCTCAGTGGCACAGTAGTAAGAGTCAACATGAGACACCAAGGCAACCGGGCACTGCAATGAGCAAAAGTGCAGCGTCGTCGAGCCTAGCTGGGTTCAAGAAGAAAAGTGCACCACTAAGGAAAATATTCCAGCCTACCATTGACAGCATGCTTAGGTCGGAGGGGCAGTACCAACGCAACCACCCAACGGCACGGTTGTACAATGCGAAGCTGGCTAAAATGTTAGCGCTGGACCTTCTCCCTTTTTCATTTGTGGAAGGGGTGGGTTTCCTTGAATTTGTGTCAGCCATCTGCCCTAAATGGAAGGTTCCCAGCCGGTCCTATTTCGCCCGAGTTGCTGTTCCAGCACTACATCACGATGTGCTGGAATTGGTTGGACAAGCTTTGCAGCAGAGTGCTGTTCACAAAATCCACCTGACAACAGACATGTGGACCAGTTGCCAAGCCACTGATTACATGTGCATCACTGCACACTGGGTCTCTTTGTGGGGGTTAGAGACAAGCTATCTGAAGTAGGTGCTGTTGACACAGCTGCAATTTTTAATGCTTCTCGGAAACATGCAACTATAGCCATGTTCGCCATGGAGAAATCTCATACTGCTGAAAACATTTTGGAAGAGTTTAACAACAAGGTCTTTGAATGGCTGCGCCCCAGAGGGCTTCACATTGGTTTTGTTGCCACGGATAATGGCAGTGATATACTTAAGGCCATGACGCTTGGTGAGTATTTCAGGGTCCCGTGTTTGGCGCACTGCATTAACATTATAGTTCAAGACTTTCTGAAAAAAGAACCCATAGTCAGCAACTTACTGACCACCTGCCGCAGAATATGCACGCATTTCAGCCATTCTTTTAAAGCCCGGAAGCAGCTGAGGATCATTCAACGTGACTATAGAATGCCAGTCAAAGCACTGATCCAGGAGGTGGCAACACGTTGGAACTCAACGTATTACATGCTTGACCGTCTGTTTGAGCAGTACAGACCAATCAATGAATATGTCATGCAAAGGGCGGATGCTGCTGTGAAAGGCATGACCCTTCAGATGGACCAATGGTGCCTAGTTAAATCTCTTACAGAGATGCTTCTTCCTTTCGAGGTCTTCACACGTGAAGTCAGCAAGGAGGACTGTACTATGGGCCAAGCTATCCCATTGTTGCACATGCTAGAGCAACAGCTGAAGGGGGTGTGTGAAGCGTACATAGGTGTGGAGGAAAAAAAGAAGCATATGAGTTGGCGGAGAGCTTATCATGTCGCTTAAGTGAAAATGCAAGGGTGCAAAATAAGATTCTGTCACAACAACATTACATTTGTGCCACAATTCTGGATCCACGGTACAAATCGGCACTGCACAGTAAGACATTACTCCCTTTTTCAGAAGTGGATGTTGCCCGGTACAAAACGTGGATAGCTGAGGCAGCCAGTACATTGGAAAATGAACGGCTGGTAATTAAAGGCCTCAAACCCACATCAAGTACTGCAGCAGGGTATCCTGCATCAAGTTCAACTTCAGAGCCTGTGGGCAGTGCATTTGGTTCACAGCTGTCACCAACACTATCGACAACAGCAAGAACCGTATCATCAGCCCCAGTACAAACGGCACAGGATTGGTATTTACAGCAAGGACTTGCTAGGTGCAGTGCTGATGCAAAGACAAAAGAGGCCGCACTAAGTTTAGCACCCCTGAACATTGACCGAATGGTCCAGGCCTACCTGTATGACCCAACAGAGGTCTACATTGATCAAAACCCATTGCGGTATTGGTATGGCAAAAGGGGCCAATGGCCAGTGCTCAGCAGGCTGGCGATAAACTATCTGGCTTGCCCTATCGCAAGTGTCTCTTCTGAACGTGTTTTCAGTGCTGCTGGTTCCATTGTAACAGTGAAAAGGACCAGTCTCTCACCCAAAAACGTGGAGAGGTTAACCATGATCAAAATGAATCAGCAATTTATACCACCGAATTACACAATACATGAATCAACGCAGGAAGATGAGGACAGCGGCTCAGGTGATGGAAGTAGCGTGTTGGATGCTGATTACCTACTTCTGGTTGAACCTCCAGAGTTTGAGGACGAGCTATACTTCCCTGACAGTGACAACTAGGCTTCCACTTCTTACTGTGGTTCTCCCTTATTTACTTCTATTTGTGTGTCTGTCTTTCTGTTTGGAAACTTCAAATCACAACAAATCCATCACCACCGTCTTCGTATTTTATTGCCTTATATGAGTTTCAGCTCTCTGCATTTCAGTCCACTCCTCCGAGTCCTGCTCCTCCATCCTCCTGAATCGACCTAAATCTATTGCCCTCAAGCCAGATGATGATTGGATGTAGCATAATCGAAGAAAAACTAAAATCTTGCCTCGTTGAGTCTCTCCAAAAGAAGTGGAACATGATGATGACTACTATAGCTATCCTCCTTTCCGAGCCGATACAGACTGCCCATTAACTGAAGATGAGAAGGAACAGGTAATGAATGATGACATGCATTGGACGCTGACTGAGTGATTTGTGTTGTTGTTTGTAGTGCATGAAGGTAATTCATTGTGTACTATTATCTAATCTACACACTAAAAGTAACTCAATGCAATGTTTGTTTCCATTCTTTTTTTTCAATAACAATTTTCTACTTCTACTGCAGGCCGATCCATTGCATTTTGAATATGGAAAGGGGACTCAATCTGTACACTACTGCACACTGAGTTGGAAAACACACCATGATGATGACCACAGTGACATTATCTCTTCGCACTCCAGTCACTCAGTACGATCCGAGATGATTGATGGAATAACTCAGTGCGTTTCATGAGTGCATTACAAGGTAACCAAGTCAACAACAACCACTGCAGACCTACATGTCTGTGTAGTGGTGGAGTCGAGTGTGGTGGTATGGTATGACTGACAGCGGGGCATTGATTTAGTCACTTAATTTGTAAAATGCTATGTTGCTGTATATCTGCTTTGTCTGCCTCTGTCAAAAAAGGTACGCTAAATGGAGGATGTGTCACGGGTGCCGTGGGCCTGCTCTGTCCTGTTGTTGTTGGAGGTTAATGCTGGAAACAGACTAGAGTAGACATGATGTATCCAAATCCATGCCGCCTCTGAAAGTGTTCTTGTTGCACTCCACCGTAATTTAGGCATTTTTTTCTACTTGATTTTTCAATATCCCTTTGGTTTTCCCATCTGCAATTACAGGCCGGCCCTTACCCTGTGCTACACTGGGAAAAACTACTCTCACTTACCTTACCAATGAATCTACATGTGCCAGGCAGGCAGTGGCGTCACCCAAGATTGATGGCCGGTGCGTCCATGGAAGAGAGGACCAAGACGAATGCCGAGATGCAACTCCCCATTTTGACCAGGATAACATACAGTAACAGTATCAACTTTCATCATCTTTTAAATTTGATTCATTTTTTGGTCTTCAATCATTACTACTGTGTGTTGTTGTTGTTATGTTTGCTCTCTGCTTATAATTCAATTCATCCCTATAGCAATTTTTGACTTTTCTTTGCTATCTTTAAGCCCGGGCCGGTACAACAGAACAGAAACTGTATGTAATTCGGGTCTCTCTGAGGGCAGACAGGCAAGGCAAATTGCATAATATACTGCTGCCCTGTACTGTCTAATTGTCTAGTAGTAGTAGTTAGTAATATCATTAACCATCAAGTTATCATCATCATGCATGCATTTCCTTTTTCTCCCTTAACTGATTTATGGATATGGTTGTCTGCCAAGATTGTGTTTTGTTGTTGTCCATGCGTACTGTTTTTCTTTCTCAAACCTTTCCCAAAACCCCCTTCCCAACCATTCATCAAACCCTAACCCTCTTCCCCCGGGCTGTGTGACTTATTGAGGTGTGACTAAATTAAATGTACACCAATAATTTATCACACGCATGCTGGGGCGGATGTGGCTAAAGCAACATAAATGCATTTTCAAGGCAGGGCGCGGATCTTCTTCTGCTTGCCCACCCTCCTATGAGCAGTATATTTGGGATTTTTTTACCAAAGGAACCTAATCCATCAGCATTAATTGCCATCATAGATTGGATTTGTTGTCATCCTCCGAAACAGCACTAACGGTTACGCTTGTGTCGAGTCACGTTGTACTGTAGGCCTAGTCGAGTGACTCGACACAGCTAGAGTTTGTAACTCTATGTACTAGGCTATCCCCGCAACCATTATGTTTCCTTGTAGTTTGGCATATATTGTTTGGCAGTAAGTTCCGTACTGTACTTCGTTCTACTACTCCTCCCACAGTCTCTCTCAGGCGACTGACTGTCTCATTTTCTTTTATTTGCAAGTGCTACTGCCAGGGTCTACTACTACTACCACCACAACCATGGCATGTTGGGAAAGAAAACCATCACCACCATGCAGCCATCGCCGTGCCCAAGTTAAACATCAAGCACAGGTAAGAGAAGAGGTTTGGGGGAGGCATAATTAATAACGGATTTTTTTTCATTAATTCTATTTCACACACCCCTTTGAGTCCAGTTGCAGAATGCATAGATTAGGAGGAGAGACTGACAGTACTAGTAGGACAAGTCCCTCAGTGAGGGGTACCGCATCTGTCTGTTTGTGTCTTAGTAACTCAGCCAATTATTTAAATCAAACACTGGCTGTGGCACTGCACCAGCAAGGAAACCGTGTGACGTAAAACAGTAACCCCACCCACAAAACATTAACCACATCGTATATAAAGTTTAAATATGTAATTTAATACCCTAACAAAAATAAACTATGTAAAAAAAATCCCACAACACCTGACCCACCCCTCTTCCTAACCCCAACCAATGTTCATGTCCCGCAACGAAAAAGTCCAACAAATGTCCAAAAGTCCAAAACCCAACGCCCGATTCCCACCCACCAAAATAAGATATAAAAAAGGGGCAATAAATAAACGGGGTCTCAGCGGGCTCGCCTCTCCAGGACACGGATGCGCTCCTCCAGGCGGGCCACGCGGTGCTTCAGCGCGCGGCAGTTGCATCCACAGTGGGGGTGGGCAGCAGTGCTTCTTGCTGTGTGGCGGCGGGTGGCTGACAGGCGGTGACGCCGTAAGACTGGAGGGGGGTGTCTGGGGCCCAGGGCATTGGAGGAGGCTGCAGCTGCTGCCGCCTCCTCCTCCTCCTCCTCTAGAAGAACCAGGTGCCGGTATTCGGCCTGTATGGCCTCCAGCTTACGGCGCCGGGCCTTGGCTGCCAACTCCTTCCTGTTGACTTTAGGAGTAGCTATATCAAGAAGAAAAAACAAGACTATTGTAAAATATACTCTTAGCAAAGCAGTCAGACAAATTCATTATACACATAGTGGCACAGTAGCACTAGCAAGCACAGTACGTAACATTTGTGGTATGTATCTATCCTCCCACTACCTCGGCCTCGAACATTTGTGGGAGTTTCAGGCATTCCACCACCCATGCATCTGCTTCATATCACACACATATGCATGCATGCCACGTATCCTTCTCTGCCAGTCATAAATATAAAATCTCGCCCGTCCTTCCTCCTTCCACCCTTCTTTCCCTTTTTGTTCAACCCATCCATCAAGGTCATCTGATCAGACTTTTAGTCTACTCCATAAAAATTTCACAGCTGAGTTGAAGTCCGATAGAAGAGGCCATTGGTTACTCTCAGTACACTCCCGTCGCTAATGCTATTGCTAATGCTAAGTAAAGGGTGTCTTCTTCAACCGGCGTTCACAACAACTTCTTACTTAAGTCTCAACAGTACAGTATATACATTACACCCTTGCAGCGAGTGTAATGTCAATAAGTAAGGATTAGGAATATAACTTACCACCGCCCGCCACTGCTGCTGGCTCACCCCCTGCAGCTCCTCCAACTGCCGCATCGCCTGCACCCTCAGCGGCCGCGCCACCTTCGCCGCTGGCCCCAGTACTGGTGGTCGGTAGTACGCCTGGAAAAAACATTACACATTTTTCAGAGGCCATATACACCTCCCCCTATTTTCCACTAGCAAGAATGAAAAAAAAGTTAATACATACATAATACATATACAACATACATCACTAGTATAAATCAGGTAGTAGAGTAGACACTATTAGTGTTATATGGTCCCTAGGGCCATTTTAGTCTTTGCTAAGTTACCCCGAGCCATGCAACCATTTTAGCTCTGTCTTTTATTTTTGCGCAAGTTACCTCGCAGCTTGTTGTGAAAGACGCCTTTGAGCCCACATGAGCTCATACTGCTACTGTCTGAGCGCTGCGTACAAGGTCGAAAAACAAGCGACTTTGTTATGGAGTTCTGATGTTAGTCCATATTGCTTATCCATAAAAAAACAGCACTTTTTGGCACGACTGAGAAATGCTTGCACTATACTAACGCGCATAATTTTTCTCATTACAAACGGAAGATTCCCTTATACGAAGAACCAGAGCTTTGCAGAGCTTATGATGTAACCAGTACTAGGTTCTTCTAAGGTGAGGGCTCCCCAGAAGTCTCACATCTCCATTTATAATTTTATATAAACTAGATTCCTACCAAGGGGAGGGTGGTTCTTCCACCACTGTTCAGTTATCATGATCTCGTCTTTTGGCTTCTATGGACTTGTAGTTGTAAGTAACTTGTAAGTCTAACTAAGTGTAACAATGTTTATTATTTTAATCTTATGCATTTTGCTGTTGCTGCTGCATTATACAACGTACAGAGCTTGTCAGTTGGAAATAAAAAGAAACCTTTTGAACTTACATAGACTCAGTGGTATTTGGTGTGGACTTACATGAGAGTGAGCAAAAGGTGTGCATTGCTTCCGCGACAGAGGTTGGGAGTGTTATGTTGTCTGGGTTGTCTACTCATTGGGTATTTTGGGGGCGTTTCGGAGTAATGAGACACTATAACTAGTCGGTCAGGGGATTGTGGTGGCTTCCGATTGAGGTGTGAGGAAGGTCCAACCTCCCATCACCAACGTCCTATTTTCTTGTGCAAAGTTCTGTATGTGCAGAATCCCTACAACAGTAGTAGTATGTCCTATCCTATCTAAAATTCTAAAATGTGGTTGGGCATTTTCTTGGTGGGAATTGTCGAAAAGCCTCAAGAATAAGAAGACTAGAAGTAGTAGAAGAGGACAACCCAAAGGACTGGACTCAATGGCTATAGCTATTGGTGAATATGAGTTTTATTTAAAATATTTGAAATAAAGAGTGGGCAACTGGGCAAGCTTAGCTACAGACAGACTAATAGTAGTAGTACAGAGAGTCATAGCAGACGCAGTTAGAGGCAGGGATAACAAGAATTTAGAAACAGATAGTATAGAGCAAAGAAGATTTTGTAAAAATTCGAATTAGGATACCGAAATAATAGTTCGGAAAAAATAAGGTGCAGGAAAAGTTTGGGAAATATAATTATTAATATTAACCACTGGAGGACTTACTGGGGCCAGCAGCAGAGCCCTCGATAGAGGAGCGGTTCTGTCCCTGGGAGGCATCTTCTAGATGTTCTTGGCCCACCGCCTGCGACCCCGTCTTCTTGCCCCTGGGTGCTGCTGATCATGTAAGATTTCATAAAGAAAGAGACAAAAATTAAAGTTTGGTGTGAAATAAATAAAATATTTTAAAATAGGCACCAAAAACATTTTTGGTAACAAAAATTGCAATAAAATTGACCTATCTGATCAACTGGTAGTATTGCGAGATTCACGGACCGTCTAGCAAGCCTAACTACCACATGACCTAGCCCACCTATTCCAATCCAGACGGGCCAATTGTTCAGTAAGTCTGCATTTCCATTTATTTTAGTCCTCAAAAATGCATAGATGGAGGACACATGCATACATTTTTGCATACACCAAATTGTTGGCTGGTTGCTGCTGATGTTCTGCTAGTGATGATATAAGCCTATTAACACACTCACTAAACAAACTACAAAAGGTTCTGCTAAGGACTGGGGTAAGCAGCACTCAGCAGCACGTGACGTGACAGAGGATGCGTCACGCACACAACTTACAAATTACCAACTAATAAGTAACTAAACCTATCAAGCCACCACTATCCCTTCTTAGTGGCAGGAGGACAAAGGAAGGACTACTCTCTCTAGCATTACATCACTTAAGTTCTCTAAAGTAAACTCTTACATAATCATCAGGCCAAGCGAGCGCAAAGTTGCAAACAAGTAAGATTAGTAGCGCCGAGCGCGTGTGTCATAACAATCACAGATTTTTAAACGTAATTTACCTGCAATGTAAGCAGCAGCATTCTTGCTGGTCGGAAAAAAAAAATATTCGCAATATATACACAGAGCAGAAGAACACAAGGTAGTAATATTAAATAGCTACTCACCAAGCCCCGGGACCTCCACTCCTAGCAGGTCCAGCAGGTCATGCTCCCGGTCCAGAATATCGGACCACCGGTGCATCAGCTGATTCTGGGTGCGCCGGACACCAGAGCAGCAAAACACTGCCCGACGCACCTTGCCCCACCGCTGCCGACGCTCCCGGAGTTCGTACCCAGACCCAGGCCTGCCGTCTGGGTTAAGGGGAGGTGGCGCTGAATAAAAAAAAACAGTGCGGCCACCTCCGCCTCATTGAATAAGGCCCGTGCCTGCACCTCTCTTTGGCGCCGCCTTCCGCAAGGAAGGCGGTCGCGGCTCTGGCTCCGACTTCGAGCCCTGTGGCCCTTTGCCATGGTTCTGGGTAGGCGGGGGACTGAAAAGAAAAGGTAGGAATTAAATAAAGTAAGTAAAAGAAATGAAAAAGCAGGTAATAGAAAAAGTGTGAAAAAGTAGTTAAAAACACACCAAAAGTAGAGAGAAACTCAAAATATAGAATCAGGAAAATAGAGAGATAGATAATAAACAAAAAAGACCCAAAAAAAGTGTACAGAAACAAAGGATTGAAAAGATAGAGGGATGATTGAAAAGCAGGCCCAGAACCATAGCAATAGAGTGAAAAACAAGATGGCCGAGCCCATTGCGACCGCATGGGCAAGTTCGCGCGATATTTCCCCCCCCGAGCACGCAAAAAGCGTCGCGAACACGTAATGCGCGTTCCCGAACAGGAAACCCTTATCGCGAACGGGCGGGAGCATGCAATACGCGACCCGGAACAGGAAATACCATCGCGAGCGGGCGGGACAAGTGAAAACAAGATGGCCGCGCCCATTAGCGACCGCATGGGCAAGTTAGCGATATATTTCCCCGCGAGCACGCAAAAACACATCGCGAACGGACGGGACCAGCAATTCCGCGATTCCGCGGAATTTCCGCGAGCTCGCGGAATTTTTTTGCAATTTCACGAAGATTTGCGTAACGCGACTACTCAAATTCCGCCCACCCTTAGTTTATAGGGAGGCGAGGCAGGGGGCACTGCCTCCTACACTCAGAGCGGGAGTGGTTTGTATGGTACCGAAATGATGTGGGGATTCCACAGATCTAGTGGCTCATGGGCCCTTGACTATGTTAAACGCAGACACAAAGAAGCTATGCAAGAGACTTGAGTAACAGTTGCGTGAGGTGGTGGGGACACTGGTGCACAAGGATCAGTGTGATTTCATTCCCGATCAGAGCACAGCCATGAACTTGTGCAGGTTGGCCCATGGGCTGCATACTGTTGAGGATATCCGCGAGGACTTGGTGCTGGTGTTAGTGAACATTGTGAAAGTGTTTGATACACTTGACTGGGACTACCTACCGCAATTGTTGATGTGCAATACCTACCTGACAGGTGTGTTTCCTCTCCCCACTGCTGTTTGCACTGACCTAGTAACATTTGACGGTGAGGCTCTGCAGGGACCTGTGAGATTTTGGTGTACAGATTGGCGACAGCATTCATTTGATATCGCTTTACGCGGATGATGTACAGTTTTATTTGAGGGAGCTGTTGCCACTGTTGTTGAGCAAGTTCGATGAATTTGGAGCTGTGAGTGGTCTCAAGGTTAATAGACGTAAGGCAATCCTGTTTCTGCTGGGGGCACTGCACGATAGGCCGGGACCTGAATTGCTACTGCTGGGGTTAAAATGGTAGACAGAGGCCTGCCATTATCTGACGAATATGGTGGTGCGTAGTGTGGAGGGACAGAGGTGACACAACATGGTCAAGATGATTGAGGGTCTGGTGGGATCAGTCACCTTCTGAAACACGTTGCCCCTATTGGGTCGGATCTCTGTCGCGAAAATGTTTTTTCTCCCTTGGTGTGTATATGTTTTGCAGAACTCACTCCATATGATTGCCTGTAGCACATTCAGGTCATTGGATTGTATGTTAATATCACTCATGTGGGCAGTGAAGAGGAGCAGGGTGGCTCTGGAAACACTTAAGTTGAACCAAGAGGAGGGGGCATGGGCCTGCCTGACATTGAGTTGTATTATTACTAGGGGTGGGCGGAATTTGCGTAGTCGCGCTACGCAAAGCTCCGCGAAATGGTAAAAAATCTCCGCGAGCATGCAAAAGTTCCGCGAACACGCGGAATTGCTTGTTCCGCCCGTTCGCGATGCTTTTTTCCTGTTCGCGAACGCTGTTTGCGTGCTCGGGGAGAAATATCTTGCGAACACGCATTTTGAATCGCGAACAAGCAAAAAACTCCGCGAAGCTGCGGATGACGGAATTTTTGGCAATTTCGCGTTCTCCGCGGAACGCGAAATTACCCAAATTCCGCAAATTCCGCAAGCGGAACGGAATTTACCGCCCAGGCCTAATTATTACATGTCCAAGCAACATCACACTGCAAGGTGGGTGACAAAGGAAGATAACTGGGAGAGGAGATTGTTGAGGAGAACGTATGTGCCCATCCCTTTGTTGGAGTTGTTGATGAGGGGGGCAAGAGTGCCAGGGCACATCCCTTATTTGGTACAGCAGACGGTGGCAGTTTGGAAAAGAGTGATCAGCAGGGTCCTGAAGAGACTGAAGTTTGTGAATGAGATGAGTATATGGTCGTTTGTGCTCTTTAAACGTGTTAGTGAGGCCATGTCTGTAGTTCGCTGGCAGGAAGGTGGCTGTGAGACATTGGGAGACCTGTACCCGGTGGAGCAGTTTGTCACATTTGAGGATGCATGTGCTGAGTTCTCAGTGGAGCTGGACAATTTCTACAATATGCTAAATTTGCTAGTACGGCCTGGGAGATCTGGAAGGGTTTTCCAGTGGTCCCCCGATGGTCAGAAATGCTGCAAATGTTGCTGACAGTGGGCGACGCATGGCGGCTGGTGTCTGTGTTTTATGGGGAGCTCAAGTGGGACAGATCTAAGAGGAGCTCAGCTAGACAGTCCTGGGTAGATGAATTGGAAGAACCCATCACGGAAAAGGAACAGGCGGAGACATTTGCACTTACTAGGCAGGTTTCATGCAACGTCAGGTTTAAATTGATTCACTTCAATTATGTGCACCACACCTACCTGACTCCAATTAAGTTGAGTAGAATGTATGTGGGTAGGTCGGCACACTGCCTGAGATACAGGGCGTCAGGTGCCTCCTTTTTACATATGGCCTGGCTGTACCCCATGGTGCGCTTACTGGGTGAGGGTGATGGCGAGACTGGGCAGGGTGACTGGCATTGGGCTAGAGGACAGTGTCTCCTGGGTATGGTTAAGAGGCCTGGCAGGAGGGAAATGCACAGAAGATTTTTGCAGCTGGCATTGGTATTTGTCAAGCGTCATGTGACAATGGGATGGCAGGGGCAGTGGGTCACCCTGGTTTCCCTGTGGAGAAGGGATACAGTGGAGTGGGCCTGTAGTGTAGGTCCTATTTCCCTAATAGGCTCTGCGCATTGGAATAACATACTCTATAGGCTTGGCATAGGACTGAGGTCGGTATGCCCCTATCGCGTATATTAAACTTAATTACCTGTGCCAGCTAGCTCAGAGGCCACTAGAAACTTCTTGAAGACAAGAAGGGAATAGCTTCTGGCAACCACATAATATAAAACCGTGATCCCTCAGGATCGTGGAAACAATATACTACTTTTCATTCAGTCACTCATCTCAGAGAAGTACATAGAAGAAACAGATGGGTGTGTTTACAATACAATTTATTGCACAGTTGTTGTTCTAGTACTGGTTATATGTGCTGCGACAACTGTTGGACAGTAGCAGAGAAATATGGCCAGCAGTGCAGTTAAATAAAAATGCATGGTACAGTTTTACCATTGTGCAATAGTAATGAACACATACATGAAATGCAGAATGCATTTAAGATAAAGCCCATACCCCTATGATGCCTAACTAGATGTACCTAAGTGTACCTGAAATGAAATGAAATGAAATTAGGTATTTATAAAGCGCACGGATACTCACATAGAGTGTCCCGGCGCTAATCTCCAAAACCAGGAGAAAAACCCCGCCCTGCCTACCATCGTGTTATTGTTGGAACAACCATGTTTTAAGTTGTTTCCTAAAAAACATCAAGTCCTGAGTCAATCTGAGATGTAGAGGCAAGTCGTTCCACAGGCGAGCCGCATGAACCTGAAAGGAACGACCTCCAATCCGAGATCGAGTGAACTTGGGAATCACCATCAGGGATTGTCCAGAGGACCTTAAAACACGTTGAGGCTGATAGCGCTGGATCCTACTTCTCAGGTAAACTGCACCCGTATCGTGGAAGGCTCGATAGGCAAGCACCAAGGCCTTAAACTGAATCCTCTTTCTCACCGGGAGCCAGTGCAGCGCTTTCAGGTGGGGTGATATGCGTGTTATGGGGCTTACCATAAGAATAGCTCTGGCTGTAGCGTTCTGGACAACCTGCAGCCGATTGAGCAAATACAAGATATTTACGTAATCCAACCTGGATGTAATTAGGGCTTGCACTACGATCTTACGGGATTCCACCGGGAGTAGAGGAAGAAAGTTGTTTACCATTCTAATCAGTCCGATACAGGTGCCAGCAACGGTTTGGATTTGGGACTTCATTGATAGACTAGTGTCCAGCTTAACTCCCAAGTTTTTTACCGTGCTGACTGGGGCCATAGGGGGGGACATGTCGCAAGGCCACCATAAGCTCCAGTCAGCACATGGGGGTCAGCCAAAAAAAATAATTTCTGATTTTTCTGGATTACACTTAAGTTGATTAAGTTGCATCTAAGAAAAGACCTCCGTTAGGCATCTGTTTATCTCCATTCCATGAAAGCTCGCCCCTTTGTCACACGTGAACAGTAGTTGAGTATCATCAGCGTAAGAGATGATCTTCGCTCCGTGTGACTCAGCCAGGCGTGCAAGTGGGGCCATATAAATATTAAAGAGTGTGGGACGCAAAATAGCGCCCTGTGGGACACCCACTTGCATTAGAGGAATGGCCGCTGTAAAGGGCGGGGACCAGATTTCCTGCTGCCGCTCAGACAAAAAGGAGGCAAACCAATTGTACACCGTGCCCCCAACGCCGCACTCCGCTAACCTGCACAAGAGCCGGTCATGGGGCACGTGTGTAGGTCTTAGAGAGCCAAGAATCCCCCTAGGATTTAGTCTAACCCCATTACCTCAGTGGGACTTCATCCTGGTCTCGAGCTGGACACCCCAGGATGGGTGGATGGACCTCTGCCAGCTGGAGCTGTGGCATGATGCAGGTTGCAGCGTCTCACATCAGAGTGTCGGCATGGAAAGTCTTGGTCCCCTCTGCTTTGCTTGGGCAAAGGGAGGTATATTTATACCTGATAGGTGCCTTGGAATGTTAGTATTGATGTACAGTCGATCAGAGGAAGACGTCAGGAATGAACTCTTAAGGAAATAGTGGTTCATGCATATTTAATGAGTTCTTGGAGAAATCAATAATCCTGTGCTAGGGAAAATCCCAAGAGCTTAAGGGTCTGTTTCTAAGAACTCGTTGTGACATAGGTTAGTCACTGTTGGACATGGATATGACGTATTTAGGATGGACCGTCTTCTGCACCCAGAGCACACGTCAGATAAGGGACAGACTCTGTTGCTCGTTATTTGTGAAGGGAGGGCCAATGTAGGTGAAAGGTCCTGCCTGTCTCTGTGGCACAAAGGATTTGTGCCTCTGAAACGGCGCACCTATGTTAGGGCCTCAATCCAGCACATAACACCCACTCCAATCTATGGACAATCGTGAATAACCCATTAAAAGCAAACTACGTGACTAAAATAGGCATTTGCATATGATTGGCAGGTAGTTGCATGAGAGTGGTTTATGAGCTGAAAAATAGCAGCTGTTAAAATATGTAAAATTACTATAGACTCTGTGGAGACAGGAAAAATCTATAGTGTCATTAAAAATACTCTCTTAGAGTCAGTAGTTACTTATAAAAGGTCCTGTTTATAAAATTGAAAACTCTTACAAGCTGTTCAGAAGACCATGCTTTCTTTAGAAGAAAAAAAAAAGAAAGAGAAAGGTCATTTTAGAGGGAATGCTCCAAGCACTCGGTCAGAGTTGAAACAATAAGAGAAAAAATGTGTTTCAGGACATGTTTTAGCAAAATCGAGATAACAAGTGGCTGAGAGACACAACATTTCTGTTGCTAGTTACTGCAGGGGACGGACCTTTGTAATACCTCGCAGAATCGTTGTGAGAGCACAGAATGAGCAGTGCTGCCAGTTGCTGGTTCTGAGGCAGCCGGTGCTGTAATCGATACCTCGGTGCTAGCTAAAGGAAGCAAAAAGGCACCCTCCGGGTTTGCAAGGAATGCTTTGGTTTGATGGGAATACGTTTGGGACACAGCCAAGCATGGGACTTCAGCAGTTCCAGCCTGGTGGTAAATGCCGCTGGCGTTTCCTTTGGAAGTGTCAGACAGATGATGACCACGCATTCTTCACTGCACAAAACCGGCATTAGAGAACAGGTATGTTGCAGTTGCAGTCTTTTCAGACTGGTCTTTTAAATATTAGAAACCATGAAAAGCATAGTTCCTGTTCGTGAGGTATTACCAAGGTGTATCACACTGCTTGTATGTGAAAGATAAAATTTATCAAAAAGGAAAGAGGGGCAGTCTGTATTTAAGAGTGCTATTTTGCAAAAAGAAAAAATATTTCTTTAGCTGATGTGAAATGAAAAATAAAAGTGCTGCACAAGCATGGTTTTCAGATTGCTCAAAGTATTTGAACTCTATAAAGGAAACTTCTGGTTCACTACTTTCAGTGTTGGGGTTTCTAGCCAAAAAGGGCACAACTTCCCTACACTTGTAGGATTTCACTACCTCTGGATGCTATCTGTACATAACGTAGGTCTGGCTTATATATACTGAGTCCCTTGGTGATGTCCAGGAATCATTTTTGTGACAGGTATTTGTGTCAAAGGGCCAAACCATCCATACTTTCCTAACTGGGTCTGTCCTGTTGTTTTGTAAATGGCATCTAATGTTGCCCCTGCTGATGTATGTCAACTATTCCACCCCCGTGCGATGGTGTTTGGTGGTGTTTGGCAACGTTCCTACTGGTGTTTAAACAACCACATTTCTAGATGCATTACAATTGTGTAGGAGTTGATAACCTTAATGAAGATAACAGGTATAAAGCGTCACAATAAGAATAAATCTCTAACATTTCATGGTCTGAAAATGTAGCAATTATTCCTAAAACAGACAGCATATTATTCACTGTATCAGTAACCCAATTTTCAGAAAAATGTACTGCATGTAATGACATCACTGAATGAATGATAAAATGAATGAAAGTTCAAAATACATTAATCAGAATTAAAAACAGGATGATTAAATACATCATTTAGAATACAAAGGCTTGTTCAGGCCGAATACATTTATAAGTCTCTTTTGCATTTGAATTGAAAATGGACGTGGCTTCAGTTTTATGTTGATCCTGTGTTGTAAAAAGTGTCCACTAAAAGTCATACTAAAAGCTAGCTCTAAGCAAAGCTAGAACAGAAAAAGATTAACCCAGAAATACTCCATAGTTCTACCCATGGTGAAGCCAGGTCTGTATCTTTTTGGAAAAAGAAAAGGTTCAAAAGTTTGTACTTGCATGTTCGTTGTTTGCTGGCTTCGCTTCCTGTTCACGTGGAGCCATGGATCACAGTTAATGAAATAGCCAGTAGCTGTATGATCAATTGTTGAAATTGCATCGTGTTTAGTTGAAGTTATTTCTGCTGTTTTTGTTGAAAAACGTTTGAAATGTTGAAATTAATAGTTGATGTCTTTGCTGAAAAACTTTCAGATGTTGAAGTTAATATTTTATGTTTTTGTTGAAAAACATTGATGCATTTATTAGTTGTTGCTTTTGTTGAAAAACTTCGGTGCATTTATTATTTGATGCTTTTGTTGAAAAACGTTGAAGCTTTTATTATTTGATGTTTTTGTTAAAAAAAAGTTGGTGTACACATTTGTTTTTGGCCATATTGCAACTTGAGTGTTGTCTTGACTTTTATTTTGAATTTGAAAGGTTGGTTCAAGGAGAACTAGTTCCATTGCATTGTTGCATAGTCCCCCACTCCATGGATTTGATTTCTCAAACGTGATGAGCTTTTCAGTTTGAAGTTCTTGAACAGTAGTGAGAGGGACGTCTACTACTGTGGAGTTCACGAGGCCTACTGCTCAGTATTGTCCACATAGTGTTGTTTGATTCTTTCATTTGAAATGAATCTGTTTTCCTTTTTCACTGCAAGATGCGGCAAAAGTACAGTTCTTGTTCCTTCCACTTCAAGGAATGGCACAGGTTTTCCTGTATGAGGGGCCAAATTCCTTTGTGTCCGCGATCTTTATCTCTCTCTGCCCAGATCCCCGACCTTTGGGATTCAGATGGGTCTTGCCGTGATTACCTCGACTTCCCAGTGGCGGCCTGCTTCACTTTGACAGAATCTTTGTTTGTTTCTTTGTTTCCTTTAGTTCTTGTAAAACAGCCAAACGATCATAGATACAGAATGGTTTTCATCCACCACTGTGCCTTCACATTTATGATCAGGTTCCCACATTCGTAAATGGAGTCAGACTCCCTAGAGAGCTTCTTGGCTGGGTGTGTATTGCCCCCTGAATCCATATAAGTGTTTGACCTCACTAGCGCCCTGCCTAATACCCTAGCTGTTAAGGATTGCTCTATGCCCCAGTCCTTCCTCTCCACTACCTAAATTCCCTCAGGATGGCGTTGAAGAGGAGTACCGCAATATTACCGCAATATTACGTCCATCCCTTCCATGGCCTCTTTGTCAGCCCGAGAGCTAAGCATGGAGCCACAGTCAGGGTGTAACGTGGATTGCATATCTCCTGTTATGGACTCGCAAATCTTTCTATAACAGTTTTGAGCGTCAGCCGAGTGCTAAGGCCATACCTATAGGAAACTTGAGCACGGATCCACTGCCACCAAGATATATTTTTAAGCCACCTCAAAATTTGAGGGGCCACAGTGGTCCTGTTACATGACATGATCAAGTGGACAGTCTGATGCTGTCTAGCAATGGGACCTGCGCGGGTCTTGTGATGGTGTAGCCTGGCATTTGTTTGCAGATTTTGCAGTTCAAGACAAAGCCAATAGTCTGACTTCTGAACCTTGGCCACCAATAGCACTGTTGCAATGAAGAAATAGTAGCTATTACCCCTGAATGCGCGGAGCCCAAGCCCTTGTGTGCTTTAAATGATTACTTCCTGCCTACTATCCATATTTGGAAATACTCTATCCCCCACTCCAGGAATCTGAGCATATGGAATGTTGTTTGCACCTAACTTGTAGGAGTATATAAGTGGAAATTTCTTAGGCACTGCTGTGCTGCCTTTGCGTGAAGCAATTACAGCCACCATATTGTAACCGTCTATTCTCGTTGTTGAACGAGTGTGCGCAGCTACGGAAGCTGTGTGAACAGCCCCTGTGTGGCTTCTACAGCCAATGAATTCCCTGCAACGTGCACGCCATCACGTTGATGACTCAGTGTGTTAATCACGTGAGTTTTTGTTTGGTAGGTCGTATTTTTCAACTCCACTACCTGTTCCCATAATTTTTGTGTTTAATTATGCCACCTTTTTCATCTTTAAACCCATTTTGTTCCCAATGGTGTAAATATTTATTACATGATTGCACACAGTAAAGGAATCGCACACTATAAGTGTGGGGAATTCGCGATCCGTGTTTACAAGTGCAAGTATCAGGGCTTTTAAAGCTGCCAACCGAGCCGTGCTATTACCTAGAGGTAGTTTTTGGTGCAATGAGGACGGAACTTGCCATCCAGCATCTGTTCTTTAACAAAGGCGGCCGGTGGTGCAGACCCATCAGTGTAAATCTTAAAAATTCATACTGATCTAGAGGCAAGATTTCATGTGGTAGATGATGTTCTTTCTCATATTGCAGGAATGCCTGTGTTTTTAAACTTGGATCAAATCTGGATTCAAAGTCTGATGCAGCAAAAGAATTAGCCCTTTGTATCCATTCTGGATGTAAGGTTTTGGCATTAGGAATGCTAGCTCCGGTACCGGGGTGACGACAATAATGCATCATCCCATGAGCCAGTGCTCTTTCTTTTGCTACAGCAGTCTGAATGGTTGTCAGAATTTTTTCCTGTTGAATTAAAACTCATTTCTGTGTTTGTATAAAGATGAAATTTGTATGCCATTGGTACAGTTTCACCTTCATTAAAGGTTTAATAAGTGTACCCGAATTGACCCTAAATGATACTGAATACCAAGTGGTGCAAGTTTACACATGTGTGTATATGTTTGGAAGCAATAATATCTTCCTGGAGTGAACAAAGAATATTGGTGTGTTCGTGTGTCCAGTGTTTGACTGAAAAGTCAGGTTTGAAAAAGTTCGTAGAAAGGTTTTACTCTCTCTGCGAAATCAAAAATGTATGTTCTGCCAAAATCTAGGAATCCCAGTACTGATTGGAAGTTGTTTTAATGTCTTTGGAGGCTGGAGCAGCGCACACTTTTCTAAAAAGTTAGCTGCCAGGCTTTTCCCTTCACTTGAAAACTAGTATCCCAAAAATAGGACACAGAGGTGGGCAATTTTTGATTTCTCAAAATTAAATTTGTAGCCCTCAGAGGCGAATCCCATAATAATGGTGCTCAGACTGGTCAAGTGTTTCCCCAATAGGTCGTCCGTTAGATAAATATCATCCAAATAGGACAACGCTTCTTCATTAAAGTGCTTTAGCCATTCAGTAACTCTTTCAGAAAATACCCCTGAGCTGTTCTTATACCCACGGGGGAGATGATAAACAATTGTCGCTGGGACTCTAATATACTAAATGCTGTTAGGTACCTGTTTTCAGTTGCTATAGTTTGACAGAAAAATCCATTTGAGACAACAAGTGTCGTTTTGTATTTTTTCCCGCATAATGTTATTCATTAATGCGGCACTATCTGCATGTTGGACAGCATATGTCTTTATGCAAGTGTTCAAGTGTCTGTAAATGAAAACTAGATGAAATGTATTATCATGTTTTGATAAGTGAAACAAGGGATTGTTCTTTTGTGAAGTGCATTTTTCAATGATCTCCAAGTATTCAAGTTGATCTAAGATCTCCCTGACCTGTGTTTTTAGCTTCTTGCTTAATACGATAATGTCTTTGAGCATGTGGTGAAACTATCAATGGGATCACGTGGTGGGTTGAGGCATCATCCCATCCAGCGTGATTTTTATATAATGCTGGAGCTTGGGCTACTGCCCACTTCCGTGCATATGTATGTTTAAGGTGAACAGGAACATGGTTGGAAAATGCAGGAAAAATATACTTTCTCCCTTTGGGCGCTCCCTGACGAATGCTGCCGGCTAATCTTGTTCTGCTAACAGTATGTCAAAACCAGACAATAGGTTCTTCGCAAAGAGACCTTTTACTTTCCTGTGTTTGTCCTCCTCCATGCGGAGTGTTATTTCATATCACTTGTGTGGGACGTTCACCCTTTTGTCTGGTGTTTCCACCGTGATGTAATCATTCAATTTTGCTGTCCAGAAATTCCTTCAGGTTCTGGCTAGCTATTGTTACTTCTGCCGCTCTGTCTAGCATTGTCTGAGCCCATTCCCCGTTCAGAAGTTGAGTCCTTAGGATTCTGTGCATGTCTAACTTTGAGACCTGCAACTTTCTTCTTTTTAAATTGAGGTTTGGATTGTGGCTTGTCTTCTGTTTTAGAAGAGTCCTGAGCGTGCTTGTCCCTGGACTGCTTGCGCTCTTCTTTGTGTGCCTACTTTCCTTCTCTCCCTGTGTTGTTTGTCGAGAGGAATGTGTATCAGTATCCTGATACCTGTCAGGTTTCCTAATATTATCCCTATTCCTAAGGTTATACCTCTTTGCAGAGGGCTCCTGTTGAGGAGACCTACCTCGGGACTGAGAATCTTTTCTGAAAATGTTTGTTTTTTATTATTATCCCACTTCATTTTAGAAGAAGTAGGTGTCTGCTTAGAATTGTCCTTCTCAGGACTGCCCATTAGCTGTGGTTTTAAAAGCTTTCCCACCCAAACTGTCCCTTCCCAGTTCTGCATATGCAGTTTCAATTATTTTGGGAAGTTCTTGTGGTTGGTCTATAAGACTGACCTCTCTTAGGTGGTGGCGGATCGCCACTGAAGCTGCTTCCCCTTTAATGTTAGCTAGTATTATTGTTGATACCTGGTCATAATTACCTAGTAACTTCATACCTAAGGTCAGAGCTGGTTCAGCTCCATACTTGTTCTGTATCTGTGGTAAGACATCTGGAATTACCGCTAAGGAAGGAATACCATGAGTCCTGGTATATATGACAGCAAAGACTGTAACCCAAGTGGTGCAGTCCTCTAACTGTGGTGTGATCCCCATGGGCAAGCAGAGTGTTAGCATTATATGCTTTCAAATGGTGTGGTATTTGGAAATACTGCTTCTAACTGGGTAATTTTCTGAGCTACCCAGAGAGGAATCTGTTCACATTTTGTGGGCAGTTTGCCCATTACTGTGTGTAATGTTTGTGGAGTGATTTTAGTAGCGGTGCTCTGTGTTGGAGCTGTGTTATTTGTAGCTACTGTGGGCTGGACACCAAGTGTCCTCATGACGAGTTGCGTCATGGCTCTGTAAGAGTTTTACCAACTCTTTGTGTTGTAAGAGCAGTGCATCTTGTGGCATTATGTCAATGTCAGGATGTGGTGTGTAGCCGGCTATTGTCGGCCATGTAGCTCCTGGTCTACCTAGTGGACCGAACCTGGTTTTATTTATTTGTTGTAGGGCGCCATTAAACCAGAAATTGTGGTCCTGGTCAGTGTGCGGAATCTTAATCTCCTCGAACGGAATGTAGACCGCTGGGACTTTTTCATGTAAGTAAGAATGAAAAGTCTGAGTTGTTGCATTTACTGCTGGGAATGTAACCCAAGAATAGAACACATCTGTTTGATAATCTTCGTGTGCCTCTATTAATATCACTGTACCCTCTCGGTCTATTAAACCATGTCTGAGGGGTTTTGTGTGAGTGTATGCCTGATTTTGGGTGCAAAATGTATTGCATTTGCTATCTCTTCGTCGTTTGAGACCTGTGTCCCAGTGACAGGAGCAGCTGCCTCGACAGACATTGTGTTGTGAAAACAAAATGTCCTAAAGGGTTTTAAGATAAGGTTTTAAAAGGCACAATTGTTCGGGAACTTTTTCCTTCAAGCTTGATTAACCTACAGCCAATACATAAGAAGATTGCCTACTCAGCTGTGGCGGAATTTTGTGCCTACCCACTCCAGACGTCTCTGGCGTTTTGTGAGTAGGGGTCTCTGAGAATAAGCATGACTGAACTACTCAGATTCTACTGTTAAATAAGTGCCAAATTCACGTTTGGGCGTCATGTAGTGTAGTTCCTATTTCCCTAATAGGCTCTGCGCATTGGAATAACATACTCAATAGGCTTGGCATAGGACTGAGGTCGGTATGCCCCTATCGCGTATATTAAACTTAATTACCTGTGCCAGCTAGCTCAGAGGCCACTAGAAACTTCTTGAAGACAAGAAGGGAATAGCTTCTGGCAACCACATAACATAAAACCCTAATCCCTCAGGATCGTGGAAACAATATACTACTTTTCATTCAGTCACTCATCTCAGAGAAGTACATAGAATAAACAGATGGGTGTGTTTACAATAAAATTTATTGCACAGTTGTTCTAGTACTGGTTATATGTGCTGCGACAACTGTTGGACAGTAGCAGAGAAATATGGCCAGCAGTGCAGTTAAATAAAAATGCATGGTACAGTTTTACCATTGTGCAATAGTAATGAACACATACATGAAATGCAGAATGCATTTAAGATAAAGCCTATACCCCTATGATGCCTAACTAGATGTACCTAAGTGTACCTAGCATGTGTGTAGGTCTTAGAGAGCCAAGGATCCCCCTAGGATTTAGTCTATCCCCATTACCTCAGTGGGACTTCATCCTGGTCTCAAGCTGGACACCCCAGGATGGGTGGATGGACCTCTGCCAGCTGGAGCTGTGGCATGATGCAGGTTGCAGCGTCTCACGTCAGAGTGTCGGCATGGAAAGTCTTGGTCCCCTCTGCTTTGCTTGGGCAAAGGGAGGTATATTTATACCTGATAGGTGCCTTGGAATGTTAGTATTGATGTACAGTCGGTCAGAGGAAGATGTCAGGAATGAACTCTTAGGAAATAGTGGTTCATGCATATTTAATGAGTTCTTGGAGAAATCAATAATCCTGTGCTAGGGAAAATCCCAAGAGCTTAAGGGTCTGTTTCTAAGAACTCGTTGTGACATAGGTTAGTCACTGTTGGACATGGATATGACGTATTTAGGATGGACCGTCTTCTGCACCCAGAGCACACGTCAGATAAGGGACAGACTCTGTTGCTCGTTATTTGTGAAGGGAGGGCCAATGTAGGTGAAAGGTCCTGCCTGTCTCTGTGGCACGAAGGATTTGTGCCTCTGAAACGGCGCACCTATGTTAGGGCCTCAATCCAGCACATAACAGGCCCTGGTTGAGGAGATGCACCTTCGATAAACTAGGACAGATGACAGGGTGGGAGAAGACCTGGAGACCTCAGCGGCAATGCTGGAGGAATTCCAGGAGGTTGAGGAGAACGCTCGGGGTTCAAACGTGAGGGGGCAGGCTTTGACGGTGAACACACAGGAAACGCACATGGAGGAAGAGGGAGTGGGAGTGGAAATTCGGAGGGCTGTTGCACAGGAGGGACAAAGTGGCTAGCGTTTTTGGGTGGCGGAGGTACAGAGGAGCTTTCTGATGAATCCAAGTAATGTGGACCTGACTTGGATATATTTACTTATTAATGTGGGGAGTTGGGAGATTTAGGACCCACCGGTAAAGTGGGAGGTGACGAAAGTGATGATTGTTATGCTTGCATTACTGTCAAATTTGCTGCTGCTGACTTGTTTTGTATCAGTGAAACCAAGAAAAAACACATTTATAAAAAATGATATGTTTTATTGAATTATTGTATGTTTTGCAGTGTTGTTTTGTAGTGTTTGTATGTTTTGATATATACATAGTTCACGTGTATGGTTTACATATATTATATATATATATATATATAAAATATTTACCAAACATAAGTGTCTGTAATAAATTTTTTACCAAAAGGTCTATTTACGAACTATAGGAAAATACATTGTTTTTTGTAGTTTTCTTGTACAATGCATTTTATGTGTTTTGATTGATGTTAATACATGTTGTAATGTAACTTTCGAAGTTCTGCATACATATATAGTTCACATTATTACACATAGGGGCATATTCTCAAGGAGCTATCGCCGAGATATCGGCACTTTATCGCAGCCAAATTTGTGATAAATTTATCGCCCCATTCACAAGCTGGTGCTAACAGCCGATACCACCAGTTAACGTGCGAAAGCATCCGCAAAAAACATCGCCATAGATGACCCCGGCAACTATCGCTAATGAGATGCAGAGTAGGCGTTCCCGAGCACAAATCGGCGACAACATCACACCTCAACATTCTCAACGACCAGCCACATCGGCGGTAAGACCACAAAACAGGCGATAAGGCGCGTTAGCAGCAGGAAATGAACACCTGCTCCGACCTGGTGTAAAGTCGGACGACAACCTGCACCATCAAAGGGAGCCCAGCCCAGAGCCACACATGAAGAACAACAGATGCCATGGAGCCACTCACCATGCATCCCGGAGCCCCGAGAGGGCAACAACACCCACCACCACTGCCCCCAGGTCCGCCCCCCCCGGATCCCCCACCCGGACCACCACAGAGGCAGCGCAGACAAAGACAGCGGAACTTCAGGAAATGCACCAGCCTCACAGACCTAACACCAGACAACGTCAATGCCCACTACAGGCTCAAAAGGACAACCATTCTCCACATCCTGAACATCATTGCCCACAGGCTGACGGTACCAACACAGCGGACAACCAACATCCCTCCGCAGACAAAGCTGCTGCACCTGTTGGCCTCTGGTACCTCCCAACCAACAACCCCCAGAGTCGGAGGAGTCGCACAGCCAGCCCCATCCAAGTTCCTCACACCTGTCCTGGATGCCATCATCATCTAGGTACCCCAGTACCTATACGTCCCCCACAATGTGCAGGAACAGCTGGAGACCAAGCAAGGACTATACACCATAGCTGGATTCCCGCACGTGTTGGGGGCAATCGACTGCACATATGTCCTACTTGTGCTCCCTGCCGACACCGCACACAAGTACCGCAACAGAAAGCACACGCATCCCATCAACGTGCAGGCAATAGAGGACCACAGGGGACTCTTCACCAATGTCGTAGCCAACTACCCAGGCAGTGTGCATGATCCCTTCATCTTCCGACAGGCCAACATCAACCAGCGCTTCCAGGATGGCACCTTTGGAAATGCACTGCATGTTGGCAAGAACCAAATGAACACACCACACCCCTCAACTCCACAATCATGCAACTCACAACTCTGGCACTGCACACGTCACAAAATCACATACAACATGCCAAACAACATGCCCACCCACCAGACACAACAGCACAACTTACTGTGGCAACCTTGCTTAGACATGTACATGAGCCATCAACGGCATGGCACCTCAGCCACACAATACCGGAATGTGGGGAGAGGTGGGAACCAGGCATGTGTGAAGGAGGCAAGTGACCCATGAATGAGAATGTACACAATGCCAAGTGTGGCAGAGATGTGCTGGACAGACTGCAGTATGCAGACCACAGACATATCCATGTCTACATGCACTGCTGGTGTCTGGAGTGTAGTGGACAGTGGACGCAACCATGTCACCCCAGCCAGTGGGGAAGCCTGCGGAAATGTAGCTTGTGACGTCCCCCCCCCTGTAAGCGTGTGCGGAATGGGCTGGCCCAGCATACGCAGGCTTGTGTAGGGGTGTGAATAAAAATCACGTAGCTCTGGGCGTGGTTCTCTTCCGGAATGCCCAACGTGTCTGCCAGGGCGGCGCCTCCCACCCCGCCACGAGGCCAACACCATCGCCGTGAGCAGTGTGGCCTGCGATCCTGTGCGCCTGCTGCACCCCGGGCCGCTGGTCCCCGAACCCGTCATGCCCGCCCCTGCGCAGCCAGGCCTCACTGCTCACCTGCCAACACCGGCGTGTGTCAAAGAGGGCCCACCAAGTGCCGGCGCAAGCTCTAACCCCGAAGCCCGCAACCTTGGCAGCCTCCTCAGACCATCACGGCCTCCGCGACACAGGCCCGCTTTACTCCTTTTTCGTTGACGTACTCCACCGCTGCCTCTGGCCTACACTACGGTCAAGTAGGTCAAACATTTGGAACTGAGTCTTGATTATGCAATGGCAGAGTACACACTTTATGGCTGCGTTTATATCACTGTACTCCCTTCGATGTGGTGCCACCAACTCTGTGCATAGCATTCAAACTACACCTGTCTGTGGTCCCTTGCTGACTACTGCCTTCGGCCTACACTGCGGTCGAGTAGGTCACACATGTGGAACTGAGTCTTGATTTCTGCATGGCGGAGTTCATATCATTGTACGCAAGGAGACGAGTAAGAGGAAGACGCGGTTCAGTCCGGAGGTGAAAAGGATCATCGTTACGGAGGTGATCGAACACTGCCGACAACTGCTCTGGTGTCACTAACTCTGTGCATCGTGGGCCAACGACATGTGGCTGTGGGCCCCTACTGACCGCTGCCTCGGGCCTACACTGCGGTCAAGTAGGTCACACATTTGGAACTGAGTCTAGATTACACAATGGCCGAGTACACATATCAAGTCAGAGTTTATATCACTATACTCCCTTCGATGTGGTGAAACAAAGTATGTGCATGGCATCCCAACCACACGTGTCTGTGGGCCCTTGATGACTACGCATTCAGCCTACACTGCGGTCGAGTAGGTCACACATTGAGAATTCAGTCATGAATCATTTATGGCAGATTTGACATCATTGTACTGACCTCATCGCAGACTGCATCCCCTTTCAGCTCCGGTGCCACTAAGTCTGTTCCCCGACATCCATGGACACTTTCTGGTTGAACTTTGGTGGTGACTGAGTCTATGGACTAGGGCTTGTTTTCATCATCATGTTGGTGATACTGACTTTTGTGGCAAAAACGAGGCTGTAGCATTCCACTCTTCCATTTGCCGCTTCCGGCCGGCTTCTGCCCTCTGCATCATGCCCTGGAGGACACCTTCCACTGTCCCCCACAAACCTCCGCTACATTCGCCTTCGACATCGACGAGGACCTGCTCACCCCGCATGGCCCTATCTCACTGCACCGCAAGTCACCGTCCCGTGGCGGTGTGCCTGTGCCGGCCACAGTGCATTCTGGGCCACTAACTCTGTGCAGCTCAAGTCATGGCCCCTGTCTGATAGCATATTGGATGGCCTCTGGGTCGATAGACTGGGGGTCATCAAGGCCATGTGTCTGTGGCCCTGCGCTGTCTGCTGCCTCCGGCCTCAACTGCGGCCCACCTGGGCTCACACATCAAATCGAGTCCTGGCCTGCCCGGACGTCTCATCACCGCAGGATGCACACGTCACCACCGCCAGGACCAACTCCAAACAACAGGTGCCAGAGTCGTAAGTGTCTTACTGCCAGACTATCAGAGTTGCTCACACCAGTCGTGGGTGCCATCATCAGCTCGTTCCCTGCTCAGCTCTTCAGGTGCCACTAACTCAGTGCACTACAAATCATGGACCATTCTGCTTGCATGTTGGGTGAACACTGTACTTTCTCCGGGTACCACCATGATGCTTCACAGTTGTTTCTGTTATGCTGGTGTTTTCTGTTTCCGCTTTAGTTGTGATCACTGTTCAAGTTGTTGCCAGCACCAACGACTCCATGAGGGATGGCTTGCACTCACCCCACACACATCCAGCACATGTGTCACTGTACATGTGACCATGCCAATAAAGGTGTCGAGCACACGTGCCCGTAGCCAGTTCAATGAACTATCTGAGTGTGTGCGTGTGCTCATGATGTATGCATTTGTGCCCCGGGCCCTACAACATTACATTGTGCCGTGTACAGAGGACGCAGCCATGTCACCGCAGGCAACGGGTGGGACATTGCACATGTAGCTTTGTCGTCCCCCACTCAATATGTAAGAGGAGTGAACTGGGCTGGCGTACGCCAGTCCAGCGTGGGGGTGTGGATGATTATCCCGTGGCTCTGGGTGTGGTTCAGTACTGGAAATGTGCAAAGGCATGTGTCTCTGTCGCAGTGTGGGTCTCCGTTGGGAAGTGTAGGTGGTCCCTGATGGGACTTAGACACCCACGTATGTGATCTAGTTCGGCTTCCATGAGGTAGTACCCCACCCGCACATGTTCGGCCACCCCCTTCTGGCAGTCTGACACCTGGCCTTGGAATGCGATGTGTGCTTCGGTGGGCTGCTGGGAGCCAGCCGGGGTGGTGGGTGTGTCCAGCTGTGTTGTCTGTGCAGGGGGTGGGGTATCCTCGATGTAGCGGTGCTGCCCTGCTCCTGGAGGTCGATTGCCTAAGATGTCCATGGACTGTTGTGGGGCGTCGGTGTCGGAAGTGTGGAGGTCCTCTTCAGCATCACTTTAGAGTTGTCTGGTCTGCTCTGCTGGAGGTGTTGTTTGTCCCTCTGCAATGTGAAGGGGAGATGCTTGTTGACATTGTGTTGGCATGTATGTTGACGCATAGTTCAGGTTTACATACAGACTGCATGACAATGTACATTGTGACTGTTTGGGAGGGTCGGACTATTTGATGCGGGACAGTGGACATTTGGACTACATGACATAGGTGAGGTTGTACATGTACATTTGCATCTCACAGTTTCCTGCTATGTCAGATGTGATTGGCCATTTTCTACCCACAGGCGGACTCAGTTGTGACCTCTGTTCTGCAGTATAGATGTTGGACTGTGTACCACATTGTCATCCATGTGGGTGTGCTGTCATTGCTATGTGTGTGTGCTGCATTGTGTGGGAGTCGCACCTGCAGCTGTGATTTTGCTGCCCCTTATCCCTTGGAGGCAGTGTGCCTTTGGCTATTGTGCTTTTGAGGTGCTGTGATGTTGGCGACTTGGGTCATTTGTGCTCTTGGACGGTTTTTGTACTCTTGTGCATTGTTTGTCTGCAGATGTGTTGTTGACGTCAGTGGTTGTTTGTGCAGGTGGATGTGTCAGAGTGTGACCTGCTCCTTTCCGGATGTGGTCCACACTCAGCCACCTCAGTCTCGTGGTGTGCACAGTGTCATGGTGATTGTACTCCAGCCATGCTGCTGGTCATGTGGTGTCACTTGCATTGTCAGTGTGGCTCTCACATACGCATCTTTGCTGTGTTTCGCACGGGTGCATGTGTGTGTAATTGGTGATGTGTGGGGTGGGACCCCTTTGGGCACATGGTAGACGGGGGCCTACTTGATGTTTGTATGTGTGCTGCAGTGTGCCACGGGGATCAGGGACATGACCCAGGGTCATTGTGGGTGTGCGGTGTGCTACACGTCGTTGTGCATGTGTGCCATTGTGCCCGTCCTCACAGTCCCTATTCGTTACTCACCCTGTTGCTGTTGTGTCAGGTCATGTCGAGCAGTGTCCGGACTCCCGACTCCTTGCACCGTCTCCACACTGATGACTGTGGCCGCCATTTGCTCCAGCTCCTCCTGTGGCGCAGGACTCCCACCTCCATTCGCCGTTGCTGCCTTCCTGTTGGCAGCGGGTTTCTGCTTGGTTTGGCTTTTCACATCGTGCCAGCGCATCTTGGCCTCCTCGACACTCCGGCTGCATTCACGATGGAATGCCATTTTTCCGTCTGTGTTGCCAATGACACGGTGGAGGTGACGGACAGTTGTTGTTGGTGCTCTGTCACCTCCGTGACGACTATCCGGTTGTCATGTGGACTGTACCCCGTCTTCCTCTTCCTCTTCTCCTTGGCCTTCCCCGACCCCGAGGTTCCTTGCTGGTGGTCTGTGGGGCTTGTGGGGTTCACGTTGACCTGGGCACTCGTTCTGGGTGCCTCCATGTTGCTACGTAGTTTATTTTGTTTATGGTGTATTTTTCTTGTTCAGCTTTTATAGTGCATTTTCCCGCATGACACGTGGGGATTGCAGGCCTGTCGCTGGTTATCACTGATTTTTGTATCGTGGTTGGCCTCATCGCAACTTTATTCGCGTTCGGGTTTCGCATTTTTGCAGCGTCGCGTTAATTTTAACGCGGTCATTTGACGCGTTATCGTGGGGCTATCGCATGGTGCCGCCAGGTTGGGAATACTACGTTAACACGGCGTTGTTTTCCAGCGATAGACTGCGATGTGCAAAGTTGCGTTAAGCTAAACTGGCGGTGGTTATCACACGTTCTTGAGAATATGCCCCATAGTTTCACACACTTTATAGCATTTTTAACATATTCATTTTTCTTTAAAGGAACATAATTAATGCACATTTCTATGTTAACATTTTTAAAATATATATTAATTAGTACGATTAATTATATTAATTTTATAGTACTATTTAAAATATATTTTACAAATAATGTTTACATGTTCATTTTATTTTTCCACATTTTGTAACAATTTTAACAACAATTTCCAGAACATACATTTTGGATTTTTATTATTTTTTTAGAGCTAATTCTTTTCCATTGCAACAGTTTTTTTTTATTGTGGGCTTTTTTTTGCCACTGTCTATATTTTTTACTCTCTTAATATCATTGTTCGGCAATTTCAATTCTTGCTCTTGTCAGTTGTTGTTCTCTGCTGCTCATCTACAGATAAGGTAACACTACTTTTAAGCTAATGATTTCAGGTTTTGGGTTGGAGGGATGTGAGTAGGGGACGTTAAGAACAGTGTACTGGTCTGTTATAATAGTTTAGTTTTGTGTTAGGTTGTGTTTTGTTGTTACGTAGTCAAGTGAAATAGGCCGAGTATACTGTGTGGACTGTAATTATTTTTATTAATTATTTTTATGATATAAGTATATTTTGTGAATCCATTTCCTACTGTTTGTTATGTTTTTGACGTGTATATTATGTTAGGGTTATGTTTTATTTTTAATAGTTTTTTTGTAGCAGAAGCATTTTTTTATTTTAGGATTTGTTTTTTTGAAGGGAAATTATTTTGGTTGTAGTTTAACCAACATTATTTTTTAATTTCCATTAATTTTTTGTTTTTTCCACCGAGTTTATTTTAATTACATTTATTTTTTTTGTGGTTTCCTATGCCTGTGCAGTAATTTTGTGGATTTAATTTATGGTTATTTCATTTTTACATTTTTGTGGGTTACTTTATCTCTACTTTTGTGGATTTGTTTTTTTCTTTTTAGAAACATATTTTATTGCGTCAAGTGTCAAATACAATGCAGAGCTCTGTAACCCAGAAGCTATCTGCTACAGTTTAAAGTACAGAAAATGTGCATTGACATTTATGTCAAAATCTGTTTATTTGAATTTTTGATTGAGACTGATACAAAATGCAGTACACATGCAACAAATATTTGTAGTAGGCCAAGAGTTACAGATTTCACATGGAGGTTACAGATTGTTCACAAGGTCTATGGCATACCCAACTGGTAAGTATTACAATCCTAACTTGTTGCCTTTATTGTCCGCACATGTTGTTCAATCTCCCCTCCCAGGAGGCTAACTTAAAAAGGAAACTTAACATATCAATAGAACCTAACAAAACTGAGATGTCATGGTGCAAATAAAAATAAGATCGTCATCTGCTCTGCTGTGTGTTTAGATGAGAAACAAATTGAGGGCCCTTATTCTTGGGGCACATGCCGTCACAGGCAGCCCCTCCAACAAGTAGCTCACCAGTGGGGACCATATATAGTCATAGCCTTTTCTGGCGTCATCCACTATGTCGGCCATGCGCTCCATCGCCAGTTCCCTCCACAACCTCGCGTGCCATTGATTCAGGGCTACTGCCTCTTGTTTTTTCCATGCCGCGGCTACTGCCATTATAGCTGCCCCCAGGCACAGCCACATAACGGACCTATCGCCCTGTGTTTTACGCTTCATGGCTGGGTCTCTCGCCCCCAACAACATGTGTTCTATGGACATAGGGATTGGGTATCCAAGAATCAGTTTAATTTGGGAAAGGATTTCTTTCCAGAACGATTGTATTGGGGGACAGTCCCAGCAAATGTGGCGAAAGTCGCCTAGCAAGCCGCAGCCCCTCCAGCACCTGTCTGAAGTGTTGGGAAAGATCTTGTGTAGCTTCTGGGGATAGAGATACCAATCATAGATAAGCTTGTAGTGTGCCTCCCTCAGGTACATCGAGCGGTTATATTTCACTACATCCCTACCCAGGTGTTCCCATTGTTTTTCCACTAGCAGGGTATCCAAAAGGCCGTCCCAAAATCGCTTATGTCGTGGAGTCCACCTGGGGCTCAGGGCTTGTATGAGAGCATACAGATAGGAGATGCATCCCTTGGGGAGGACCTCGACTGGGCAAACTTCTCTATAGGGAACAGGTCCCTGGTTGCGGGAAGCCGCACCAGGGGTTGCTGTACCCAGTGTTTGAGCTGCAAATAATGGTATGCTTCCATGGCAGTTAACGCAAACTGTTTCTTACACTCCTGAAAGGTGAGGAGCTCGCCCTTCTCAAATAAGTGAGAGATCACCCGACACCGTCCTTCCCGCTACGCCTTGAAGGGTCCCTCTTGAAGTGCAGAGGGGAAAGCCGCATTATAATGTATGGGGGTGTAGGGGGAGGGGAAAGTAGTGAGCTGCAGCTGCCTAGTAAGAACATCCCATACCCGTAGTGTAGTAGATGTGGGGGTGCTAATGTATGCGTTGGGTGGTCTGTCCTGTTTTGGCTTCCATAGTAAATCCCAATTAGAATGGCCAGTGATCTGTCTGTCCATATGTAACCAATGCTTCTCTGAAGCTTGCAATGACCATTCTGTAATCACGCGCAGTTGCGCCGCCCTATAATACCCCCTAAAGTCCGGCAGCGCCAGGCCCCTTTCTTTACGTGGTCTCGTAAGCAGACGGTAAGGCAAGCAAGCCCTCTTCCCCAGCCAGATAAATTTAGTAATCATTTGTCGCAGTTCCCTAAATAAAGCCTCCTCCACTGGAATGGGCAACCCCTGGATGAGATAGAGTAATCTGGGATGAGCATTCATCTTAATGGCATCAATCCTGCCTAGCCAGGAAATGTATGCAACGCTCCATTTACCCAGATCAGTTCTCAATTGTCGTAGTAGGGGAGGAAAGTTGGCCTTGTAAAGGTCTGATATACGGGGGGTGAGCTTAACGCCCAAATAGGTAATGTCTTTAGTCGTGCAGCCAAAGGGGGATATTTCTTCCACCCGTCTCCACTCCTCCCTGGGAAGGGACAAATTAAGTAAGTAAGATTTGGCCGAATTGATCCGAAATCCCGCCGCCTGCTCAAACCGCGTGAGCTCCTCTTGGATGTTCGGGAGGGAGACCAGTGGTTCTGTCACTGGGAGGAGCACGTCATCGGCAAAGAGCGTTATCTTATGCTCATCTGTTGCAAAGTGTATAACCCGAACGTCTGGGTTGCCTTTGATTTTATGTGCTAGGGGCTCGATACTCAAGGCGAAAAGAAGGGGGGGCAGTGGGCATCCCTGCCTCGTCCCACGTGCCAAGCCAAAGGGGGGGAAGCCGAGCCGTTAACCAGAACCTGGGAATTAGGAGAATGATAATTGGCTCGAATCATCTCTATAAACGTCTCGCTAAATCCAAAGCGCTGCAGCACTCGAAATAAAAAGGACCACTCTACGCGGTCAAATGCTTTTTCCGCGTCTAGCGATAAAAGTGCCGCTGGGATGTTTTTCTTCCGGGCCTTTTCTATTATATGGACGATGCGCCGCAAATTATCATGCGTCTGTCGCCCCTTGATAAAACCCGATTGATCTGGGTCAATGAGGCCGGGGAGCACTGATTCGAGGCGGGTAGCTAGAATTTTGGAGTAGATTTTGGCATCTAGGTTCAAAAGGCCTATTGGACGATAGGAGGAACAGGCTGTGGGGTCCTTTCCGGGTTTGGGGATCACCGCCACAATCGCCTCACCCATGGAGGGGGTGACCTGCTGTGTTGAGGCAATGATATTAAATAAAGTAGTTAAAAAGGGGACTAATTCCGGTGCAAAAGTCCGATAAAAGTGTGCAGAGAAGCCATCCGGTCCCGGTGCTTTTTGAAGTTTCAGCGCATCAATCGCTTTCTGCACTTCTTCAGCAGTTATGGGTTTCGGCAGATCTTCATTGGTACTAGCCGCGACCGGTGCACAGTCAAAATATCGAATTTTAAATATCGACCTACCTTAATATCGAGTTTTTAATATCGTAGGGACAGAATATCGAAGTCAAGAATATCGTTGACCAGAATATCGACCCCAAGGTAAGTAATATCGTTTTTTTAATATCGAAGTAAGTAATATAGAAGTAAGTAATATCGTTAGCAAAAATATCGTTGTCAATATATCGAAAACATTTTTAGTGTTATGTATTTTAGTATGTATTTTATATGTATGTTCAACATTTTTTTTAATGTATTTTCATAAATTTTTAAATAAATGTTTAGAAAGTAGTAATTTTGTTAAAGTAAATGTTGCGTTTTAGTATCAGAGCGGGTTGTGGGTTTATAGGGGAATGGGGTGGGAAGTAATTTAATTAAATTAATTAATTAATATGTGTTTATGTATTTTTATTGATGATTAATTAATTGTTAATTAATTATTAATTGGTCATTAATTTTTATTAATGTGTTAATTTATAATTATATTAATTATAATTCATTTATTATTATTTTTTATGTACTGTTATTGTTAATTAATTTATTGTTAATTATTAATTGGCAATTAATTTTTATAATTTTTTTAAATTTATAATTATATTAATTATAATTAATTTATTAATTTTTATTTATTGTTATTGTTAATTAATTTATTGTTAATTAATTATTAATTGGTAATTCATTTTTATTAAGTGATTAATTGATAATTAAATTAATTATGTGATTTTTATGTGTAGTGGGTTGTGGGTTTATAGGGGAATAGGGTGGGAAGTAATTAAATTAAATTAATTAATGAATATGTTTTTATTTATTGTTATTGATTATTAATGTATTGTTAATTATTAATTGGTAATTAATTTTTATTAATTGCTTAATTTATAATTAAATTAATTATAATTAATTTATTATTAATTGTTATTAATTGATTAATTGATAATTAAATTAATTGTGTTTTTTTATGTGTAGTGTGTTGTGTGTTAAAGGGGGATAGTGTGGGAAGTAATTTAATGTATTTTAAGTAAATATTAATTTAAATTTATTGGTATTTATTAATATCTTTTTTGTTAATTAATTATTAATATGTTATTTATTTTAAAAAAAACAATTTAATTGATAAGTATGTTAATTTAACCCCTACGCTATCCTACATTTTCCACACTGTTACACTCACTGGAGTTGGAATAGTAATTTTAACCCCTACGCTATCCAACGCTTTCCCTACTGTTGCACTCAATGGAGCGGGAATAGTAATTTTTACCCCTACGCTATCCAACGCTTTCCCTACTGTTGCACTCACTGGAGTGGGAATAGTAATTTTTACCCCTACGCTATCCACTGCCTTCCCTACTGTTGCACTCACTGGAGTGGGAATAGTAATTTTTACCCCTACGCTATCCAACGCTTTCCCTACTGTTGCACTCACTGGAGTGGGAATAGTAATTTTTACCCCTACGCTATCCTGTGTTGCACTCTCTGGAGTGGGAATAGTAATTTTTACCCCTACACTATCGAGCGCTTTCCCTACTGTTGCACTCACTGGAGTGGGAATAGTAATTTTTACCCCTGCGCTATCCAGCGCTTTCCCTACTGTTGCACTGACTGGAGTGGGAATAGTAATTTTTACCCCTACGCTATCCAGCGCTTTCCCTACTTTTGCACTCTCTGGAGTGGGAATAGTAATTTTTACCCCTACGCTATCCAACGCTTTCCCTACTGTTGCACTCACTGGAGTGGGAATAGTAATTTTTACCCTTACGCTATCCAACGCTTTCCCTACTGTTGCACTCACTGGAGTGGGAATAGTAATTTTTACCCCTGCGCTATCCTGCGCTTTCCCTACTGCTGCACTCTCTGGAGTGGAAATAGTAATTTTTACCCTGACGCTATCCAACGCTTTCCCTAATGTTGCAATATGTGCAGTAAGTATATATATATTAATTTATATGTATATGTTTAATTAATTTTAACAATATGTATTAGTTATTATTTTTAAATATGTTTTAATATTTTTAACTATATTTCTTTTAATTATTTGTATTATTTACTTAATTTTACATTATTATTAAAACATTAAAAAACGATATTTTTAACATCGATATTTTTGACAACAATATTTTTTTCTCGATATTTTTGTACTTACCTTTATGTAGATAGGACTTCGATATTTTTTGACTTCGATATTTCTGTGTCGATATTTTTGTAGGCCGATTTTCTGTCCATCGATATTTTGTCAGACATTCGCCACGACCTGCGGGAGATCCAAGGGATCTAAATACTCCAGTTGATCTTGCTCCCTTGGGAGTTCTGAGGTGTAAAGAGTACGGTAAAATTGCTCGAAGGCCTGTGCCTTCCCTTCCTCCGTCTTGTGTGAGACGCCTGCGTCATCTACAATAAGTTTTATGTACTCCCTCTCCTGTTTGGCCCTTAGTTGCCGTGCTAATAGAGAGCCCACTTTGTTCCCCACTTCATACCCCCTGGTCTGTAGGCGTAAGATGGTTTTTCCGCCCTATTAATATATATGGCCTGCAGCTTTCCTTTGAGAGTTGTGACTTTCCTCATCGCTGGGGCCGAGGGGCTAGCTTTGTGTGCCTGCTCTGCCGCCTGTAGCTCCCTTTCGAGCATGAGGCGTTCCTCCCGCTGCTGTGTCTTTAGGGTGGTGGCCAGTTCGATGCATTTACCCCAGATTACCGCTTTTAGGGCATCCCAGGTAGTGGCGTGCGAAGTACTCTCGGGGTCATTGTGTTCGAGGAAGTCCTTAATAGACTTCCTGAGGTCGTCCCGTAGCAGTCTATCCCTAGAGAGGAAGTTGGGAAAATACCAGCGCGCCTGTTTTGAACGTGGATTCGGCCAGTTGAGTGACAGCTCCAGGGGGGCGTGATCCGATAGGCAGATCGGGTGGAAGTGAGTTTGCAGCATCGAGGGGAGCAAAGACTGACTAACAAATATGTAATTGATGCGGGAGTATGATCTGTGGGAGTGGGAGAAGAAGGAGTAGTCGTGGACAGTAGGGTTAGCGTCTCTCCATATGTCTACCAATCCCATGAGTTGGAGTTGTGATTTGAGTGCCTTGCCAAAAACTCCTCCCGCTGCCCTGTGTGCATGAGTCGAATCTAGCCCCTGCTCCCAGACCAAGTTGAAATCTCCCAAGAGTATTATGTCTCCCTGGGCAAAGTTCTCCAAAGCCATAAGGAATGAGAGAATAAAGTCCTGCTGTCCCGTGTTTGGCGCATATATGACTGCAAATGTACATTGTCGGCCCCTTTGCTCCCCCCGAACCGTAACGTACCTCCCTGCCTTTTCAGCCTTAGTGTCTTGCGCTTGAAATGGGACTCCCGCGTGAAAAAGTAGTGCCAGCCCATTGTGTTTTGCAGCGTGAGAGGATCTGAATATTTGCGGATAAGCTTTATGGCGCAAGCGCTGTTCCTCCGATTTTTTAAGGTGTATCTCCTGAAGAGCTGCCACTTGCACATTGTGATCTAGCAGATATTTCCAAAGGCGGTGTCATTTATTAGGGTAGTTTAGTCCCCGGGCATTCCAGGTTAATGTCCTGACCGCCATAGGAAAATATGTGAGACCTTACCTCCCCCGCGGGTGACCCTTCTAAAACCAGGTATCTGTACCCCCCTTCCATTCTCTCCCTAGCACTTAAACAAAATAAAAAAGGCACCATGACATCTAACTAAAGTAACAAACCAGAACAAACAATATAATCGAGCGTGGAGAGTCCCCCTCCTAGAGGAGAACCTTCTTGCCAGATCGAACCCGTGGAGCGTAACCATTCCTGTTCCCCCAGCCCCTACAACAATCTCTATTGAGGCATATGCTTTGTAATGTTGTACAGCCCGATAGAGCTAGCATTTGGTTTACCCCCCCACCCAAATTAATTCAGACTGATAGTCCCGGTGATGTCTCAAGAGTCCAGGAGACTGCAAGTCCTCAGCTCCCTCCGCCCTTCCATCTAAATCTCCTTACCACCTTGGATATAAATCGCTCCACACCACTTTCACAGTTAGCGCATCTCGCTCAGGCCACTCCTGGGCGTCAGGCAGCAGACCCCGGGCCACATGGAGCGACCAGGTCCAAGAGTGTCTCACAGAGTCATAAATTGCAAGCCCTCCGCTCAATCCAACTCTCCATAGCAGAAACTGCCCGCTCCCCTGGATTAAGAAGGGGGGGCAGAGTGCCCTGTCCGGCGCAGAGAGCTTGTTCTCAGGATCCTTGAATCGTGGAGCTCATTCCGGAGTTTTATTAGTCTTGCAGCCCACTCTCCTCCATTAGCCTCCCCCAACTCGCTCGCGCTGTTTGTCTCCTTCCGTGGGCCTGGAGGGTGCAGCGCCAGCAGGCACAGGGGCCTCGATTCCTAGGATGTCCGCCGCTTCTGTCAGCTCGGTGCAGTGCACATATTTGCTTTCCCATTGGAAGGCGAGTCCAAATGGATAGGTCCATCTGTACTTGACCTTCTTCTCTCCCAGACATTCGGTGATCGGGCGGAACTGCTGTCGGCCCCAAAATCCTGCGCCACATCCTGGAAGAGCGAGCACGTGGCGTTCTGAAACGAGACTCTATCCATGTTTCTGGCTTTTTGCAGGATCATTTGTTTGGTTTTGAAGGAGCTGAACTTTGCCAGTATGTCGCGGGGTCTCCTGCCTTCCCGGGTATCCGCGGTCCCACACGATGCACTCTCTCCAGCCGTATTTTGGGGCCGCCCTCCCCCAGAACTGAGGAGAAGAGGCCCACCATGAAGGCCTCCAGATCTGGCCCCTCGCAGTCCTCCTCCAGGCCCCGGACGCAGATGTTATCACAGCGTGATCTATTCTCCAGGTCCTCGCATTTAAGCAGGGTGGCACGTAGTTGTCCCTTTATGTCCGCATTGCTCTCTTCCAGGGGCAGCATGCGATCTGTCAACTCCTGCATTTTTGCCTCGAGATCTAATGTTCTGGTGTCGACGGAGTCCACGTCCGTCTGCAGGGTTACCACTTTCTCTCTCATTTCTACCCGAAACGCCTCGAAGGAGGCATCCATGTCCGCTTTTATGTCCGCTTGGAGTTCCTGTCTAAAATATCAAAGGGAGGCTAGCAAGTCCTCCCTGGTGAGTGCCATTGCACCTGAGGGTTGCGCCGTTTTCTCACTGGACGACCCTGCGCCGGTTGCAGCAAAGTAGTTGGAGACTTTGTTGTTGGGGGCCTTTTTCGGTGGCATATGTGGGAGCTTTGCTAGGTCAGCTCTGGGCCACCCTCAATCTTCGCAGAAAACCCAAACGTGCGCTCTTAGTACTCCAGGGGGCCCTGCTCAATGTCGCATAACCGTAAGGGTAATTCTCAGGCACCGGACTTCTGGGCCATGTAAGCTGATCTGAGTGGGCGCATGTTGAGGGCGGTCTGTTATTCAATGTTGGCGTCTTGCTAGAAAGGTGGCCGCCTCTGCCGCTCTCCTCTTCTGTGCCTGATCATCTGTGACAGAGATGGGGCAGAGGGGCCAGCAACGTGTCACCAAATTGGCTCCAGGACAATGCAACCAGAGACCTCAGTTATCGGCTGCCATGTTAAGGTCAGGCACTCACAGCACAGAACCCAGCATCGGGGCTTATTGCAGGGCTTTTGTACAACATGCCTCCTAGGCCAGGTACACACGGCGCAGACCCCCCGAAGTTTGAGACAGATCCAGGCGTACCTCCTCTCTTCGTCGCTGCAGGGCTCAAATCATGTCCATGGCGGCCATTTTAGTTCCAGGCACCTCGTGTTGCAGGAGATCAATTGGGGCCTGTGAATCTTCCCACTGGCCCCTTCCTCGGCGGTAGCTGCCCGACCTCCAAGGGGCCCCCCATCAGCAGGAGCCCCCATGCGAGGCAGAAGAAGAGAGGCAACTACCCAGGGGTCTCACCCCGCCTCCGGGTTCACTTGGTGCTTCTACTGCGGCCCCTGTCTTCCCGCCTCAGGTCTCCCGGCTGCCGAAGGGTCCCTGCTCACCTCCCTTATCTGTCAGTGTCCATGGGCCCGTGGAGCACCACCGTCAGCCCACTTGTGGTCCGGCCGCAGCAGTCCCACATTCCTCAGCAGCCTGGAGCTCTACCAATGCGGTCCCACGCCTTCCCTCCACATCTCCGCTGGGCCCCGTCTCGGCCGCCCCGCCCTCGGGGCCGTACGTGGCAGTGCCGTGTCAGGAGGTATCGCGGACACCTCCCGCTGCCGTCTATTGCTCTCTTCCTTTTTTATTTTAACATCAGGTGCAGTCAGGGGGACACCAGCCGCGCCTCCAGTCTGCCAAGTCCCTCTCCAGGTCTTCCAGGGCTCAGCTGCACGGCACAACAGCCATTCCGGCGGGAGGGGTCTCCATTTTGTCAGGAGCGCGCCGGACCTTCCTCAAACTGCTAATAGGCCGTTACTGTCTCCATCGATCGTCTTCGGGGTTGAATCCAATGCGCTATTGCTCCCCCACTTCCGGGCGCTGCATGCAGTGGTCGGAGCGCTCTGGGAAACGCCTCAGGCCAGGAATTTCACGGGGCTTGGGACGGAGCCGATCGGAGTCGCGTCCGATCGGCCATGATGGCTAGCCACGCCCCTGCATTGACATTTAAATATACGATTTTTCTTAAAGAAACAATCAAAACTTAACCAATATAACTCCCCCCATTGCACTGACTCTGCACTGCATCTCAAGCATCACCTCCACTCCCACCACCTGAATAACAGTTGCACATAGCCACTGGTCTCCTGTACCTTAGTCCTGTACAATCATCCCAAGGCCGTTACATCTCCAGGTGACATAGGCTCTAGGTATAGGCCTCTATAATCCGCCCATCGCTTCCAAATCTTTGGGTGCTTTTGCGGGCAGCCCCTTGCTTTAGAGATAGGAATCTCCAATCCCATGTTGAAATCAAGACCATTTTTCCAAGGCTGACAACGAAGGCGGAACCTGTGCCTTCCACTTTCGTGCAATATTGCGTTTCGCCAGTATAAATCCTAATAGTAATAGATGACGTTTATATATATTTCCTCCAACCCCCTCCATGATATGTAGAAGCACTAATTTTGGCGAGAAGGGGAGCTGCCACCCCAACACCTCTGCAAGACAGGCCAAAACACCCGCCAAAACTTTACGAGCGCTGTGCACTATCAAACCGTGTGGAATAGAGTACCCTCCTCCCGACCACATCGTAGGCAAGTTGGAGATGCCATGAGGCCAGCCCTCCACCACCTGACTCTTGTATAATACACCCGATGTAGGTAATTAAATTGGACTAGCCGGAGCTGCATTGCAATCGCATCCCCCCGAGGGGATGCCAATGTATCATTCCAATCGTCCCCATCCAATGGGCCGAGATCTCCCTCCCACGCTACCTTAAGTTTATCCAATGTAGTTGGACAATTCATCACTAGGGACTGATACATTTTGGAGATTTTATGATCTTGTAGATCTCCCATGAACAGTTTAGCTTTAATAGGGCTAAACTCAGGGAGGGACTCCAGTCCTGTAACACTGGGAAGAATGGCATGCCTAAATTGAAGATATTTATAAAATTGGGTCTTTGGCATCTGATATTCCTGCTGAAGATCTTGAAAAGACTTCAGAACCGTGCCCCCCATCACATCTCCTAAAGTGGAAATCCCTATATTATCCCAGCCCCGGAAACCCGCTAGAGCAACTAATTGTGGTAATCTCCCATTAGACCATAGTGGAGTCTCCTTCGTCAATCTGCCCCACCACCCCATCTTCCACAGGGCCTACTTCCACACCTGAAAGACCACCCTTGTGGCCAAAGGCAGAGCATTACGCAGGGAGGCAGAATATAGAATAGTATGTAAAGTGGCCGTCCCCATGCATCTTCGTTCTACCGCATACACTGGGCCCGTCCTGTCCCCATACCACCAGTCATTCAATATTAATAGTTGCGAGGCCAAATAATACGATTGGACATCCGAGGTGGCCAACCCCCCACAGTATGTTGACTGGAAGCAAGTCCGCAACGCCACTCTGGGTACCCTTCCTGCCCACAGGAACTGACCCAGGGCTGAGTTAACCTGGCGAAACCACGATGGGGGGATGGGGTAGGGATAATTCTGCAATTGGTAGAGCAGCCGCGGCAACGATACCATCTTGAAGATAGCCGACCGACCAGGAAGAGAAAGGGGCATATGAGACCAAGCCTTCAACTCCTCATGCACCCGTGCATATACCGGCACAATGTTACAATCCCAGGACACACTTGATGAGTTGGATAGAAAGACTCCAAGGTACCTTACTCCCACTGTAGTAACCTGCACCGCCGAGGGCCAAGTGCCCAGTTCTGTTTGTTTCCCCTGTATCCACAGAGTGGATTTACAGGGATTCATGAACAATCCTGACGATTCCCCCAAAATGTGCATAATACGAAGCAGCCTCGGCCCTGTCCTGTTAATATCTATCAAAAAGAATAGGACATCATCGGCATATAATGCAATGCGGTCCGATAGCCCCTAGGCCCATTCAAAACCTGCCACTTGCCCATCCATCCGCACCCATGCCACCAAGGGCTCCATTGCCAAAGCAAATAGAAAGGGTGACAATGGGCATCCCTGCCGGGTACCCCGTCTGATAGAGAAGGTGAAGGAAGCAGACCCCGCGATACGGACTGAGGCTGTGAGGTCCGTATATAATAATTTTAAATAGGACAAGAAGCGTGGACCCATATTTAAGCGATCTAAAAGGGCAAATAAATACGTCCAGCTAAGGTAATCGAATGCCCTATCCATATCTGCCAATAGGAGTGCAGCTGGCTCATCCAAGCCTCAAATAGTGGCGACGGCAATCTGCGCTCGACGAATATTATGTTGCGCCGCTCTCTGGGGCATGAACCCTGCCTGGTCTGAATGGATCAGGGAAGTAATATGGGTTTGGAGGCGATTGGCCAAAGCCTTAGCCAAGATTTTAGCCTCTATATTCAGTAATAGGATAGGGCGATATGAAGCATGCTGGTCTGGGGGTCGGCCCGGCTTGTGAAATATGACCACCTCGGCATGCCTCCAGTCACGCGGGAAGCATCCGCGTTCCCGCGCCTCCTCCACCACCCTAAGGAGATGAGGTCCCAATTTCGTAGAATATCTCTTAAAAAACTTGCATGGGTACCCGTTAGGGCCCGGGGCTTTCCCGGAGTTTAAGTCTCCTAGGGCTGCACACATCTCCTCTTCCGTAAGCGGGAGGTCTAGTTCAGCCCGAGCGACATCAGAGAGGGTCCGGGGCGGAAGGTCCCCGATGAAGCGAAGTACCATATCCTCTGATAGGTATTCCTTCGGGGTATATAGTTCCGCAAATTAATGTGCAAAGCTCTCCACAATCAAAGAAGGATCCCCAAGGATCTTCCGGTCAGATCCTGATGCCTCAGGAAGGACCAAGGGGCACAAGGCCCCCTGACACAGACGGTGGAGTAACTTGCTAGACTTATCCCCCCACTGGTAAATCCTACTATGGGACGCCAACCATGCCAATCGGGCCTCGTCCATCAACAGATCAGCATGCGTCTGTCTCGCCATCAACAACTGACGGCACGCCAGGCTACCTCCTTCCTCCCTGCTGTCCCGCTCAAGGTCCATGATATGGGCCTCAGACCTCAGCAGCGACTCCTTCCTGGCTCGACGTGCCGCGGAGCAATATGGTATGTCTATGCCCCGTATGGTCGATTTCATAGCCTCCCATATGGGTTCAGCTGCAGCCACCGACCCCACGTTAAGCTCCAAATATTGGTCAATTGCATGCCCTATATGTTCTCTGTACTTCTCATCCTGCAAATTCCAGAGGGAGAGACACCATCGAAACAGTGGCTTCGCAGGGCCCAGTTGCATCGTGAGCGCAACGGGAGAATGATCAGATAGTCCCCTCAGGAGGATCTCTGCATCCCTCACTCTACCAGCTGCATCTAATGGCACAAATTTATAGTCCAATCTGGAAAATGATTTGTGCACTGCTGAAAGATATGTGTAGCCCTGTTCCTCCCTGTGTAACCTACGCCAGGAATCCATCCAGCCCAAACCTGACACCAGGGAATATAATTTGGTGGTTTGACGAACACTGGGCTGGCCCCCCTGTCTCCATCTATCCCTAGCCATATCCATCAAATCATTCCAATCTCCCCCTATAATTGCCAACCCATCTGGTATGTCTGCCCACAGGGTCGTAAGGTGCTCAACCAATGTCCATGACAATGGTGGGGGGCATAAACACTAACCAACACTACCTGTTCCTCACAAATGGTACCCATGATGAAGACATACCTCCCTTGAGCATCTACCCACGTCTTGGAGTGTCTTGGAGTTATATGGGACCCTCCGCCACTTGCACATTGTGATCTAGCAGATATTTCCAAAGGCGGTGTCGTTTATTAGGGTAGTTTAGTCCCCGGGCATTCCAGGTTAATGTCCTGACCGCCATAGGAAAATATGTGAGACCTTACCTCCCCCGCGGGTGACCCTTCTAAAACCAGGTATCTGTACCCCCCTTCCATTCTCTCCCCAGCACTTAAACAAAATAAAAAAGGCACCATGACATCTAACTAAAGTAACAAACCAGAACAAACAATATAATCGAGCGTGGAGAGTCCCCCTCCTAGAGGAGAACCTTCTTGCCAGATCGAACTCGTGGAGCGTAACCATTCCTGTTCCCCTAGCCCCTACAACAATCTCTATTGAGGCATATGCTTTGTAATGTTGTACAGCCCGATAGAGCTAGCATTTGGTTTACCCCCCCACCCAAATTAATTCAGACTGGTAGACCCGGCGATGTCTCAAGAGTCCAGGAGACTGCAAGTCCTCAGCTCCCTCCGCCCTTCCATCTAAATCTCCTTACCACCTTGGATATAAATCACTCCACACCACTTTCACAGTTAGCGCATCTCGCTCAGGCCGCTCCTGGGCGTCAGGCAGCAGACCCCGGGCCACATGGAGCGACCAGGTCCAGGAGTGTCTCACAGAGTCATAAATTGCAAGCCCTCCGCTCCATCCAACTCTCCATAGCAGAAACTGCCCGCTCCCCTGGATTAAGAAGGGGGGGCAGAGTGCCCTGTCCGGCGCAGAGAGCTTGTTCTCAGGATCCTTGAATCGTGGAGCTCATTCCGGAGTTTAATTAGGCTTGCGGCCCACTCTCCTCCATTAGCCTCCCCCCACTCGCTCACGCTGTTTGACTCCTTCTGTGGGCCTGGAGGGTGCAGCGCCAGCAGGCACAGGGGCCTCAATTCCCAGGATGTCCGCCGCTTCTGTCAGCTCGGTGCAGTGCACATATTTGCTTTCCCATTGGAAGGCGAGTCCAAATGGATAGGTCCATCTGTACTTGACCTTCTTCTCTCCCAGACATTCGGTGATCAGGCGGAACTGCTGTCGGCCCCAAAATCCTGCGCCACATCCTGGAAGAGCGAGCACGTGGTGTTCTGAAACGAGACTCTATCCATGTTTCTGGCTTTTTGCAGGATCATTTCTTTGGTTTTGAAGGAGCTGAACTTTGCCAGTATGTCGCGGGGTCTCCTGCCTTCCCTGGGTATCCGCGGTCCCACACGATGCACTCTCTCCAGCCGTATTTTGGGGCCGCCCTCCCCCAGAACTGAGGAGAAGAGGCCCACCATGAAGGCCTCCAGATCTGGCCCCTCGCAGTCCTCCTCCAGGCCCCGGACGCAGATGTTATCACGGCGTGATCTATTCTCCAGGTCCTCCATTTAAGCAGGGTGGCACGTAGTTGTCCCTTTATGTCCGCATTGCTCTCTTCCAGGGGCAGCATGCGATCTGTCAACTCCTGCATTTTTGCCTCGAGATCTAATGTTCTGGTGCCGACGGAGTCCACGTCCGTCTGCAGGGTTACCACTTTCTCTCTCATTTCTACCCGAAACGCCTCGAAGGAGGCATCCATGTCCGCTTTTATGTCCGCTTGGAGTTCCTGTCTAAAATCTCAAAGGGAGGCTAGCAGGTCCTCCCTGGTGAGTGCCATTGCGCCTGAGGGTTGCGCCGTTTCCTCACTGGACTACCCTGCGCCGGTTGCAGCAAAGTAGTTGGAGACTTTGTTGTTGGGGGCCTTTTTCGGTGGCATATGTGGGAGCTTTGCTAGGTCAGCTCTGGGCCACCCTCAATCTTCGCAGAAAACCCAAACGTGCGCTCTTAGTACTCCATGGGGGCCCTGCTCAATGTCGCATAACCGTAAGGGTAATTCTCAGGCACCGGACTTCTGGGCCATGTAAGCTGATCTGAGTGGGCGCATGTTGAGGGCGGTCTGTTATTCAATGTTGGCATCTTGCTAGAAAGGTGGCCGCCTCTGCCGCTCTCCTCTTCTGTGCCTGATCATCTGTGACAGAGATGGGGCAGAGGGGCCAGCAACGTGTCACCAAATTGGCTCCAGGACAATGCAACCAGAGACCTCAGTTATCGGCGGCCATGTTAAGGTCAGGCACTCACAGCACAGAACCCCGCGTCGGGGCTTATTGCAGGGCTTTTGTACAACATGCCTCCTAGGCCAGGTATACACGGCGCAGACCCCCCGAAGGTTGAGACAGATCCAGGCGTACCTCCTCTCTTTGTCGCTGCAGGGCTCAAATCATGTCCATAGCGGCCATTTTAGGTCCAGGCACCTCATGTTGCAGGAGATCAATTGGGGCCTGTGAATCTTCCCACTGGCCCCTTCCTCGGCGGTAGCTGCCCGACCTCCAAGGGGCCCCCCATCAGCAGGAGCCCCCACGCGAGGCAGAAGAAGAGAGGCAACTACCCAGGGGTCTCACCCCGCCTCCGGGTTCACTTGGTGCTTCTACTGCGGCCCCTGTCTTCCCGCCTCAGGTCTCCCGGCTGCCGAAGGGTCCCTGCTCACCTCCCTTATCTGTCAGTGTCCATGGGCCCGTGGAGCACCACCGTCAGCCCACTTGTGGTCCAGCCGCAGCAGTCCCACATTCCTCAGCAGCCTGGAGCTCTACCAATGCGGTCCCACGCCTTCCCTCCGCATCTCCGCTGGGCCCCGACTCGGCCGCCCCGCCCTCGGGGCCGTGCGTGGCAGTGCCGTGTCAGGAGGTATCGCGGACACCTCCCGCTGCCGTCTATTGCTCTCTTCCTTTTTTATTTTAACATCAGGTGCAGTCGGGGGGACACCAGCCGCGCCTCCAGTCTGCCAAGTCCCTCTCCAGGTCTTCCAGGGCTCAGCTGCACGGCACAACAGCCATTCCGGCGGGAGGGGTCGCCATTTTGTCAGGAGCGCGCCGGACCTTCCTCAAACTGTTAATAGGTCGTTGCTGTCTCCATCGATCGTCTTCGGGGTCCAATCCAATGCGCTATTGCTCCCCCACTTCTGGGCGCTGCATGCAGTGGTCGGAGCGCTCGGGGAAACTCCTCAGGCCAGGAATTTCACGGGGCTTGGGACGGAGCCGATCGGAGTCACGTCCGATCGGCCATGATGGCTAGCCACGCCCCTGCATTGACATTTAAATATACGATTTTTCTTAAAGAAACAATCAAATCTTAACCAATATAACTCCCCCCATTGCACTGACTCAGCACTGCATCTCAAGCATCACCTCCACTCCCACCACCTGAATAACAGTTCCCACATAGCCACTGGTCTCCTGTACCTTAGTCCTGTACAATCATCCCAAGGCCGTTACATCTCCAGGTGACATAGGCTCTAGGTATAGGCCTCTATAATCCGCCAATCGCTTCCAGATCTTTGGGTGCTTTTGCGGGCAGCCCCTTGCTTTAAAGATAGGAATCTCCAATCCCATGTTGAAATCAAGACCATTTTTCCAAGGCTGACAACGAAGGCGGAACCTGTGCCTTCCACTTTCGTGCAATATCACGTTTCGCCAGTATACATCCTAATAATAATAGATGACGTTTATATATATTTCCTCCAACCCCCTCCATGATTTGTAGAAGCACTAATTTTGGCGAGAAGGGGAGCTGCCACCCCAACACCTCTGCAAGACAGGCCAAAACACCCGCCAAAACTTTACGAGCGCTGTGCACTGCCAAACCGTGTGGAATAGAGTACCCTCCTCCCGACCACATCGTAGGCAAGTTGGAGATGTCACGAGGCCAGCCCTCCACCACCTGACTCTTGTATAATACACCCAATGTAGGTAATTAAATTGGACTAGCCGGAGCTGCATTGCAATCGCAGCCCCCCGAGGGGATGCCAATGTATCATTCCAATCGTCCCCATCCAATGGGCCGAGATCTCCCTCCCACGCTACCTTAAGTTTATCCAATGTAGTTGGACAATTCATCACTAGGGACTGATACATTTTGGAGATTTTATGATCTTGTAGATCTCCCATGAACAGTTTAGCTTTAATAGGGCTAAACTCAGTGAGGGACTCCAGTCCTGTAACACTGGGAAGAATGGCATGCCTAAATTGAAGATATTTATAAAATTGGGTCTTCGGCATCTGATATTCCTGCTGAAGATCTTGAAAAGACTTCAGAACCGTGCCCAGCATCACATCTCCTAAAGTGGAAATTCCTACATTATCCCAGCCCCGGAAACCCGCTAGAGCAACTAATTGTGGTAATCTCCCATTAGACCATAGTGGAGTCTCCTTCGTCAATCTGCCCCACCACCCCATCTTCCACAGGGCCTATTTCCACACCTGAAAGACCACCCTTGTGGCCAAAGGCAGAGCATTACGCAGGGAGGCAGAATATAGAATAGTATGTAAAGTGGCCGTCCCCATGCATCTTCGTTCTACCGCATACACTGGGTCCGTCCTGTCCCCATACCACCAGTCATTCAATATTAAAAGATGCGAGGCCATATAATACGATTGGACATCCGAGGTGGCCAACCCCCCACAGTATGTTGACTGGAAGAAAGTCCGCAACGCCACTCTGGGTACCCTTCCTGCCCACAGGAACTGACCCAGGGCCGAGTTAACCTGGCAAAACCACGATGGGGGAGGGATAATTCTGCAATTGGTAGAGCAGCCGCGGCAACGATACCATCTTGAAGATAGCCGACCGACCAGGAAGAGAAAGGGGCATATGAGACCAAGCCTTCAACTCCTCACGCACCCCTGCATATACCGGCACAATGTTACAATCCCAGGACACACTTGATGAGTTGGATAGAAAGACTCCCAGGTACCTTACTCCCACTGTAGTAACCTGCACCGCCGAGGCCCAAGTGCCCAGTTCTGTTTGTTTCCCCAGTATCCACAGAGTGGATTTACAGGGATTCATGAACAATCCTGACGATTCCCCAAAAATGTGCATAATACGAAGCAGCCTCGGCCCTGTCCTGTTAATATCTGTCAAAAAGAATAGGACATCATCGGCATATAATGCAATGCGGTCCGATAGCCCCTAGGCCCATTCAAAACCTGCCACTTGCCCATCCATCCGCACCCATGCCACCAAGGGCTCCATTGCCAAAGCAAATAGAAAGGGTGACAATGGGCATCCCTGCCGGGTACCCCGTCTGATAGAGAAGGTGAAGGAAGCAGACCCCGCGATACGGACTGAGGCTGTGAGGTCCGTATATAATAATTTTAAATAGGACAAGAAGCGTGGACCCATATTTAAGCGATCTAAAAGGGCAAATAAATACGTCCAGCTAAGGGAATCGAATGCCCTATCCATATCTGCCAATAGGAGTGCAGCTGGCTCATCCAAGCCTCGAATAGTGGCGACGGCAATCTGCGCTCGACGAATATTATGTTGCGCCGCTCTCTGGGGCATGAACCCTGCCTGGTCTGAATGGATCAGGGAAGTAATATGGGATTGGAGGCGATTGGCCAAAGCCTTAGCCAAGATTTTAGCCTCTATATTCAGTAATAGGATAGGGCGAAATGAAGCATGCTGGTCTGGGGGTCGGCCCGGCTTGTGAAATATGACCACCCCGGCATGCCTCCAGTCACGCGGGAAGCATCCGCATTCCTGCACTTCCTCCACCACCCTAAGGAGATGAGGTCCCAATTTCGTAGAATATCTCTTAAAAAACTTGCATGGGTACCCGTTAGGGCCCGGGGCTTTCCCGGAGTTTAAGTCTCCTAGGGCTGCACACATCTCCTCTTCCGTAAGCAGGAGGTCTAGTTCAGCCCGAGCGACATCAGAGAGGGTCCGGGGCGGAAGGTCCCCGATGAAGCGAAGTACCATATCCTCTGATAGGCATTCCTTCGGGGTATATAGTTCCGCAAATTAATGTGCAAAGCTCTCCACAATCAAAGAAGGATCCCCAAGGATCTTCCCGTCAGATCCTGATGCCTCAGGAAGGACCAAGGGGCACAAGGTCCCCTGACACAGACGGTGGAGTAATTTGCTAGACTTATCCCCCCACTGGTAAATCCTACTATGGGACGCCAACCATGCCAATCGGGCCTCGTCCATCAACAGATCAGCATGCGTCTGTCTCGCCATCAACAACTGACGGCACGCCAGGCTACCTCCTTCCTCCCTGCTGTCCCGCTCAAGGTCCATGATATGGGCCTCAGACCTCAGCAGCGACTCCTTCCTGGCTCGACGTGCCGCGGAGCAATATGATATGTCTATGCCCCGTATGGTCGATTTCATAGCCTCCCATATGGGTTCAGCTGCAGCCACCGACCCCACGTTAAGCTCCAAATATTGGTCAATTGCATGCCCTATATGTTCTCTGTACTTCTCATCCTGCAAATTCCAGGGGGAGAGACACCATCAAAACAGTGGCTTCGCAGGGCCCAGTTGCATCGTGAGCACAACTGGAGAATGATCAGATAGTCCCCTCGGGAGGATCTCTGCATCCCTCACTCTACCAGCTGCATCTAATGGCACAAATATATAGTCCAATCTGGAAAATGATTTGTGCACTGCTGAAAGATATGTGTAGCCCTGTTCCTCCCTGTGTAACCTATGCCAGGAATCCATCCAGCCCAAACCTGACACCAGGGAATATAATTTGGTGGTTTGACGAACACTGGACTGGCCCCCCTGTCTCCATCTATCCCTAGCCATATCCATCAAATCATTCCAATCTCCCCCTATAATTGCCAACCCATCTGGTATGTCTGCCCACAGGGTTGTAAGGCGCTCAACCAATGTCCATGACAATGGCGGGGGGCATAAACACTACCCAACACTACCTGTTCCTCACAAATGGTACCCATGATGAAGACATACCTCCCTTGAGCATCTACCCACGTCTTGGAGTGTTTATATGGGACCCTCTGGTGGATAAGAATGGCGACCCCCCCGGGATCCCCTCGTGAACCCGGAATGAAACACTTGCAGATAACCATATCTGCGAAAGCATAGGGCCTTTGTCCCCAGTAAGTGCGTCTCCTGCAGCATCAGAACATCCGCCCTATAGCTTTTGACCTGCTGGAGTATAGCCCCCCTCTTCACCTTGTCCAACGTACCCCTGACATTCCAACTCACGATCTGGAGATCTCCTGCATGGGCCTGCAACCTAGCTGTAGGGGCGGTCATCTATATAGCCAGTAACATTATTGATCAGGACAAGAAACGACCGGTCAACAAACAGTGGTTCAAAAGATTGGTGATGCAGTGCAGTAAGGTAGTAAAACATCCCAGGTCATGATACCTAAAACAATCATCATCTAGAATACAAATAGTAACCCCACAGAGCAGTGCTCCAGTGCAAGCGAACAATGTAAACAGCCCAACTACCCCTCCTCCCCCACTCCAATACCTCAAAACTGCTGAAGTATCTGTCGCAGCGAGGGTGGCATGCGGGCCCCAGTGGGAGCCCCCCGCCCGCCCCCGTCAATGGATCCCCTGAAACCCACCCATAGTCAATGGGCTACCCCCCGGACTATAAAAAGTCAAGCGAGGGTACTAGCCCCTACTCTCGCTTCGTCGGTCAGAGCGGATAGTCTCAAGCATTCCTCAACTGAGAGAGTTCCATCATTTTTACGAGGCCAACTTCCCCGGCCGAGGCGCTGAGGCAGATCTTCTAGCGTCACTGTGGGACTGAGAGCGACGTCTGGATCTGGATCGTCTGGTCCCCTTATGTTTAGATTTGGGTGGCTTACGAACCAACTTGCTAGCCGAAGAGTCCAAATCTAGCCTAGGCGGCGTGTGTGGCCGAACTTTTACAGTTTCAGCTGTCCAATTGAAGACTTCCTCAGGTGATTAAAAAAATAATGTACATAACTGGTATACCACTCGCAGTCTGGCGGGATACAAGAGAGCATACAGCAGCTTCAATTCTCGGAGGCGGGCCTTGGCCGCCATAAATGACTGCCGTTTTTGCTGAACCAGTCTGGTATAGTCCGGAAATATAAGAATACGAGTGTTCTCAAATTGAAGGGGTTCCTTAAGGTGGGCTTGTTTCAGAATGGCGTCCCTGTCATGATAATATAAGATACCGGCAATGACGGGTCTTGGCCTGGCCCCCGGAGGCGGCCTCTGCATGAGGGCCCTGTGTGCACGCTCGAAAACGAAACAACGAGACATCGACTCCGGGGGAAGCCAACTTACAAGCCACTTGGTCAAGAATTGTTCCATGTCTCCCCCTTCACATCCTTCAGAGAACCCCACAAAACGCAGATTACTTCTCCTGGCCCTACCTTCTGCATCTTCCACCCGTGATGTCAGGCCTCTGGTAATAGTTTCCAACGTCGCCACCTTTTTTTTCAAGGTGGTAACAGAGTCCTCTACTTCTGAAAACCTAGTCTCTGCCACAGTGATTCGCTCCCTTGCGTTCCTCAGGTCCAGACAGAGGAGCAGTACTTCAGAGCCCACCTCCCCGATTTTAGTTTCCAAGGCGGTTCTGGACTGCGTGATCACCGCCATGAGGGCTGCATTATCTGGGACACCACCCGGAGCGCCCCCATAATCAGTCGCTGAGGCACCCGGTCCAGTATAGCGATCCATCGTGCTTTGTTTAGCCGAGCCCCCCGTCAGCTTGTCCTTCGTCATCGTGGCGTCGAGGCCCCCATACAGCTAAGTGTCAACAAGACAGGCCCCCAGGCGGGATCCCGGGCCCAGCTACAGCAGCGAGGCCCAAGACACGCAGGCCCTTCTCCTGCACGGACCCACCATGCATTGACCAGGTCTGGTATGACGACTCCTGAGGGGGTAGAACATGGGCGGAGACCTCCCACCCACAAGCCGCACCGAGTGCTCACCCAGCATCTTCCACGGGCAGTCGAATCTCCCCCCTAACGGGTGTCCCACCTTCCTCCAAAGGACCGGGATAAGGCCCAATACAGCCCGCACGCTGAATCACTCTGCCGTCTTCAATACTGCAACTCCACAGATGTGGGGAGTAGAATAAACCAAGAGCCCCACCAAAGATGCCTCGGACCACCAAGGATGCCGCACCCACCTCCTAGCCCTGGCGTTACCGCCCAACCCCCTCGTGCGGCCCGTTCCGACCACCGAAATTCAGCGAGGGGATGCAGGGGGGAAAGGGACCCAAAGCACTCACTGGACTACCGCCGCCACCTGCTATTCTCATCGGGAATGCACCCACAGCAGCCCCCGTCTCACACCTCCATGGGCCGAATCCATGCATGCCGCAACATCCGGATCCCGTCAGTGATGGCCGTTTTAGCAAGCAAGATTCGAGGGCCCCTCTTCAGATGCCCCGGGTCTCCAGGGATGCCACTCCCTTCTCCAGGCCCCGGCATGACCGCCCAACCTCCCCACGCGGCCCGATCAGGCTGCCAAGGTGCAGCAAGGAAGTGCGTGGGGAGGGGGAGATCAAGGCACTCAGCAATCCGGCACCTCCTGTACAAGCAGGTACTGCTCTCCCCGCAGTCCCAGTGCCACACGCAGGCCGGTTCACAGATTCCCCAGACAAGTGTTGCGCAGCTTCCAGGGCCCCCTCTATTAATGAGGCACTATGATTCCTGCAGTCCCAGTGCCACACGCAGGCCAGCTCACCAAATCCCCCCAGCTGAGCGGTGTGCAACTTCCAGGGCCCCTCTGTTGGTGTTCCGGACTTCCGTAGGTGCTGCTCCCACCTCCGGTCCCCCATGGGGCTGCCCAACTCCCTCACCCGGCCCGATCCAGCTGCCGAGGCTCAGCGAGGGGGACGCGGGGGGAGGGGGATCCCGGCACTCACGGACCGCCTCAGATGATTTCACCACACACCAGCACTTCACATGCTGCAGCCCCTGGTCCAAGGCCACCTCTAGAAGCCAAACCAGCTTGCCACCAGGCACTTTTCCCTTGATGCACGGCAGCGCTCCAGGCCCATCGTCGGCCGCGCCAGCCGCCGCCCAGTTGGCTCCACCTCTAGCTCACTCGCCGAGCTCCCAGGCCGCGCACTCTGGCAATCACCAACAAATGCCGCAATTGTGATAATCTTTGCGATCGCTGCTTCCCCAACTGGATCCTCAGTGCCTACGGGGACATTCTGAAGGGAATATTGCCGACGAGGCAGGAGAAATGAAGGATATTAAAGACGGGCTCAGCGGAGCTCGCCTAGTGCGCGTCCACCATGCTGGATCGCTAGGCCACGCCCCCCTGTGGATTTGTTTTTGATGGATTGTAGGAATATCATGGACATCAGCTATAGAACCTTAAGTTGATTTTATTATTATTTTTTTGGGGGTGTTGTTTGCGGTGAATCTACTTTTTAAAAATTATTCTTTCATTTTAAATAAAATGTTGCATATTTTATGAATTTGTATACAATATTTGTTGCCTTGGATTTTTTTAAATATTGTGTTATGTTTTTTTTTTAAATTAATTTTATATTAAATTATTTTTATTTATCAGTCTTACTGGATATTGTTTCATAATTTTTTTAAGGTAGGCTGATTAATTTAATTTAAACAATATTTATAAATAAATATATTAAATTGTTTTTGCTGCTATTTATGTTGGATGTCAGTGTAACTTGGATTATTAGGTGGTTTTATAGTATTGTTCTTGCTAACCTTTCTAGGTTGTGGACGCTTTTGTTATTTTTAAAGTGTTTTACTTTGCATTGTAGCATTTCATACTTTTGTATGGTCTGGAAATGTTAGGTTTAATGTTCGTTAAAGAATACTCTGTTCTAGGTTCTTGGTAGCTTTGTTGTTTTTTTTGGGGATGTCTAGGAACTGGTACAATGTAGGATGACTTCTGCCTAATGTGGTTTGAAAGGCGTTGTGCCATACTTTTTCTGCGTTGTTGGTTTTAGCTTGTTGGGCCATGGTGCTGTCATATATGCTCTACTATAGTATTTGAAACTTAGGTTAACAGCTGGGCTAGTATGATGCAGTCTGTAAACCCAAGTGTCTTCAAATAGTCCATTTTGCTCATTGGTTTTGTAGTAGATGAATTCTGGAAGTTAGCTACTTTTGCAACAGGTACATACACCAGGGCTACTACTTTTTATTATTTCATAAGTGAATGTGTTGTTTGTTGCATTTTCTACACTGCAGATTTTTGGATGTGTGTACAAATGTGTTGTCTGTAATAGTAAATACTATTAGCCTAGTATGGCTGTGTGGGGATAGAGTTTTAAAATTGTTTGTATCATTCCTTCCTCTAAGTCTATTATGATTTTTTGTAGTACTAGTTGTTATTATTTTAATTTGACTTAGTACATCATAGTAGGTAGCACTTTGCTTGTTGGGAAGCAGAGCGTAAATTAGGGGTATGTTACTGTTATATGTATGGTGTTTATCTTTGTGAATGGTGGAGGGTAAAATTTAAAGGCACTTTTTTGTGTGTTATTAATATTTTTCAGTTGGGACCTCCTGGCATTTGAAAGGTCTTGTGATTATTAACCTTTGGGAATATATTTTTTAAGTTTGTTCTTGTGGGTCCGTGAGAGTTACTGCTTGTTTCAATTAGGTCTTGCAACACACATCTTACTTTTATCTCTGTTATATCTGGTGTGATGTTGTGCTCTCTAACAATATTTACAACATCATTTCTAGTTGTAGCCATCCCATAAAAAGTATTAGCATGGTACTGTGTACATTTTCAATGTATGCTCTTGTTGCTTGTGCTCTCCTGGCTGTATGCATATCCTATGTGCGATAATTATTTTCTGCCTTGCTGGGAGTTGATGTACGTAGCTATTTCTGATATTATATCTGCAAATGTTGGTAGTATATCTTATTACTTTTGCAGTTAAAATGCACATAATTTACAGTTAACATATTTATATGCATTTGTTTCTGTTAACATCTTATACTCACATAATTGCTATCCTTTTAATGTGCTGCTTTTATTTCTTCAGTAAGTTGTGTTGAGATGTGAGTCAGGTGGTGATTTCTTCTGTTGTATATAGAAAGCTTGTTTTCATCTTAATGGTCAAACCAATTGTTACATTAGTTATAGGTGTATTTGATTGTAAGGTTTATTTTTTAATGTTTAGAAGCCTTAATTTCCTTACCATTTCAATATATTTCATTATTTTTCAGTCTCTTTTTTTGTGTTTGTCATTTGGGAAGTTGGTGTTTTTGGTGAGCAGCACAGTGTCCTTATTTTTAGTATTGTACTTAAAGCTAAAGTTAGGAAAATAAGAAAATGATTTGTTGCAGTGGTTTATTTTAAGTTAGGCGTTAGTCTGTTTGTTTAGGTTATTTTGCTCACTTTTTAATGTAGATGGTCAGTTTTTTGCAGGATAGCTCCTGGAATTTCAATGTAGCATCTGGCAAAATATCGCTGTTGTCAAGGTGTAGCGTTCTTGCTGCAAGGTTTAGATGATTTTTCTCCCTTTTTTAGCGATTTATTACTAGTTCTATTTGTTACTCTGTTTTTCCTTTAATTTTATTGGTTACTTTGTGTTCAGTTTGAAAAAAATGTCTGTCTGTTCCTTATTTGGTGGACTCTCTAATTAAGGCTTATGTTTGCCTACAACATTAATTTCTGTGTATTAAGATGATTTATTTCAATTGTATATAATTTTGTATATTTTTTTAATTAAGTTTTTTTTTATTTGTGTTAGTTTATTAGTTTCATATTATTATATGTTTAATTAGGTAACTTGCTGTATATTTATTTTAGATGTCCAGTGAGTTAATATATATTTAGTGTAATTTATAATAATTTATTTTGTATTTATTAACTAAGTGTAACACTTTAAAATGTTTTGCTTGCATTTGGTTAGTTTATGTGCTTTTATTGGTAACTATTAACTTGAAATAAATTGGATGAATCTTCTTAAAATGTATTTAAACTGTATTTTTGTAGTAGATATTGTTGTTTACAATATTTTTTTCATTTTGTAAATATTTAATGTATTAACTATTTTGTTTTACTTTATATTGTATTTGATATCATGATATTTTTAATACATTTAACAGCAATATATTTGTTAGCAATACTCTTGTATTTCTGTGTTTGTGTATAAGGTGATATTATTTTGGTGATCAATATTTTTTAGCAATATTGTGGTAATTCAATATTTTGTTGGTCGGTATTGTGTATTATACCCCAAACAGTCCAACACAATTGAAAGTAAATATCAAGATCAGGACGAGGAGAAATATAGGGAAATGGAAGACATTCTTTTTTACTGATCCTGGTCAAAGAGAGAATCCTAATACCAGAGGTCCCTATCAACCCTTTGAAGTACATTGAGATGTTGACAATGATGCTCTGCAGTATAGGTATGATCCTTACGATCAGACTACTCAAATATCAACTGAATCTATGATTCAGGTGCCTAAACTTTAGTGAGAGATCTACAATGTATGCTCACAGACTGTTGCAGGTGCTATCCTGATTCAGCTTCATCCAAGCCTAAAATTCCTATGTCTTCAACTCATAGATGCTCAAATAAGACCGACAACTCAATGCACCCCTTTGCGTGTGCCTTCAATACAAGGTCTTTTAACCCCTTTGCCATAATAATCACCTTTGGCAATGCAATCTGTATCACCAACTGGAGATGACTCATATTCTGACGATGATCAGGAAAAAGGACAACTACTTTCAGTCACTCCTCAATATACTGGCCCGGAATTGGAAAATTATGTTGCATCCATTTCAGGGAATGGCCCTCCTGTTATGGCATGTTATGGCAGATTCTCCTTCAGATGACTTTGGAGGTTCTCATTGACATAAAGTCTTAAAGATTTGACTTGCCAGTGCAAACAAAGAAAAACAACTATTTCCTTTATGACTTTAAGGAACCAATAGGGAGTCAGTAAAGGCTATACGATTAATTGACCATATTTGGTCAGAAGGGTTCAAAGAGAGGAACATTCTAGCCCCATTAGCTGCATTGATGCCCAGGCTTAACAAGAAGTATAAGGTGTCTGAAAATAATCCTACTGGCCTCATTGGTCACCTCTGTGTACGTTCGATGGTGGTGCAGGTAGCTCAATTATGGTCCAGAAACCTGAGTTTCCCATGTACTTTGCTATCTGATATAGAGGGCAGGAGACTTGCTGATATCTGGAAATGGTTTTCTGCAACAGCTGGTACCTCCATTAGGACGACCAACACACTGGCAATTCTTGTCAGATATGACCATCAGACAGTAGACAAATCTTGACCACCTATTGTTTGATAAAAAGGCTGAAGTAGATCTAAATAAAGATGAAAGAACACTATCTGCAGTCATTAATACATCAATAAACAGTGCAGCAACTGTATTTAGACTGTTTTCAGGGCAGCTGTCTTATGCAGGCATTGGTGGTTACATTCAGCTTCTTTCAGACTAGAGGTGCAGATTAGGATCCTGTACAATACTGTACAATGGAGAATCCTGTTTTGGAGGACATGTAGATGAAGTTCCCTAGTCTATTAAATCTGATACCGAAACAGCAAAATCTTTAGGAGTCCTTTTGGAAGTCCATGGAAAGGATCATCACTCTTACACAGGAGGTTACAAAAGTTAATGGTGGCTACTGTGTCAACTGTCACATCAGACATACTGCCAAGCTTATCTTCAGCAGTAGAGGGCACCAATACAAGCACTGTATCTTAAACAGACGACCCCTTATAGGAAAGCTGGAACTCAATCATCAGGCAATGATGGTTTAAAACTGCAGTGATACAGCAAAGGCATCCGCCAGAAAATATCCATACATTCCTGTAGGAGGGAAAATCCCATCTTGTTATAAGGAATTGGTTAATATAAAATCACATTGATGTGTAGAGTTCATACAGTAACCACCACCCAAAATGGTCCATCAATATCTTCGTCTGTAACCAGCCCACTTTTTCAGCATCTTAGAAAAAGGGGTGATAGAACAGGTCCCTAAGTCCTTGTGAAATTTAGGATTTTATTCTTGTTTTTCCCTTATAAAGAAAAACTCAGAACGATTTTGGATCTACAGAATGTAAACAAGTTTCTCAAAAGAACAAACTTTTCAACACAGAGACTTTGCAAGAAGCTGTCCAACTTCTCCAAATAGTAGATAACATAACATCGCTAGAACTACAGGACAATTATTTTCATATACCAATCCATCTCCATCATCGGAAATATATGAGACTCAAAGAGGCCACTTGCCATTATAAGTTGAAAGTCCTTCTGTTTGGCGTCAAATCTGCTTCAAGAATATTCATGATGTTCAGTGCTCTAGTTGTGGCAAATCTGTGAAAGTGAGGCCATCACATTTTCCCTACTTATATGATTGGCACTAGACCAATTAAATTCTCTAAGGTCTCAACAGCTTCTACCAAAGACTGCAACTTTTCACCAAGTTGGGGATTAAACTGAACAGAAGCAAATCATCTTTAATTACTAACAGAAAGAAGCAATTGTTGGGAGCATTACTAGACACAGATGTCAAAAAGGCCTTTCTATACAGGGATAGAGTAGCACATCTAACAACATTGGCCAAACAGTTAGAGGAAGAAAAATAATCAACGTCCAAGTCTTTTATAGGGATGATATTGTCCTGTATCAGTGTGATCCCACATTGCCGCCTTCACATAAAGTCATTTCAGGAAGAGATCCACAAACATTGAGTACAAACCGAAGGATCATTCGATGATGTGATGAAAGTGATAAAGCAAATGAGGCACACTTATGTAAAATGAGAAATGCTTTAATCACCATCTATAAGCTCTCCTCAACTCCACCACTCAAGAACCTTGCAGTCTTAATGTTCTAACTGTCACCAGGTCAGTGTATAAATATGTGAGGGGAGGAAATAAGAATGTACCATCCAATGCAAAGAAAGATATACCTAGCAAGAATATTATGTAAGTCAAATACACAATATTTTTAAATATTATGATACATTATAACACATATCCTTTCAATAAGTCAATAGGAGAAAAAAAGAGCTTCTGAAGACTATGTATAGTTACATCAGGTAATACATTTGCCATACAGGCTTATGTGTCCTTTGACTGTGGATCTATTGTTGTTGCTTTATTCTTCTGTAGACTTTGAAGCAAATTCCTCCACCCGGTCAGGATGATTGTTGTAAAACTGAGCCATCCTGTCCATGCTCCTACTTTGAAGCTTGTTTACCTTTACCACATTATTCATAATCTCTATAATTTGTAACAGCTTAGAAAATGTACTTATTCTGCTACTTGTATCCTCTGGCCTTTCAATGAGTACCCAATTGAGTAATCCACTGTTGCTTCTTTGTCCCGCATTTGGTATCGTAACACTCCTTGTATTTGCTCTGAGGACTCATAGCCTATTCTTTGCACTTTTCATAGTTTACCAGTATCGTTTTGCCTCCACCCAACGCCCCCTGGGAATAATTTGGTGCAGGCTTCTCTTCGCTTAATGGCTGCTAGGGTAGGATTAATATGATAGGATCACAGTATTTTTGTATAGATTGTTCCACTGTTTGACCATTATTGCAACCCATCTGATAATCCAGTTTAAGTTATAATCAATCAATAATAATAATAATCTTTATTGCTTAGTTAATAGAAACCATTGCAATCAGCTACATCGAGCGACACATATAAGAATGCTTAATTCATAAAAACCATTACAGTCAGTTGCATGGTAGGTTACATGTAAAAAGTGCCTAAAACAACCCTTTTTGTAAATAGAGACAGTTAAGAAAGTTTGAGTAATTACAATGATTCCAAAAAACTACGAGGAGTATAAAAATTGGCATTTAGTGCGTGCAGTGAAGTGCAAAAGGAGTCGTGATGAAGTGCAAAATGTCGAATTTGGAGTCCATTCTCCTACAAGTTCCTAGGGCAGTGCAAGTTTCTGTAAAGTTGGCTTTGAGAAACATGGCCCGGCTAGCGTGGCAGTCAGAAGGTGGTCCTCCGGATGTTTGTGTTAACTAGTTGCAATCAGCTACATCAATTTTGTGACATAGTAACCAATCCACAATAGTACACTGTTTGTGATTAAAAAATTATAATAGCCTTTGTAGCATGATTACTTAAAAACGTTGCCTCTGTAAAGTCCATGTGACAACAGAAGAAAACAGTTTCGAATGTGCAAACATGTTTAAAAAGGATATGTAGTATTATAATAAAATGCGCACTGCTGGGTTGAACACTGCCTCCATAAAATACATGTAACGACAGGAGAAAGACAGTTTCAGATATACGAACATGTCTAAAAAGAATGTGGCACAGCCGGGTTGTCAGAGGTCATTGCTTAGTTTGTGGAGTAGCGTGTATCATTTTGTGAGCCTCCTTCAAAGCAAAATAGAAGATGGAAGAGACCGAAGTTTTGCATTTATATGTTTTAACTTAGAAGGAATTATTCCTTGTTTGTTGCCAAAAGGCAATGAGACTTAAGTACGGCATGAGATGTCTTCGTCCAATCACTCCCTACTAGAATTCAGCTTTTTTCCGCTTTATCCAGAAATTTAACAAGGTGACACGCTAGTTGAATGTTTTTGCCGTCAAAGCATGCTTTAACCGCCTGCCTGCATGTTCTTATTCCCATTTCCTTTAAGGCAGGTTTTAAGTGGGATCTGCGCTCCTTGTCAAGTTCCTTGCATATTAAATGAAGAATGTCCTCTTTTGAGACCCCACATAGGCGACAGTTAGTTATCGTTTGAGGGTGTTTCCACAGGGGCAAATGGTATTGTGATGGAAGGATGCCCAGCCTTAGTCGTAGGAACTTCTCCTTCATAATCTGTGTGAGGCCGACGCTTAGGTAACTTTGATGGAAGCTGCTGGTATAGCTTTGAATGACAATCCAGCCATGGGCCCTGTTGGTTAGTGTTGCTTTGTCCTCTGCTTGCTAGATGATCTTTACTGATTTATTTACCAGTTGTTTGAAGTTGTTGTGCGATCCAGTGCTTTCCCAAAGATCTTGTAGTTCCAGGGTGTCTATTGAATGCTTTAGATAGCTTGCGGCTGCGCACCCATTTTTCCTTTCTAGCTCCTTCCAGAGATGGTGATCCAATGTTGTTACTTCAGCTCCCTGTATTTTATGCCAACATTTGGCATCTGCGCCCATTCTTGCTATTCTTTGGTTCCTCAGGCCAAATTCAAGCCTTATTTGTGCCTGGGATGTGTACTTAGGAAGTTTAAATATCATTCGCATTGCCCTTGCTACTATGTTGTCCAGTATCCGCGCATCACTACCTCGTAAGCATTCACTTCCGCAGGTGATGGCCGGTATAAGTTTAGCTTGGATCACCTGTAGTAGAGGGGTGAAGCTACGACCAGCTGTTTTCATTTTAAGATTCCTCAGTGCGACCGCTGTTGTAATTCCTCTCCTTACTGCCGATTCTTTCTGTGGCTGGAATGACCCTTTGCTATCAACTATTACGCCCAAATATCTGTATTCGTCCACAATTTCCAGTGATGATCCACCCAGTTGCCAGAGGAACCTGGGCATAGACTTCTTAGCGTTTATTCTCATTGCTTTTGTTTTGGAGAGGTTTATGCCTAGGCCATTCGTTACCTAGTACTTATATGTTGTATCGATTAGATGTTGTAATCCTATTGACGTACAGCTGATTAACACAATGTCATCCGCATACATCAAGTTCGAGAGATTTAGGCCACCTAGGTTAGGGGCATGAGAGTTGGGTGAGAGGTCCGACATGAAGATGTTAAAAAGGGTCGGGGCTAGCACGCACCCTTGTTTGAGACCCATGGTCGTCTGTACTTTCCTTGACAAGCTATCGCCTGATCCCAACTTGATTTGCACCCACGTGTCCGTATGTAGTAGCATCAGCTACGATAGTAAAATTGGTGGAATTTTTCTATTGGACAGCTTCTCCCATAGTGTATTTCTGTTGATGTTGTCAAAGGCGGAGGTGAAATCAATGAAGCATACATAGAGGGGGTATTTGGCCAATTTAGCGGCATCTATTAAGAGTGTTAGGGCCAAGATATTTGTCGTTGTTCCCATATGTTTGCGGAAACCTGTCTGGATGATGGGGATCACTGCATTTTCATCCGCCCATTCTGTAAGCTCTTCTAGTAAAAGGCCGGCATAATATTTGGCATCATTATCTATTAAGGCCACGAGTCTGTAGTTTTTTGCTTCGTTTATACTGCCTTTCTTATGAATTGGGGCTATTATTGAACCCTTCCATGATTCGGGGATTATCTCCGTTTCTAGGATCTGTTTATATAGCGGTAATAAGGCCGCTGCCCAGTATTCCGGGTTTCGCTTATACAGAATGGGTGGGATACCATTAGGACCCGGTGCCCCCTCTTTCTTGCCTTTCGCTATCCTTCTTATAATTTGTTTTTCTGTGAAGGCCATATTAGTTGGTTCCGATGATAAGGCCCAATCTGATGCGTTTCTATTGGGTTCAGGTGGCCCCGTTGTTGTGTCCCTTGGTGCTATATTAAAGTGATGCCAAAGGTAATCAGCCCAAGCTTCTTCAGTTAAATGAGAGTTAATACTAGGTCTTCTTGGATTCTGAAGGCTGTTTACAGTTCGCCAGAATCTTCCGCTGTTGTTTCCTTTCACATCATGGAGCAGCTTGGCCCATAACTCTTCCTCCGCTTCCCTTTTTAATTGCCAAATAAATTTCTTTTTGGTGATTTTTAAATTTTGTAATTCCTTTTGAGCAGCCTTGTCCGGCCCGGCTTGGCGTAGGCGCCGCAGTAGTTTGTTGATGTTTCTCTTGAGGAACATTAAGTTGGTTTTTTGCTTTGTTGACAGGCCATGGCCTTCCACACTATGAGTGTTCAGTGAGGGGCCTTTTTGCTGCTGAGCTTCAGTTGTTGTTTGGTTCTTTTTTTTCCTTGTGTGTGCAGCCCCAAGACTGTTGGTGAATAGCTCCCATCGTCTTAAGTTGTCGATCTGAGTCGCTGTACTTTTTTCCCATAGGATTTTTGCTTCCTTCTCAAAGCCTTCCAAGTTGTGCGTGTTACATTTTATTCTTTTTTGTATGACTGAGAGCGAGGATCGCAAATTTGCTACTGGCAAAGTTACCGCTGCCCCTTGAATATTTAGCGTGATCTCTTGCGGTAAATGATCTCTGGCTTCCATCGTTCCTATTCGGAAATCAGAGACTTTGCCAAACAGTGATAATGATGTGAATGTAAAATCTATGCTTGTGCTTGCTGTCGAGTTGTGAAAGGTGGCAGCCGGCAGACTGTCATTTGGGAAGCGGCCATTTAGTGCTACTAGATTAAGATGTTCTAAATCCTTTAAGCTATCCCCCGCCAGTCTATTTTGTTTGCCCCATTTGCTCGCCTCCTGTTGTGGAATACCCCATGCTGAAAACTGCTCTTCCAGAAGTGGATCCCTTGTCAGGGGCCTACAAGGTGCATATTAAAGTCCCCTGTTACGATGATGTTAGATGTTGACTCCTCTGACAGTATTGTTGACAATTCTGCAATTAATAGTTTCATCCCAGCTTTTTTTCTCCAGGGTTCAGGTATATGTTTAACAGTAGTAGTTTTTGATTATGGTTATTTCCCCTAAATCCAGTTCTATAACATTCATGCTGTTATTTCCTGACTGTTTAACTTCTATATTATTTATTTCATTAATGCTTTTTATTGAAGAGTATATTGTTTGACCTCCTTTTAAGTGGCCATATTTGGCATTTCTTATAGCCGGTAAGTGGTATGCTTTGAAGCCCTGTATTTGATATGGTTGGTCCGACCAGGTCTCTTGGAGGGCAATTAAGTCAAATTTTTGGAGATATGATAGTAGATGAATATCATCGACTTTATTCCCCAGACCATTTATGTTCCAAGAACATATTTTTAGTTGATGTTTTCTTGTGGTGTTTTGTCATGTTTTCATGGCCCTTGTATTAATGATCCTTGCGATCCACTTCCAATCATTTGGTCTAAGTGATCCTTGTACTTGCTTTGGGCTCCGTAGGTTAATTTCCGTCTGTGAAATTGAAGAACTTCGGGCCCCTTTCAGAACACATGCCGGTTGTCTATTTTTTGCTCATTTGACAATCTGCCGTCATCCCTCTCATGCTGTGTCTGACACAGCGGATCTGGGTACCCAGTTTTTATTTGTAGTTTTAAGCATATCCCCCATGCATGAAAACGGCGTTCCACCTTCATGATTCTTTCAGCAATTTCCTGCGTAGCCCATGTAGTTTTTGTGACCTCTTGATCTGACAAGTAGTTGAAGTATTCAAACTCAACAGATTCCAGGTCATTTGTGTTTATATCTGTCAGGTTGCTGATGGAAGATAGTAAGCGTAAAATATTGCCTCGGTTGAGGATATCTCCCCTACCTCTTGACTTGTACTCTGGAATGAGTAGGATTGTGCAGCTATCTGCCTCCTCCTGGATGTGGTCCCTTCGCTTAGGTTCTTCTATGAACAGTTGTTCCTGTGTCCTAGCAGCTCCTTTTTGGAATAATGGTGCTTCAGCCGGTAGTGCTGTTATCTCGGTATCTGCTGCCGGCAGAGAGTCCTTGTTCAAGGGGGCTCCTTCTCTGCCAACCTGCGGGGTTCCCGCCCTTTGGGCATTTGTATAGTCAGTGATTTCAGCCCAATTTGTTGGATTAGCGGGTTTGTTTTGCTGGTGATTGCTCCCAGTTTGAGACTTAGAATTTGTGCCTTTATCTATGTTTTTGGGCTTCTGAGATTGTGCAGTCTCCTTGATCAGTGGAGTTGTTATGGCCGGAGTTAGCCTGTCTATTTCTTCTTCTTCTTCTTCTGGGCTTGCAGTTACCGCTTTGAAGAATGCTCGGATATTGCTAGTCTTTTTTCTCCCTTTCCTCTTTTGTTTTCGACATCTTTTGATTTGTACCCTGGAATTTTCTGGACTTCCTTTCCCCGTACTTTGGCCTTGAGGGCTGTGATGGTCAGTGTCTTCTGGAGCACTCTCCTGTTGCCCCTGGGTGTGGCAGTGCTGTATATTTAATTGCTCGTGGCATTCCTCTTGCTGTGTTTCTCTAGGCTCGTTTGGAACTTTTCCTGCAACTGCAGCATAGGTTTTATCTTTAATGTTCTCCAATAAATTTGAGCTGTTCCTGTCACCCCCCATGAAAGTTTGTACTGTTGGCCCGTTATTAGCTCTGGATTTAAGTATAGTAGGTTGGGTCAGCATCTCCTTTTTTGCCGACCCAGTGCCTCTTGGTTCTTGCAATGGCGTTTTGCGTTTTTCTTCTGTTGTTCTTTTGTTGCAACCAGGACTACTGGGGAGTTCTCGTTCAAGGCTCTGCTGATTTAGACTCCCAGGATGTCCTCTTGGATAGCTAGAGTATGGATCTGTCGATTCTTCCTCAGGTCCGGGGTGCGGTTCGTTTTTTGCAGTGTTAGTTGCCTTTTTTAAGTCAGACAGTATCCCACCCAGTAGTGATGGAATTGTTGTAAGTTTATCCACGATAGTGAGACAAGTACAACTCGGCTGCAATATTTTTGTTTCAGCTTGGACCCTCTTGATCATGCTATTCATATCTGTTAACTTGTTATCAATGTTGGACACATGTACTGCTAAGAAATTTAGGAGGGATAATTGAATATCCATTTTATCAGAGTGATACTGCATGGCATTTAATGATAGCTGTAACGTGTTTAGCAAGGAAGACCATACATTTTCCACTCCCTTTGGAGACTGTTCTGTGGTTGAGTTTATGTCATGTTCTCTTTTTCTAACTTCCTCCTGAGGGATGACTGGGAAATATGAGGCTACTAGTCTCTCCCACTCCTCTGTTGTAAGCTGAGAGGTGTTGCCTGGTTTGGAGGTTTCCATTTGATCGTACTCTGTCTCTTCTGTTGCCGCCATTTTTCTGGCTCTTTCCTTGCTCCCTCTGCCCCCTCTGGATCATGGTCAGGTTGGATTATCTGATCTGGGGCCTGGTCTGTAATGGTGCTTGCCACCGGCCTGTCGACTATTGGATCATAGGACTTCTTCTATTTGATCCGAAGCGTCGAGGTCCTTGATTAGTGGCTGTCTTAAGGCTTGTGGCTCAGTATTGATCTGCGAGCTAGATAAGTCAGGTGTTTTGTGTTTGGCGAGCTCATGATTGTTGTGCTCAGCCCCTACTTCTGTGGTTGTTGGCCACGGGATTGGCAGGAATACGATCTTTGGCTCGAGCGGATACACCCTATCGTTAATGGCAATATTTCCAGTACTATAGTTTTCCACACTGCGGTCAGTGTTCGTCTTTCCTGCTTGAGTGGGGCTGGTCGTGGGTATAAGTGTGTTTGATACCCCCTCTGCCAGTTCCTTGCCCTCGATGCCATTTTCTTGGTCTTGTCCTTGTCCAGCCTTTATAAAAGTACCTCTTGCGTCTCTCATCTTGTCTTGTATTACATTATCGGTATTTTCGCCATCAGCGGCAGTGTTATGCACTGAAGGTGCAGTTCCTGTTGCATCCCCTCCTTCCCTCTGCGCCCCCCCCCCCCTCGGGCTCCATAGGAGAGGGGAGTCCCTTGAGGTCATTAATTGAAGAGCTTAAGAATGAACCAGCGTCTTTCAGAAACGAAAATTTTGAATAAATCTTTGGCTGAAAGCCCTTAATTGCTGTTCTGTGCAGGGTAGCGGAGTCTGTCTCTACCAGCATCAGATTTTCCGATGGAGACTGCACCTGTACCAGTGCTTTGTTTGTTTCGGTTGGAGCGTTGCTCTTCCTGTTTCCTTGTCTTTTAGCTGGCGCATTGTTGGTTAATTTCCTTACTTTCCCCGACCTCATGGCGCACCTGTGAGAGTTGTAGTTATGTTATGTGGAACCCCCGAACAGTTGCTCGAATAACTTGCTCGAGTAGTTAGTTAATTGATTCGTTGAGGTATTTAGCTGCTTTTCCTGTTGGATTTATGGTAGATTCCCTCCGACGTTCTGGATTGTTTCTGACACCTATTCACTTCCTTCCAGTGCAGGGCGCAAATATGCAGTGCAGGGCGCAAGAGAGCCTGTGTTTTTTTAGACGCTATGGGTGAGCTGGATATGTTTGCCAGCCAGGCCTCCCCGACCCGACCCCCCCTCCCCCGCTTCTTGCTATGCTGTTTCTGCCACCTGGGGGGGGAGGTGGGCTGGGCTGAGGAGCCCCGGTAATTCGCCTGTGCAATCTCCCCGCTCCCTGCTGCCACTTGCCTGTTTGCTTGCTCTTTCTCTGCCGTTTTCTGTTCTTCTTGCTTCTCTTGCAACTGCACTGAGCCGGTGGTTCTTGAGGCCCCTTCTCTGCTTGTACCTGGGGCTGGTAAGGGAGACCAAGCAGTGGGTAATGCAGTGAGTTATACAGCGAGCCTGCAAGCTGCCTCCTTAGTCCTTTGAGACTCCTTGGGCTGGCCGTCCGTTGATACTTTCCTTCTCGCCGCCTTTCCGCTGTTTTACTTCGCGCTCCGAGGCCCCACAAAACCTGCTAGATTCAGAATGCAGAATGGGCGCAGGCAGGTGGGTGGATGGGTGTGGGCAGGCTGGCTTGCACGCTGTGCCCGCTGAGGCCTCCCGGTGATGGCAAACCAAAGCGGCAAACCAAAACCAGGACCGGCTCCCTTGTGGTATCTCCACTGTCTCCACTGTCTCCTCTATCCCCTCTGTCTCGTACACGTTGCCGCAGCGTGAGCTCCGTAGCTTAAGCTAGACACGGGGCTCACGGGGTCCAAGGGGTCCGGGGGGGGCCGGGGGTCCGGCAGTGTCTAAAAGCTCGGAGCACGGAGCACACTGCTGCTGCTGTTCGGAGCTCACTGATGCTCACTCTCGCGCTTCTGCGGCTCTCTGCGGCTCTCTGCTGGCCCAAAAAATTCCAATAATCAATCAGTACAAAAAGAAACCTTCTGTGGCACCTTATGGTTTATGAAACCTATTGTATCCAAGACAAGTTTTTTCCATGGTTTGTCCAGGATGGAAATGTAACGGGGTGCACTTCTCGTAATGCAGTCCTTTACTTTTTGTTTCACCAAAGTATCCATCCTGGGGAACCAAAACTTGCTTCTGACTTTATATTTTAGTAAAGCTGCAGCCAAAGTCACCTTCTTGGGCAAGGTCTACAATTTTCTTTCTCAAACCCTCTGGAGAATTTAATTTATAATTTATAATTACGGTAACCAATGGTACCTTGATTAGTTAATTAATTTCTCACTTCCCAAAAATCTTTCAACTCTTCATCCAATTCACTACATTTAGTGGGCCACACTTTTACAATGTGCTCTTTAATTTTGTCTATATCTAAATCATGTTCCTTAAACTTCCTCCATTCCGTTTCAGATATGGTGTTTCAGAAAAGACTTCTAAAATGTGGCATTCTAATAATTCCACATTCTCATGAGCTTTCAGAGGTGCTCTAGAAAGGAAGTCTGCAGGCAAATTCTATTTCCCAGAGACATATTCTACTTTATAAAAAATAAATCCTTCTAGACCTAACACATACTTGGCAATACAAGGGGTGGGTGCTCTGCTCCCACGTCTTAACATGTATACTAAAGGTTTGTGATCTGACAGGATAGTGAATTGTAATCCCCACTGATAAAAATTGAAATGTTTTGCATTTCAATGCCTCTCTTTCAAACAGAGAGTAGTTGCGTTTAGCAATGGACATTTATCTGGATGCAAAAGCAACTACCCTTTCCTTACCATCTACAAATTGGGAAAGAGTGGCAACTAGTCCTTTGATATTGGCATCTGTAGTGGGGGTAATCTTTTCTTGATATCAAATATCCCTAAGGAGAGTGCTTTATTTATATATTTTTTAGATTCTCAAATGCCACTTGACAACAGTTGTCCCACTCAAATCTGGATCCTTTTTTTTAAATTGAACGCAATACATCACATTTACTCAAAAATCCTTCACATATTTGGGCATATTTTCAACCAGACAAAGGAAAGATTACAGCTCATCTTTGTTGGTGGGATGAGATGCTTTTCTCAACCCATCAGTTAAACTCACATTGGGCTTGAATCCTTCCTTGTAAATGGTGTCACCTAGATAGTCAACTGAGCTCACTCCAGTCTAACACAACTCGAGTTGGGGCTTATATATTTTGAATGAAAAAATGCTGTCAAGGCCATGGACTCCAGATGTCATTCTACTTGATGTTAGGTCATAGATAAGCTGATTACACTGAAACAGCATGCCTCCCCCATCATGGCCAACATTTTTAATATATAGCAAGGGATGTCTTTCCACCCAAATATTATCATTTAAGTTGTGAAGATCAACACATAAACGCAAACGTTCACCATGGGCTTTAGCTGCCAGAACTACAGGAACTATCCACTCTGATCATTCAATAGGATGGCTAATTCTTAAATTTGACATTCTTTCTTGCTGTTTTTGCAATGTCACTTACATTAGCTTAGGTACTAGCATAGTTGTGTACGCTTTTTGGCTCCCACTGTTAATTTGATCTTATGTTGAAAGTTACGTAAATGGCCCAGTTTATCGGAGAACAACTCTGGGAATTCATCACAGATTTGGTTGTCACCCATACTTTTGTCAACCATAAGAACCTGTTCCTTATTATTCAGGTCTAGTTTGATGCCTAGTTCTTTTCGGTGGTACCACCCCAAGATGTTTGATCCCTTTCTTACAACATACACTTTGCTATAAGTAGAGTGGTCTTTAAGTTTAATGCAGACTTTAATCATCCCTTCAAGCGGAATGGAATAACTAGTATACCCGCTGGGTGAAATATCCAGAGATTCTTGCTTGAGATCATCAATATTTTGGAACTGCTTGAAATCATCACCACTAATTAATGTTTATGGAGGACCAGAATCAGCACACATAGTAACAGCATTCCTATCTAGATACAGTCTGCATTCTGGGTAACTTGCTTTGTCATAAAGGTTTACATTATTTACCTGGAATACTATTGTCTTGGTAACCTGGGTGGTGTCTCCAATAAAGTTCACCAGTTTGTTGTCATTCTCTCTACACACCTTTGCATTTTCTACAAACGGTACCTTGAGTTTGACAATACTGGCCGTTAGCTAGATTGTTGCTGTTACCACAACGGAAAACTTCTCAATTTACCCACTTCAGATGTCTATTTACCTTTGTTAGTCTTAGATTTTTTAACATTAATTATTTCTTAATTTAATTTCCCTAATTTAGTTTCTGCAACGGGTTTCATGGTAGTTTTCATTTCTTTAATACACTGAGTTGTATGTTCAACTTCTCTTGCTATTTCAATTGCCTCAGGTAAATCTGGGTTCTTGTATAATAATTTTTCATGTATATGTGAGTTAATTACTGCACCTTACCATTGTGGTTACCAGGAAAGTCTCCCCAAGAGATACCAACTGCCCTACGGAGCAAATCCCTGCTAGGCACCTTGGAGCAAACAATAAGGGCATTGAATTTTCAATCAGACAAAATGGAGGTGCAGATTGACCTTATCAATCTGATTGCAGAACACATTGCAGGTATAAACATCAAACTGGACTTAATCACGACTCTACTTAAAAGCAGGGGTAGTACAGAGCCACAAATAAGCAACCCACAACAACTGGTTAACTGCGGCAAAATAATCGATAAATTGGCAAAGCTCCCAGAAATATTCACAGACATACTATGGGCAGTTCAACCAACACCCAAAGCAGAACCTATAGTAGGTCCGCAAAAGCACGACGAGAATAAAGACAAAGAGGAGCCCCCAAAGATAACAAAAGCGACAAAAGTGACAAATGGCAAAAACAAAGGGGAAGCAGAGGAAGAGGAAATAGAGGAAAAGACAGGCTCAGGGGACAATCAAGCTGAGGCAAAACAGACTTTCGTCAATCTTTCGCTAATCGGAAAACCTACAAAAAGGCAACAAAAACGCGCCAGGAAGGCTAGGCTAAAGCATAGTAATCAAACTATCTCAGGTTCCGGGAAAATCTACTCAATATTCACTAATCAAACTACGTTTAGAAAAAAAAACAGGATACACAAAGAAGTAACGTCAGACACCTCTATTGCAGGGTTCAATCAATAAGTCGACCTTAATAAATCAAACAAAATTCAAGCGCCCCCGCTCGACCAAGCTCCCAGCAACCAAGAGAAAACGAGCCAGGAATACATCAACATAATTAAACAACAAGAGGTCTACAGAGTGGTGCAAAAGCAAGGACCCGAGAAGGGGAGATCACATCAAAAACAACCGATTAACAACAGAGAAGGGGTAGTAAAAACCCCACGGGTCCAGACAGCAACAGCACCCTTAGGTCGTAGAGACTCAAACCCAGACAAGGGGGCACAAAGAACCAACACAAAAGAGCTGGAATGGAAATTGAATAAACCTGCCAAAGCAGAAGAAATATTAGGGGTAAAGTTTCCTGACGAAACAAAGAACGAAGAACAAAGCACCCAAATCCTGATAACAGTTACCATAAATAGGAAGGCTTTCTTCAACAGAGTCAAAAATTGAGACCCCATGGGCATCAACACACAAAAAACCTGGGAACCCGGAGACAGAAACAAAAGAAGGAAACTTCACGGCCTTATCACAAGAAAGGGCTCCCAAAGAACCTGTCGGCCAAGAAATTCAAACTGCCCCCAAAACACACAACATCCAAAATCCTCAACCAGCCAAAAACGATACTACAAATTCTCTAAATAACACCATAGAGACTACATCAAAATTGACATTCGTGCCAGAGTACCCCACCAAAGGAAGACAAGACACACTGAACCGAGGGAACTTGTTAACGATGTTTAAAGAGATAACGGAACTAAAGGGGATAACATCACGAGATCTTCTAACCGTAGAATTCCAGCAAACAGCATCTTCCCCAGACACAGAAGAGCCTTTGACAACTTGGACTCCCAAGGAATTAGTGGACAGGATCTACACAACAAGAACAACATTCGAAGCCTGGGGAATTACTTTAAGGCTCCACAAACGACTAAAATATCCATACCCCCTTTTACAAAGCACAGCAATACCAAAAATGGGACAAACCATCGGGAAAGGCCAAAAAACTTGCCTACGTGGCACTAGAAACACCTCGCCACCTGCACAAAACAACTCAACCCAGCAAGACGTAACAGCAAGTCCATCATACTTTGAATATCCGCCAGGTAACAGTCGGGACTGGTCCTGGGTGCCAATGGCCCTGAGCAAAAAACGCACCTGACGATAATCTATGGACAGGTCCTGATGACACCACGGGGACATACTCAGACATGAACAACGGGGACGAATTTAAGAACTGCTCAAGGAACAACCACGGTTCTGGAGTAATGGGTCTGGACACAATTAAGATCTGCTCATGGAACGTCCACGGCTTCAGAGAAATGGGCCAAGACCACGAAACCTTGTCCTTCCTGCAAAATCAAGATTTAATATTGCTCCAAGAAACATGGAACATGAAACCAGTCCCGATTCCGGGCTATATAGAACATCATGTCTTGGCAGAAAAATTCTCAAATTTTGGGCATCCTAGAGGAGAACTATCAATTTATGCTATGGCAAAATACGGTTGGTTAATAGAAGAATTAGACGCCGGAGAAAATTGGTTGCAAGCATTAAAACTCACTGGTAAACTTCACTCCAACAGGTTAAGTTGGCAACTAATATTAATCAACGTATACATCCATCCTGAGAAAAAGACGCAGAAGGAAAAATTTCTAACATTTGTGAACCTGATTAAGGTGCTGCAAAGGACCCACAAACTAAGGGAGAGATTTACAAGAAAGTGACGCATCTGTAGAGATGCGTCACTTTCCCTGCGCCACTCTGAAAAACCCTTGCGCCACCATGGATGCGCCGTATTTATAATACGGAGCACCATGGCGCAAGGATTGACAGATGCGTCAGAAATTCTGATGCATCTGTTGGGGCAAAAGTCACGCATTGCTGGAGTCGTGTCGCAAGCACGACGCAACTCCAGCAATGCAATTTGAGGCCTACTCCCACAACACTGCGTCACTCCTTACACCTGCTTCAAGCAGGCTTAAGGTTTTGATGCAGTGGCATCCTAAAAGTGACGTAGTGAAATCTTGTAGATTTCACTGCGTCTCTTCTACGAGGCTTTTTTGCGTGGGAACGCCCACCCTGCATACATTATACCTGACGCAGGTATAATGTGACGCAGGGCTTTACAACGTGACGCATCTCCCTGGATGCATCACGTTGTAAATGGGCCGCATTTTTACGCCACCGCTGCGCCACAAAAAGTGACGCAACGGCAGCACAAAATAGACACAAGGGGCTTGTAAATCTGCCCCATAGTAACTTGATCATTTCGTGAGATTTTAACAGTAACCTCATTACAAGTAAACAGAACAGAAGAAAGAGGATGGACGACCTGGGAAAGCAATTAATAACTTGAGAGTTGGAAGTTCTAGGCCTGACTACCTTGAACGGTAATGTAACCGGAGATAGACCAGCGGCCATCACGCACCTGAGCGGAAAAAGTCAATCGATTACAGACTTTACAATTGCCAGCAACAATATCATCCCCATGACTGATTCCTTCGAAGTCTGTCCAAGTCTGTCCCGCAGATCATGAACATTAACATCACACTGATCCAGGCACGAAAATGAAAGTCTTTAGTACAATACCCGTAAAAGTATAACCTGAGGAAATTAAAGTGGCGAGGATCAGACACAAAGATAATAATGGATATAATCCAGGATCATGTGAATCAAATAGGGACACAGAAAGAAGAAGAAACAGTAAAAAATTGGGAACTTTTGGGTCATGTCCTCATTCGAAAATTCCCAGTCATTCCCGGACGCCAAAAGAAAATAGAAACCAGAAAGGAGCCATGGTTTAACATTCAACTGCGAGATCAAAAAAGAAGGATTGCAAGAGAAGTGCGACTTCAAGCAGCGGCAGCAAGAAAGGGGAAAAAAACAGATAAAGGCAATCTTAAGGAAATACTGAAAAAATACAAGGAGAAATGAAGGGAAACAAAAATAGAGTAAAAAGAAAACATCTGGAAAAAATTACTGTGGGCAAGCAAATTGCCAATAAGCAGGGAATTCTGGGGAATAATAAATAACTTGACAGATGGACCAAGACTCCAACAAGAAGCAGGAAAAGGCGAAGAAATATGGATACAACATGTACAAAAAATGTATAACAACATGGACCATAATGAGTACGCTAAAGCGACCATGGCTTTTGAATCATCTCGAGAGCAAAGGCACGAAGAAGAAAACATTTGTCCCCAGCCTCAGGAAGAATGTCATCAGACAGAACCAGAGATAAGCAGCAATGAACAAAATAATCTAATCGACGCTAAACAATTAAGAGGTATAATAAAAAAACTTAAAATGGAGGGGGCAGCGGGACCAAATGGGCTCCCAAATGCTCTATTCAAGCAAGCACCTGATTTCTGGGCAGACTATCTCACGCCCCTCTTCAACCACATCTATAGACAGAACAAGGTACCCAACTCCTGGAAAGGGATATTTAATTCATCCAATATTTAAATGCACCTTACCAGTTGGACTCTAATTAGTGAGTCCGTAAGAGTACCAAAATCACGTAAATTCCTTAACCCCCTTAATACTGCAGTATATTTTGTCATAGTCAATTTTGCCTTGGTTTCTGCTAAAAAAAATTGCGGTGTTCTAGAACAGCATTAATTTTGTCCCCAAGCTTCAATTCCAATTTTAAGTATGTTATTTTGTATACATCTAGGTTTTCTTCATTATTATCTTCTGGAAATTCTGCTGGTTCATGTAGTGTTTCATATATTCTTCTCTAATGAACATCTAAAATGTGAAGGAGAATATGTTGCTTCCTCACTGGGCTATGTTTTTCCCCTCCAAATTGCTGTTAAATATGATTCAAACAACTTGATCTACTCTTTCCAGGGTTATGTAGAGGCCAAACTATACGCATCATGTCTCCTAGTTCATCTCCAAGATTGGATAGACGAAAAGAGCGTAATTCCAAAGTTCCAAACAGGCTTTAGGTCGGGGATGGGAACAACCATAAACCTGGCAACTCTGGCACTTTTAACAGAAAAAGCAGTAAAACGAAAAACACGATTATTTGCATGCTTCATCGACCTGAAATCAGCGTTCGATAGAGTGACCAGAAATAGACTTTGGGAAAAACTAAAAACCTTGGGGTTACCAACTAAATTACTGGATGCAATGATCGCCCTTCATAGCGAAACCTGGGCGAGAGTGAAACTAGGCGATGGGAGTAGAGCAACAGCCAGAATAAATACAGAGCATGGCCTAAAACAAGGCTGCGTCCTGGCACCGAGCCTATTCAATCTGTTTCTAGCAGACATAATCAAATGCATGCTATCAGCTAAGAGTCATCCGCCAACCTTGGCCAAAGAGCCAATTCCTTTTTTACAGTACGCAGATAACATCGTGGTGTTGAGTCAAAGCCCGATTGGTCTGCAAAGAGCAATAATCAACCTAGTAATTTACCTTGACCAGGAAAACCTCGAGTTGACAAAAAGAAAACGAAGGTTGTATGCCTAGTGGATCCCAAGAAAAATAAGTTCAAATGGTACGTTAATGGTGTTCAAGTTGAAGAGCAAGCATCTTACAAATACCTGGGCATAAAACTGGGGCAGAGCACAACATATAAGGATCAAAAAATGGATCTAAGAGCTAAAGCCCAATCACTAATCTTCGCCTTCAGATTGTTGAACAAAAAACTGAGCTGCCTGGCCTACACCCACCTCTTAAAAGTGATGGCAGCACAAACATTACCCACCCTATCATACGGCCTAGAAACAGGGTGTGATAAGGAGTCCGAGTTATTGAACGAGCTCCAGATCAAGGTATACAAGGCCGTCTTCAATCTCCCTAATTCTGCATCCCCTGCACAGGTACAGCTAGAATTTGGCCTCCAGAACCAGAAATTCCGAAGCATGAATTCCTTTGCGAAGCTGTGCCATAAATTTCGATAATCAGAGCCCGGCTGATTGAACAGCCTTTGCTGGGAAGAGATCAAAGCCCAAATGGACCAAGAAACACCCAATACATGGGGAGCTCACTTGAGAAAATCCTTGGTGGAATTAGATATTCAACCATTATTGGGCAGCATGGTAGAAAAGGCAAAATTTAGCAAGGTCAGCAATGACTCTGCAAAGAAGAAATCCCTCTTGGAAGACAAAAAAGCTTTGCCCAGTTGACGTCACGCGTGGACAGTGATAAACTCCTACACACACACAAAGCCCCAAGCTTATCTAGCAGCCCATTTCTGCATTGAGATAAAAAAGAGCTTCATTCATTACCGTTTAGGAATGCAGGACTCAAAGGATTTATTGCCATCATGGAAAAGTAACCAACAAGCTGCGAACCGCCGAATATGTGGTTTCTCTAAAGAAACAATAACTCATTTGTTGTGTGCATGACCCGCAGTTAAGGACTTAAGGAAATCCTTTTTAAAATCTATTTTTAATGAGCTAAACATTCGCACATGCAGACAAGCCATGATTAGCTGGATGGAGGGCTCCTCAATTATTTTGTCTTGCCGGGGTGTAAAATATGTTACACAATTAAGGAAACTCCTCCGGCAAGAAGACTCAGAAAATAAGAGTGTTAGCTGAAAGAATAGTTTTTGGAAAGTTTTTTTAGCATGTATTGCAACTAAATTAGTCGCATGCATAATATAGAGCCCTGCCACAATAAGGAAACAGATTAAGTGGTCTCATTTTTTAAAAGGGTTTTAGAATAACCGCCTCTGCACTTTATATCGCCATACAATCAAGGGTCTTAGGCACCATTTACAATTGGACACATTTACACCAGGTTCTTGAAGTAGGATCAATATTTTTACCATTCAACAAAAACCAAAAGCATTGAACTTCTTGTTTTTAAACAAAGATTGATTGACATATGGATCATCATAGGCTGTTTGCACTTTACAGGCCCCATTCTTCTAGGCACTTTAGCACTTTAACTATATGGCTTGATTCGTTGCAACAGTCTTTAATCAACCCTGCCGTTTGAGTTTCATCAAACAGTGACCGCTTGTGGCTTCTGTTTATGAATCTTCATTATGTTATTTGCACTTAGAAAGACATATGACTTCAGGCACAGTATTTTGCACTTTAGCCTTAGCTTTACATATGCATCACTCATTTTTACATACTGTCTGTATTTTATAAACTGTACATCGATTGTTACTGCCCTACGAATATTAATGTCATGGTCCAGTGGCATTTTGGGTGTTCTTATCATGATATTTGCAATTTACGTAACTTGTAATGTTTTTAAGTAATCACACAATAAACTTTGAACTTGAACTATTGCACCTTACCAGTTGGACTCTAATTAGTGAGTCCGTAAGAGTACCAAAATCACGTAAATTCCTTAACCCCCTTAATACTGCAGTATATTTTGTCATAGTCAATTTTGCCTTGGTTTCTGCTAAAAAAATTGCGGTGTTCTAGAACAGCATTAATTTTGTCCCCAAGCTTCAATTCCAATTTTAAGTATGTTATTTTGTATACATCTAGGTTTTCTTCATTATTATCTTCTGGAAATTCTGCTGGTTCATGTAGTGTTTCATATATTCTTCTCTAATGAACATCTAAAATGTGAAGGAGAATATGTTGCTTCCTCACTGGGCTATGTTTTCCCCCTCCAAATTGCTGTTAAATATGATTCAAACAACTTGATCTACTCTTTCCAGGGTTAGTTAGGGTTCCATATCTCATTTAGAAATGGTTGGGATTGCTTTATACTAGCTGCCACCATTGTTTTAAGCACACTAATAGGATCATGAAAGAACTACAACTGGCAGTGTTTTCACTCAACAGTATATATGGAGCAGATTTCCCTTATGTCACAATATTAACATTGGGTATAAGTGAATAAAACACTGACATGTAGCTGCAATGAAATGTACATGTTATGAATATGAATAGAATACATACATATCACTCGTTTTGTAAACTTAGCTCCAAACAATTTGAGCAATATTTCTTGATACATAGGAGACACCAATGTCATAAATTAAGATGTGCGCATCACTGTGATGCACTAAGTTGAGACAAAGGTGTGTATAGCACTGTTATAGTTACTGCTGTTCCTCTGTTGGGCGTGACACTCTGATAATATAACTGGTGTGTGTGTGTGTGTGTGGGTGTGGGTGTGGGTGTGTGTGTGACACTGCTATTTGTGTAAAATGCAAGTCTGTTATAACCAAAAAACAAGAAAAGAAGGATGCGTATAGATGAAATTGTGGACACCTACTTCACAGTTTAATGGGAGCTCTAGAGCGTAATGGTTCTTCCCTGGAAATGAGGGAAGACCTGCTTCCCCAGCAAAGACAATTAGGGGATATCATGGCTCAACTTACCTCATAAGGTCCTCCCAGCAGTTCGGTGAATAGTTTGCCCTCCAGCTGAATGGCAGGAGAAGCTTGGGATGACTCTGTCTCCTCCAACGATAGATACACACTACAATATACACCATCTCCAACTAGGAAGTAGACGCCCATAGAAAGTTCACTTGCGTCACTGGAGCACACAGAATAAATCGTTGATTAGGTGAGAAACTATACTGAGAAGGAGGTACATAAGCTAGCACTCTTGAAGAAAACAAGTGGCCATGCACTGAATCAGCCACTTACAGTAATGACAGCACAAGTGTCAGATTAATAATATAACCTGCAAGGTTGAAGTAATGTAGATTCCATTTTGGAGAGGGGTTAGTGCAAGGTGGTACATGTGGCTGTCCTCTACACAGCAGGCTGTCCTCGTCTCCAGTGAAGAAATGACTCACACTTAGGAATAATGGGAAGCACTTTAATCTCTGTCTAGAATCTCTCCTCAACCCCACCACTCAAGAACCTCAACATTTCAACTGTCACCGGGTCAGAGTATAAATAAACGGGGGAGAGGCAATATGGAATATACCATCCAATGAAGAGAAAGATATACAGGGTAAGATAACTACGTAGGTCAAAAACACAATATATTTACATATTACTGTAAATTATAACACCTTGGTGAACACAACACTGGAATGCCACGCTCAGATTGTCTTTTCTCCAGGAGAATGCCAACATTATAATGTTGGATGTCTCCCTAGAAGGCTGAGGTGCACAGTTGTAGGATCTAGCAGTCACTGGCAGGTAGTCACCCAAAGAGACAACTGAATATCAATTTTCTCAAATTGAGAGCCATAACTCCAGGCTTACACTCCTTTCTTCCAAGAATAAAGAACTTCTCAGTGTTGGTGCACACAGACAACACAAGTTTGTATTACATCAACATACAGGAAGGAACACATTCATGTCTGCTTTCAAAACAAGCATAAAACATGTGGGACTGGACCATATGAAACCATACGCAAATAACCGTGGAGCATGTACCAGAAAGAATGAACTCTTTGGCCAACAGTCTCAGTAAAACACCAAAATACATGTCACAAATAAGAGATGAATAAAGGGCAACGTGATCACATATTCCACTGCTGGGGCAAACTGAATCTGGATTTATTCGCAACCTATTGGAACCAAAAATTCGGATACTATACCAGCAAGCACACCTGCCCCAAGTCATATAGAAATGTGTTTTTAATCAATTGGTCAGAAATGTATGCATATACTTTCCCTTGGCTTCTCCTGAACCTGAGGGTTATGAAAAAAATTAAGAGGGAGCTGTGTTGCCTCATTCTGATTGCTCCACGGTGGCCCAGATAGTATTGGTTCAGAGAGTGAGCTACTTCTCTACTCTTAGAGTAGCCTTAGATTCTGCTGAGATTATCACCAAATCTACAGTCTTGCCGCAATGGCCAGATCCTGGATCCGGACCCACCCTTGTTGAGCTTGTCTGATTAGCTCCGGAATTCAACAAATTTCACCTCCGAGATATCTCGGATGACTGCACAGACATACTATCAAAATCCAGAGCAGTCTCTATAAATAAGACTTACTGGGCAAAATAGAAACAAGTTTGTAATTGGTTTGCCAAGCATAGTTCACACCCAATATCATCTTTTCTATAGCAAGTATTACCTTACCAGCTTTATTTGCTGAGATTTGTCATAAGTCACATATCAGTCAAAGTCCATTTGGCTGCCATTTCGCGCTTTAAAGGGGCACTGAACCAGCTGGTGGTTTGCTCTAATAGACTCATTAAGAAATTCCTGAAAGGTCTTTTCAGAGTGTTTTCCTCCAGTAAGACCTCCTCCTAATCCATGGCACCCTAAAACAGTTCTATTTCAATTGCTTACAAGTCCTTTTCAGCTATTTGCCATGGGAAAATTCAAAATTCCTTCTTGAAAGATGGTTCTTCTCGTGGCTCTAACTAGAACGGTAACAAAATTGAAGCTTTTATGATCAATGAACTCGTTCCAATTCAGAGATGTCACAGTCATACTAAGAAGGATCCATCATTTTATTCCTAAAGTACCATCTGACTTCCATTTAAATGATCAAGTTCTTTTCAAAAAACATGTTTTTAAAATCCAAGTGATGCAGATGAAAGAGCTCTTCATACTTTAGTTGTAAAAAGATGCCTAAAGTGTTATATTGACAGACCAAAATGTTTTTTACTAACTGATCAACATTTATTGATTTAAAGTCATCAACAGAAAGGGCTATCTCTTTCAAAACAGGGTATAGCTCACTGGGTGTCTGCAGCTACAGTCTGTTTTTCAGAAAAATAGCGATGCATCCTCTCAAGAAAAATGTGAGAAGACATTAAATAGGAAGTGTGCCTACATCCACTGCCTTATTTACAACAGCGCCTATAGCAGACATTTGCAGGGCAGCAACATGTAAGAACAGGCACACATGCAACATTACTGTCTAGATTCGACAGTGCACAGGGTAGCCATAGTGAGACATGAAGTTCTACATCAACTATTTCAGAATGGTGAGCCTTTTATTCTCTTTACCTCCCACCATCCCCTAGCAACTGTTTACTGCTTCTTCCTACTCTGATTCAAGCATTTTGATCTATGACAGTTCCAATATTGGATAAGGAAAAAACGACTTACCTGTAACTTGCAATATTAGGGCCTGATTAAGACTTTGGCACAGCGGCAACTGCACAGTGCCACCTCCACTGCATCAAAGCCGCGCAAGCACCACCGACCATATTACGAGTTAAAAATGTGTAACTAGTAATACGGCGGGCGGTCCTTTGCTATTCCAATGGTGGTGCCTGGAAAACAAGCACCGCAATGGGAACAGCAAAAAAGTTCCAGCACCGCAGGGCTCCACCATGAAAAGGCTGGCAGTCCAGGAACTCGTAATATGCTGAACAGGACTGCGCCAGACCCCTCTCAGCATATTTTATTGTGGCGCTCCTGTGCCACCGCCAGGGAATGACTGTTCCCTGGTGCAGCTGACGGTCCACCACCACAACAACTTTATAAGTCATCATACGGTAGACGGTGGACCGCCACTGCTGTGCCACCGCAAGTCTGGCAGTCAGAAGACTGCCAGACTCATAATCAGGCCCTTAGTATCTTTTTAGATTCACATGTGACCCACCCTGGTCCCCATCTCAGGCTCACCCTTGTAGTATTTTTCGTAAACACTTGTGCTACAAAATCTGAGCTGTGGTGGCCTGTGTGGGGTTGGGTGAAGGGTGTGCTGTATGCTGATTGGTTGAAGTGTGGCTAATCAGAAAATATGTGTATAGACTACAACTGTAACTATGTTAAAGTTTTGTTTTTTTGCCTATGTTTAACCACAAGGTTGAATCTATTAAATATACCAATACTGGATAACTACAGTTATAAGTATGTAACTTTTTATTTCTAATGCAATTTCCTCCGTGTAATTTCCCACTTTGTAGAGCTGTGGAATACTGAAACAATTCCCTTGGAAAGCACTACGATACACTTCACACTTCTAGATAAATATGTAACGAGGACATCTAAATATCTCCATTTGTAGACCTTTGTATTATTGAAACAAGCATCCTGTGTAGCACTGCAGGAATCATTTTGAGTTTAAAGTTTGGGAGTCCAGTTGTAAAATGGCAGTGGTTAATCTACTTTCAAACTCAGGGGCATATGTATAAGAAAGTGACGGCGTGTGGGCTCGCACCAAAAGTGTTAACGCCACACACCGTCACTTTAGAAATGCAGGGATGCGCTGTATTTACAATAATACGGTGCATCCCTGAGTTTCGCCCTGCCCTGGTCCTAAATTCAGCTGCCTAGCGCCAACGAAGTGCAAGGGTGCCTGCGTCGAGGAAATGATTGTTTATGTGCAGGAAGGTGTCTCTTCCTCCACATATATTTAAACACAAAGAGAGAAAGGGTATTAACGAAACCACTCCTGGTCCCCTTAAAGTATAAACCTTAACAACAAAAGAAGGAGTAATTCCAAGTTACTGCATTGAACGAAGCAAAGGAGTAACACTTAGGGGCATATTCTCAAGGAGCTATCGCCGAGTTATCGGCACTTTATCGCAGCCAAAGTCGCGCTACATTTATCGCCCAATTCACGAGCTGGTGCTAACAGCCCATAAAACCAGTTTTCCTGCGAAAGCAGTCGCAAAAAACATCGCTACAGATGACCCCGGCAACTAACGCTAATGAGATGCAGAGTAGGCGTTCCCGAGCAAAAACCCGCAACAACACCACACCTCAACATTCTCAACGACCAGCCGCATCGGCGATAAGACCACAAAACAGGCGATAAGGCGCGTTAGCAGCAGGAAACTAACACCTGCTCTGACCTGGTGTAAAGTCGGACGACAAGCTGCACCATCAAAGAGAGCCCAGCCTAGAGCCACACATGAAGAACAACAGATGCCATGGAGCCACTCATCACGCACCCTGGAGCCCCGAGGGGGCAACAACACCCACCGCCACCACCCCCAGGACAGCCACCCCCCCCAACGGACCCACCCCGTCCTCCCGGACCACCACAGAGGCAGCGCAGACAAAGACAGCAGACATTCAGGAAATGCACCAGCCCTACAGACCTAACAACAGACAATGCCAATGCCCACTATAGGCCCAAAAGGACAGCCATCCTCCGCATCCTGAACATCATTGCCCACAGGCTGACGGTACCAACACAGCAGACAACCAACATCCCTCCGCAGACAAAGCTGCTGGCTGTGCTGCACCTGTTGGCCTCTGGTATCCTCCCAAACAACAACCGCCCGAGTCGGAGGAGTCTCACAGCCAGCCCCATCCAAGTTCCTCACACCTGGCCTGGATGCCCTCACCAGCTAGGGACCCCAGCACCCATACGTCCCCCACAATGCGCAGGAACAGCTGGAGACCAAGCAAGGACTAAACGCCATAGCTGGAGCCCCACACGTGTCGGGGGCAATCGACTGCACACTTGTTCCACTTGTGCCCCCTGCCAACACCGCACACAATTACCGCAACAGAAAGCACACGCATCCCATCAACGTGCAGGCAATAGTGGACCACAGGGGACTCCTCACCAATGTCATAGCCAACTACCCTTCATCTTCCGACAGTCCAACAATAACCAGCACTTCCAGGATGGCACCTATGAAAATTCACTGCACGTTGGCAAGTACCAAATGAACACACCACACACCTCAACTCCACAATCATGCAACTCACAACTCTGGCACTGCACACATCACCAAATCACATACAACATGCCAAACAACATGCCCCCCCACCAGACACAACAGCACAACTTACTGTGGCAACCTTGGTTAGCCATGTACATGAACCATCAACGGCATGGCACCTCAGCCACACAATACCGGAATGTGGGGAGAGGTGGGAACCAGGCATGTGCGAAGGAGGCAAGTGACCCATGAATGAGAATGTACACAATGCCAAGTGTGGCGGAGATGTGCTGGACAGACTGCAGTATGCAGACCACAGACATATCCATGTCTACAAGCACTGCTGGTGTTTGGAGTGTAGTGGACAGTGGACGCAACCATGTCACCCCAGCCAGTGGGGAAGATCGCGGAATTGTAGCTTGTGACGTCCCCCCCTGTAAGTGTGTGCGGAGTGGGCTGGCAGCACATAGCCCTGGGCGTGGTTCTCTTCCGGAATGCCCAATGTGTCTGCCAGGCTGGCACCTCCCACCCCGCCACGAGGCCGACGCCGTCACCGTGAGCGGTGTGGCCTCCAATCCTGTGCGCCTGCTGTACCCCAGGCCGCTGGTCCCCGAACCCATCATGCTCGCCCCTGCGCAGCCAGGCCTCATTGCTCACCTGCCGACACCGGCGTTTGTCGAAGAGGGCACACCACGTGCCTGGCAAGCTCCAAGCCCGAAGCCCGCGACCTTGGCAGCCTCCTCAGACCATCACGGCCTCCGCGACACAGGCCCGCATTACTCCTTTCTCGTTGACGGAATCCACCGCTGCCTCCGGCCTACACTACGGATAAGTAGGTCACACATTTGGAACTGAGTCTTGATTATGCAATGGCAGAGTACACACCTTATGGCTGAGTTTATATCATTGTACTCCCTTCGATGTGGTGCCACCAACTCTGTGCATAGCATTCGAACTACACCTGTCTGTGGTCCCTTGCTGACTACTGCCTTCGCCCCACACTGCGGTCGAGTGGGTCACACATCTGGAACTGACTCTTGTTTTCTGCATGGCGGAGTTCATATCAATGTACGCAAGGAGACGAGTAAGAGGAAGATGTGGTTCAGTCCGGAGGAGAAAAGGATCATCGTTACGGAGGTGATCGAACACTGCCAACAACTGCTCTGGTGTCACTAACTCTGTGCATCGCGGGCCAACGACACGTGGCTGTGGGCCCCTGCTGACCGCTGCCTCGGGCCCACACTGCGGTCAAGTAGGTCACACATTTGGAACTGAGTCTTGATTACACAATGGCCGAGTACACACTTCATGGCTCAGTTTAACTCACTATACTCCCTTCGATGTGGTGACACAAAGTATGTGCTGGGCATCCCAACCACACATGTCTGTGGGCCCTTGATGTCTACGCCTTCGGACTACACTGCGGTCCTGCAGGCCACACAAATCCATGCCAGTCCGTACCAGGCAGGACACGGCATCGTCGCTGGCTAAACACCTGCTCAGCTCTGTCGCTACTGCCTCGGTCAACCACGAGTCATTCCCACATGCCATTTCAACACCGTGTGTCAGTGTTCCAGGAGGAGCTGACTGAACAGCGGTTGGCCCGTGCTGACCGCTGCCTCCGGACTACACATCGGTTGAGTAGGGCACACATTAGGAACTCAGTCATGATTCATTTATGGCAGACCTGATATCATTGTACTGGCCTCTTCGCAGACTGCATCCCCTTCCAGCTCCGGGGCTACTAAGTCTGTTCCCCGACAACCATGGACACTTTCTTCTTGAGATTTGTTGGCGACTGAGTCCATGGACTGGGGGTTGTCTTCATCATCATGTCGGTGATACTGACTATGTGGCCAAAATGAGGCAGTAGCATTCCACTCCTCCATTTGCCGCTTCCGGCCGGCTCCTGCCCTCTGCATCATGCCCTGGAGGACACCTTCCACTGTCCCCCGCAAACCTCTGCTACATTCACCTTCGACATCGACGAGGACCCGCTCACCTAGCGTGGCCCTATCTCACTGCACCGCAAGTCACCGTCCCGTGGCGGTATGCCTGTGCCGGCCGCAGTGCATCCGGGGCCACTAACTCTGTGCAGCTCAAACCATGGCCCCAGTCTGATGGCATTTTGGATGGACTCTGGGCTGATGGGCTGGGGGTCATCAACGCCATGTGTCTGTGGCCCTGCGCTGTCCGCTGCCTCCGGCCTCAACTGCAGTCCACCTTGGCTCACACATCAAATCGAGTTCTGACCTGCCCGGACGTCGCATCACCGCAGGATGCACACACCACCACTGCCAGGACCAACTCCAAACGACAGGTGCCAGAGTTGTAAGTGTCTTACTGCCAGACTGTCACAATTGCTCACACCTGTCGTGGGGGCCATCATCAGCTTGATACCCTGCTCAGCTCTTCAGGTGCCACTAACTCAGTGCACCACAAATCAAGGAACATTCTGCTTGCATGTTGGGTGAACACTGTACTCCCTCCGGCTACCACCATGATGCTTTACAGTTATTTCTGTTGTGCTGGTGTTTTATGTTTCTGCTTCAATTGTGATCACTGTTCAAGTTGTTGCCAGCACCAACAACTCCATGAGGGCTTGCTTACACTCACCCCACACACATCCAGCACATGCGTCACTGTACATGTGACCATGCCAATAAAGGTGTCGGGCGCATGTGCACATGGCCAGTTCAATGAACTATCTGTGTGTGTCTGTGTGCTCATGATGTATGCATTTGTGCCCCGGGCACTACAACATTACTTTGTGATGTGTATAGAGGACGCAGCCATGTCACTTCAGGCAGCGGGTGGGACATTGCACATGTAGCTTTGTCCTCCCCCACTCAATGCGTAAAAGGAGAGAACTAGGCCGGCGTACGCCAGTCCAGTGTGGGGGTGTGGATGATCATCCCGTGGCCTTGGGTGTGGTTCAGTACTGGAAATGTGCAAAGGCATGTGTCTTTGTCGCAGTGTGGGTCTCCGTTGGGGAGTGTTGGTGGGCCCTGATGGGACTTAGACACCCATGTATGTGATCTGGTTCGGCTTCCATGTGGTAGTACCCCACCCGCACATGTTCGGCCACCCCCTTCTGGCAGTCTGACACCTGGCCTTGGAATGCGATGTGTGCTTGGGTGGGCTGCTGGCAGCCAGCCGGGGTGGTGGGTGTGTCCAGCTGTGTTGTCTGTGCAGGGGGTGGGGTATCCTCGATGCAGCGGTGCTGCCCTGCTCCTGGACGGCGATTGCCTAAGATGTCCATGGACTGTTGTGGGGCATAGGTGTCGGAAGTGTGGTGATCCTCTTCAGCATCACTGTGGAGTTGTCTGGTCTTCTCTGCTGGAGGTGTTGTTTGTCCCTCTGCAATGTGAATGGGAGATGCTTGTTGACATTGTGTTGGCATGTATGTTGCCGCATTGTTCAAGTTTTCATTCAGACCTCATGACAATGTACATTGTGACTGTTTGGGAGGGGCGGACTATTTGATGTGGGACAGTGGACATTTGGACTACATGACGTAGGTGAGGTTGTACACGTACATTTGCATCTCACAGTTTCCTGCTATGTCAGATGTGATTGGCCCTTTTCTACACACAGGCTGACCCAGTTGTGTCCTCTGTTCTGCAGTGTAGGTGTTGGGCTGTGTACCACATTGTCGTCCATAGGGGTGTGCTGTAATTGCTATGTGTGTGTGCTTCTTTGTGTGGGAGTCGCACCTGCAGCTGTGATTTTGCTGCCCCTGATCCCTTGGAGGCGGTGTACCTTTGGCTTTTGTGCTTTTGAGGTGCTGTGATGTTGGCGACTTGGGTCATTTGTGCTCTTGGATGGTTTTTGTACTCTTGAGCATTGTTTGTCTGCAGATGTGTTGTTGACGTCAGTGGTTGTTTGTGCAGGTGGATGTGTCAGAGTGTGACCTGCTCCTTTCCGGATTTGGTCCACACTCAGCCACCTCAGTCTCGTGGCGTGCACAGTGTCATGGTGATTGTACTCCAGCCATGCTGCTGGTCATGTGGTGTCACTTGCATTGTCAGTGTGGCTCTCACATACGCATCTTTGCTGTGTTTCGCACGGGTGTGTTGTGTAATTTGTGTTGTGTGGGGTGGGACCCCTTTGGGCACATGGTGAACGGGGGCCTACTTGATGTTTGTATGTGTGCTGCAGTGTGCCACGGGGATCAGGGACATGACCCAGGATTATTGTGGGTGTGCCGTGTGCTACACGTCGTTGTGCATGTGTGCCATTGTGCCCGTCCCCCCCGTCCCCACAGTCCCTGTTCGTTACTCACCCTGTTGCTGTTGTGTCAGGTCATCTGGAGCAGTGTCCGGACTCCCGACTCCTTGCAACATCTCCACACTGATGACTGTGGGCGCCATTTGCTCCAGCTCCTCCTGTGGCGCAGAACTCCCACCTCCATTCGCCGTTGCTGCCTTCCTGCTGGCAGGGGGTTTCTGCTTGCTTTGGCTTTTCACATCGTGCCGGCGCATCTTGGCCTCCTCGGCACTCCGACTGCATTCATGATGGGATGCCATTTTTCCGTCTGTATTGCCAATGTCACGGTGTTGGTGACGGACAGTGACGACGATGGAGAGGTGTGGTGCAGCGGCCAGGGCAGCTGACTTCGGAGCACAGGGTTCACGATTCGATCCCTGGCTCCGGCAGCAGCTAAGCTCAGCACCATGTGACTCTGGGCAATAGCTCACTTAATTTCCACGACGGCCCCCAGCGCCTTGAGACCCGTAAGGGTGAGTAGCTGCGCTATATAAAAACGGACTTACATTTTTTTACATTTTTACGATGGGGTTTTCCTGCGGACTGTACCCCATCTTCCTCTTCCTCTTCTCCTTCTCCTTGGCCTTCCCCGTACCCTAGGTTCATTGCTGGTGGTCTGTGGGGCTTGTGGGGTTTGCGTTGACGTGGGCACTGATTCCGGGTGCATCCATGTTGCTGCGCAGTTTGATTTGTTTATGGTGTGTTTTTCTTGTTCAGCTTTTATGGTGCATTTTCCCGCCAGATGCGTGGGAATTGCAGGCCTGTCGCAGGTTTTTTTTTCGTGGTTGGCCTCATCGCAACTTTATTCGCGTTGGTATTTCTCATTTTTTTGGGGTCGCATTGTTTTTAGCGCGGTCATTAGACGCGTTATCGTGGGACTATCGCATGGTGACGCCAGGTTGAGAATGCTACGATAACACGGCGCTGTTTTGCTGCAATGGACTGCGATGTGAGAAGTTGCGTTATCACACGTTCTTGTGAATATGCCCCTTAGTTTTTAAAAGAACCCTCACTCACCAACCTAGTTGGTGACATGCTTCATCATAGGGTCCCCACCCGAGCAGCCGAATGCCTCTCGGGTGTGCTACAACACCTGATTACAGCGGAGCGGGTTTTTTTGTGGTGCAGGGTGAGTGATCAGTGACAAGGTGATATAAAATTGCCTTTACTAGTCCTCAAAATTTTTATGCTGGAATAATAAGGCAAGATTAAAACGAAAGAGGATGTCCTGTCTGGTTTAAATGGCCATTGACATCCATAAGTGTATTAAGTGACAAGGGCAGGTCTACGCGTTTCAGCCTCCGCGTGCAAAATTGCGAGGCTTTCTTCAGGACCAGTTGTGGCACAAGGGTGTACACTCGCTAAGCTGCACCCATCCCTGTTTCAAATCAACCGCACACTTACGGTTAAGCTCTCAGCATTGTCTGAAAGAAAACGAACTTATATTCTGGAAAAGAAAACAACATATGAAAACATCCAGGTTATACTTGCAAAACCCAGCAAAGTTGGTGTAACAATCCGAACCTCATGCTACCATGCGTGACGTTCAATGTGTATATTAGGCTCTCATCACTATGCTGCCTACATTTCAGTGCCGTGCACACATATTGCACTAGTATGAGCAATAATTTATTGCGTGGTGTTTTCCTGCAAGAAGGGGTGTTGCGAGTTAAGACAATCTTTTCAACCATCTGCCCCTTCTAAGTGCATAGTGGTGATTCAATTGTAAACTGGCAAAGGGCCATGGCTCACGGACTCGCCTAGTTAAACTTGAGGAGTTAATCGTGATTGACCAAAACGAGAGGAGCATCACTAAGCCGTGGCACTCCTCTACACACGCACATGGTGGAGAAAAACAGAATACTAGGCTTACATGGGACGTAGTTAATTCCTGCCCCATGGATCCCATCGGGGATTGTTGGTCTGTAGTCACACTCTAGATAGAATTAGAGGCGTAAGTGTTTAGAGCAAAAACAAGCATGACTCAGTCTAGAACAATTCATCAAGTGCATTTGAAAACCCCTACACTGAAGGGGGTTAACCTTTTCCTAACTATTCAGCTCACGCGCTGATGTCATCACGCTCAGCGTGATGATGCGGATGTACCCCAGTGCTAGCAAGCAACAGCATTCAAAATACGCCCGGCCAGGGAACACTCTTATCCTCGGGATCCTGGACCGGGAACATATCAGGTGCCAGAAGCGGGCGTTTGGTCTTGGCGTAGTGAGTAATATCCTTTGCCTGCAGCTCTTACTAGGTATTGTTCTAGACTCAGTCATGCTTGTTTTTGTTTCATTGTCCGACTTAGCTTTCTTGTTTTTTGTAACCAGCAGTGTTTCTCGTTTCTTAATCCCAGCTCTTTTTAGGGCATCTTTTAAAACCAAATCTGGATATCCTCTGACTTGGAATCTTCTATACATCTCACTAGTCTGCACCTTAAAGTCGTATTCTTCTGAGCAAATACGTCTTGCTCACAAAAATTCCCCATTCTGGACACTCTATTTTAATGATTGGGGGTGTCCACTGTTTGCATGTAATATGCTGTTGGTACTAGTGGGTTTTCTATATAGTTTTGTACAGATTTTATCTTTTTCTATGTAAATCCCAACATCCAAATTGTTAATCTCCTCCTTTTCACTGTCAAAAGTGAACTTTAAATTCTATTTGTTGTAATTCAAAGACTTTAAAAAGGTTTCCAGATCTGCCTTTTCTCCCTCCCAAATTAGAAATAAGTCATCTATAAAACGGACCCACAAGACTATTTGATCTGTGTTCCTTTTTTGTTAATTCCATGCTATCTCGGCTTCCCACCAACCTATTAAAAGGTTAGCATATGTTGGGACGAATGATATGCCCATTGCAGTTCCCTGCACTTGTAGAATGTATTTAATATTAAATAAGAAACCATTATGATGAAGACAGAAATTGATCATTTCAATAAGCATGTTAGAATGTTCTAACAAAGAAACAGAACAAGTCTGTAAAAAGTACTTGCATGCCTCTATTCCATCTGTGTGTTGAATGGAAGTGTATAGAGACACTACATCTACTGTTGCCATGTAATAGTTTGATTTCCATGGTAAACTGTTGACTCTTATACAGGTAAATAAGAATATGTCAATGAATCTTGAAGTATTCTCAAACAATGATCCTATTGCACTGACAATAAGTCTTCCTGGGGGGTCCACCATGTCCATGTGTATCTTTGAAAGAAAATAAATTGTTGGCGTGATTGGATACGTCACTTTTAAATAGTTCAGTTCTTTACCAAGAAAAACAAAGGTTAATGTAACTTTATATTAAAGGTCAAGTGTTCATTAACAATGTAATGCTGCGCCTGAACCTATGCACAAATTTCTCATCAATAATTTAATTGAAAGTGTTGCAGTGATATTATCAAGGATGTAATTGAAGATGTCATGAGCAATGTAATATAAGAGGTAATTAGCAGTGCATGGTGAGTTCAAAACGTTACGTTGATACTGAACATTTCACCTAACTATAAACTTACTTTAACCATTATTTTTTTCACTGAATTTCTAGTTTTTTTTAAGTAAAGTAATATTTAATTACCATACATAAATCCAACCCCTGCCGCCCACAGCCTTTGGCCACAGACAGGCCCTTTAGCCACCCCCTAAAGGCAGCCAACCCCACACTGCACGTGGCCTTTGGCTGTGTGTCGTGGGGGGTTGGCCACAGGGCCTGGCCCTCAGGATCCTATCTCCCAGGGTCTTTTTTTCTTTAAAGGGGAGAGGACCACCCTCACCAAGCCTCCTTAGGCCCTGTGGAGCCTATTCCTCTGGGCCTTATTTATTTTAAAGGGGAGGGGGGCAAGTGACCTGTCACCCTGAGCATCATTACGCCCTGGTGACCCCATCCACCAGGGCCTTTTTTAAAAATGTTATTAAGGTGGTGGGAGGCTGCATGACCCCCCTCCCCGAGCCTTATTAGGCCCTGGGGACCCCATATCCAAGGATCTTTATTTTTTTAATTAAAGGGAGGCGTGGTACCCCGAGCCTCAGTTGTCAAGGTCCCACTCACCTGACCATAAACCGAATCTGCAGGATCGAAGATAGTTCGCCCTTTCACCTATAGACTAAATCCCAGTGCCCCAAATAACAATGAGCATGGGTAAGTAGCCCTTATGAGAAAAGGAAGAAATGGTAGGGAGAAGGGGGGTGAGGAATCAGCTTCTCTGGGGTTGCAACCCTCAATGCAACGGCTGACCAGGACCTTCTTAGAAAAAAGAAAAAACATAGAATGTGTAAAGGACTTGGGGACTCACAACAGACCCCATGTAACTCATACCACCCAAATGCATGCAACGTTTTCACTCACCAATAGAAGGAGCCACTAGTTCAATATTCCTATTATTCTCATAGGAATACCATACTCTTCAAGGGATGCTATTAGTCACATAAGATGTACAAGCATAGAACCAAAGTCAAGGAAACAGGTGCGGGCCTCAGACCCCAATCCAGAGGCTGAGGTGATGCAGGCAAGCAACAGGGTAAAGTAGCAGGAAACAGAAAAGTGAAATGTAGGACTCTCAGAATCAGCTAGGAAAAAGAATAGATACCTTTCCAGGTTTAGTGGAGGCTGATTGTTGCAGTAAAGTGCACTGACGGAGAGGAATGAAGGAGAGAGAAGCACTAGACAGCCAAAGAAAAAGAAACATAAAAATAGGGAAAGCGAATCTGGGGCTTTCACCCTTATGTAGCGCGTTGAGAGCGGCGTATGTAGGAGCAGTCTAGTGAGGCCACAACACTTCATCAGAGCATGGGAGATGCGGTATTGTCGGAATAACAAAGGAGGAGGAAGTCGGAGCTGGCGTAGGGAGATTCTTCTCCCCGGAAGTAAATCATTAAGTCAAGCGCTGACTCCATGTCGGTCGCAGCTTATACTCGGATGTGTCTCCATGACCACGTTCCGCATCGCGTGTCCCTAAGATCACCTCTTGCGAGATCTCGGGACCAGCATCAAGGAAATTACCAGAAGGAGGCCTCAGATAGTAAGGTTTCCTTGCCCGTGCGGGCAAGGAATCCTCGATGTTCCAGGGGTGGGCTCCCCAGAACATAGCCAGTGAGCCAACCCTGGGGGATGGGTCCCCAGGGACATTAATGGCTCAGGGAGGGGGGGGTGACACTGACCCCTCCCTTTTACTCTGTTTCGTGGCCTTGGGGGATGGGGTCCCAAAGGTCTTTAGAGGCTTGGAGAGGGGGGCTGTGCGGCCCCCCTTCCCTTAAAATATATGCCAGGCCCTGGGAAGGGTGAGGTCCCCGGGGCTGGGGGAATGGGGCTCCCTGGGGCCAAAAATGACTTGTGGAGGGGGGACACGTGCCCCCTCCCCCTGAAAAACATGCTGGGCCTCGGAGACGGGGTCAAAATCAGCCCAGGGAGGTGGGCTGCATGTCCCTCTCCCCCTAAATAATATGTCAGGCCCCAGGGACAAAAATGTACACCCGCCTCCACTCAAAACTTAGCCCCTCCCCCAAGTGAGATTTTTACAAACAAGCACGGGAGCCCATACTTGTTTTTTTTTTAAAATGTTGCAGCAGATCCTCTGTGAATTTGCGCCAAAATTAATACAAAAAAACTTTTTCCGATTTTGGCCCCAGGCGGGGTCCCTCTAGGACCCCACCACCAGACCTAGGGGGTCAGGGTATTCCTACCCTGCCCCCTTGTGTCTTTCTTTTACTTCTTTTTTAGGACTGAAGACTGAGTCCCGAGTCTTAGGATGGCTGTCACCACTTCTTGGTTGAGGTAGTGGCAGCCAATCAGATCTCAACATGAGATCTGTCGGGGTCCGCCGAGGCTCCCCATCTCTAGATATACAACATTTTTGAGCAGTAATTGCTCAAAAACTGCTGAGCAGATTTACACCAAAGCACAAAAATCACTCTTTATGGACCAAGGTCTAGCTTTTTTTTGCCAAATTTGATGTAAATCTGTTCAGTGGCTTAGGCTGTAGCTGTGTCTTCCTATGGCAAAATGAATCAGGAAAACATTTTTGGGAACCCCCTTTTTCTTGGCTCCCACTTCACGGATCACTCTGAAACTTTCCATACTCAAACTAGTCAGAAGCTAGCACTTTCAAAACAATTGGGGGCCGACAAGCCCTCCTGTTACCTCCAGAAAGTCCCACACAGTGGGATTGCTGAGAGGTCTTTGAATGCCAAGCCCCCGTTTTCCACCACTCTGCGAATACATCTCCTTGCGCTGTACTGGTTGGGGGATGAAGTCCCCTTGGCTCTTAAGGGTCATTGGGGGCCATCTACCCCTCCTGTTACCTCCAGTAAGTCCCACACAACTAGATTTCTAAGAGGTTATTGGAGGCCACGCACCCTTTCTCCACTACTCTTAAAATGCACCTCCTGGCACCCTACTGGTTGGGGTAAGAAGGCTACTTTAGTCCTGAGGCCCTTAGGAGGCAAGGGGATGTCATCCCCCACCAGCAGTGCTCTGAGAGACGCATTTGCAGAGTGGTGGAGAAAGGGTGTGTGGCCTCCGATCGCCTCTCAGCAATCCCGCTTTGTGAGACATACTGGAGGTAACAGGAGATCTTGTTGGTCCCTAAGGACCCTCAGCAGCCAAGGGGACTTCATCCTCTAACCAGCAGCATGCCAGGAAGCACAATTGCAGAGTGCTGCAGAAAGAGAGTGGGGCCTTTGCATTGTGCCGTTAGCGCGTTCTTTTTTTTAATTATAAAGAATGGGAGCAATGTGGCCCTCCTTCCCAGGGCCATATTTTGTCCCGGGGACCCCATCCCTTGGGCAGGCATTTTTAGAATGGGAAGGGGGGCCACGTGGTGCCCCCTGGGATGATTTTAGCCCCAGGGACCCCATCCCCGGGGCCTGGTCACACTACTGGGTGCCAAGGGCATTCAGTTGCTCACGTTGGGGAACGCGGGGGAGCCTGAATGCCCCTGCGGTCCCTGCCAGCTCCCGCATCCTGCAGGAGCCGGCGTTGCTTTTGGACAGAGGGAGCTGCTAACATGCATGCAGAGGTCGTTAACTAATCAAGGTCTGGGTAAGTTTTGGTCCGACCCAAGTGCACCCCAAGCGCACTCTTGCCAGTTAAAAAGACCTTCTGGCAAGTTATGCAGAAGACAAGAGGAGGTGTATCTTCCCTCAGGAGCCTAACCGTCTCCTTTTTGACTCTCAAAGTAGACTATCACTTTAAAGAATCTTTAGATCTTCTGCAAACTCTGCTCTCAAGGAAGCAATACATCCAGTTTAGGATGGGTACCCATCCCCTTGACCTCTTTTGCGAGCACCTGGCAAATCATGGCATATGTCCCGTGTGTAACTCAGGCCGCTAAAACACCAAGCATGCTCTTTTTTTCCGCTTGCATACACGAACTCTCAAACTAAATAAATGAAACCACTTTGCTCAAAACTGGGGACTAGACACTATTGGGAGGACTGTGGACTAGACACTATTGGGAGGCCTTGAGAATTTGTAAATCAGATATAAACCCAATGATTGCACTCCCCGTTTCCAGCTTTTTGCAAGCAGCCTGGTTCATAAGAACAAAATATACTGCCAAAAAATAATGTCTTTTACTTGTAATTTGCCAAGCTTTTATGTGCTGTCAACCCTGTTCATGAGATTAGAGGTAATTTATTGCCCAGATCCAGGGAATATTCGAACTGGGATTATCCACTGTTTTGAACAACTTACCCTAGCTCCTACTGGCCAACGCATTACAAACTCTGAATCCCGTGATTTGTATGAAAACAGGGAAGAACCACTTCTGAGAAGATGTATGTCAACATGTTGATGCTACCTTTTACTGTTTTTATCGTTTATACAGTTTTCCTATATATTTTATATATATATATATATTTATAGCTACTGAAAAAAACAAAGGTTACAGGGACGTTATAGTTAGGCTAACATTTCACTTGTGCAAAACCAAAGAAATTCAGCAGTTATAGTTAGCTAACTATAACTTACGCCCCTGCAATGCACTGCTTATGACCTCACATATTACATCAGTCTTGACATGGTCAGTGACATCACTGATGACATCTCAAATGTCATCACTGATGATATTATCCACAGAACCACTCACACTCCTATACAACCTCTCGTATGCCCACTCACATACCCACATAACCACTCACATACTCATTCACACAGCCATACCAATACTCACACACCCACACACTCCTCCATAGAGCCACTCTCTCGTACAGCCACTCACACTACCATTACCTCACATACACCTACTCATACAACCAGTCACTCACCCATACAGCCACTCATACAGCCACACACTCAGCCATATGGCTACTTGCACACCCACTTATTCACCTACACAGTCACTTACACACCTACTTACTCACCCATACAGCCGCTCAACATAGCCACTCGCTCACCCATGCAAGCACTTGTACACTCACTCACACACGCACACAATCACTTACATATCCATTCACAAATCCATACAAGCACTCACACATCCGCTCACTCACCCATACTGGCATTCATACTGACATTCACTCTCCAATACAACCACTCACACACCAACTCACTTAATCAAACACCCACTCAAACAGCCACTCACTCACTCATACAGCCATTCAGACACCCACTCGCTCACAAATACAGTCACTACACACCTAGTTATCAACCTATAGTGCCACTCACACTGCCACTCACTCACCCATATAGCCACCAGACACACCCACTCACTCACCAATACAGCCACTCACATAGCATCTCACTCACCCACACAGCTACTCACACACCCACTTATACACCCACTCACACACCCATACACACAAGGATACATACAGTCACACAGCCGCTCACATAATGTGTGTTAGAAGTGGAATCACTCAGTAGTAGTGCACCTAGTATACTAATTTAACATTTGTAGTAGGTTAGTATATATGTTTAACACCCATAAACTCTTTAAAAACTTATGTTCACTTGGTGATGTCATGAGTGATGTCATTGGTGATGTAATTTGAGATGTCATCAGTGATGTCACTGACCATGTCATGAGTGATGTAATATGTGAGGTCATAAACAGTGCAGTGGGGACCTAAGTTATAGTTTGCTCATTTAACTATAACTACTAAATTTCTTTGGTTTTGTATGAGTGAAATGTTAGCCTAAATATAACTTCCCTGTAACCTTTGCTTTTTTCAATGTATTTCTAAGGTTTTTTTAATTCTATTTACTAACTATAACGTCCCTGTAACCTTTGTTTTTTTCAGTGAATTTCCAAGGTTTTTTAAATTCTATTTCCTAACTATAACTTCCCTGTAAACTTTGATTTTTTTTAAGTGAATGTCTATGGTTTTTAACTTATAGTCACTTTCGCAGAGTGGTGGACAAAGAGTGCTGGGAAATTGCAAAACAAAAGCACACATTCATCGGCCAACAGCACAATATATAAGTAAAAAAATTCATTCTAATCATCACACTAGAGACATTACTATCTAAATACGTCTAAATTAGTATATAAAAAACATGTTTAAAGTCATGTTTTTCTAGTGAGTTTCTGTAAAATCTGTCTTTATAACCTATTTACTGTTTTCGCGGTGACGCCGGGAGTCGCGGGTATGTCATTAACCGCGTCAATTGCTCCTTTTTCAAAAAGTATTAAACATATATACACACATTTTACAACATTTAAGACACAAAGTATTAGTAGTATACTATGTAAACTCATATTTTTCTACTGAGTTTCTATAAAAACCTGCCTTTAAAACCTATTTTCTTTTTTCTCAGTGACAATGAGCGTCCCGATGACGTAGTAACCTACGAAGATCGTGAATACATCATGAACATGCAAAACTAAAGCAGCTACTCAATAGCCACCAGCACATTCAAAATGTATAACTATAAAATGGATTCTAACCATCACAGTAGATATATTACTATAAAAATGACTCGATAAAAATACATGTATGACTCCCTCAATATATCTATGACAGCGTGTAAAACTCTTTCACTGGGATCTGTGACTCACTTCATCACTATATTAATAAGTCTCTCCTTCGGTGTATAAGTATATGAGTGGGTCTGTCAGTGGGTGTGTCAGTCTGTCTTTTGGTCTGTCAGTGGGTTACTCACTGTCTAAGTAGGTCTATAACTGTGTATCTGAGTCCCTAAGGGGGTCTGTCACTAGTGCGTCAATGTCTGAATAGGTCTCTCAGTGGGTGTGTCAGTGACTGAGTGGGTCTCTCACCGGGTGCATAAGTGTCTGAGTAGATCTATCAGAGGGTGCATTAGTGTCTGAGTGGGTTGTAAGTGAGTGTCTAAGTATCTGACACAGTCTCCCAGTGGGTACATCAGTGTGTGAGTGGGCCCCTGAGTGTGCGCATCAGAGCCTCAGTGGGTCTCTGAGTCTATCTATCAGTGTCTGAGTGGGTATCTTAGTGGGTGTGTCAGTGTCTGAGTAAGACTGTCAGTGGGACAGTGTCTCAGTGGGACTCTGAGTGCTTGCATCAGTACTTAACTGGGCCTATGAGTAGGTGCAGCAGATTATGAGTGGATCCATTAGTGTCTGAATGGGTCTCTCTGGGTGGGTGTGTCAATATCTGAGTGACCGTGTGAGTGGGTCAATGTCTCACTAGGTCTCAGAGTGATTGCATCAGTGTCTCAGTGGGCATCTGAGTGGGTGCATCAGAGTCTCAGTGGGTCTCTGCCTGGATAAATCAGTGTCTGAGTGGGTCTCTGAGTGGGTGTGTCAGTGTCTGAGTAAGTCTGTGATTGGGTTCAGTAGCTGTGTGGGTCTCTGAGTGATTGTGTCAGTGTGTGAGTAGGCCTCTGAGTGGGAGCATCAGATTCTGAGTGGGTCTCTGAGTGGATCCATCAGTGCCTAAATGGGTCTCTGAATGAGGGTGTCAGTGTTTGAGTGAGTCTGTGAGTGGGTCAGTGGGTGCATCAGGGTCTCAGTGGGTTTCTTAATGACTGCATACATCTATGAGTGGGTACATAAGTCTCTAAGTGGGACTCTGACTATGTCTGTGAGCCTGACTATGTCTGTAAGTGGGTGTGTCAGTGTCAGAGTGCGACTGAGTGGGTGTATACATTTCTGAATGGGCTTGTCTCTGGGTGCATAACTGTCTGTGAGTGAGTGTGCGAGTGTTTAAGTAAAAGTCAGGGCTGGTGTGTGAATATATATATTTGTTTTATATTTTCACCAATGTTCGGAACGTCACCATTATATTTGTTATGTCCCTGCGGCGCTACACGGGGGGCCCACGCTGGTGGTCGCGTAGTCATCACAAATATCGTGTGTGGTAAAAAAAAAATCAATTTTGGACCCTTAACTTGTTTCACTAATTTGTCAAACATGCACCTCCACCCTGACCTCTTATATTACCTTTTACAAAGGGTCCGATTGGGGTCACAATTTGGCCCGGGCACTGCCAAAAAAAGTGACCCACATTTGCGGGCTGTGCCTTTCATGAAACAGCATTTGGTTACTATCAGAGGTTTCATTTACAGAGAAATGTTTGTTAAATTAAGCATTTTAAAGCTTATCGAGCAAGTAACATTGGTGAAGACTAGGAGCATTGCAGTTCTGAAAACTGAATGTTTCCTTGCAGTCTTAAGCCCTGCACAATGTACTTAGATACTCTTTCCCACCAGCATGGTATTTTCATTTTCTGGTTGGTCCAAAATGAACATAATCACCCAAATCCGGTATTTTTACAGTATGTACTTTATACAGTAAACATACGGAAAAGCACCTTAAAATGTGTTCTGAAGCTGCCTAAATGATCCATGATTGATAGTTAAACTAAACAAAGGCAGAAAAGCTGTGTTAAAAAATATTGACATGTTTTTATAAACCATCCTCTTTAATTATCATGTTCCGTTTGCGGGATCATAAAGCATGAACAAATGGTTTTATTGTTCTTCTTCCTTTTGACAGTTGTATATAGTGTGAACTCAGCCCAAGGCAAAGGCTATTTGAGTGCTATTCATGAGCACCAATTACAGTACACAAGATCAGATTTTCAGATCGAGCCTAGAGGCAACACGCATGCGCTTCTAGGCATGGTGTAATCCTTCTGTGGGCTTTAAACACGCCCATCGCTTTTTCATTGGTTGCTTGGTGTGCCTTTACAAATTCTATTGTTTTTGTTTGTGAATAGTGTACATTTGTCCTGCCTTGTGGTTTTTGTGTTCCTGCCCTGGCGACTGCCCCTGCTACATGGATACTTTCACTATGGGCCGTATGTTTGTTTTCAGTGCACTACTTTTTAGTTCTTTTTGGCGTTTCGTGAGGGCCGAGGCAGGCCGATACATACGCCGCGCTTCATCTTGCACAATAATGGCGGCACACCTTTCTTTTATTCAGTAAGGCTCGCCCACTTCTTTATTTATTTTGGCCAGGGACAAAAGGAACACCGTTTTGCTCTGTCAACAAGGTCTTCTTGGGCTACAGTGAGTACAAGGGAAGGGGGCAGTGCACTGCACATGGATTTATACTACTGTCTTCACCGATCTGTATTGTTTACTTTCATTTCTGACGATTGGTGTATTTTTGTAGTCAGGGGGAGAGCCGAGACTTGAACCCCGTTCCACAGTCCCAAAGTCAGCAGCACTCACGCCACACTCTCTCAGACACTAACTTGTTTTTCATATTGCCAGAAGAGAAGAAAAACAAACCTTAAAATCTACTGTTTCATGGTGAATCCCTCGTGCAGTAGAAATAAAGCTTTTGCTGCTTTCACCTGTGCCTCCCTCATTCGCTTGCCCCATTGTTTTCACCTGCCCCCCTTGCGTCTTGCTGCTTTCACCCTCCGGCCACTTACCCAGAGTCCTTAGACTCTGTCCCACAATCAAAAAGCCCTGCATCGTAAGGACAAACAGCATGCACTTCCATACTTCGCCCAGGGTAGTAAGCTCTGCACCAGTACATGTGAACTACCACATCGGGAAAAAAACATAACAAAATCACATAAATTATAGCCACTACCCCAGCCTCTAACTGAAGTAACATTGCAGTACGTGCAAGCAGATCTGTACTTCCACTCTAAAGGAAAGCATGCTGTTAACTATACACCTCGATAAAGAAGACAATCAGGTTGTCCTTTAAATTATAACAGTGACCTCAGGCGCTTCGATACCTCACCTACAGTAGTAAGCGCTCTATAAATGCAATCCCAATTTCAGTATGATGTAGAAAATACCAGATCGCAGGCCTCCCATTATTAATGACCTTGGCCACTGGAGCGTACATCCAGTCAACCTTTGTGTCATCCATGCATGCTATCATTGGGAATTTAACTGCGATTAATTAGTCACTAGATATGACAAATATGAGCTTTCTAGACAGGGTCTAATTGACATAGCAATGCCCTTCCACAGCTATTGCAATTCTTTCACAGTATTTAATTTAAATTCCTTGAATGTTCACTTCAAACTGGTGAACCAACGATACTGCCTTGCCAATTCCCCTGCAAAGTAAATAAAGTGCATACAATCGCCTTAGCCCTCCCTGCATCTAGTATTCGTCTGTTCATCCCCGCGCCAGAACTAATATGCTGATAACTCACCAACAGATTATATGGCAATAAATCCAATCACCTGCTCGGATGTCAATGATAGTACCCTTTCTGCCTATGGTCCGATTCCTACGGTAAACTGTACTTTATTAATTGTTAGAGGTACCTTAAAGGGATCACTGACAGAATATCGACAGTCAGGATATCGAGGTACAAAAATATCGACACAAAAATATCGATGTCAAGAATATCCAAGTCCTATCTACATAATGGTAAGTACAAAAATATCGGAAAAAATATCGTTGTCAAAAATATCCTTGTTAAAAATATTGTTTTTTTAATGTTTAAAAAATAATGTAAAATAAAGTAAATAATACATATAATTAAAAGAACCATAGTTAAAGTTATTTTAAAATGTTTAAAATTATAACTAATACATATAATGTAAAAATAAATGAAACATATATATGTATAAAATATAATATATATACTTACTTAATAATATTTATAAATAATTATTTTGATAACTTATAAATTGTTAAAAAACATATTAAAATTATAAATACATATATATACACATGCACCAATAATATAAATAAAAATATAAAAATATATATAACAAATTTAAAAATTAGAATATTTTTAATCTTTTTGAAATACATTATACACTACATTAACTAAAACAGTAGAGAAAATATTGGATAGCGGAGAGGATAAAATTACTATTCCTGCTCCAGAGAGTGCAACAGTAGGGAAAGTGTTGGATAGCGTAGGGGTAACAATTACTATTCCCACTCCAGTGAGTGCAACAGTAGGGAAAGTGTTGGATAGCGTAGGGGTAAAAATTACTATTCCCACTCTAGTGAGTGCAACAGTAGGGAAAGTGTTGGATAGCGTTGGGGTAAAAATTACTATTGCCATTCCAGTGAGTGCAACAGTAGGGAAAGTGTTGGATAACGTAGCGGTAAAAATTACTATTCCCACTCCAGTGAGTGCAACAGTAGGGAAAGTGTTGGATAGCGTAGGGGTAAAAATTATTATTCCCACTCCAGAGAGTGCAACAGTAGGGAAAGTGTTGGATAGCGTAGGGGTAAAAATTACTATTCTCACTCCAGAGAGTGCAACAGAAGGGAAAGTGTTGGATAGCTTAGGGGTAAAAATTACTATTCCCACTTCAGAGAGTGCAACAGTAGGGAAAGTGTTGGATAGCGTAAGGGTAAAAATTACTATTCCCACTCCAGAGAGTGCAACAGTAGGGAAAGTGTTGGATAGCTTAGGGGTAAAAATTACTATTCCCACTTCAGAGAGTGCAACAGTAGGGAAAGTGTTGGATAGACTAAGGGTAAAAATTACTATTCCCACTCCAGAGAGTGCAACAGGAGGGAAAGTGTTGGATAGCGTAGGGGTAAAAATTACTATTCCCACTCCAGTGAGTGCAACAGTAGGGAAAGTGTTGGATAGCGTAGGGGTAAAAATTACTATTCCCACTCCAGTGAGTGCAACAGTAGGGAAAGTGTTGGATAGCGTAGCACTAAAAATTACTATTCCCACTCCAGAGAGTGCAACAGTAGAGAAAGTGTTGGATAGCGAAGAGGTTAAAATTACTATTCCCACTCCAGAGAGTGTAACAGTAGGGAAAGTGTTGGATAGCGTAAGGGTAAATATTACTATTCCCACTCCAGGGAGTGTAACTGTAGGGAAAGTGTTGGATAGCAGAGCGTTAAAATTAACATACTTATCAATTAAATAATTTTTTTAATTAAATAACCAAATAATAATTAATTAATACAAAATTATTTATAAATAATAACAAAAAAATTAATAATTCCTTCACTGTAATTAAATTACTTCCCACTCTATTCCCCTATAAACCCTCAACCCACTCCTAAAAAAACCCACAATTAATATAATTATCAATTAATCAATTAATAAAAATTAATTACCAATTAATAATTAATTAACAATAAATTAATTATCAATACCAATAAATAAACATTAATAATTACTTTATTAAAATTAAATTACTTCCTACCCTATTCCCCTATAAACCCACAACCCGCTACGGAACTAAAACGCAAAATTTACTCACCCCCAATATATTGATGGGCGGTGACCCGGCCGCCGAGAAAGCACCACCCAGTGATCACAGGGGGGCCACGAGGATTAGATACACTGACCCTAATGTGGAACAGAAATGCAGGATGAGGACTGGCTCATTGCTGGGGCTCATGAAGAGCCTGAATTTGCAGTAATAAGTGCGCCGAATTATGGAGGATATTTCAGGTCACTACAACTTCCAGAATGCTCAAACACTGTTTCATTGGAACAGCCCCATTGGGGGTGTGGCATGTTGCAATATATTGGGGGTCAGTGGCCACCGCAGCATGTACCTTTCGCCAATGCCTTTGAAAAAGAAAAAGTCTGGAAACGCGCCAGGCTCGACGTAAGGCTACTACATGTTTCTGGCAGATGAACTTTGTCCATACCTGTTATTAAAGGCTGGTAACCTTCATCTCTGTTCAAGTGCTTCTCTAGCGGGTGTTACCTGTGTCTAGGAATTGATGGGCGGCGACCCGGCTGCCGAGAAAGCACCACCCCGTGATCACAGGGGGCCACGAGGATAAGATACACCGACCCTAATGTGGAACAGAAATGCAGGATGAGGACTGGCTCACTGCTGGGGCTCATGAAGAGCCTGAATTTGCAGTAATAAGTGCGCCGAATTATGGAGGATATTTCAGGTCACTACAACTCCCAGAATGCTCAAACACTGTTTCATTGGAACAGCCCCATCGGGGGCGTGGTATGTTGCAATATATTGGGGGTGAGTGGCCACCGCAGCACGTACCTTTCGCCAATGCCTTTGAAAAATAGAAAGTCTCAAAACGCGTCAGGCTCGACATAAGGCTGCTACATGTTTCTGGCAGATGAACTTTGTCCATACCTGTTATTAAAGGCTGGTAACCTTCATCTCTGTTCGAGTGCTTCTCTAGCGAGTGTTACCTGTGTTTTCGGATATATATGCTGATTTCAACGAGCCAATGAGAGCCCTCTAACCAGCACGTAAGAACTCCAGCGAAATTTTATTTGAACTTTCTAAGCAACAATATTGGCACAGAAGAAGGCATCCGCCGAAACGCGTCTGCCAGTTGCTGCAATTAGAGGACCCCCTTCCAATGTGCTTGCTGGTGGTAAATAAAGCCTCACCTTGAGCAAGCTCGCGCTGTGTCAGACCCGTTCTGTGACTCAGGGAACGGGATTGGTGGCTCATGTTTGACAGAGGTCGGCTCTGTATCCTGGCACGCCTCTCGTTCAGGTGCACCGCAGACTTGCCGGCAAATGGTGGTAAAAGTGCATGGACTGCATAACGTGGTGCCCCCCGACCGTGAGCAATTGCGGTATTGGGGAGAGAGAAGCAAATTACTGCTGTTCGAGTTTGCCTTCGGTGAGGCAAACCACCAGTGACCCTGCGTGTGCGAAGGAAGGATGGCACAACGGCTGGCATTCTGCCAGTGCATTATCAGATGCACGAGCCAGTCACTGGGCAAGGCTTGCGAGTTTGGCCATCGTGACTTTTATCGGCAGGATCTTTTGCACATTTTTAACATCGGAAAACATGAAGAGAGAGGAAAGTACTGACTTATGGAACTTTCTTAGTCCTCTCTATGCTGATTTCAATGAGCCAATGAGAGCCCTCTAACCAGCACGTAAGAACTCCAGCGAAATTTTATTTGACCTTTCTAAGCAACAATATTGGCACAGAAGAAGGCATCCGCCAAAACGCGTCTGCCAGTTTCTGCAATTAGAGGACCCCCTTCCAATGCGCTTGCTGGTGGTAAATAAAGCCTCGCCTTGAGCAAACTCGCGCTGTGTCAGACCCGTTCTGTGACTCAGGGAATGGGACTGGTGGCTCATATATATATATATATATATATATATATATATATATATATATATATATATATATATATATATATATATATATATATATATATATATATATATATATAGATAGATAGATAGAGATATATATATATATATATATATATATATATATATATATATATATATATATATATATATATATATATATATATATATATATAGTATATATAGATATATATACATATATATATATATAGTATCCTGTAGATTTTATGGTAGTATGTATCCCTTTAACTTAGTGTGGGTTAAGTCATCTTCTAGAATGTACCTGTTACCTGGAGACAATAAGAATGTAGGAGCGCTGTTGGTTGAAGCTGCTCTGCTGGAGCCGGTGTGTTTAGTAGCTCCTCTGACCATGTAGCCGTGAATAAAGCATCTTCCTAAATCCTTCCGGTTTCATTACTACAAAAATATTGGCGACGATTTCGGCTACATGGTTGAACCCATTCGTGCTATTTATCACTTTCTACTCAAGACTCTCTCCACTACTACTATTTCAACATATGAGAGCTTCACGTTTATTCAGCACCTACTGCTGCATCTACACTCAAACGAGGCAGGAGTTCTATTGAGCATGAACTGAGCCGCATATGATATTAGGGTTTTTATTAAATGTTTTGTTACCACAACTGCCTTCGCTCACGCCTCTGTTTCACACGATCCTGCTTGCGCTGTTGAGGCACTCGAGCTCCTACCTTCAAGGAACATGGTGCCACGCTCCACTCCAAGTGCTGCTCTCGTCTGTGTACATCGGATCTGCACACGTCGTCACCGCCACGTCAGACGCTCCACAGTATGTCGACGTAGCAGCCATTTTAACACATTGGGAACATTCCCATTGTCTTAATTTGACCTACATTGTTCATTTCTTCACATTTCACGATGAAAGTCTGTATGGCATTGGAAGCAATGATATTCCATCACCTGAAGCCTTAACCTCAGAATTTCAAGGCTAACCTGCTGGAATACGGTGATGCGCACACCTCGCAATTCTTGCCAAGGTTGGTGTTTAAACCTACTAACTTCTGTCATTGCATTACAAAGTTGTGCACACCTGCTGGAATACGGTGATTTGCGCACCTCACAAATATTGCCAGAGTTGATGTTTTAAAACCTACTTTTGTAACATACACAAAAGTATTATAGCTCCTTTTTGTGCTCATTCTCCGTTTCATGCAACACAGTGATGCACACACCTGGTAATCCACCATCTCCTCTACATCAACAATATTGGATTACTTTGTTCATTATACCTTGCCTACTTGCTAATCACCTGCTCTCAATTTGTTTTGGTCACATTTTGTCAAAGTTTACTCCACAGTGTAAACTATGGGAGAACGGATTTTTTCATCTTGACCTTTTCCTTCTCCATTATAAACACTTTCATCTTCAACTCATCATATGATGTGCACCATGAAAGCTGTTAGTCCTCCACCTGCTTTTTTGGTCTCTCCTGGGGAGCCACCAGTTAGATGGGAAATCTGGCACGATGCTTTCGAAACATATTTGCATGCAATTGGTGCCTCGAGATTCAGTGCTGAAAGGAAATAATGTTTGTTATTACACTCTTTGGGGTTCAAAGGCAGATCCATTTTCAAGCATTTACCTCAATTAATACAAGAGGAGACTGAGGGAATTAATGAGTATCGAGAGACTGTTTTAAAACTCAAACGCAGGTTTGATAAATAACCCAGCCTAATGGTACTCAGGCATACATTTTTTAAAAGGATGCAAAGTGAAATAGAAGATATAGATTCCTATGTTTCTGCTCTACATAGACTTGCAGCTGATTGCAGATTTGAGAACTTCACCGATCAGCTAATTAGGGATCAGTTTGTGTGCCAGTGCAAAGATGAAAACATAAGGCAAAAATTGTTAAGCATGGGCGATCCATCGCTGGATGAGACAATCAAAGTGTCCAAGAGCATAGAAATATTGATGGTCTCGTTGAAGGAATTAGACAATAGACCAATTGACACTGTTAACGTGGTCAATGTCAATAATGTTGGGAAACAGCGGGTTAAGTCAGCTTGGAGTAACGCTAATACAGCATCTAGATCCTCTAAACCCGAAATGTTTGGCACTAATGGTGTGAATGGTGTGAATATGTGCTTCAGGTGTGGAAAACCTTCACTTCTCAAGGGAGCCAGGTGCCCGACCGTAAATATTATGTGTAACTATCGCAAGAAAATAGGCCCTTTCGCTAAAGTGTGTCTTAAGAAGAAGGGTTTCAAGAAGCAGACTGTATGTGATGTGGAGTCCGATGATGATTCTGACACTGAGATCGTTTCAGTGGTTAGGAGTGGAGATGACGGGAATGCTAATGATCCCAACCATGCTTTTGCTCAAGGTTTTATTGGAGGTGATCCTTCGTCATGTGTGGATCCTATTGTAGACATAGAAGTGGGAATTCACACTGTAAAGTTACTTGTGGACTCAGGGGTGAAAATTGCGATAATCACACAAAGGCTGTTTGAAAAAAACATGGAAAGGTTCGCAACCCTTATCGTCACCTGACCGGTCGCCTGTGTCATATGAGGGACGCAAAATAGAATTGATGGGTTTCTTTGAAGAGGAGATGAGATTCAGGGGAGGAAAATCAGAGGGAAAGTTTATGTTGCTGTCAAAGGTTTAAACATCCTCGGCTGGTTTCATCAAGGTCTATTCGGGATGATTTTGAAGCTAGGTGCAGAGGAGCAAGTGTTGGTTGTGAGCAATAATGAGGAAGGACATGTGTAGAAAAACAGATTTCCATTGGTTTTCAGGAGTGGTCTAGGCAAAATATAGCGCTTTAAACACAAGATCATCGTTAAAGATGGGGCAGTGCCTGTAAAACATAAACTCAGGGGAGTACCCTATAGTGTTAGAGAGAATTTGAAGAAGGAGTTAAAGAATCTTTGTGCGAAGGGCATCATAGAAACTACGGAGTCCTGCTTGTGGCTTTCTCCCTTAGTGGTGGCCCGGAAAAGGGGTGGAGAGCTTCGGATCTGAGTCGATTTGAGGTCACTCAACAGAGAGATTTGGGTGGACTCGCATCCCTTGCCCAAAATCAGTGATCTGTTTGCGTCTACTAAGGGAGCACATTTTTTTTACCAAACTCGATCTGGCTATTGCATACCACCAAGTGGAACTGCATCCTGAGTCCCATCATTTGACTGATTTTGTTTCACCCCTGGGAAATTTTCGATATTGCCGCATGCCATTTGGGTTGGCGTTGGCGGCTTCAGTGTTTCAGAGAATCATGGGTAATATTCTCAAGAAGGTGGATGGTGTTCTGGTCTTTCAGTACGACGTTCTCATATTTGCCAAAGATGCCAATTCCCATGATGAGGTCCTTCATAAAGTTTTGAGTCTGTTTCAAGAGCACGGTGTAGTATTGAAGGCAGAAAAATATACGTTTTTGTGCACAAGAGTAGAATATCTAGGACATGTGATTTCGCAAGATGGAGTCAGTCCCAGGCCAGGGCTGTTAGAAGCCATTGTTAATGCTCTTGAACCTGTGGACAAGATTGGTGTGAAATCTCTACTAGGTTTGTGTGAGTACTACTCTAGATTTATTCCTAATTTTCTGTCCATAGTGTGACCCATCAGCAGTCTCCTTAAAAAAGGTGCGAAATTTGAGTGATGTGATGAATGTGTACCAGCCCTTAATCAAGTCAAGTCTACATTAGAGAACAGTACTGCTCTCAAGCCTTTTGTTCCCAGTCTCTCTTGCTGTGTTACTGTGGACGGCAGTCAAGTGGGACTGGGGGCCACATTCACACAAGTGGAAGGTGGGGTTGAGCATACTGTGTGGTTTGCTTCCAGAGTGTTAAGAGCAGCTGAACTACAGTATTCTGTCATCGAGAAAGAGCTATTGGCATGCAGTTGGGCGATAGAGAAATTTCCCCTGTACATTTGGGGTAAACGTTTCCTTCTGCAGACCAATCATAAACCTCTTCTGAGTATTCTGGGTGGCAGTATGAGCAAGTGCTGGACTCCTAGGATATTGTGGATGGTCACTAGACTTCTCCAATTTCAATTTGAAGTGAGGCACATATCAGGGCGGAAAAATGGGAGAGCGGGTTTCCTATCCTGTTTCCCCGTTGGTTTAGATGAACAAGATGAGGTCACGTTTGGTGATCTCACTAGTGAAGATTGTGATGATTGTTTGGTGGCTGTGCTGGAAATACCCAGTTTAAATCATGTTCGGAAAATGAATGGATGCAGGATTTTAAAAATGATTGTGTGTTACAGGGAGTGTTCATTTGTGAGGAATGGGTGGCCCAGAGAAAAGGCCTTATCATCGCTTCTTCAACCATTCTGGAAGATGGAAAGTAAACTTTCTCTCGAAGACTGGTTGCTTTTGAGAGCTGACAAATTGGTTCCGCCACATGTTTTCCGTAAAACTATTGTTCAAAGGGCTCATGAAGGGCATCTGGGGTCCACCCTTACCAAACGTCTCATTCGGGACACATATTGGTGGCTGGGTATGAACACTGAAATTGATGACATGGTTGCTGGCTGTTGTGTGTGTGAAGATGGGGACAAAAGTCTCAAGGTGTCACCTCCTCCTTTAATGCCCATTAAGTGTCCACAAGTTCTGTGGATGAGACTGCATATTGATATCATGGTACCCTATGATATTCTCCCTAGGGGCTTCAGGGTTGTCTTGGTCCTCATGGATTATGTATCCAAATGGCCAGAGGTCAAGCTAGTGAAGGAAGCTAATGCTGAGAGTGTTGTGGAGTTTTGAAAGGAGGTGTGGTTGAGAGAAGGGTTTCTGAAGTCTTAGTCTCAGATAATTGGAAACAGTTTGTGAGCACTGAGTTCCAATCCTTTCTTATTGAGTCTGTAGTAAATCATGTGAGGAGTTCTCTATATCACCCTCCAAGGAATGGACTCGTGGAGAGGACGAACCGTGTGCTGGGGGAGGGAGAGGATGAACCCTGTGGTGGGGGAGTGTGTTAAGTGGGCCAGAGCGGGAAACCATGATGAACGTAAAGCTTTGGATAGTATGGTGTGGTTTTACAGAACAACGCCTCATTTCTCCATGAAGGTATCGCCATTTGAACTCGTGAGAGGAGGGAAGGCCAATACAATTTCAGACCAGGATGGATGTCAAAATGGATCAAGTCAGAATAAGATGACTCAAAGCTAATATCTATTGTTAGAGAAAACATGTCTTATACTCAAGTTAAACAAAAAGAGTGGTATGATGCTAAAAAGGGAGTCAGAATTGCTCCACTCAAGGTGGGCGATATGATCAAGATTAGATCTCTCGTTCATACCAAGAAGGGAGAAAGTAAGTTTGGTGAGCGAGTCAAAGTTCTGAAAATTGTTGGGAATGCTGTGAAGGTTTTGGGAGGTCATTGGTGGAATCTAACCAAAGTGGTAACAGTTCGCACTAAGGGGCTTACTCCTGTGTGTGTAAACATTGATCCGCCTTGCAGTGATGTGGGTTCCCAACAAGTCAGTCTTAGAAGAAGTTCTAAGGTTATTGTTAAACCTGCAAAATACAGATTGTAAATAATTGTATTATTTTACCTGCCTTTTCTTCCTGATGTTTTTTTGTTTGTTTTTTTGGGAAGAAGGGAAGATGTGTAGTATCCTGTAGATTTTATGGTGGTATGTATCCCTTTAACTTAGTGTGGATCCACAACCCCCCCGATCCCGAGCTGACTTCTGATTGGCTGCCAACACTTCAAACTAGGAAATGTTGGCAGCCATCTTGTGACTCAGCTGAACCGAGCCACAAGAAAAAAGGAGAAAAAAGATGAAAAGGGGGCAGGGTAGAAACACCCCGACCCCCTAGGCCTGCCCAGGGGGGTCCCACAGGGACCTCGAGGGCAAAAAAAAGCAATTTTCTTTTTTAATTTTCGGTGGGAGGTGCATAGGGTCCGCGAATCCGGCAGAAAATTAAAAAAAACAAAGTGCGGGCTCCTGTGCTTCGTTTGTTTTAAGCCCCCGGGTGGGCCAGGTCCCGGGGGCAATGTTTAATTATGTAGCGGGTGCCCTACAGGGCCCACACCTCCCCATGGACCACCACCTCCCTAGGGCTTTTTTAAAAATTAATAAAGTATAGGGAATGCCCCGGGGATCGCCACCTCCCCGGGGCTTTAATTAATTAGGGACGGGGGGCCTCGTGGGCTCCCCTCAAGCCCTGGGGACTGCCACCTCCCCAGGGCTTAATTTGAACACAAAGTGTGGGGGGATCGAGCCCCCCCCTCTCTACCCCAGGGACCACCAACTCCCTGGGGCACTAATTATTCAAATATGGGGGTCCGTTGCAGACCTCTGGCCCCGGGGACCACCACCTTCCCAAGGCTACACACATGTTGGAGGGGGGCTGCGCGGCCCCCTTCTAGAGCCCTCTATGGCCCTGGGGACTGTCACCCTCCAGGGCCTGCTCCAGCAATGTCCCGTGGTGCCCACCCCCAGGACATTGCAGTTTGCTATGTCGCAGAAAAACTGCTCTCCCTTCCATGAAGCGAAGCAGATTTGCTTTTGGACAAAGGGAGCTGCATGTTTGCAGCTGCCTTTGCCCATAAGCAATGCCGGCTCCCGCAGGGGTGGGGAGCCGGCAGGGACTGCAGGGGCATTGGGGCCTCCCCTGCAGTTCCCAACGTCATGGCCATGCCACGGGGGATGGGGACAATGGGGCCAAAAATGGCCCGGGAGGGGGGCCACTCGGCCCCCCTCCCTTTATTTTTTTACAAAAATTGAATGGCTGGGTCCTGGGGATGGGGTCCCCGGGGCCAAAATCAGCCTGGGGAGGGCAGCCACGCGGCCCACCTCCTTTAGAGAAAAATTATTTAAAAATGGCCAAGCCCCAGGGGATGGGGTCCCCGGGGCCAATATCGGGTAGTGGAACTAGGGGGCATGAATTATTATTTTTTTCTCTCGTCATAGGAGTCGCGTCCCCATTGCGGCTCTGAGCGTGGCCCCCAGTGTACCGCCGCAGTGGATTCACGGATCTACTTAAATAAATAATTTAATAGTATATAATTCAGACGGTAGTGTTGCATTTGTGAACTTTTTATATACAGTTAGTGAGATTGAAGTTAATAATCACATTACATTTGATAGAGTTAGTAATTATGTAAAAAAATAAAAATTGAAAGTTTAACTTGAAAAGTGTATTCTGTTGTAGTGCATTGAATTTGTGCTTTTGTTTTGTGGATTCGCGACAGGTTTGCGAATCCATATAAAAATTAAAAAGAGTATGTATGTTAAAAATAAAAAATAAATCACTGTTGGGTTATAAGGTGGCTCTAAAAAGAGCCCTTGTTTTCATTATGACTTTGTTGGAGCTACATGTAAGTGCGGATGCACAGCTTAAGGTTGTTGAGAAACACTCTGTCTTCTTCATCTGTGAAGTGAACTCCATCCCTTCTGTAGATGTCAACCATATCAAAATGTAGATTGTTGTTATAGATGGAGCCCATCCTATGGTCTCTGGGGTAAGCAGAAACAGCTTTCTTGACATTCTTCCTAGCTTTCTCAATCTGTGGACAAAATTGATTTGACCACTTCCATTTCTGTCTTTGGCATATATTAGAGTATACAAAGACAGTTTGAGGCAAAATCAACATCAATTGTGCACAGGTATCCTTCATTAGCATTTCCATCCATACCCCAGTCAATGTGCCTAGGTCATTGCCACCACAGTTCACAATCATGAGGTCAGGGGGTTGGAGATGCAAAAAAGTTTTAACCAAAGGCATCAGTTGGTGCCACTTTACTCCTCTCTGTACAATTCATTTAATATCCACATTATGCAAACCTAGGTCTTTGTCAATACCTCTGCGTTCAGCATACTTTTAGCCCCAGAAAACATAGCTGTGCCCTACAATCCATATTGTAAGCATCTTGAAGGGATGTCTGGAAGGAATGAAAAGACGTTTGTAGCTTAGGTAGTCAGTTTGTAGAATGAGAGGTATCTAAAATGGTGGAAAAGATGCTGTTTTTGAAAAAGCCGATGTAATTGGCTGTTCATCAACATTTTGCACTCAAAAATAGTATGTATGTTATTTTGCTCAAGAAGCACGTCTCTGATTGGTTATCAAAAATGTTTGAAAGGTACAGTAGATAGGATAAGCTAATATTTTGCAAAAGTAAAACACACCTGCTATTTGCATTAGTAAGCTAGTGTGCTGAACCTGAAAATATGGTGAATTTGCGACCTTCTGGTACAGTTCAATGTTGCAGAAAGTGTTACTATGGAAACTAGTATTAAGCAGAATGGGGGAAGGGTTGAAACTTAACTGTGGTTTTAAAACATGAAATGCTAACTTATATATAAGTGATATGCTACTGCAGTAAGTTTTCCCAAATCAGTACTATGTTTAGAAGTAGCGTGATTTAAAAAAATAATACTAGTATTATTGGAAATAGGTTTTTGAACCCCCGTAAGGGTTCGTGGCATTTATTTGTGTGCAGAGAGAGAGGGAAACTTTGACATTACTGGTCTTACCTTGTTGATAGTGCTGCATTACATTTATTGTGTAGAAAGAAAATCTTTTATGAGTTTCTGATATATCATATTCGGCAATACTATTGCAGAGGTGAGTTACACATTTCTAAGGTGTGTTATGTATTATGTAGTAGTGCTTCACTCTTTGTAGTGGTAAATTTAGATTTGAAAAGCATTATTTTCAAAGTTTTGAAATTATTAGAGACCTGTGATGTTTGAAATATGTTACGAAATGTACAGATGTATAATTTTAGTTTGTTTTATTGTACTGAAATGTTGATTGAAATAGTTTGTGCATACTAATATGTGTACATTGGTAGATGAATTAGTGATCATGGTAGTTTGTATGAGTGTGTGGAAAGGTACAGTTGAAGTACGCCGCATAATTTTAGGTGTCTCTTTGAAATAGGAAGTGCAGTCTGTCAAGTTTTAAGTTCTGTATGGTCTTCTGACTGAGCTATGTCTCTACTTGCACATGTATTCTCATATTTGTTATATATCTGAATATGCTAGACGTATAAAACATATATATATATGTCTATTTGTATGTTTCTTTTATATATGATGCCACTAGGAAAAGGTGCAGACACATGCATGTATGCTTTCTGAAATATAGTGAGACTTACAACAGACACATGCAAAGGGTTACCGCTTAATATTTGGCTAGGCCCAATACCCTAAGTAGTTGCAGAATGGTGAAGATGGAGCTCAAAAGTGAAGTTTAAGACATGTTGGTAGACGAATTACTGATTAGGCTACTTTGTATGACTCTGTGGAAAGGTACACTTGAAATATGCCACAAAAGTTTAGGTGTCTGCTTGAAATGGGAAGTGCAATCTGTGAAGTTTTAAGGTCGACATGGCCTTGTGACTGAGGTTAAGGGTGGGCGAAATTTGCGTAGTCACGCTACGCAAAGTTCGGCGAAACATTAAAAAATCTCCGCGAGCACGCGGAAATTCCGCGAACACGCGGAATTGCTTGCCTCGCCCGTTCACGATGTGTGTTTGCGTGCTCGCGGGGAAATATGTCGCTAACTTGCCCATGCAGTTGCTAATGGGCGCGGCCATCTTGTTTTTCACTTGTCCCGCCCATTCGCGATGCTTATTTTCTGTTCTGGGTCGCATATTGCGTGCTCCCGCCCGTTCGCGATGAGTATTTCCTGTTCGGGAATGCGTATTACGTGTTCGCAACGCTTTTTGCGTGTTTGGGGGGAAATATCGCGCAAACTTGCCCATGCGGTCGCAATGGGCGCGGCCATCTTGTTTTTTACTCTATTGCTATGGTTCTGGGCCCGCTTTTCTATCCTCCCTCTATCTTTGCAATCCTTTGTTTCTGTACACTTTTTTTTAATCTTTTTTATTTATTATCTATCTCTCTATTTTCCTGATTCTATATTTTAACTTTTTTTCTACTTTTTGTGATTTTTTCTAGTACTTTCTCACTTTTGTTCTATAACTTGCTTTTTTAATTTCTTTTACTTACTTTTCGAATTCCTCCCTTTTCTTTTCCGCCCCCGAGTCCCAGAACCATGGCCAAGGGTGTGGGCAAGGCCAAGGGCAAGGCTGCTCGCAGTCGCAGCCGCGACCGCCTTACCTGCAGAAGGCGACACCCACATGGGGGGCAGGAATGGGCCTTATTCGGTGAGGTGGAGGTGGCCGCACTGTTTTTTTTTTGTACAGCGCCACCTCCCCTTAACCCTGGCAGGAGGCGGCAGGCCTGGGTCCGGGTACGGGCTCCGGGAGCATCGCCAGCGGTGGGGAAAGGTGCGCCAGGCAGTGTTTCACTGCTCTGGTGTCCGGCGCACTGATACCCAGCTGACGCACCGGTGGTCCGATATCCTGGACCGTGAGCAGGACCTGCTGGACCTGCTAGGAGTGGAGGTCCTGGGGCTTGGTGAGTAGCTATTTAATGTTACTACTTTGTGTTCTTCTGCTCTGTGTTATATATTGCGAATATATTTCTTTCCTGAACAGCAAGAATGCTGCTGCTTACATTGCAGGTAAATTACGTTAAAAAATCTTTTGTGATTGCTTATGACACAGGTGCTCGGCGCTACTAATCTCTTACTTGTTTGCAACTTTGCGCTCGCTTGGCATGATTATGTAAGAGTTTACTTTAGAGAACTTAAGTTAGGTAATGATAGAGAGACCCTAGTCCTTCCTTTGTCCTCCTGCCACTAAGAAGAGATAGTGGTGGATTGATATGTTTAGTTACTTATTAGTAGGTCATTTTTTAGTGCTCTGCGTGACGCATCCTCTGTCACGTCACCTGTTGGTGAGTGCTGCTTACCCCAGTCCTTAGTAGAATCTTTTGTAGTTTGTTTAGTGAGTGGTAATAAGCTTATCACTAGCAGAACATCAGCAGGAACCAACCAACGATTCGGTGTATGCAAAAATGTATGCACATGTCCTCCATCTATGCATTTTTGAGGACTAAAATAAATGGAAATGCAGACTTAGTGAACAATTGGCCCGTCTGGAATAGGTGGGCTAGGTCAGGTGGTACTTAGGCTTAGTTAGTATTTTGGAATCAGAATGGAACACTGTAATAGTGTTCATAAATAATATCAAGACGGACCGTGAATCCCACAATACTAGTTGTTGTTTCCATAAATGTTTTTTTGGAGCGTTTTTGCAATTATTTTATTTGTTTCACACCAATCATCCATGTTTGTCTCTTTCTTTCTTACATCTTTCAGGATCAGCACCCAGGGGCAAGAAGACGGGGTCGGAGTCGGCGGGAGCTGGAGATGCCTCCCAGGGACAGGAACGCTCCTCTACCGAGGGCTCTGCTGCTGGCCCCAGTAAGTCTTCCTGTTGTTAATATTAATAATTATACTTCCCTAACTTTTACTGCACCTTATTTTTTCCGAACTATTATTTCGATTTCCTAATTCTATTTTTTACAAAATCTTCTTCGGTCAAGACAATCTGTTTCTAAATTCTTATTATCCCTGCCTCTAACTGCCTCTGCTATGACTCTCTGTACTACTACTATTAGTCTGTCTGTAGCTAAGCTTGCCCAGTTGGCCACTCTTTATTTAAAAGGTTTTAAATAAAACTCAGATTCACCAATCGCTATAGGCACTAAGTCCAGTCCTTTGGGTTGTCCTCTTCTAGTCTTCTTAATCTTGAGGCTTTTCGACAATTCCCACCAACAAAATGCCCAACCAGATATTTTACTATTTTTGATAGGATAGGACATACTATTACTACTACTGTTGTAGGGATTCTGCACATACAGAACTATGCACAAGAAAATAGGACATTGGTTATAGGAGGTTGGACCTTCCTCACACCTCACCCACAATCCCCAGACTGACTAGCTATAGTGTCTCATTAGCTCCCCAAACCCCCCGAAGATACCCAAGATTAGACAACCCAGAACATAACACTACACTCCCGACCTCTCAGAGTCGTGGAAGCAATGCACAGTGCACACCCTTCTGCTCACTCACTCGTGTAAGTCCACACCAAATACCACAGAGTCTATGTAAGTTCAAAAGGTTTATTTTCAACTAACAAGCTCTGTACGTTGTTATATAATGCAGTATACGAGCTAGCACCAACAGCAAAATGCATAAGATTAAAACAATAAACATTGTTACAACTACAAGTCCATAGAAGACAAAAGGGGAAATCAATCATGATGATAACTGAACAGTGGTGGAAGAACCACCCTCCCCTTGGTAGGAATATAGTTTATATAAAATTATAAATGAAGATCTCTGAGCGAATTCTGGGGGACCCCTCACCTTAGAAGAACCTAGAAGCACTGGTTACATCATAAGCTCTGTAAAGCTCTGGATCGTAGAAGGGAATCCTCCGTTTGTTATGAGAAAAATGGTGCGCGTTAGTATTTTGCAAGCATTTCTCAGTCGTGCCAAAAAGTGTAGCATGTTATGGCTAAGCAATACGGACTGACCACCAGAACTCCATAATAAAGTGGCTTGTTTTTCGACCTTGTATGTAGCGCTCAGACAGTAGCAGTATGATCTCATGTGGGCTCAAAGGCATCTTACACAACAAGCTGCGAGGTAACGTGTGTAAAAATAAAAGACACAAAGCTAAAATGGTTGCATGGCTCAGGCTAACTTAGCAAAGACTAGAATGACCCTAGTAGGCACCATGATATAACACTACTAGTGTCTACTGTACTCTACTACCTGATTTGTACTAGTGATGTATGTTGTATATGTATTAACTTTTTTTCAATCTTGCTAGTGAAAAAGAATAAATAGGGGGAATGTGTATATGGCATCTAAAAAATGTGTAATGTTTTTTCTAGGCGTACTACCGACCACCAGTGCCGGGGCCAGCGGCGATGGCGACGCGGCCATTTCGGAGGGAGCAGGAGATGCGGCAGTTGCAGGACCTGCAGGGGGTGAGCCAGCAGCAGTGGCGGGCGGTGGTAAGTTATATTCCTTACTTATTGACATTACACTCGCTGCAAGGGTGTACACTGTACTGTTAAGACTAAGAAGTTGTTGTGAACAACGGTTGAAGAAGACACCCTTTACTTAGCATTAGCAATAGCATTAGCAATAGCATTAGCGGCGGGAGTTGAGTAACCAATGGCCTCTTCTATCTGACTTCAACTCAGCTGTGAAAGTTTTATGGAGAAGACTAAGTCAGTTCAGATGACCTTGATGGATGTGTTGAACGAAAAGGGAAAGAAGTGTTGAAGGAGGAAGGACGGGCGAGATGTAATATTTATGACTAGCAGAGAAGGATACATGGGATGCATGCATAGGTGGCTGATAGGAATCAGATGCATGGGTGGTTGAAGGATGGGTGGAAGGTGAAAGAAAAGATGCCTGCCTGGGTGGGTGAAACTGTATGGGTGGATAGCAAGAATCCTCAGTGGTGTTTGGGTCAAACTCAAAGCCAAGGCAAGCAAGGAAGGAAGGACGCATGGTTGGTGGTTTAAAAAAAAGAACAAATGTTTGTTGTTGGTGAAACAAACTAAGATTTGTTGAGAGTTTAGGAAGAATGATAGACGTTTACTTTGAATGGATGGATGCCTGGATGGTATTCATCATAGATAGCATAGGTGGAGACTGTCACTGGATGAAGAGTCTTAGTTTGAAGAGAATGTAAAAGAAACCACGCCAGAGTAGCAAAGCTGAGGAGAATATAAGTTGTATTTTCAGAATACTCCCTTGACTCACAGTAGTTTGCAAGCACAGCATATATATTGTGTATGTATGTAGTTATCAAGCGCCTTCCTCCGACTCAGAGGACAACTCCCTACCTATGTTATTTTTTTTTCAACTGTGTCAGCCAGCCTGCCATGGGTGGCCTATCGGCTGGTTACACAATCAATCAAAACAAAGTACCTCATGACGTCCCATATATAAGCAATGATCATTGGATCAGATATCATTTGCCTTTTTGTAGTAGTCAGGGCAGGGTGAAATTGAAATTAAGCAGTTGCCCTTGATGTAACAGAGTATGGCCATTGGCCAGTGCCACCCGTAATAGAAAAATAAGAGCTTTCCCACCTGCAGACAGTAGTAAATAAAACTAACGTGAGTCTGTGTCATGACTCGAGTATGTTTGTCTTGGGCGCAAGCTGACTGAGCTGGCAAGCCGGCGGCGCGTACAACAAGGTTACGTTAATTTCGTAAAACAAGAGAGAAGAAGAAGACTGGTGTACTGTGTACTCGAGTACATACATAGTGCTAGTATAATACCTGAAACTCCCACAAATGTTACAGGCCGAGGAAGTGGGAGGATAGCTACATACCACAAATGTTATGTACTGTGTTTGCTCATGCTACTGTGCCACTATGTGTTGAATTAATTTGTGTTACTGTTTTCTAAGAGTATTGGTTAATAGTTTTTTTTTCTTTCTTGCTATAGCTACTCCTTCCCAAGCAAAACCATCCAGGAAGGAGTTGGCAGTCATGGCCCGGCGCCGGAAGCTGGAGGCCATCTGCCAAGAATACCAGCGGCTGGTGGCTCTGGCGGAGGAAGAGGCGGCAGCAGCTGCAGCCTCCTCCAATGCCCCGGGCCACAGCCAGGCCCCTCCAGTGGTACGGCGCCGCGGTCAGGCAGCCGCCCGCCGCCACACTTCCACATCCAGCACTGCTGCCCCCCCTGTGGATGCAACTACAGGGCATATGCGCGCCGCATGCTCCTCCGGAATGCGCGTCTAGAGGAGCAGTTAGAGGAGGTGAAAAAGGAGATAAAGGTCCTGGAGAAGGAAATCCGAAGAGCCCACCAATAACTTGACCCTGTTGGATTGCCCCTTTTTTAATCCTTTCTTTGGTGGGTGGGAATTGGGCATTGCGTTGGGGTTTATGGACATTTTGGACATTGGTTGGACTTTTTCGTTTTGGACATTGGTTGGGGTTAGGAAGAGGGGTGGGTGGGGTGTTGTGGGATTTTTATACATAGTTTATTTTTGTTAGGGTATTAAATTATATTTATTCTTATAGCAATACCGTGTTAATGTTTTGTGGGGGGGTTACTGTTTTACGTCACATGGTTTCCTTGCTGCTGCAGGGCTGCACCCAGTGTTTGTTTTAATAATCTGCCGATTTTGTAACATACAAACAGATAGATGCGGTACCCCTCACTGAGTGACTTGTCCTACTAGTACTGTCAGTCTCTCCTCCTAGTCCATTATTATACCTCCCCCAACCTTCTTATCTTACCTGTGATTGATTTTTAAGTTAGGCACAGCAATGGCTGTATGGCGGTGATGTTTTGGTTTCCCAAGAGAATGGAGAAGATGCCATGGTTGTGGTGGTAGTAGTAGACACTGGCAGTAGCATTTGCAAAAAAAGAAAATGAGACAGTCAGTCGCATGAGAGAGACTCTGGGAGGAGAAGTAGAACGAAGTAAATAAAACATAATGGTGGCGGGATAGCCTAGTACAAGTTACAAACTGTAGTTGCGTCGGGTCACTCGACACAAGCGTAACCTTTAGTGCTGAGTGTGTAGGAGGATGTTGATGAATCCAATCGATGCTGGAAATTAATTATGATGGATTAGGTTCCTTTGGAAAAAAAATTGACTTGCAAATATACTGAGCATGGATGGGCAAGCAGAAGAAGATCCTCACCTTGAAATTGAATTAGTGTTGCTTTCACCACATCCGCCCCAGCATGCGTGTGATCAATTATTGGTGTACAATTCATTTAGTCACACCTCAATATAAACCACACAGCCCGGGGGAAGAGGGTTAGGGCTTGATGTATGGTTGGGAAGTAGGGTTTGGGGAAAGGTTTGAGAAAGAAAAACATTACACATGGACAAACAACAAAACACAATCTTGGCAGACGACCATATCCATAAATCTGTTAAGGGAGAATAAGCAAATGCATGCATGATGATGATAACTTGATGGTAAATGATAATAAGTAGTACTTACTAACTACTACTAGACAATTAGACAGTACAGGGTAGCAGTATATTATGCAATTTTCCATGACTGTCTGCCCTCAGAGAGACCCAAATTGCATAGTTTCTGTTCTGTTGTACCGGGCTTACTTTTAAAAATAGCAAATAAAATTAAAAAATAGCTGTAGGGATGAATTATAAGCAGAGAGCAAACATAATAGCAACAACAGTCATAATGTTTGAAGATCAAAAATTAATCAAATTATTTAAAAGATAATGAATGTGGATACTGTTACTGTATGTTATCCTGGTCAAATTGGGGAGTTGCATCTCAGCATTCCTCTTGGTCCTCTTCCCTTCAATGGACGCTCCGTTCATCAATCTTGGGTGCCGCCACTGCCTGCCTGGCTGATGCGGATTGGTAAGGTAAGTGTGAGTTGTTTTTCCCAGTATAGCACAGGGTAAGGGCCGGCCTGTAATTGTAGATGGAAAAACAAAAGGGATATTGAAAAATCAAGGAGAAAAAAAATGCATAAATTACGGTGGAGTGCAACAAGAACACTTTCAGAGGCGGCATTGATACATCATGTCTACTCTGTTTCCAGCATTAACCTACAACAACAACAGGACAAAGCAGGCCCACGGCACCCGTGACCCATCCTCCATTTAGCGTACATTTTTTGACTGAGGCAGACAAAGCACATATACAGCAACATAGCATTTTACAAATTAAGTGACTAAATCAATGCACCGCTGTCAGTCATACCACTACACTCGACTCCACCACTACACAGACATGTAGGTTCGCTGTGGTTGTTGTTGACTTGTTTACCTTTTATGCTACTCATGAAACGCCCTGACTTATTCCATCAATCATCTCCGATCCTACTGAGTGATTGCGAAGATACTATGTCACTGTGGTCATCATCATGGTGTTGTCCAACTCAGTGTGCAGTGTACAGAGTGAGTCCACATTCCATATTCAAAATGCAATGGATCGGCCTGCAGTAGAAGTACAATTTTGTTATTAAAAACAAGAAGGGAAACATTGACTTGAGTTACTTTTAGTGTGTAGATTATATAATAGTACACAATAAATTCACTTCATGCACAACAAACAACAACAACACAAATCACTTAGTCAGCGTCCAATGCATGCCATCATTCATTACCTGTTCCTTCTCATCTTAACTTAAGGGCAGACTCTCTCGGCTCGGAAAGGAAGATAGCTATAGTAGTCATCATGTTGCACTTCTTTAGGAGGGACTCAACGAGGCAACATTGTATTTTTTCTTATATTATTCTACATCCAATCATCATCTGGATTGAGGGAAATGGATTTAGGGCAAGTCAGGAGGATGGAGGAGCAGGATCGGAGGAGTGGACTTAAATGCAGACAGCTGCAACTGCAATATGGCAATAAAAAGACTAGAAGACGGTGGTGATGGATTTGTTGTGATTCGAAGTTTTGAACCAGAAAGACAGACACACACAAATAAAAGTTAATAAGGAAGGAAGAAAGTAAGAAGTTCAAGCCTACTTGTCAGGGAAGTATAGCTCGTCCTCAAACTCTGGGGGTTCAACCAGAAGTAGGTAATCATCATCTAACACACTACTTCCGTCACCTAAGTTGCTGTCCTCATCTTCCTGCGTTGATTCATGTATTTGTGTAATTCGGTGGTATAAAGTGCTGATTCATTTTGATCATGGTTAACCTCTCCACATTTTTGGGAGCGAGAGACTGGTCCTTTTCACTGTTACAATGGCACCAGCAGCACTGAAAACAAGTTCAGAAGAGACACTTGCGATAGGGCAAGCCAGATAATTTATCGCCAGCCTGCTCAGCACTGGCCATTGGTTCCTTTTCCCATACCAATAACGCAATGGGTTTTGATCAATGTAGACCTCTGTTGGGTCATCCAGATAGGCCTGGACTATCCGCTCAATGTTCAGGGGTGCTACAGTTTGTTTGGCCTCTTTTGTCTTTGCATCAGCACTGGACCTAGCAAGCCCTTGCTGTAAATACCAATCCTGTGCCGATTTTACTGGGGCTGATGATCCGGTTCTTGCTGTTGTTGTCGATAGTGTTGGTGACCGCTCTGAGCCAAACGCACTGCCCTCAGGCTCTGGAGTGGAACTTGACACCGGATGCCCTGCTGCAGTACTTGTTGTGGGTTTGAGTAGCGGGCCTTTAATTGCCAGCTGTTCACTTTCAAAGTGACTGGCTACCTCAGCTATCCAACTTTTGTACCGGGCAATGTCCACTTCTGAAAAAGGAATTAATGTCTTACTGTTCAGTGCCGATTTGTACCGTGGATCCAGAGTTGTGGCACAAATGTAATGTTGTTCTGAAACAATCTTAGTTTGCACCCTTGTATTTGCAGCTAAGCTATGGGATAAGCTCTCCACCAACTCATATGCTTCTTTTTATTCCTCCACACATATGTACGCTTCAGACACCTCCTTCAGCTGTTGCTGTAGCATGTGCAACAATGGGATAGCTTGGCCCATAGTACAGTCCTCCTTGCTGACTTCACGTGTAAAGACCTCGAAAGGAAGAAGCATCTCTGTCAGGCATTTAACTAGGCACCATTGGTCGATCTGAAGGATCATGCCTTTCACAGTAGCATCCCCTCTTTGCATGACATATTCATTGATTGGTCTGTACTGCTCAAACAGATGGTCAAGCATGTAATAAGTTGAGTTCCAACGTGTTGCCACCTCCTGGATGAGTGCTTTGACTGGCATTCTATATTCACGTTGAATGATCCTCAGCTGCTTCCGGGTTTTAAAAGAATGGCTGAAATGTGTGCATATTCTTCGGCAGGTGGTCAGTAAGTTGTTGACTATGGCTTCTTTTTTCAGAAAGTCTTGAACAATAATGTTAATGCAGTGCACCAAACACGGGACCCTGAAATAGGCACCATCCTCCATGTCCTTAAGTACATTACTGCCATTATCCGTGGCAACAAAACCAATGTTAAGCCCTCTTGGGCGCAGCCATTCAAAGACCTTGCTGTTAAACTCTTCCAAAATGTTTGCAGCAGTATGAGATTTCTCCATGGCGAACATGGCTACAGTTGCATGTTTCCGAGTAGCATTAAAAATCTCAGCAGTGTCAGCAAGACCTGCTTCAGATATCTTTTCTCTAACCCCCACAAAAGAGATCCAGTGTGCAGTGATGCACATGTAATCAGTGGCTTGGCAACTGGTCCACATGTCTGTTGTCAGGTGGATATTGTGAACAGCACTCTGCTGCAAAGCTTGTCCGAGCAATTCCAGCACATCTTGATGTAGAGCTGGAACAGCAACTCTGGTGAAATAGGACCAGCTGGGAACCTTCCATTTAGGGCAGATGGCTGACACAAATTTAAGGAAACCCACCCCTTCCACAAAAGAAAAAGGGAGAAGGTCCAGCGCTAACATTTTAGCCAGCTTCGCATTGTACAAACGTGCCGTGGGGTGGTTGCGTTCGTACTGCCCCTCCGACCTAAGCATGCTGTCAATGGTAGGCTGGAATATTTTCCTTTGTGGTGCAGCTGTCTTCTTGAACCCTGTTAGGCTCAACGCCAACGGCGCACTTCTTTTCATTGCAGTACTCGGTTGCCTTGGTGTCTCAGCCTGACTCTTACTATGGTGCCACTGAGATGTTGCTGAGGATGTGGGGGGTACCACTACACTGCTGGGGACAGGGCTAGAAATGTCTCCCTCTTGTTCACCTTCCACCGCGATCATATCTTCTTCATCCTCACCAACAGCAATGGGTGCAGTTTTACTTTTTTGTAACCGAAGTAGGTGAGCCTCCCACTGGATCATGTGGTGTTTTTTTAGATGACTTGTTTGGCCTCCGGTACCATAGTTTGCACCAAGCTTACCCCGACTAACAGCGTGTCGACAAATTGAGCATATAGCAACGTTCTCATCCTTACTGCTAACCAAAAAGAAGTCCCAAACTGGGGAGGTGTACTTTCTGGTGCTGCTGGAGGTGCCACTTTCAATGCCAGATGAACTGGAGGGTGGGCGTTGAATTTGACTCTGTGCACTTACAGTACCATTACCTACTGAGGTGGTGGTTGAGCTGGATGTAGGTCCCTGCTGGGCCTTAGCAAATGCAAATATGGAAGCTGGAGGTGGTGTTACCTGTCTTGGTGGTATCTGTGCTACATCCCTCGCAACAATTTGGCATAAGGTAATAATGTTGGTCTCCATCTCCACTGGGCCGGGAGTGATGTTCATGATGACTGGCTCGTCATCATCATCCCCCTCTTCTACATCTACTTCCATAACTCTAAGGCTTTCTGGAACCTTCCTTTTCCCTAGCCTTGTCTTGTGGAGTGCATCACTCTGAGACTGAGCTGGTGGCTTCCAATTGGCATCTAGATCATCAGAAACGGGGCTTGAAGAAGAAGTTGATGGACTAACCCTCCTTTTCCTTGCTGGGGATCTGGAAGACAATGGATCTTCTGAAAGAGTGGCTTGCTCCTCTTCGTCTGCAGGAAGCTCGATTTCCTGAACTGCCCCTACTTCGGGAGGAACAACTACTATTGTGGGCTGTTGTTGCGGCTGTTGTTGCGGCTGTTACTCCGGCTGTTGTTCCGGTACCTTTCTTTGGGGCCATCTTCTTCCTTCCGATGTCAGCAGGACGCAGGTGCACAAGTTGCAGAGATGTCTGTGGTCACACGTGGACGTGACGTGGTGCGCAGCAGGACTTCTGTCTGGCAGTTATGACACCTCCACCTCTGTCTTTTTGTGCACCTAAAAACAAAGAAGCCAGGAGAAGAACATCAGTGAAATGTTGCATTTGTTGTTGTGGTTCAATTACTACTAGTACAAACAAACAAATATAATATATAACTTAGTGTGTGGTGGACGGTCACAATTGTTAGTGTTATATTATTAAATTTTATTAACTCAGTTTGTTATGTTTTTTTATAACTTAGTGTAGCCATTTGTGAGGCTTTGACAACAAGGGCTTTCATGGTATACTGTGTACACTCAGGAAGGATAGGAAAGAAGAAGAACAAAAACAAAAATACAAATGTAATAGAAATGGAACCTGTTTGGCATTAATTTGCTCATCACGTCATTCAGGGAGCTGCAGCAGGCAAAGGGGTTGGATGGAAGCAGTAAGGCAAGAGGAACATAGGCAAGACATGCAGGCCTATATGGCAAAAGCAGCACACTTATAACTACCACCAGAAATGGCCACCAGCCACATGGACACTCACAGTCACAAGCAACAAGCAGGAGGCCTGGAAAACAATGAACTGAAACAGGCCTATAATAGCCAGGCAAAGGAGGCATGCTAAACAACACAGCTTTAATGCAATAAAATGCAAAAACGAAAATCCACAGGGCTAAACAAGGTGTGCAAGTCACACAACAAACACACCACACACAACAAAGGCATTTATTTAACACACACCAAAAAAGTGAAATACCCCACCAAAAACACATTTTGCAATTCAATTCAATGCCATCCTTGCCCTAAATGATGTTTAAATTCAACAGAACACTCAGAAACTACCTTTGAGCCTACTGGATGAAAGGCATGTTGGCAGACTAGGCCACAAGCTTGCAGGCCTATGGCAAAAGCACACTGCCTGGCTTCAAAATGGCCACTAGCCACATGGTCAGGCCCACAACAAGAAAGCGAAGACAGACAATGTAGGCCTATGGCAAAAGCACACTGCCTGGCTTCAAAATGGCCGCCAGCCACATGGCCAGGCCCACAACAACAAGAAGCCTAGGCTAAAAAGGAACAAAGGAAACACATGCAGGCCTATATGGCAAAAGCAGCACACTTATAACTACCACCACAAAATGGCCATCAGCCACATGGCCAGGCCCACAACAACAACAACAAGAAAGCGAAGACAGACAATGTAGGCCTATGGCAAAAGCACACTGCCTGGCTTCTAAATGGCCGCCAGCCACATGGCCAGGCCCACAACAACAAGAATCCTAGGCCAAAAAGGAACAAAGGAAACACATGCAGGCCTATATGGCAAAAGCAGCACACTTATAACTACCACTACAAAATGGCCACCAGCCACATGGCCAGGCCCACAACAACAAAAAGAAAGCGAAGACAGACAATGCAGGCCTATGGAAAAAGCACACTGCCTCGCTTCAAAATGGCCACCAGCCACATGGCCAGGCCCACAACAACAAGAAGCCTAGGCCAAAAAGGAACAAAGGAAACACATGCAGGCCTATATGGCAAAAGCAGCACACTTATAACTACCACCACAAAATGGCCACCAGCCACATGGACACTCACAAGCAACAAGCAGGAGGCCTGGAAAACAATGAACTGAAACAGGCCTATAATAGCCAGGCAAATGAGGCATGCTAAACAACACAGCTTTGATGCAATAAAATGAAAAAACGAAAATCCACAGGGCTAAACAAGGTGTGCAAGTTACACAACAAACACACCACACACAACAAAGGCATTTATTTAACACACACCAAAAAAGTGAAAAAATACCCCATCAAAAACACATTTTGCAATTCAATCCAATGCCATCCATGCCTTAAATTATGTTTAAATTCAACAGAACACACAGAAACAGTTGTTTCATGCACCCATGACTACCTCTGGGCCTACTGGCTACTCACAATATATATTTTTTTAAATGATTAAAAGTACCAAAATTGTAGTTGCAGCAACTGCAATGCCCCAATCAAACAAACAACACCACCTTACTTGTAAAATCTCAAATCCAAAAGTCCTCAAATCCAATGATATATGATGCAGCAGACACAAAGAGTGATCCTTCCATCTCCAAATCCAAATGATAGTGAACAGGACATGGACAAAGCACTGGGAGGAGCATGCTGGACAGGAACAGGAAGTTGGAGACTCTGGGGCACTTCCTTCCTCTCCCAAAAAAACGTTTTTAAAAAATAGGACTCCTTGCACCAAAAAGTACAGCCAAATGTCAATCTGAGGAGTTTTTTTCATCCAAATCATCATTTTCGAGAAGGTTTTATGCTGCTCCAGATATTATTCTTCTCCAGATTGCAATTTTTGCGTGTTCGGCATCGCGAGCTTCAACAAACTTCCGCCGGATGTCCGATGGCGCGTCCGAATGACGTGTTCGTGATCGCACACTCTCGCGGTGTCCGATGGCGCGTCCGAATGACGTGTTTGCGATCTCACACTCTCGCAGGATCGCACGGCCGGCTACCAAAATCTCATGGCAATTCCGCGTTCTCCGCGGAACGCGGAATTGCCAAAATTCCACAAATTCAGAATTTATCGCCCAGGGTTAACTGAGGTATGTGTCTACCTGCACATGTATTGTCATACGTCTTATGCATACGTCTTATTCATTTGAAGATGCTAGACATAAAACACAGGTATACGTCTATTTGTATGTTTCTTTTATATATGATGACACTAGCAAAAGGTACAGACACATGCATGCATGGTTTCAGGAATATGGTGAGACTTACAACAGATACATGCAAAGGGTTGCTGCTTTATATTTGGCTAGGCCCAACAACCTAAGTAGTCACAGAATGGTGAAGCTGCAGCTCAGAAGTGAAGTTTAAGACATGTTGGTAGAGGGTTTTCTGATTAGGCTACTTTGTATGAGTCTGTAGAAAGGTACACTTGCAGTACAGCACATAAATCTAGGTGTGTGTTTCAAATGTGTAGTGCAGTCTGTCAAGTTTTAACCTCTGCATTGTGTTGTGACTGAGGTATTTCACTACTTGTATATGTATTCTCATACATGTTAAGAATCAGATGATGCTAGACGTATAAAATACAGGTATACGTCTATTTGTATGTTTCTTTTATATATGATGGCACTGGCAAAAGGTACAGACACATGCATGCATGGTTTCAGGAATATGGTGAGACTTACAACAGATACATGAAAAGGGTTGCTGCTTTATATTTGGCTAGTCCCAACAACCTAAGTAATCACAGAATGGTGAAGCTGCAGCTCAAAAGTGAAGTTTAAGACATGTTGGTAGAGGGTTTACTGATTAGGCTAGTTTGTATGAGTTTGTAGAAAGGTACACTTGAAGTACAGCACATAAATCTAGGTGTGTGTTTCAAATCTGAAGCGCAGTCTGTCAAGTTTTAAGCTCTGCATTGTGTTGTGGCTGAGGTATTTCACTACTTCCACATGTATTCTCATACATGTTAAGAATCAGATGATGCTAGACGTATGAAATAGAGGTATACATATATTTGTATGTTTCTTTTACATATAATACCTCTAGCATAAGGTACAGACACATGCACGTATGCTTACAGGAATATGGTGAGACTTAAAACAGAGACATGCGAATGGTTGCTGCTTTATATTTGGCTAGGCCTAACATCCTGAGTAGTAGTAGAATGGTAAAGCTGCAGCATAAAAGTAAGGGTGAAGACATGTTGGTAGAGGGTTTACTGATTAAGCTACTTTGTATGAGTCTGTAGAAAGGTACACTTGAAGTACGCCGCATAAATCTAGATTTCTGTTTGAAATGTGAAGTGCATTCTGTCAAGTTTTAAGGTCTGTATGGTCTTCTGACTGAGCTATGTCTCTACTTGCACATGTATTCTCATACTTGTTATGTATCTGAAGATGCTAGACGTATAAAACACATATATACATCTATTTGTATGTTTCTTTTATATATGATGGCACTAGCAAAAAGTACAGAGACAGGCATGCATGGTTTCAGGAATATGGTGAGACTTACAACAGACACATGCAAAGGGTTACTGTTTTATATTTGGCTAGGCACAACACCCTAAGTAGTTGCAGAATGGTGAAGGTGGAGCTCAAAAGTTAGGTTTAAGACATGTTGGTAGAGGAATTACTGATTAGGTTACTTTGTAAAAGTCTGTGGAAAGGTACACTTGAAATATGCCACAAAAGTTTAGGTGTCTGCTTGAAATGGGAAGTGCAGTCTGTGAAGTTTTAAGGTCTGCATGGCCTTGTGACTGAGGTATGTGTCTACTTGCGCATGTATTGTCATACGTCTTATGCATTTGAAGATGCCAGACTTATAAAACACAGGTATACGTCTATTTGTATGTTTCTTTTATATATGATGGCACTAGCAAAAAGTACAGAGACAGGCATGTATGGTTTCAGGAATATGGTGAGACTTACAACAGATACATGCGAAGGATTGCTGCTTTATATTTGGACTAAGTAGTCACAGAATAGTGAAGCTGCAGCTCAAAAGTGAAGTTTAAGACATGTTGGCAGAGAGATTACTTATTGGGCTACTTTGTATAAGTCTGTGGAAAAGTACACTTGAAGTACAGCACATAAATCTAGGTGTGTGTTTCAAATGTAAAGTGCAGTCTGTCAAGTTTTAAGGTCTGCATTGTGTTGTGACTGAGGTATTTCACTACTTGCACATGTATTCTCATACATGTTAAGAATCAGAAGATGCTAGACGTATAAAACAGAGGTATACGTCTATTTGTATGTTTCTTTTACATATAATACTACTAGCAAAAGGTACAGACACATGCATGTATGCTTACAGAAATATGGTCAGACTTACAACAGAGACATAAGAGTGGTTGCTGCTTTATATTTAGCTAGGCCCAACATCCTGAGTAGTAGTAGAATGGTGAAGCCGCAGTAGAAAAGTGAGGTTAAAGACATGTTGGTAGAGGGATTGCTGATATATGATTCCACTAGCAAAAGGCACAGACACATGCATACATGGTTACAGGAATAGTGTGAGAATTACAACAGAGACATGCAAAGGGTTGCTGCTTTATATTTGGTAGGCCCAATACTCTGAGTAGTCACTGAATAATGAAGCTGCCGCATAAAAGTGACAGAGGGATTAGTGATTAGACTACTTCGTATGAATCTGTGGAAAGGTAGTCAGATTCAAGGTTCAATAGTATTTAACAAACTATTGAAACTTATCTTAGTTTTTCAGATATTTACATTTATTGGTAAAAAACATCGAGAATGGGAAAAAAAGATCAAACGAGAAGACAAGAAAAAAAACTGTACTATTTAAAGGAAAGAGAGAAGAGGAAATTAGATGAAGTGCAAAATGTTACACTGAAGAAAAAGAGTTCTGGTAAGAGAACTAAAGAGTTTGTTAAAAGACTTTTACAGGATGTGAAGCAATTTGAAAATATTGAAAAGAAAAAGAAAAGTTCAACAAGAAATCAGAAGGAAAGGAAAAAAGGAGATGAAAGAAAATCATGTTATGGGAAAAGGATGCATGTTGAAAGAAGGCTGAAATAACATAAAGACATAAGGAAGAGAATGTATAGAAGTAGAATACTACAAAATTTATTGAAAGATTGTAAAAAATATAAACGAAGATCAGCAGCTTATAAGAAAAAGCAACAGATTGAAACTGTAGTTGTTAAAGCTTTTGAAATAAAAAGAAAATTATTTATATTAATATTGAAGAGAATGAAAACATTGAATAAAACAATGCTGTTTATGAAGGAGAAAAGCAAAAGAAAAAGATTGGTTAATAGAAGTAACTTTTGTAAAACTTTCACAGGTGAATGGAAGCACACTTCTAGTATGGAGCTTTTCTTTAATGAAGAAAGCTATTTTCAACATAACACATTAGTTCATGTAGTTGATACTACTGGTCGATGCTCCTGTATTTAAGTGGGATTGTAGCAGTATTTGCAGTATTCGACAGGAGTCTATTGACATACTACACATCTTTTTACGACAATATGAAACAAAAGTATTAAACAGAAGATTAAGATAATACAAGGACTAGATCCATGTAAAATAAGAAAATATACTAATTTGCAAGGTCATTTTCTAGCTTGTCTTTCAAGAAAAGTCTGCCAAAGTGCTTTTCATCATTTAAGAATGCTAGCTGTACACCACTCTGAAATGCGGAAGTTGGTAAGGAGACTGTACTATTTAAAAACTCCTGTGTTATGTTTAAGTGAAATGAACAAAGCTTTTTTGCATGGTTCTGTATCAGTTTTAGAGAATGTTTGTGATGATGTACAGTTTCGTTTTTTTGGATCAGAAGACGAATGTAGAGAAAATGAGAGTTTGATAAGTGTAGTCATTTAAGAACAGGAGAAAGAGATTAGTATTGATGAGTTTGCGGAAGAAATTACAAAGTTTAAGACAGTTTCGTCTGAAAAACCAAACTTTATTTGCATTTGTTGTCGTTGTACTCACTATAGAAGTCAAACTAGGAATGTTGATTTATATTTAAAAAGTGAAACAGAAAATAATGATAAATGTCAGAAATTTTGTGTTTTTTTGTTGGTAGAAGGTCACTTTGAATTGGGTGTTGATCATAATATTTGTAAATATTGTTATAACAAATTAGAAGAAAACAAAATGCCACCTAGAGCAGTACATAACAACTTAGAGTTGGTACCTATTCTTCAAGAACTGAGTGATTTAAATATATGAGTCTATATTTTTTCAATCTGTACACCCATTTCAGGCCATAGTTCGTATGGAGCCTAAAACAGGTAAGCTACCACCAACAGATTTACAAAAAGGTCTGAATGGAAGAGATGTCTACTTACCTTTAGATTTTAAGAAAAACATTGAAACTGTTGGTGTAGACAGAGAAGAAAATGAGCCTGTAGTTATTCTAGTCAATGGTGTACCAACAAAGAGTTGAAAAATCTGGCAAGAGTTTGTAGATGTTAGTAAACTCCAAAAGGCTACAGTATACCTGAGACACAATAACATTTATTATAAGAGTGTAAATGTTGATGAAGACGTAATATGCTTAGAAGATGAAACAGTAATTTCAGCTGGACAAATTGAAAAAGTGTAGAACTGAACAGATTTATGAACATTATACAATACATCCTCTGCATTCTAAAGAAATAATTGGAAACATTATTGAGGTATTTCAATTGAAAAAATACAAAGGGAAGTCCCATGAGTGTATGGGAAAAAAGTTTAAAAGCTTGTTGTTTTCCCCAGCTATTCCCCACTGGAAAAGGTGGATGATTTGATGAACGAGATGTACAGATTCCAGCTTCATAATACCGATCAACAAGAATATTATGTGAAGAGGCAAGATTTCGGCAGTGCATTCCATATATATTTCATCTTCTGTTTGAAAGTGATTTGTCTGCACTTTCGTATGCAGTGAATCACATATTAAAAACAGGAATTCATTTTCAACATGTTTCTGCAAAAGAGTTCATGAACAAAGTTGGACAAAGAGATGAGAATTTAGAATCTCAGTTAATTAGTTTGATGGTATGCCAACCTGGTACCAATGAGTGTTGGTATGGTCGTCATGGAGAACTTAAATGCATGTTAAGAAACTTAGGTACTTCTACATGGTTTGTAACACTTAGCTGTGCTGAATATGCGCGGAAAGATTTACTTGAATTTCTCGAGAAACAAATTCAAATATTAAAAACATTGAATTGAAGACAGCTGGAGAACTGTGTTCCTTGGATCCTGTAAATGTGTGCAAATACTTTTATCGTAGGTTTCAAGCTATGATGTAATTTATCTGTAATAGAAATAATTCACCTCTTGGAGAGGTAACAGATTTTTTTGGGAGAAAGGAGTACTAAGCCAGAGGTTCCCCTCATATACACATGCCATTATGGATAAAGAATGCACCAAATTTGGAACTGATACTGATGAAACTGTTTTGTCTTTCATCGAACAGTATGTTACATGTGACATTCCAAGAGATGGAGGAGAAAAGAGCATGAGACAACAAGTTGTACGGTTTCAAAATCATCGATGTGGGAAATACTGCAGACGAAAATACAAGTGTAAAGGAACATTTTATACAAATCTCATTTTGGATTCCCACATCCTATAATTTCTAAAGGAAGAGTAAATAGTTTTTTGTCAGCAGTAAGGCATACAATAACTCGGAAATCTCCCAAGAATACATACAACTTAAAAAGAACAGAAGCTTCAAAGTACATTAATGACTACAATCCAGTTATTTTGAAAACGTTGAATGCAAACATGGATATCCAGTATGTTGCAGATAATTCAATTGCTGTTGCTCGCCATGTTACATCATATATTACCAAACCTGAAAAGACAGAGTTGAAAGAAATGTGGGAAGAAATTTCATAAGAGAAAAGTCTTAGCAAGAAATTTTATATCTTCAGCTTGAAAATGCTTGCCTATCGAGAGATTGGATACTATGAATGTTCGGATCGCTTGAGTTCAGCCAGTTTATATTCAAAGTCAAGAGGAATCATTTGGATAAGTCGAGGTCTTGCTGCCACAGGAAATAGAGTATTGAAATCTCTTCAAGAAGTCGAATACTTAGCAGAGAATGAACCAAAAAGTACAGATATTGTTAAAAGTAATATGTTGGATACCTACTATCCCAAAAGGAGTCCACATCTCGATAACCTATCTCTCTAAGAAATACTTTAACATTACAGCTTTAAAAGAAAAGTTACAGAATATATAAAAGAAGAAAAATATGCAGTAATTGGATGTGACGGATGTTTGGTAAAGCATGCCAAAGGAAATCTTATTAACCACAGAAAACTCAGTCATGAAAGTCCAGATAAGAGGGAATTTCTCTATTTAGCACTTCTGCAACTACTCTTCAAGCCTTGGCATAGTGAAACAGAATTACTTGGAGATTTTGACTGCTATGAAAATTCTTTTAATGCAAGTAAAGATAGTATTCAGTGCACAATTTTCCCTACATATCTACAAATGTTAAATGATGAGATTGAACAAGAAAGTATTATTGTAGCGGAAATAGCTAGAAAAAGTTCTCAAGATAGTCAAAGTTCTGGTCCACTCAGTCAAGATCCACTGGGACAACCAATTATTGAAAATGAAGCAGCAATAGCCATGAATGAGGTTGAAACTGCAATGCAACAAGCACAACAGGATATTATTCAGTTGGAAAAGTTAGAAGAACAACTTAATATGGAACAGAAATAAATATATCTATAGGTCAAACAACAGGTACAACATGGTTTGATGCACGAAAAAATAGAATGCCAATGTTCTTCATTTAAACTTATTCTAATGTACATCAGCGGTCAAGCTGGAACAGGAAACAGTTTCTTAATTAAATTTTTGAGCAGTTATGTACACAAAACTACAGAATCACATTTATCTTGTGTTGTAACAGCTCCAACTGGATTAGCAGCACACAACATTAAAGGGATTACTTTACCTCGACTACTTATGCTACCAGTTGAGCATGATATTAAATTGGAATATCAGAAGCTATCTGGAGAAGCTTGTTATGAAGTCTCAAGAGTTCTAAAGAAAATGAAACTTTTAATCATTGATGAGGTAAGCATGGTCTCAAACTTAATGCTTGCCTTTGTACATTTAAGAATGCAACAGATTTTAAAAACATATTACGATGTTCTGTTTGGAGAAAAGCATTTAATTGTATTCGGAGAGCTACTACAACTAACTCCTGTAAAAGGACAACCTGTTTTTAAAACCCTTGTCCATGAAGACACTAGGAAATCTTTGGGAAGTATTGGAAAGGTGAACATTTGGTTCCATTTTGAATATAAAGAGCTTATTAAGAATATGCGACAAGCAAGTGATGAAGATTATGGAAAAATTCTTCAAGACATAAGAATTGGTGTCTTGACGAAACATGGCAAAGAAGCTTTAGAAAGTTGGCTATTAATTAACTTGTTTACAACTGGAAACACAGCACCTGAAGTAATGTACAACATGCTTGGAGAAAAGCAGTCTATAGTTTGCCTAATGTCTACACTGCAAGAGTGTTCTACATTTAATCAAGAAGTTTTGAAACTGGAAAAACAACAAATAGTGGAAATTGAAGCTATTGATAAAATTGAACACCAGGGAGTGACTATTCTTCTCACAGATAAACTACAGGCTAAATTGCATTTTTTGGAAAAGTCCGTATCTAAAACTGCAGGCTTAGAAAAGACTTTGCATGTATGTATAAACTGTCCGGTAATTTTACGGCGTAATTTAAATGTAGAAGGTTTAATAAATGGAGCAATGGGAAAAGTTGTTGATTTTGTAAAATTTCTGAAAAGAGATGGAATAGAATTTTATATTATAAAATTTGATCAGATTAAAGAGGTAAGACAGTTTGGCCGTTCTGTCCTATGTTTTTGCTTGTAAAAGCTTTGTACGTTCGGAGAAAACTGTTTCCGCTGTCTTTAGCATATGCAGTAACTATTCATAAATCTCAAGGTTTAAGTATAGAGAATGCTTTTGTAAATATCGGAAGTACAATGTTCAAAGAGGGAATGGCATGCGTTGCATTTCTTGAGTAAGAACATTGTCTGGTTTGTATTTGATAGATTTCGATGAAAAAACGGTTAGTGCTGATGCAAATTGTGTAAGAGAGTATGATCGTTTAAGAAGACTTTATACACCTGATTTAGGTGAATATCCCATATATGAGATACGTGTAGTGTGTCCAAAACGGAAATATGTCAAACATTCAACTTAGGTTGAAAAAAAGAAAATAATTGAAGAGAAACTTGAAGGTGTAAAGAAAAAGAAAATGGAAACTGTGGATGACATTGTAGGATACCAGTTGGAAAATAGTTCAGGTATCAACTGTTATGCTAATGTGATTCTGAATGTTGTGTTTTATCTACAAGATCTTCATCATAAAATCATGGGAAATTGTGAAAAAAGATTCTGTTCTTTACTACATCATGTATTTCAACAGCTGGTAACTAACAGAAGTAAAAATCCATACTGCTTATGGCATTCAGCATCTTTTGGATATATGTTCTCGTTCATTGACATTTACTCTCAATAGATGCACAAGAATTTCTAATGCTTATGCTTGGAGTATTAGAACATGAAGGAATACAGATTGAAAACTTATTTGGACTAAGTTACAGATGGGATCATAAATGTGCAGAGTGCTCATTTACTTCCACCACTGAAATACAAACAGAACAATTCATATACTTGACGATACCAGACTGCAAATCAGTACCTCTTAACAAATTGATAAAAACAGCAAATCAGGACATGAAATGTTCGCATTGTAGATCAGAGATGTTGTCTACATTACACATTGAAAGATTTGGAAAATATCTCATTTTAATGCTGCAACTTTGTAGAGCAAATGGAAGAAAATTGGAAACCAAAATTAAAAATGTTAATGGAAGTCAAATATCTATTTCAGGAAGAACTTATATAGCAGCAGCTATTATTTTCCATGATGGACCTACTACAACATCTGGAACCTATACTGCGTATTTAAAGAGTAATAAAGGATGGACACATTGCAATGATGCCCACTTGGAATTCAAACCTAGATTGCCTTATGAATTACCAAATTCATATTTGATATTTTTGAAGCCAAAGTTTTGAATACATCATTCTGCCTATTGGGAAGATGTGAAGAGAAAGTAGACAGCACTGCAAAAAATTAGTATTTATAAGTAGTGTTTGGAAATTATTTGTGCTAATTGATATTGCATTTGGAAAATTGTGCTTAAAAGGAAATAGTTTATATTGTACCAGATGTAAATGAGAGTCTACATTTTGGCAAATGTATTTGACATAAATAATAGAGTTAATGTAGATGAAGGAAGTAATTAACAAAGTGTACATAGAAAAACACATAGCTACACATATTGAAAATAATGCTCAACGCTGAATTTCTTTTTTTCTACAATCAATTTGATTATTTTTTCCCTGCTGTTCAATGATGATACTACATTGAAATCACTGGGTATGGTGAAGTTAAGTGGAATCTGAGAAAAGCAAAAGAGGGAAACTGAAAACGTTATGTAATTCTAAATTTATGTTGTGTTCTTAAAAATATATTATAATTTCTGTAATATATTATCATTAAATAACAGTTTTTCTTCTTCTTCTTCTTTATAGTAGGTACTGTTGAAGTTTGAAAAGAGTTTTAATGCTGTTTAGGAAAATACTACTGTAAAATACTTCTACTGAGTAATGTATTTAAATTACTTAAAAGGTAAGAATACATAATATAATATGCATGATAACATGAAAAAATGTTTAAAGTTCATTTATATGTTATTCGTTTCTAATAAAAATATTGTTGATCCTTCACACTATTTGCAAACTATCATCATGTTGATGATGTAATCAGCCAGACAGTCATCCTTTCACGCAAACACTACCTGTGCTCTCATCTATTCTCTCTAGCATAACTCTTTCACTAATAGGATAACCCAGGCATTATCCTTGCATTCTTCCTTTCACACAGGCACAACCCATGCACTTATCTAATCACCCAGGCACTACCCCTGTACTCATACAATCTCTCAGGCACTACTCTTGCACTCAACCATTCACTCAGGTACTACCCATGCACTCATCCATTCTCTCAGGTACTACACATGCACTCATTTAATCACCCAGGGATTACTCTTGCCCTCATCCTTTTATTCAGGCACTACCCATGCACTGATCTGATTACCCACACATTACTCTTGCAGTTATGCAATCACCCAGGCAGTACCTCTGCACTTATAGAATCAACCAGGCACTGCCGATGTACTGATGCAATGAGTCAGGAACTATTCTTGCACTCAACCATTCAGTGAGGCACTCCCATGCACATATGCAATCAAGGAGGCACTACCTATACACACACCTAATTGGTCAGGCATTAACCATACATTCATGCAATCACCCAGGCACTACTCTTCCACTCAAACATTCACTCAAGCACTACCCATGCACTTATCTATTTACTCAGGCACTACACATGCACTCATGCAATGACCCAGGCATCACACTTACACTCATACTTTCACTCAGGTACTTCTCATACAGTCATCCAATCACTCAGGCACTACCCCTGCACTCATGGAATCACACAGAAAACTACTCTTGCACTCAACAATTCACTCAGGCACTACTCATGCACTCATCCATTCTCTCAGGCAGCACCCATGCCCTCATCCAATCATGCAGGCACTAGAGTTGGACTAATCCATTCACTCATGCACTACCTATGCACTCATCCATTCACTCAAGCACTACCCATACACTCATGCAATGACCCAGGGATTAGCCTTGCACTCATACTTTTTCTCAGTTATTTCCCATACACTCATACAATCACCTAGGCACTACCCGTGCACTCATGTAATCACCCAGGCACTACTCTTGCACTAAACTATTCTCTCAGGCACTACCCATGCACTCATCCAATCACCCAGCCATTACTCCTACAGTCATCCTTTTACTGAGGTACTACCCATGAACTCATACAGTTAAGGGGGAACTACCTACACACATCCAATCAATCAGGCATTACCTACGCAATCGTACAATCACCCAGGCACTAGTTTTGCACTCAATGATTCACTTAGGCAATACCCATGCACTCATCCATTCCCTCAGGTACTACCAAAGCACTCATATAATGACCCACGGATCACTCTTGCAGTCATCCTTGTACTCAAGCACTAGCCATGCACTGATTTAAGCAGGCAGATATTACTCTTGAACTCATGAATTCACTCAGGCACTACCAATGCACTTATCCAATCAGCCAGGCAATACTCCTGCACTTATGCAATCACCCGGGCACTGCCCATGCACTCATGCAATTAAGGTGGTACTACCTATACACACATCCAATTAATCAGGCATTACCTACAGAGTCATGCAATCACCCAGGCACTACTCTTGCACTCAACCATTCACTCAAGCACTATCTATGCACTCATCCATTCACTCAGGCACTACATATGCACTCATCCAATCATGCAGGCACTAGAGTTGGACTAATCCATTCACTCAAGTACTACCCATACACTCATCTATTCCCTCAAGCACTACCCATGCACTCATGCAATGACCCAAGCAAAGAGTCCAACTCTGCTGAAGAAACACAAGGAACAAAACAAAAAAATTAACATTTGTGAGCTCTGAGGAGTGTTTTGATGGCGTCTATGGAGAGCTCTCCAACACACAGAGTCGTCAAACATTTTCGGCACTGGATGCCAGCATCCGCCAACTCCAGAACAATGAGAGGTTGTGGAGTATTCAAGACAACCTCTGCAGATGTTGATGGTTGTGTTCCATAATCATTGGCTGCTTCTTCCCTTCTTCGGTGCTCCACCTCTCATGCAAGATGGACAGGGTGTATTGTGTCAAGATGCTTCTTCATGGAAAAAGTACTACATGAGTACTTATTTTCTGATCCTCTTGAGATGACTTTGTTGCCAAATTGAACAGGTAACCTTGTGTGCGTTCACCTTTTTTTCCCCTTCAGGCACAGTGAAGAAAGCCCACAGAATGCTTTCCCTCTTCTTCTTCACTGACTCCTCCACCTCTTCCATCTCCTCCTCGTGCTCTTCAGGGAACGCTGATGCCATTTTTTTGGGATAAAATGAAAAACACCCAAAAAATATAAAAGTAACAGAGCCTACAAAACAGGTAGTCTTCAAGCTAGACACACCCAAAATGAAAGGACTATAAGAGGTCTTGGTTCCACTCACCAACAAAATGAAAACCTCTTTAAACAATAAGTAGCTTTCTTTCTATGTGACATGGTGTCGTGTAGATGTCGCGCACCCGTCGCGCATACGTCGCGCACCCGTAAAATGTACTAAATGTAATATAAAACTGTAAATTATTATTAGGATATTGTGTTTCAAAGTATTTCAATGAAAAGTCTTTATGCAAAACAGATATTTAAACTTAAAACATTCATATTTCATACTTTTGGAATTACGCCGGAGTCGCATTCCCTACGTGATCCTGGAAATATGTAACGGCAGGATTCGCGACCCCTACACGTCCGCTGCACGATGGTGCTGCGTACACAAAAGTATGCTTTAAACATCTTAAAAATATTGCACAAGAACACTGATACTAATTTTTAGGATTGATTAATAAACCTCTGTTGAAAAAATATATTATTTCAGTGTATGTATGTATTTTAGGGTTACATTCTTGTAACGGATTCGTGCACCCAACGCGTAAATCCGCGTCGGGTACGCGATACCTTCGCATCCACAAAATATGTTTTTTAGAGTGATATTCATATAATGGATCCGCGCACCCACCGCGTAGGGTCACGTACGGTACGCGACCCCTTTTTAAAAAAAAATATATATATAAAGAAGATAGTTATCATAAGAAGAGAACAAAACAACTTTCATACTATTAAAAGCAATCATACAAAACTTAATTTAGCAAAAAATACTTTCAAAAATATGATAAACATTTTTTTAAAAAGTTTCATTTTGAATTGAAAATTCTGTTATATAATATCACACTGTACAAAATTACAAACAAGAAAACAATGTTAATTCAAATAAATAACTATAAATGTTTGATCAGCTATGTTATATATATTTTTTAAATCTGATTATAATTATTTTTAAACTTTATAGAAATACTTAAAAAAGAGACAAAAAATAAAAAAATAGTTACAAACATCTTTTCATAAATTAAATGCTCTAAAAAACCTTAGAATATCCTTGAAAAAACCATAAGTTTCAGGGGGACGTTATAGTTTAGAATTAGCAATTAAAAAACCTTAGAAATGCATTGAAAAAACAGTAGGTGTCAGGGATTTATAGTTAGGAATTAGCATTTAAAAAACCTTAGAAATTCATTTAAAAAACCATGGGTTTCAGGGACGTTACAGTTAGGAATTAGCATTTAAAAAAACCTTAGATATTCACTGAAAAAAACACAGGTTTCAGGGACGTTATAGTTAGGAATTAACATTTTAAAAAACTTAGAACTTCACTGAAAAAAACAGAGGCTTCAGTTATGTTATAGTTAGGCTGACATTTTACTCATACAAAAGCAGAGAAATTCAGCCGTTATAGTTAGCTATAACTCACGCCCCCGCAATGCACTGCTGGTGATGTCACATGTTACATCACACATGACATGGTCAGTGACATCACTGATGATATCACTGATGATATCTCAAATGACATAATACACTTAAAATCTGATGCACCTCCTCACACCCTAATATAATCTTTGATACACCCACTCTAAAATACAGACTACCATTCTTGAAACTATAAACACACCAATACCAGTTAGTACATACCCACTCACTGATTCATAGGTCTACACACTCATCCACTCACTCACCCATACAGTCACTCATTCACGCAGTCTCTCATCAATACAGCCACTAATATATGCACTCATATACCCATACAGACACTCACACACCACCACTTACCCAGAGAGTTACTCACACACCTAGTCAGTTACCCAAATAATCAATCACACTGCCATTTATTCACCTATACAATTATTCACACACTACCTCACTTTTTCATACACATAGTAACACAAACTTTCTCTCTTATACAAACACTGACACATGCACACACTCATCCATACATCCACTCTCACAATCACTTACTCTCACATATAGTCACTTATATACTCCAACAGTCAGATATACTGCCTTTCACATATGTAGTTAACTCACACATATATTATTTGTTAATAAATGGACAGGAAATGTCTGTAAGCGCAATAATGAAGACATTCCCTGGGGAAATTATATGGCGGGATGCGAATGTAAAAGTATTATGTGTACTGCAAGCTGCTGTTTGGAACATAGATTGAAAGTTATTCTTGATTACTTGCGCAACATTGGATCCCGACATGTGCAGATTTGCAGCTTCAGAAATGTTATATGATAACCCGTATTTGTAAAATTCATTTACATAAATGTGAAATGTTAATAAAAATATGTTGAAAAAAATGTAGTTACTCACACATATATCACTGAGACATCCATACACTCACCAACACCGCCATGCACACACTCAGACACCTATACAGCCCCTCACACACGTACTCATGAACCCATACACCCAATGATTCACCCACTCCCACATCCATGCAGGGAGACACCCATCCCCTCACCCACCCACACAGACACTGAGGCACCCATACAGATACTCAGACAACCAATCAATAACCCATATAGACACTCATGTAGCTACTCACCAAACCATGTAGCCACTTACACACCAACTGAAAGACTGATACAGACATCCATATAGATTAGTCACTCACCCATACATTCACTGAGACCTGTATAATTACTCACTTACAGAGTCGGTCATGCACCCACTTAATCATCCATACAGACACTCATACACTCATTCATTCTTCAATATACCTTGGCGTATATACATATATATATATATATATATTCACTGAAAAACCATAGGTTTCAGGCACGTTATAGTTAGAAATTAGCATTTAAAAAACCTTTAAAATTCACTGAAAAAACCATAGGTTTCATTGACGTTATAGTTTGTTGGACATTTCACTCATACAAAACCAGAGAAATTCCGCCGTTATAGTTAGTTCAGCTAACTATAACTCATGCCCCCGCAATGCACTGCTGATGACGTCACATATTACATCACTCATGACATGGTCAGTGACATCAAAGGTTTTTTAAATGCTAATTTCTAACTATAACATGCCTGAAACCTATGGTTTTTTCAGTGAATTTCAAAGGTTTTTTAAATGCTAATTTCTAACTATAACGTGCCTGAAACCTATGGTTTTTTCAGTGAATTTCAATGTTTTTTTTAATGCTAACTTCTAATTATAATGTTCATTTAACCTATAGTTTTTTCTGACACCCAAGAAGGACACAACACCCACTGCCACAACCCTCAGGACCTCCCCCGAACCACCCCTCTCCCTACTTTAATTTTTTTTATTTGTTACTTAAACTATATAATGTCTTCTTGTTTTTTAAATATTAAACAACTACATACAGTATGAAAGGGAGCCCAGCCCAGAGCCACATCTGAAGACCAACACATGTCATAGACCTACTGATCAAGCAGCTCCGACACCCAAGAACACCACAACACCCAGGACCCCCTCTACCACCGAGGAAGCGCAGAACAAGACCGCGAACTTTCCGAAAACGGCATGGCCCCTCAGCCACACAATAGCTGAATATTGGGACAGGTGTGAACAAACTATATGTGAAGGAAGCAATTCACCCATGTTTAACAATGCACACAATGCAAAGTGTAGCAGTGATGTGCTGGACACATCTCAGTATGCAGAACACACACCTCTCCATGTGCACAAATACTACTGGTGCTTGTAGTGTTGTGGACAGTGGACCCAACCATGTTACGTCAAACACTAGGGAAGATCTCAGTCATGTAGCTGTGTCGTCCCCCCCTGTAAGCATAAGCATAACCGGAGAGAACTGGTCCGATGTACGCCACTTCAGCATAGGAGTGTGAATAAATAGGCCGGAGCTCTGGGCGTGGTTCGCTTGTGAGAAGGCCAGAGCGTCTGCCAGGGCGGCGCCCCTCACCCTGCCATGAGGCCGCCGACGTGACCGCCAGCCTCCTCAGCCGATTGCTGGCTTCTGCCACACCGGCCCCCAGCGGCACAGCACCGCAGACTTATGTCTGTACAAACTACTGCCTTCGATATACACTGCGGACAGCAAGGCTCACAAATCAGATCGAGTCGCGATTGCAGATGACGCAGTCCAGTAGGCAAGAGACATTTCTCAAGTCACCAAACGTAGCTGTGGGCCCTTCCTGACCGCTGCCTCCGGCCTACACCGCGGTCAGTAGGGCTCACAATTCAGATGGAGTCTAGATTGCAGATGACGCAGGCAAGTAGGCAACAGACATTGCTCAAGTCAACAACATGTGCCTGTGGGCCCTTCCTCACCGCTGCCTCCTGCCTCCACTGCGGTGAGTAGGGCTCACAATTCAGAGCGACTCACGATTGCAGATGACGCAGTCCAGTAGGCAACAGACATTGCTACCAGTGCGGCCAGCCCGGACCACGCATCATCGCTGACTGCGCACACGCTAAGTGCTTCAAGTACCACTAACTCTGTGCAGCTCAAGTCAACGCCACGTGGCTGTGGGCCCTTGATGACCGCTGCCTCTGGCCTACACTGTGGAAGACCGGCGACATGTGGTGCCACTAACCCTGTTCAACACAAGCCGGTGACACGTGGTGCCGCTAACCCTGTTCAACACAAGCCGGCGACACGTGGTGCCACTAACCCTGTTCAACACAAGCCGCGACACGTGGTGCCTCTAACCCTGTTCAACACAAGCCGGCGACACGTGGTGCCACTAACCCTGTTCAACACAAGCCGATCCCACATGTGGAACTGTGTCCTGAGTCCTGAATGGCAGTGACCCCAAGTCCGTGGCAGCGACCACAGAACCAGACTCCCTTCGATTAGTGAGGCGTATTTGCATATGGAAGGCCGGCGACATGTGGTGCCACTGAACCTGAACTACGCAGGCCGGTGGGGCCACCAACCTATGCACGTGGCTGTGGGCCCTTGCTCACCACTACCTCTGGCCTACACTGCGGTCAGCAGGGCTCACAATTCAGATACAGTCGCGATTGCAGATGACGCAGTCCAGTAGGCAAGAGACATTGCTCCCAGTGCGGCCCGTCCGCACCAAGCAGCATCACAAGCTCATACATTCTCAATGCTTCTGGTGCCACTAACTGTGCACCTCAACTCAACGCCACGTGGCTATGGGCCCTTGCTGACCGCTACCTCTAGCCTACACTGCGGTCATCAGGGCTCACAATTAAAATTAAGTCTTGATTCATTAATTACAGAGTCCAGTAGGCAAGTAACTATCACAGGCCTAAAACCTACATAATATCCTTTTAGTATCCTTGCTTCAAGAACTTTTTTATATCAGTTATAGCTTTAGTACAATCACCAAATTCATCTTCAAGTGCAAACAAACACTCATTAGCAGTCTACACTGCGGGCAGCAGAGCTCGCAATTCGAATTTTGGACACGTGGTGCCACTAACTCTGTTCAACACAAGCCGCGACATGTTGTGCCACTAACCCTGTTCAACACAAGCCAGCGACACGTGGTGCCACTAACCCTGTTCAACAGAAGCCGATCCCACATGTGGAACTGTGTCCTGAGTCCTGAATGGCAGTGATCCCAAGTCCGTGGCAGCGACCACAGCATCAGACTCCCTTCGATCAGTGAGGCATATTTCCATATGCAAGGCCGGCGACACGTGGTGCCACTAACCCTGTACAACACAAGGCGCGACACGTGGTGCCACTAACCTTGTTCAATACAAGCCGAGCCCACATGTGGAACTGTGTCCTGAGTCCTGAATGGCAGTGACCTCAACTTCGTGGCAGCAACCACAGCACCAGACTCCCTTTGATCAGTGAGGTATATTTCCATATGCAAGGCCGGCGACACGTGGTGCCACTAACCCTGTTCAACACAAGCCGATCCCACATGTGGAACTGTGTCCTGAGTCCTGAATGGCAGTGACCCCAACTTCGTGGCAGCGACCACAGCACCAGACTCCCTTCCATTAGTGAGATGTATTTGCATGTGGAAGGCCGGCGACACGTGGTGCCACTGAACCTGAACTACACAGGCCGGTGGGGCCACCAACCTATGCATGTGGCTGTGGGCCCTTGCTCACCGCTACCTCTGGCCTACACAGCGGTCAGCAGGGCTCACAATTCAGATACAGTCGCGATTGCGGTTGACGCAGTCCAGTAGGCAAGAGACATTGCTCCCAGTGCGGCCCGTCCGCACCAAGCAGCATCACAGGCTCATACATTCTCAATGCTTCTGGTGCCACTAACTGTGCACCTCAACTCAACGCCACATGGCTATGGGCCCTTGCTGACTGCTACCTCTGGCCTACACTGCGGTCATCAGGGCTCACAATTAAAATTAAGTCTTGTTTCATTAATTACAGAGTACAGTAGGCAAGTAACTATCACAGGCCTAAAACCTACATAATATCCTTTTAGTATCCTTGCTTCAAGAACTTTTTTTATATCAGTTATAGCTTTAGTACAATCACCGAATTCATCTTCAAGTGCAAACGAACACTCATTAGCAGTCTACACTGCGGGCAGCAGAGCTCGCAATTCGAATTTTGGACACGTGGTGCCACTAACCCTGTTCAACACAAGCCGCGACACATGGTGCCACTAACCCTGTTCAACACAAGCCGGCGACACATGGTGCCACTAACCCTGTTCAACACAAGCCGATCCCACATGTGGAACTGTGTCCTGAGTCCTGAATGGCAGTGACCCCAAGTCCGTGGCAGCGACCACAGCACCAGACTCCCTTCGGTCAGTGAGGCATATTTCCATATGCAAGGCCGGCGACACATGGTGCCACTAACCCTGTACAACACAAGGCGCGACACGTGGTGCCACTAACCCTGTTCAATACAAGCCGATCCCACATGTGGAACTGTGTCCTGAGTCCTGAATGGCAGTGACCCCAACTTCGTGCCAGCGACCACAGCACCAGACTCCCTTCAGTTTTATTTGTTGTTGTTTTGTTTAAATAAAATGTTATATATTATATGTAAATCTATACATGACTAAGATTCTTGTTTGTCCAACCGCACAGGGACAATTCCAGGCCCAAGAAGGTTGTTGGGGGTATGTTGGTAATGTGGGAAGAGGGTGCGTTACCTGCTGATGTGGGGAGAGGCAGCGTGAAAGGGGTATCTCTCACAGAAAGAACTCCGGTATGTTTTCAGAAATGCCTCGGACAGATGCCAGCTGATGGACTGAATCACAAAATGGCTTTTCAATGCTTACGTTGTGTGACTTATGAACAGTTCGCACCCAGGCTCGCAGAGGGACAACTGCAGCCTGTCTGCTTGACTCACAGACGCAGTACTACGAGCCGTCCGCTCCCAAAGGAACAGCAGCGTAGTAGCTCGCAGAGGTACAGGCACAGCAGCGTATTGGCTCGCAAAGGTAGAGAGCTGTGAGCCAACGGACTGGCTTCTAACGGCATAGCTGCGAAGTGGTGATATTGGGCAGAGGGAGCGTGAAAGGGTTATCTCACACAGACAGAGCTCCGGTATATTAAATTGCCCCCGGGACCTTTCTTTTATATTTTCACTCAGAGCGAGAAAGCGCGCTTTCTGGACCAAGACCTTTCTCCCTACCAAATTTGGCGTAATTCCGTTCAGCAGTTTGACCTGTAGCCTTGTCTAAAGTTTCCTATGGAAAATCCATTGAGAAAACACGTTTTCACCCCCCCCCACATAGCTACCTGTCGCAGGCATACTCGCTGTTGGTGTGCAGGCCAGTGGTCTAGTTGTCAACATGTCACGGCCACTCCCTGAGGGCAGGTTTGCACACACACCACACCCATCCGGCACATGCGTCACAGGCCATGTGACCACGCAAATATAATGGCAATGTCACATCCTTTATTGCTGGTGGTGACTGGATGGTGGACGCTCCACGGGTCTCAATCATAAAGAGTCCATGAAAAGTTGTGCAGAGGGTTAGTCGCACCCTGAGCTGTATGGCCATCAGGGGTCAACTACCACGTGGCGCGGACTTGAGCTGCACAGGGTTAGTGCCACCTGAAGCTGATGTGGCCGTCAGGGACCTACCACCACGTGGCGCGGACTTGAGTTGCACAGGTTTAGTGCCACCCGAAGATGATGTGGCCGTCAGGGGCCTACTACCATGTGGCGCGGACTTGAGTTGCACAGGGTTAGTGCCACCCGAAGCTGATGTGGCCGTCAGGGGCCTACCACCACGTGGCGCGGACTTGAGTTGCACAGGGTTAGTCGCACCCTAAGTTGCATGGCTGTCAGCGGCCTACCACCACGTGGCGCTGACTTGCGTTGCACAGGGTTAGCGGCCCAAAAGCTGATGTGGTCTCTGCCATTGATGACTCAGGACTCAACGACATGTGTGGGATCTGCTGGGCCACGGAGCAGGTCCACATAATGTGCACCAAGCCATGGTGGCGGGACCGGGCCCTGGAGCTTTCACGGGCACGTGGAGTGCCCACTGGTAGACACTCCGGTGGCAGCAGGTAATTATTTGGTCATGGATGCGCAGGGGCGGCTGTGTCTCTCTCTCTCTCTCTCTCTCACTTCCCTCTCTTCACTCTCTCTCTCTCTCACTCTCTTCCTTCCTTTCCTTCTATCTCTCTCACTCTCTCTCCCTTCTCCCTTTCTCACTCCCTTTCTTTCCTTCCTTCTCTTTTTCTCTCTGGCTTTTTTTTCCTTCTCTCTTTCTCTGTGTCTCACTCCTTTGATATGAGCATTACACACATCCTTATTTTGTGCTTTATTTTCCAGGCTTTGTCGTCGACATTGATGGACCCGACAGGAGTCTTCCGCCTTGTTGTTTTGTGTTGAGTTTGTTAAATTTAGTTTATCCTTTATATGTACGTAAACGGAAAAATCAGGGGGCATATTATCAAGAACGGCATTAAAATTATCGCCGCTTTAGCGGCAGATAACTGCTGCTAAAGCGGCGATAATGGGCTTGATAATATGCCCTTGAGAATTCCAATAGAAGCCCATGTTGACACCAGAACATGGGCTTCTATTGGAATTCTCAAGGGCATATTATCAAGCCCATTATCGCTTTAGCAGCAGTTTTCTGCCACTATAGCGGCGATAATTTTAACGCCGTTTCTTGATAATATGCCCCAAAGTTTTGAAAAAAAAAAATTCAATACATTTTTGGTTGTCACTTAAGTGCTGTGTGACTCTTTCTCGTTCTTATTACTGTTATTTGGTGGTGTCCACCATGGTGTTAAATTTTGGGGCAGTTATCGCGGGAATACTGGTGATGTCTGCAGTTTGCACCAGCTTCTGAATAGTGTGTTAGATTTATCTCAACTTTAGTTGCATTAAAGTGCTGATAATGAAATGCAGAGTAGGCATTCCCGTGCAAAAACACACGAGGTGCACCTTTGCGATTTATTCTAAATACTAAAATCCTGTATTGAATTGCACTGTGGTAGTGGGTGCATTTACAGTGTACACACAAAATCAATGAAGAAATCTCATTGTATTTATATTGATTGGGAATAGTGGGTCAGGTGCTGAATCTTGACGGGATACACTGCCCAGTTCGTTTATTTTTCTGTACACGAAAAAACCACATCACAACTTTCACAACGAAAGGCAAAAACTGTGATGCAAAACAAATTCCGGTGATAAGCCGCGTTAGCACCAGGGATTTTACACCTGCTTTCTGCTGGTGTTAAGCAGGACGACTACCTGCAGCATGAAAGGGAACACAGCCAAGAGCCACACTGGAACACCCACAGGTGCCATAGAGTCAATGAGCATGATACACGGATACCCATGAGGGCCACAACACTCATCGCAACAACCCCAGGACTGCCAACGCCCCCGAACCCTCATCTGAGCAAGTGTGTCCGTGTGGTCATTGTGTTAGCATGATGGGCACAGGCCCTGCAACATCACAGTGTGCTGTCTTAAGCGGACGTTACCATGTCACCTCAGCATTGGCAGTGAGCCTGGACATGTAGCTACGCACGCATCCTCCTGCATGCACAAGCGGCGTGTGCTGGTCCGGCGTACACAGGTCAGCGCAGGGGTGTGCCTATCCGGCAAGGGGAACGGGGTGTCTCGGACATGTCCGTGTGCAAGAAGTGCGATAAGTGTGTCTCTGTGTTCTGGTGTGGCCGCCACAAGGGCCGCAGCAGTCGATGTTGTAAAGTGGCATGCACCACCTCCAAACGGCAGTGTCACGGTGTGATTGGAATGCCGCAGGACATGCACGAATAGGCATTACAATGGTGTGCCGTAGGAGTGCACGGGATACAACAGCGCAGTGCACAAAAGTGTGGGGGCTCGTGGGAGGGAGGAGCAGCTGTTTGGCAATGTAACACACAGTGAACCCGCCCATGTGCCACGTGCTGGGCATCTCATCCATGATGACCAGGGTCGCAGACATCCCACAACACCCATGACCGGCCTTTGTACACATCCTGTATGAATGCAGCTGGAGAAGTTACTGTAGGGATGAAAGGTTCTTTGTCTGAGTTATCGTGCGCTAACACATCTGCTGCTCTGAGAAGGAACTTGCAAGTGGCCAGCCCCCCTGACAGATACGATAATATTTGCATCCGTCTCCCACACTACGCACTGCCCGATTTGAGAACGAGTACACATCCCACACTCAAAACTCCTTCATCGTAGTTAGCGTGCGTGAAATGCCCTTCACACGTACTCCCACCATACCCCTGCCCTGCACCCATTGCACACAGACCCAGCTCATTGCACCAAGCTGTGCCATTTCATCCACAAGACTGGCACACGGCAAGCCAGTGCAGCTACAAGCAGAGCCACTGACGCAATGGCAGGGCATCCCGAACACATGGTCGACTCCATTCATGTCCACCTATACCTTGCACGTCTGCAGCATGTCCTGGGTGCACTGCCTTTGGCAGTGCTGCGGATCACTTACCGGCTGAGTTTCCGCATTGCAGACGTCACCTGCGTTCAACCTGTATTGCAATGTCGCACGTGCCTATCCGAGTAGTGCATGGACGTGTGCCTCTCCAACGTGTGCGAGCTGACAAGGATTACGATGGGTGTGTGCGCCCCCTGTTGCCCACGACCAGGAGTGTCATGGTGATGCCCGTTTATGGCATCACTATGGATGTTTGGCATGCATGTTGGGAACTGGGCCTGGGAGATTGCACGTGTCGTAGTATGCAGTGAGCAAATTGACCCACTTTCCGATTCTGCTTTGGTGCACATTGGGTACAGTGGTTGGAGTCAGCACATCTGTCCCAGTCAGCTGATGGATTACCTCGACGACATGTCAAATATTGTGGCCAACCATCACTCATTAGAGATAGTGGCTTACGCAGCTGCACAAGCGTTCATGGACGAGTGACAAGGTACCTGCAACCACGACTCGATGTGCCACATTGCACGTGTCCCGCTGCATCATTGCACATTGTGCATCTGGTCACATGTCCCAAGACGACAGTGGACATGGCTGCATTGGTGTCGACTCATGTCCGAGGCGCGGACAACCAATGCTGCTTGACACTGACGTGTGTTGGTGATGGACTACCCCGAGGTGAACATGGACATTTTCCTACGTTCCTTATTCAGGCATGCTGCTGCATTTGTCTGCATATCGTGGCACTACTCTTGGCTGTACTGACACGCACTTTTTTGATAAAGTTTCCACATTTTCACTTGTCTCCAAATGTGTTGTGTCTTCATTTGTATGCCAATGTGTGTGTCACGGACTCTCTGGCTGCCTGCCATACGTGAATTGCTACCCCATCCGGTCTGTGGGTTTGTACTTATGCCTTCTCATGTGCCTGTTTCGTACTGACGCTTTTGGATGTTTATCCGCCACAGGCGAGTGCATTTGTGTCCTGTGTTCGATTGTGTGAATGTTTGTGTTTGGACAACATTGTGTTGGATGTTGGTGTGCTCTGCTTCCTATGTGTGTGTGCTGCATTCTGTGTGAGATGTCCCTTCATGTGAGGTTTTGTTCACCCTTCTCCCTTTCAGTCAGTGTGGTTTTCACTTCTGTGCTTGTTCAGTGGTGTGATGTTGGCAGGTTGTGTGACTTGTGCTCCTTGTTGGTGTGTTTCATTTTAGCCATGGTTTGTCTGTAGTTGTGCTGTACTTAATTGTGCATGTGTGCCATTGTGCCCATCTCCCCCCATCCCCCCACTCCCTGCTTGTTCCTCTTCCTGGTGCTGTTGTGTCTGTAATTTTGTTACTCCACACATAAATACATGTAAAGAACAATTTAGAATAGTTCCTTGATTCTCTTAGATTGCAAAACTTCTCTCTATTGGTTATTTTTGAATTTTCCATATAAACAGTTTTTTAATATTCAAGGACACATAGAAGTCAGAAGTGCAACGTATTCTATCAACACACTTTCTAGAACATTCTACAACACGTGCAGGTTAAAAGTTCATCAATTTTTTTAAACCTAACGATATTTTTTGCAACATTTTCTCGAACATTTAACGGCACGTGCAGGTTAAAAGTTCACAATTGTTTTAAGTTCGAACAGTGCCTTCCAAATGCAAGTAGCAGGTGTGGTTGAGTTGACCAACTTTTATCCTATCATATGTACTCCACATTTAAACTGCTTTTTCTTAACCAATCACAAAGACGCTTTTCCACAAAACAAATGTGCACCCTACTTTTAAAAAACAATGCTTTTCATCTCACAGTTATCGTTTTGAATGAGAAAAAAAGTAGTTCCCCACCTTTAAACATATCTCTTATTCTACGAACTGACTGCATGAGCTACAGACATCTATCCATACTTCCCAGCCATACCTTCAAAATGCTAGTGTGGATCGTAGGACATAGCTATGTTTTCTGGTGCAAGAGGTATGCAGAACAGAGACGTATTGACTTAGACCTAGGTTTACAAAATGTGGACATTAAATGGTTTGGACAGAGAGGATTGAAGTGGCACCAATTGTTGCCTTTGGTTAAAACCTGTTTCCATCTCCAACACCCTGACCTCATGAATGTGCACTGTGGTGGAAACGACCTAGGCACATTGACTGGTATAGGTTTGGAAATGCTAATGAAAGACACCTTTCGACAATTGATGTTGCTTTTGCCTCAAACTGTCTTTGTATATTCCAATATATGCCAAAGACAGAAGTGGAAATGGTCAAACTAATTTTGTCCTCAGATTGAAAAATCTAGGAAGAATGTCAACAAAGCTGTGTCTGCATACCTCAGAGACCATAGAATGGGGTCGATCTACAACAACAACATACGTTTTGATATGGCTGATAGCTACAGAAGTGATGGAGTTCACTTCACAGATCAGGGAAATCAAGTTTTTCTGAATAACCTGAAGCTGTGCATCCGCACTTATATGTAGCTCCAACTAATAAACACAAGGGCTCTTTTTAGAGCCGCCTTATATTCCCAATATCGGTTTGCAGAGTGACAGCTGCGATCCGGCTAGCACAGGGAGACCTGCGGGCCGTCGGGCAGGCTCGCAGAGGGAGAGCTGCGGCCCGTCGGCTCGGCTCACACAGGGAGAGCTACGGGCCATCGGCTCGCAAATGCACACCAGCGTGCTGGCTCGCAGAGAGAGAGCTCGGGTCTAACTCGCAAGGGGACACCAACGGGCCAACGACCCTGCTAGCAGAGACACACCTATCACCTAACGGACTGGCTCGCACATGTACAGCTAGGGACACGACGGCTCGCAGACGCAGACCTGCGAACCGACGGACTGGTACTGTTTTATGCTTTAGGGTAGTACAGTGGTGTTTGTATACTGTAGGGGGTTCATGCTGGAGGTAGCGTTTTAGGGTTTAAGGTAGTGCAGTGGTGTTTGGGTAGTGTAAGAATCGTGCTGGAGGTAGTGTTTTAGAGTTTACGACAATGCAGTAATGTTTGGGTAGTGTAAGGGGTCATGCTGGGAGTACTGTTTTGGGGTTTAGGTTAGTGCAGTGGTGTTTGTGTAGTGTAGGGGGTCATGCTGGGAGTAGTGTTTTAGGGTTTACAGCAGTGCAGTGGTGTTTGGGTAGTGTAGGGGGTCATGCTGGGAGCAGTGATTTAGGGTTTACGGCAGTGCAGTGGTGTTTGTGTAGTGTAGGGGGTCATACTGAGAGTCATGTTTTAGGATTTAGGGTAGCACAGTGGTGTTTGTGTAGTGTGGGAAGTCATGCAGCGAGTACTGTTTTAGGATTTAGAGTAGTGCAGTGGTGTTTGTGTACTGTTTGGGGGTTCATGCTGGGGTAGCGTTTTAGGGCTTAAGGTAGTGCAGTGGTGTTTGGGTAGTGTAAGAATCGTGCTGGAGGTAGTGTTTTAGAGTTTACGAAAATGCAGTGGTGTTTGGGTAGTGTAAGGGGTCATGCTGGGAGTAGTGTTTTAGGGTTTAGGGTAGTGCAGTGGTGTTTGTGTAGTGTAGGGGGTTGTCCTCGGAGTAGTGTTTTAGTGTTTACGGTACTACAGTGGTGTTTGTGTACTGATGGGGGTCGTGCTGGGGTAGTCTTTTAGGGTTTAGGGTAGAATAGTGGTGTTTGGGTAGTGTAGGGGGTCGTGCTGGGGTAGTTTTTTAGGGTTTAGGTTAGTGCAGTGGTGTTTGTGTAGTGTAGGGGGTCATGTTGGGAGTAGTGTTTTACAGTTTAGGGTAGTCTAGTGGTGTTTGGGTAGTGTAGGGGGTCGTTCTGGGGATAGTGTTTTAGGATTTAGGGTACTGCACTGGTGTTTGCGCAGAGTAGGGGGTCCTGCTAGGGGTAGTGTTTTAGGGTTTACGACAATGTAGTGGTGTTTGGGTAGTGTAGGGGGTTGTGCTGGGTGTAGTATTTTAGGGTTTAGGGTAGTGCAGTGGTGTTTGGGTAGGGGGTCGTGCTGGGGGTGGGTTTAGGGTTTAGGGTAGTGCAGTGGTGTTTGGGTAGTGTAGGGGATCGTGCTTGGGGTAGTGTTTTAGAGTTTACGACAGTGCAGTGGTGTTTGGGGAGTCTTTGGGTAGTGTAGGGGATCGTACCGACAGACTGACTCACAGAGCTCCGATCCGACGGACGGGCTTCTAAAGGCATAGCCGAGACCTGGTGATATGAAGAGAAGCAGCGTGAAAGGCATATCTCACACAGACACAGATGCCAGTGTTGCCTCGCAGAGGTAAAACTACCAACCCGATGGCTTCTACACGGAGAGATGCGAGCTGACGGAGTAAATCACAAAATGGCTGCCAACACTTCCTGGTTTCAACCATTCACAGCCAATAAGCCGCAAGCTGGTGCTTGTAACCCCTCAGCCAATCACATGTCAGAATTCTCAAATATCGATATCTGTAAAATTTGATATTTCTCAAAAACTACTGAATGGATTTACACCATTTAAAGAAAAGCGTGCTTTCTGGACCATCACCTTTCTCCCTGCCAAATTTGGCGTAATTCCGTTCAGCAGTTTCACCTGTAGTCTTTTGTAAAGTTCCGTATGGAAATTGCATGGAGAAAACACATTTTAGGACCCTCTTTTTTTCAGCCCCTCCTACACCATTCACCCCCAAACTTTCAATATAAGAGCTAATCAAAAAAGAGAAACTTTTGGATAATTTCATAAAGATTCGTCAAACAACGCCAAAGTTACAAGCACATAGAAGGCTCCAGAAGGGGGCTGCGCAACCCCCCTCCCAACATGAGTGAAGCCCCGGGGCTGCGCAGACCCCAGCGCACCCCTGCAACCCCTGCGAGCCCCTGCTATTATTTTTTAAGAAATACCCCCAGAACCTAGCCCACCCAAGGGCCTCATTAAAATGAAACACGAGAACCCGCGACCCCAGCGCGATTTTTTGCCGATTTGTTATTTTTTGGGCCCTGGGGTTCCTTCTGGGACCCCCTAAGCAGGCCTAGGGGCTCAGGGTTTTTCTACCCTGCCCCCTTCTCTTGTTTTATACCTTTGTTTCTCTGTTTTTGGGTGACTCACTTCTACCGAGCCACAAGATGGCTGCCAACACTTCCTGGTTTGGACTACTAGCAGCCAATCACAGTGAAGCTCGCGGACCCGACTTAGGCTTCGCCCAGATATCAAAACTTTTATTTTTCTAATTTCTCAGCAACTACTGAACGGATTTACACCATTTTTAAAAAGGTCACTTTCTGACCCAAGCACTACCTTTCTGCCAAATTTGGAGTAATTCCGTTCAGTAGTTTCGGCTGTAGCCTTGCACAAAGTTTCCTATGGGAAATTGATTTTTTGACTCTTATTTTTTAAATTTCTCAAAAACTACTGAACGGATTTATACCATTTAAAAAAAAGGTCGCTTTCTGAACCAAGCTCTACCTTTTTGCCAAATTTGGGGTAATTCCGTTCAGCAGTTCGGGCTGTAGTTCATCGCAAAATTTCCTATGGAAATTAACATGGAGAAAACGAGTTTTGGGACACACAGTTTTTCTCAGCCCCCGCTTGACGAATCACCCCCAAACTTTCAGGATAGGAGCAGACCTGGATAGACTTTTATTTTGGAGAAGTTCAGGAAGATTCGTCAAACGACGCCAAAGTTATTAGCAAATCAAAAAATGCTTTTCCTATGGAAACTAGGTTCTAACTATAACTACCTACTGGCGACCGCCAGTAGGCAAAGTATATATATATATATATATATGAAATGAATGAAATGAAATTTGTACTTGTAAAGCGCACTGTTACCCTAGGGTGTCCTGGCGCTGTACTCATACCGCTGTGGAACCCTTCCTGTCTTTTCCCTGTGAAATGTCCACTCCTGGGCACCCCCAAGGTGAAGCCAGGCATCCCAGCGCTGGTGGGGCCGTTGTGGAGATTAAGCAAGCTATTGCCCAGAGTTGCAGAGTGGGACCCATGATTAGAATAGGCACCGAGGCGAGAATTATCAGGTCCGAGGAAATTGAGCCCAAGACCCGCCGAGGCGGGAATTGAACCCTGGTCCCGGGCCAGATCTCTGCATCAGGGTCTGCCGCTCTAACCATTGAGCCACACTTCTCCACAATATTATATATATATATAAATATATGTATATATATATAATATTCTTGAACTTTTTAGAAACACTCATACTCACTGGTTGATGTCATCAGTGATGTCATTTGAGATGAGTGGCGGTGTGTGAGTGTCTATATAGGTGTATGAGTGCATATGATAGTCCTGTACTGAGTGACCGTAAGCATGAGTGACTGTACGGGTGAGTGAGTGGATGTGTGTGTAGACCTAAGAATGTGTAGACCTAAGAATCAGTGAGTGGGTATGTGGTTATTGGTGTTGGAGTGTCTATGATTTTGAGAATGGCAGTCTGTAATTTAGAGTGGGTGTATCAAAAGTTATATTAGGGTGAGAGAAGATGCATGAAATTATCACATGGATGATGTCATCAGTGATGTCATTTGAGATGTCATCAGTGATGTCATCAGTGATGTCACTGACCATGTCATGTGTGATGTAATATGTGACGTCATCAGCAGTTCATTAGGGGGCGTGAGTTATAGTTAGCTGCTAACTATAACGCCTGAATTTCTCTGCTTTTGTATGAGCAAAATGTCAGCCTAACTATAACATAACTGAAACCTCTGGTTTTTTCAGTGAATTTCTAAGTTTTTTAAAATGCTAATTCCTATCTAAAACGTCCCTGAAACCTATGTTTTTTCAGTGAATATCTATGTTTTTTAAATGCCAATTCCTAACCTAACTATAACGTCCCTGAAACCTCAGTTTCAGTGAATATATATATATATATATATATATATATATATATATATATATATATATATATATATATATACATATATATATATATATATATATTCACTGAAAAAACCAAAGGTTAACGTAAAGTTATAGTTAGGTGAGAATTTGAGTGACAACATAATTTTTAAATGTACAAACCGCTGAAATTCATCAGTTATAGTTATCTCAATCAACTATAACTCATGCCCTAAGGTAACTATAACTTGCCCCCGGCCCCGCCTCATTGAGCTGCTTAAGACTGCGGGGACCCCATTCCCAGGGGCCAAAAGATATTTATAAAGGGGAGGGGAATAAATGGCCCTCCTCCATTAGCCACAAGGGCCCCAGAGGACCCCATCCATTGGGGCCTTTAAGAGGAGGGTGCGCACAGATCCCCTCTCCAAACCAATATTGGCCCGAGGAACCCAATCCCGGGGCTGAATTCCATAAAAAAAGGGAGGCGTATGACCCTCCTCCCCAAGCCTTAATAGGCTCCAGGGACTTCATGCCTTGTGGCCAATTGCCATAAAAAGGGGAGGGGCTGCATGGCCCCCCTCCCCAATCCTATTGTGACCCCGGAGACCCTATCTCCTGGGCCTGTATTTCTTTTAGCAAGTTTGAAGTTGTGGGGGAGTTCCAGGGCCCCCTTGGCCCCAGCCTGCTCCATGCATGCTGAGGGAGCTAGCAATATTGCAGCCAGATGACAGCAGCTATTTTTTGTTTGCTCCCACCAGACAAGAGCATTGTGTGTTTCCCTGCCCTCAGTAGTGTGGGCAGGGAAACAAAAGTCTTCTCTCACCGATGGCAGCCTTTTGAAAACTCCTGCCATACTTCTGTTGGGAGGGAAGGCATGTCTGCTCCCCCCCAGTAAGAGCTTTACAAATGCTCCCACTGGGTGGGAGCAGAGATTTGCTAATGCGGGTATGGAAACTACTGTATCTCGGGGGTGGGCAGTCCTGAGGGATGGTTCCTGCCGGGACTTTAACAAGCTCAGGGGCTGTGTAGACCCTTCCCATTTAAGTTCAGTTCAGCCCCAGGAGATTGGGTCCCCTGGACCTTTTAAGGCTTGGAAGGGGGGTTGCTTGACTATCCCACCCCTTTTTTGTTGAATTTACCCCGGGGTATGTGGTCCCCAGGGCCTATTAAGGCTCAGGGAGGGTGGGCTGTGTGGCCTCCTCCCCTTTTATTATGGAATTCGGTCCCGGGTGATGGGGTCCTATTAAGGGTCAGGGAAGGGGGTTGCATGCCCTCCTCCCCTCATTTTATCCATCCACTCCAAGGGATTAAGACCTGAGTCCTCACAGAAGCTTTGGGAGGGGGGCATACTAAACTGTTTAAGATGGCACTAAGGTGAAAATGTTTTGGGGGAAGTTTCTAGAAGATTTGTCAAACAGCATCAAAGATATACACAAGACTGAAAACTCAGTGGTTATAAATGTCATCTGAACCCTGAGACTGCAATATAGGACCATGTTATCCTTGTTACTCGTCATGTATTTTTTATTATATATGATTTTTTAATTGATTTTAGTACACCTTTCCACCAACCGTTTAGTTTTCATTATTTGCCTGAAACTGCAGATATATCTGTCAATGTGCCTTTTTGTCATGGATAATGTCTTAATATTTAAAATATGTTTTATACAACAATGTGTATCATTATAAATCCAATTTTAAATGCAAAACAGTGTAAGGAAGTCAAACAATGCCCTCTAAAATGTGATTACTTTTGTAGTACATTGAAACTACAGAGTAGGTTTAACAAGACATATATAAGAATGAAAATAAAGTGCAACGTGTGACAGTGTAACTTTTTGCTGATAGGATTCTGCATTTGAAATGTTTATTTCCACACACTGGAGAGGATTCATTGGTTGATCCGGCATCAAATATGGGCCTGCAAGGGTGAGCTTGTCAGGTGTGCCACAGTGACCATTATTAAACATTGCAGCTTGTGAATTACTGAAATATACATTTGACCATGGTTGCTTGTGACTTTTTGAAACAGCCAGTAGGTCTGCTTTATATGTGTTGATGTGCTGACTACTGATAAAGCCAATAGACACTGCCACTATTACTTTGATATTTTTAGCCATTGACAAAGCCTGTATGTCTGCCTTACTTAAAATGACACATTTTATATTGTTACATGACATAGCCAGCCATATGTCGGGTGGTTTGCGCCAAACCCCACGTCACACATGGCCAAAGGCCATGCACGCCATGGTGTTGGGCACACTTGGGGAGTGGGCTGCATGAAGGGCCTGTCCACAGGTTGTGTTTGGGCACTCGAAGGGGGCCAGGCCCTGCACCCAACCTCACTCCACGCATGACAATTAACAGTTTACTTTACATTAAATAAAACCATTGAAATTCATTGAAATAAAACAAAGTGTAAAGTGACAGTTATAGTTTGCTATTTAAAAAACCTTAGAAATTAATTGAAAAAAATTGCTTTAAAAAGAGTTATACTTAGGTAAAAATGCCAGTTGAAACATACCATTTTAAACAAAACCATTGAAATTTACCAGCTATAGTTATCTCAAGTAACTGTAACTCATGCCCTAAAGTAACTATAACTTACGTCCTTACAATGTTATGTTATGTTAATAGAACTTACTATAGTGCAATGACTCACAACGGACACTGATACAGAGAAGAGGGACTAATTAGAGCAGCCAGGTCTTCAGAAGTTTTTAAATCTAACAAAATCTTTGGAGGAACAAATGTGAAGGGAAGTTTTTTAAATCTAACAAAATCTGTGCAGGAATAAATGTGAAGGGGTTGTTTATTCCAGTGGAAAGGGGTGAGGAACACAAAGGACCAGCTGCCAAATCTTGAGGTCCAGATGCAGCGAGCATTGAGAATGGCTTTATCCTTGTGTCTAAGGTGTCTAGTGGGGAAATAGAAGCTGGGTTTCCTTTGAAGATGAATTGGGCCATTATCAGCCAGCAACTTATGCGTGAGACAGCAGAGTTTAAATGAGGACTGATTCCTGACAGGCAGCCAGTGCAAAGCTCTTAGAGTAGGAGGAGAAGGAGTACCAGAAGGGAGATTGCAGACCAGACATGCTGCTGTGTTCTGCACTACTTGTGATTTGGACAGCAGTGGTTTGTTGGCCGCAACCAGTAGGGCATCACCGTACTAAATACGACTCATGATCAAGGCTTGCACAAAGATTTTTCTGGACCTTGAGGGGAGCCACGGAAATACCTTTTTAAGCAGGTGAATGGTGGCAAAGCAGGTGCCACAGAAAGAGGATACATGATCTTTCATGGATCTCATTGAGCATAATGCTGGAATTTTTGACTGTCCTCATAGGATTAAGTGCATATACAAAGAATACCTTGAGGAATTATTTACATGAACACTTTACATTCATCTTGGTCACAAATGTGAACCCAACAGTAAAGAAATTACGAATGTAATTAAGGATGTATTCAAATTTCTTTGTATTTTGAAATAATTCATTAAGCATTACATCCACAAATTCATGAAACACTATATATACACATAGTGATTAGTATACAAAAAAGAAGCCAATAGCAACACTGCAACTACCCAAACAATCCCATATAATGCGTCTGTTTGTTAAGGGATTGGCAGTAGTGAAAACACCCTCTTCCCAACAAATAGTATGGTCAGTAGAAATAACAGTAAATATATATTCCAATTCTTCATATTTAACACAACTTGAAATCAACTTAAATCAAGAGGTTAAGAGGCAATGAGGGTGTGTTGTCGACGTTTTGGTCTTTTAAGGCCACCTGGGTCCATAAGACCATCATCAGGACTCAGCGTTGCAAAAATAGGGGAACTCCTGTGGATACTAACAAAAACAAACCAATGAATACCCCTTATTCCTATTGTATCGCCGCCTGCTCACAAAAAGCCAAACACCAGTGTCTGACCAACCAAAACATGCAAAAAAGTGATCCATTTAAAAACCACCATGAGTGCCCATATGAAAACCTACACAACACCCAGGTGGGACCAAACCAAACCAATTAAAATACAAGATACCTTGCTTTAATCTCACTTCCATATGTGGAATATTCAACCAGAAGATTCTTTAACAGACCATCACTGGGAACATTAATCAAAGAAACAATTGAGTATAGGATCAACTATACCAACTCTGTGTCTACAATGGTGAAAGAATTAAAATTAATCTTACCCACTCGATCAGGGAAACATCTTATCTAGAAACAAATGCCCAAATCCATAGTTAGTATAGCTCCTCACAGTTCCCACATATGGAAAACACATAACAGATAACCGAGAACTGAGCCCCTAGAGCCTGGTATACTACCCACAACCGAGGCGAATTACGTTTGAACTTTGTGATGTTTTCAGCGTCGGAACACCCCTAGCGCACAGACCTTCCATATGTCTATGTCCGTTAGTCCTGTGATCTCTCATAGGGTTTCATGTATTGAGCTCCAGTAAGGCTACATAATGGGACAGTGCCAAAACATGTGCTGAAATGTAGGGGTGGGCAGAATTTGCGTAGTCGCGTTACGCAAATCTCCGCAAAATTGTTAAAAATCTCCGCGAGCACGTAGAAATTCCGCGAAGACGCGGAATTGCTTGTCCTGCCTGTTCGCGATGTGTTTTTGCGTGCTCGCGGGGAAATATATCGCTAACTTGCCCATGTGGTCGCTAATGGGCACGGCCATCTTGTTTTTCACTTGTCCCGCCCTATCGCGATGGTTATTTCCTGTTCTGGGTCGCGTATTGCATGATCCCGCCCGCTCGCGATGTTTATTTCCAGTTCCGGGTCGCGTATTGCATGCTCCCGCCCGTTCGCGATAAGTATTTCCTGTTCGGGAACGCGTATTACGTGTTCGCGACGCTTTTTGCATGCTCGGGGGGGAAATATTGCGCGAACTTGCCCATGCGGTCGCAATGGGCGCGGCCATCTTGTTTTTCACTCTATTGCTATGGTTCTGGGCCTGCTTTTCAATCCTCCCTCTATCTTTTCAATCCTTTGTTTCTGGAAACTTTTTTGGGATCTTTTTTATTTATTATCTATCTCTCTATTTTCCTGATTCTATATTTTGAGTTTTTTTCTACTTTTTGTGTTTTTCACTCTTTTTCTATTACCTGCTTTTTCATTTCTTTTAATTACTTTTTAAATTCCTACCTTTTCTTTTCTGCCCCCCCACCTACCCAGAACCATGGCAAAGGGCCACAGGGCTCGTCGTAGCCAGAGCCGCGACTGCCTTCCTTGCGGAAGGCGGCGCCAAAAAGGGGTGCAGGCATGAGCCTTATTTGGTGAGGCGGAGGTGGCCGCACTGTTTTTTTTTTGTGCAGCGCCACCTCCCCTTAACCCTGGCAGCAGGTGGCAGGCCTGGGTCCGGGTACGGGCTGCGGGAGCGTCGGCAGCGGTGGGGCAAGGTGCGTCGGGCAATGTTTCGCTGCTCTGATGTCCGGCGCACCAATAACCAGCTGACGCACCGGTGGTCCGATATTCTGGACTGGGAGCAGGACCTGCTGTACCTGCTAGGAGTGGAGGTCCCGGGGCTTGGTGAGTAGCTATTTAATATTACTACTTTGTGTTCTTCTGCTCTGTGTTATATATTGCGAATATTTTTTTTTTTCGACCAGCAAGAATGCTGCTGCTTACATTGCAGGTAAATTACGTTTAAAAATCTTCTGTGACTGTTATGACACAGGCGCTCGGCACTACTAATCTTACTTGTTTGCAACTTTGCGCTCGCTTGGCCTGATGATTATGTAAGAGTTTACTTTAGAGAACTTAAGTTAGGTAATGCTAGAGAGACTCTAGTCCTTCCTTTGTCCTCCTGCCACTAAGAAGGGATAGTGGTGGATTGATAAGTTTAGTTACTTATTGGTTGGTAATTTTTAAGTGGTGTGCGTGATGCATCCTCTGTCACGTCACGTGCTGCTGAGTGCTGCTTACCCCAGTCCTTAGTAGAGCCTTTTGTAGTTTGTTTAGTGAGTGTTAATAGGCTTATATCATCACTAGCAGAACATCAGCAGCAACCAACCAACAATTTGGTGTATGCAAAAATGTATGCATGTGTCCTCCATCTATGCATTTTTGAGGGCTAAAATAAATGGAAATGCAGACTTACTGAACAATTGGCTCGTCTGGATTGGAATAGGTGGGCTAGGTCAGGTGGTACTTAGGCTTACTAGACGGTCCGTGAATCTCGCAATACTACTAGTCGATCAGATTAGATAGGGCAATTTTATTGCAATTGTTGTTCACAAAAATGTTTTTGGAGCGTATTTTAAAATATTTTATTTGTTTCACACCAAATTTAAATTTTTGTCTCTTTCTTTATGAAATCTTACATGATCAGCACCCAGGGGCAAGAAGACGGGGTCACAGGCGGCGGGACAAGAACATCAAGATGCCTCCCAGGGCCAGGGCCGCTCCTCTACCGAGGGCTCTGCTGCTGGCCCCAGTAAGTCCTCCAGTGGTTAATATTAATAATTATATTTCCCTAACTTTTCCTGCACCTTATTTTTTCCGAACTATTATTTCGGTTTCCTAATTCTATTTTTTACAAATTCTTCTTCGATCTAGACTATCTGTTTCTAAATTCTTGTTATCCCTGCCTCTAACTGCGTCTGCTATGACTCTCTGTACTACTACTATTAGTCTGTCTGTAGCTAAGCTTGCCCAGTTGGCCACTCTTTATTTAAAAGGTTTTTAAAAAAACTCAGATTCACAAATAGCTCTAGCCATTGAGTCCAGTCCTTTGGGTTGTCCTCTTCTACTACTTCTAGTCTTCTTAATCTTGAGGCTTTTCGACAATTCCCACCAACAAAATGCCCAACCAGATTTTACTATTTTTGATAGGATAGGACATACTACTACTGTTGTAGGGATTCTGCACATACAGAACTTTGCACAAGAAAATAGGACGTTGGTGATGGGAGCTTGGACCTTCCTCACACCTCAATCAGAAGCCACCACAAACCCCTGACCGACTAGTTATAGTGTCTCATTAGCTCTCCGAACCCCCCCAAGATACCCAATGAGTAGACAACCCAGAACATAACACTCCCGACCTCTCAGTCACGGAAGCAATGCACACCCTTTCGCTCACTCACTCGTGTAAGTCCACACCAAATACCACCGAGTCTATGTAAGTTCAAAAGGTTTATTTTCAACTGACAAGCTCTGTACGTTGTTCTATAATGCAGCAGCAACAGCAAAATGCATAAGATTAAAACACTAAACATTGTTACACTTAGTTACACTTACAACTACAAGTCCATAGAAGACAAAAGGCGAAATCATGATAACTGAACAGTGGTGGAAGAACCACCCTCCCTTGGTAGGAATATAGTTTATATAAAATTATAAATGAAGATCTCTGAACGAATTCTGGGGACCCCTCACCTTAGAAGAACCTAGTACTGGTTACATCATAAGCTCTGCAAAGCTCTGGTTCGTAGAAGGGAATCTTCCGTCTGTTATGAGAAAAATGGTGCTCGTTAGTATAGTGCAAGCATTTCTCAGTCGTGCCAAAAAGTGTAGTATTTTTATGGATAAGCAATATGGACTAACACCAGAACTCCATAACAAAGTGGCTTGTTTTTCGACCTTGTATGCAGCGCTCAGACAGTAGCAGTATGAGCTCATGTGGGCTCAAAGGCGTCTTACATAACAAGCTGCGAGGTAACTTGCGCAAAAATAAAAGACACAAAGCTAAAATGGTTGCATGGCTCGGGGTAACTTAGCAAAGACTAGAATGACCCTAGGGACCATATAATACTACTAGTGTCTACTCTACTACCTGATTTGTACTAGTGATGTATGTTGTATATGTATTATGTATGTATTAACTTTTTTTCAATCTTGCTAGTGAAAAATAGGGGAGGTGTATATGGCATCTGAAAAATGTATAATGTTTTTTCTAGGCGTACTACCGACCACCAGTACCGGGGCCAGCGGCAAAGGTGACGCGGCCGCTGAGGGTGCAGGAGGAGATGCGGCAGTTGCAGGAGGAGCTGCAGGGGGTGAGCCAGCAGCAGTGGCGGACGGTGGTAAGTTATATTCCTAATCCTTACTTATTGACATTACACTCGCTGCAAGGGTGTAATGTATACTGTATTGTTGAGACTTAAGTAAGAAGTTGTTGTGAACAGTTGAAGAAGACACCCTTTACTTAGCATTAGCAATAGCATTAGCGGCGGGAGTGTACTGTTAAGTAACCAATGGCCTCTTCTATCTGACTTCAACTCAGCTGTGAACGTTTTATGGAGAAGACTAAAAGTCAGATCAGATGACCTTGATGGATGGGTTGAACGAAAAGGAAAAGAAGGGTGGAAGGAGGAAGGACGGGCGAGATTTAATATTTATGACTGGCAGAGAAGAATACGTGGGATGCATGCATAGGTGTCTGATAGGAATCAGATGCATGGGTGGTGTAATGCCTGAAACTCCCACAAATGTTAGAGGCCGAGGTAGTGGGAGGATAGATACATACCACAAATGTTATGTACTGTGCTTGCTAGTGCTACTGTGCCACTATGTGTAGAATGAATTTGTCTTACTGCTTTGTTAAGAGTATATTTTACAATAGTCTTGTTTTTTCTTCTTGATATAGCTACTCCTTCCAAAGTGAAAGTAGACAGGAAGGAGTTGGCAGCGAAGGCCCGGCGCCGGAAGCTGGAGGCCATACAAAGTGAATACCGGTGGCTGGTGGTTCTGGAGGAGGAGGAGGAGGCAGCAGCTGCAGCCTCCTCCAATGCCCCGGGCCCCAGCCACCCCCCTCCAGTGTTACGGCACCACCGTCTGGTAGCCGCCCGCCGCCGTACTTCATTAAATAGCACTGCTGCCCCCCCCCTGTGGATGCAATTGCCGCGCATTGAAGTGCCGCATGGCCCGTCTAGAGGAGCGTATTCATGTCCTGGAGAGGCGAGCCCGCTGATGAACAGACCCTGTTGATTGCCCCTTTTTTATTGCTTATTTTGGTGGGTGGGAATCGGGCATTGGGGTTTTCACTTTTGGACAATTGGACATTTAATTTGTTGGACTTTTTCGTTCCGGGCTATGGACATTGGTTGGGGTTAGGGAGAGGGGTGGGTCAGGTGTTGCTGTGGGATTTTTTTTTTACATAGTTTATTTTTGTTAGGGGATTAAATTATATATTTATACTTTATATACGATGTTGTTAATGTTTTGTGGGTGGGGTTACTGTTTTACGTCACACTGTTTCCTTGCTGGTGCAGGGCCACAGCCAGTGTTTGATTTAAATAATTGGCTGACTTAGTAAGACACAAACAGATAGATGCTGTACCCCTCACTGAGGGACTTGTCCTACTAGTACTGTCAGTCTCTCCTCCTAGTCTATGCATTCTGCAACTGGACTCAAAGGGTGTGTGAAATAGAATTAATGAAAAAATTTCCATTATTAATTATGCCTCCCCCAAACTTCTTCTCTTACCTGTGCTTGATGTTCAACTTAGGCACGGCGATGGCTGCATGGTGATGATGGTTTTCTTTCCCAACATGCCATGGTTGTGGTGGTAGTAGTAGTAGACCCTGGCAGTAGCATTTGCAAAAAAAAGAAAATGAGACAGTCAGTCACCTGAGAGAGACTGTGGGAGGAGTAGTAGAACAAAGTACAGTACGGAACTTACTGCCAAACAATAATATGCCAAAATACAATAAAACATAATGGTGGCGGGGATAGCCTAGTACATAGAGTTACAAACGCTAGCTGTGTCGAGTCACTCGACTAGGCCTACAGTACACTCGACACAAGCGTAACCGTTAGTGCTGTGTAGGAGGATGACCACAAATCCAATCGATGCCGGCAATTAATGCTGATGGATTAGGTTCCTTTGGTAAAAAAATTATCTTGCAAATATACTGCTCATGGGTGGGCAAGCAGAAGAAGATCCTCGCCCTGCCTTGAAATTGAATTAGTGTTGCTTTTGCCACATCCGCCCCAGCAAGCGTGTGATAAATTATTGGTGTACATTTAATTTAGTCACACAGCCCGGGGGAAGAGGGTTATGGTTTGATGAATGGTTGGGAAGGGGGGTTTGGGGAAAGGTTTGACAAAGAAAAACAGTACGCATGGACAACAACAAAACACAATCTTGGCAGACAACCATATCCATAAATCTGTTAAGGGAGAAAAAGGAAATACATGCATGATGATGATAACTTGATGGTTAATGATAAGTAGTATTTACTAACTACTACTAGACAATTAAACAGTACAGGACAGCAGTATATTATGCAATTTGCCTTGCCCGTCTGCCCTCCGAGAGACCCGAATTACATACAGTTTCTGTTCTGTTGTACCGGCCCGGGCTTAAAGATACCAAAGAAAATTCAAAAATAGCTGTAGGGATGAATTGAATTATAAGCAGAGAGCAAACATAATAATAACAACAACACACAGTAGTAATGATTGAAGACAGAAAATGAATCAAATTATTTAAAAGATGATGAAAGTTGATACTGTTACTGTATGTTATCCTGGTCAAAATGGAGAGTTGCATCTCGGCATTCCTCTTGGTCCTCCCTTCCATGGACGCTCCGGCCATCAATCTTGGGTGACGCCACTGCCTGCCTGGCAGATGTAGATTCATTGGTAAGGTAAGTGAGAGTTGTTTTTCCCAGTATAGCACAGGGTAAGGGCCGGCCTGTAATTATAGATGGAAAAACAAAAGGGATATTGAAAAATCAAGTAGAAACAAAATGCATAAATTACGGTGGAGTGCAACAAGAACACTTTCAGATGCGGCATGGATACATCATGTCTACTCTAGTCTGTTTCCAGCATTAAACTCCAGCAACAACAGGACAGAGCAGGCCCACGGCACCCGTGACCCATCCTCCATTTAGCGTACATTTTTTGACAGAGGCAGACAAAGCAGATATACAGCAACATAGCATTTTAAAAATTAAGTGACTAAATCAATGCTCCGCTGTCAGTCATACCACCACACTCGACTCCACCACTACACAGACATGTAGGTCTGCAGTGGTTGTTGTTGACTTGTTTACCTTTTATGCCACTCATGAAACACCCTGAGTTATTCCATCAATCATCTCGGATCGTACTGAGTGACTGCGAAGATATTATGTCAATGTGGTCATCATCATGGTGTGTTGTCCAACTCAGTGTGCAGTGTACAGATTGAGTCCCCTTTCCATATACAAAATGCAATGGATCGGCCTGCAGTAGAAGTAGAAATGTGTTATTAAAAAACAAGAATGGAAACAAACATTGCATTGAGTTACTTTTAGTGTGTAGATTAGATAATAGTACACAATGAATTAACTTCATGCACTACAAACAACAACACAAATCACTCAGTCAGCATCCAATGCATGTCATCATTCATTACCTGTTCCTTCTCACCTTCAGTTAATGGGCAGTCTCTCTCGGCTCGGAAAGGAGGATAGCTATAGTAGTCATCATCATGTTCCACTTCTTTTGGAGAGACTCAACGAGGCAAGATTTTCTTTTTTCTTCGATTATGCTACATCCAATCATCATCTGGCTTGAGGGCAATAGATTTAGGGCGATTCAGGAGGATGGAGGAGCAGGACTCGGAGGAGTGGACTGAAATGCAGACAGCTGAAACTCATATATGGCAATAAAAGACGAAGACGGTGGTGATGGATTTGTTGTGATTTGAAGTTTCCAACCAGAAAGACAGACACACAAATAAAAGTAAATAAGGGAGGACGACAGTAAGAAGTGGAAGCCTAGTTGTCAGGGAAGTATAAACAAAAACCTCACCCGCAAGCTACAGAACATCCAGAACGCCGCCGCAAGACTGGTCCTCAACCTGCCAAAACACTGCCACATCTCCCAGCACCTGCGCACACTCCACTGGCTCCCTGTCGAGGCGAGAATCACCTTCAAGAGGCTCACCCACGCACACAAGGCCCTCCACGGCACCGGACCAGCATACCTGAACAGCCGACTCAAATTCCACGCACCCCAAAGGACCCTACGATCAGCCCAGCTCTCCTACGCCGTGGTCCCAAGCACCAGAAAGACCAGATCGGGAGGCCGCTCCTTCTCCTTCCTCGCGGCCAAAGCATGGAACGCCCTTCCGCTCCACCTCAGACAGACAACATCGCTCCCCATCTTCGCAAGAAACCTCAAAACCTGGCTCTTCGACAGACCCCCTCCTTGATGGATGGAACCTGCACCCCCCCCACCCCTAGCGCCTTGAGACCCTTACGGGTGAGTAGTCGCGCTTTAACAAACCCCTGATTGATTGATTGATTGATAGCTCATCCTCAAACTCTGGGGGTTCAACCAGAAGTAGGTAATCAGCATCTAACACGCTACTTCCGTCACCTGAGCCGCTGTCCTCATCTTCCTGCGTTGATTCATGTATTGTGTAATTCGGTGGTATAAATTGCTGATTCATTTTGATCATGGTTAACCTCTCCACGTTTTTGGGTGAGAGACTGGTCTTTTTCACTGTTACAATGGAACCAGCAGCACTGAAAACACGTTCAGAAGAGACACTTGCGATAGGGCAAGCCAAATAGTTTATCGCCAGCCTGCTGAGCACTGGCCATTGGCCCCTTTTGCCATACCAATACCGCAATGGGTTTTGATCAATATAGACCTCTGTTGGGTCATCCAGGTAGGCCTGGACCATCCGGTCAATGTTCAGGGGTGCTACACTTTGTTCGGCCTCTTTTGTCTTTGCATCAGCACTGGACCTAGCAAGTCCTTGCTGTAAATACCAATCCTGTGCCGTTTTTACTGGGGCTGATGATCCGGTTCTTGCTGTTGTCGATAGTGTTGGTGACAGCTGTGAACCAAATGCACTGCCCTCAGGCTCTGAAGTTGAACTTGACGCCGTATGCCCTGCTGCAGTACTTGTTGTGGGTTTGAGGCCTTTAATTACCAGCCGTTCATTTTCCAATTTACTGGCTGCCTCAGCTATCCAAGTTTTGTACCGGGCAACATCCACTTCTGAAAAAGGGAGTAATGTCTTACTGTTCAGTGCCGATTTGTACCGTGGATCCAGAATTGTGGCACAAATGTAATGTTCTTGTGACAAAATCTTAGTTTGCACCCTTGCATTTTCAGTTAAGTGACATGATAAGCTCTCCACCAACTCATATGCTTCTTTTTTTCCTCCACACCTATGTACGCTTCAGACACCTCCTTCAGCTGTTGCTCTAGCATGTGCAACAATGGGATAGCTTGGCCCATAGTACAGTCCTCCTTGCTGACTTCACGTGTGAAGACCTCGAAAGGAAGAAGCATCTCTGTAAGAGATCTAACTAGGCACCATTGGTCCATCTGAAGGGTCATGCCTTTCACAGTAGCATCCGCCCTTCGCATGACATATTCATTGATTGGTCTGTACTGCTCAAACAGACGGTCAAGCATGTAATACGTTGAGGTCCAACGTGTTGCCACCTCCTGGATGAGTGCTTTGACTGGCATTCTATAGTCACGTTGAATGATCCTCAGCTGCTTCCGGGCTTTAAAAGAATGGCTGAAATGAGCGCATATTCTGCGGCAGGTGGTCAGTAAGTTGCTGACTATGGGTTCTTTTTTCAGAAAGTCTTGAACTATAATGTTAATGCAGTGCGCCAAACACGGGACCCTGAAATAGGCACCAACCTCAATGGCCTTAAGTACATTACTGCCATTATCCATGGCAACAAAACCAATGTTAAGCCCTCTTGTGCGCAGCCATTCAAAGACCTTGCTGTTAAACTCTTCCAAAATGTTTGCAGCAGTATGAGATTTCTCCATGGCGAACATGGCTACAGTTGCATGTTTCCGAGAAGCATTAAAAATGTCAGCTGTGTCAACAGCACCTACTTCAGATAGCTTTTCTCTAACCCCCACAAAAGAGACCCAGTGTGTAGTGATGCACATGCAATCAGTGGCTTGGCAACTGGTCCACATGTCTGTTGTCAGGTGGATTTTGTGAACAGCACTCTGCTGCAAAGCTTGTCCAACCAATTCCAGCACATCGTGATATAGTGCTGGAACAGCAACTCTGGCGAAATAGGACCGGCTGGGAACCTTCCATTTAGGGCAGATGGCTGACACAAATTCAAGGAAACCCACCCCTTCCACAAATGAAAAAGGGAGAAGGTCCAGCGCTAACATGTTAGCCAGCTTCGCATTGTACAACCGTGCCTTTGGGTGGTTGCATTGGTACTGCCCCTCCGACCTAAGCATGCTGTCAATGGTAGGCTGGAATATTTTCCTTTGTGGTGCACCTGTCTTCTTGAACCCAGTTAGGCTCAACGACGCTGCACTTTTTCTCATTGCAGTACTTGGTTGCCTTGGTGTCTCAGGCTGACTCTTACTACGGTGCCACTGAGATGGTGCTGAGGATGTGGGCGGTACCACTACACTGCTGGGGATAGGGCTAGAAATGTCTCCCTCTTGTTGACCTTCCACCGCAATCATATCTTCCCCTACTTCTTCATCCCCAACAACAGCAATGGGTCCAGTTTTACTTTTTTCTAAGTGAAGTAGGTGAGCCTCCCACTTGATACTGTGGTGTTTTTTGAGATGACTTGTTTGTCCTCCGGTACCATAGTTTGTACAAGCTTACCCCGCCTAACAGCCTGCCGACAAATTGGGCATATAGCAATGTTCTCCTCCTTACTGCTAACCGAAAAGAAGTCCCAAACTGGGGAGGAAATCTTTCTGGCGCTGCAGGAGGTGCCACTTTCAATACCAGATGAACTGGAGGGTGTGCCTGGAATTTGACTCTGTGCACTTACATTACCACCACCTACTGAGGTGGTGGTTGAGCTGGATATAGTTCCCTGCCAGGCCTTTGCAAAGGCAAATATGGAAGCTGGAGGTCGTGTTGGTGTTACCTGTGTTGGTGGTATCCATGCTACATCCCTCGCAGCGATTTTGGATAGTCTAATAATGTTGGTCTCCATCTCCTCTGACCCGGGAGTGATGTTCATGATGACTGGCTCTTCATCATCATCACCCCCCTCGTCTACATCTACCTTCATAACTCTAAGGCTTTCTGGAACCTTCCTTTTCACTAGCCTTGTCTTGTGGCGTGCATCACTCTCAGACTGAGCTGGTGACTTCCAAGTGGCATCTAGATCATCAGAAGCGGGGCTTGAAGAAGAAGTTGATGGACTAACCCTCCTTTTCCTTGCTGGGGGTCTGGAAGACAATGGATCTTCTGAAACAGTGGCTTGCTCCTCTTCGTCTGCAAAAAGCTCGATTTCCTGAACTGCCCCTACTTCAGGTGGAACAACTACTATTGTGGGCTGTGGTTGCGGCTCTGGTTGCGCCTGTGGTTGCGGCTGTGGTTGTGGCTGTGGTTGCGGCTGTGGTTGCGGCTGCGGTTGGGGCTTTGGTTGCAGCTGTGGTTGGGGCTGCGGTTGCAGCTGTGGCTGGGGTTGCGGCTGGGGTTGCGGCTGGGGTTGCGGCTGGGGCTGCGGCTGGGGCTGCGGCTGTGGTTGCCCACTTATCCGTTGAGTTTCCGCCTGCAAGTGCGTGGATTGGGTACTACTTTGCGATAATGACATTTCAACATCACTGCTCGTTAGTAGACTGGCTACCTCTGCCACACTCATGGGCTTGGGCCTAGGTTGGTGGGGTGGGCCCGCTGATGCGGAGGTGCTGTTCCCAGCTTGGTCCCCGCCGGACACCGCTGCTGCAGGCGTAAGTTTTTACCAAAAACACATCGGGCGGCACACCAGTCTTGGCAAGTGCCACTTCCTTCTTCTGTTCCTTCTTCTTCTCACTGGCAACTTTCTTGGTACTGGAGGACCTGATACCTTTCTTTGGGCCATCTTCTTCAGATGTCAGCAGGACGCAGGTGCACAAGTTGCAGAGATGTCTGTGGTCACACGTGGACGTGACGTGGTGCGCAGCAGGACTTCTGTCTGGCAGTACAACGGGTGATGATGACACCTCCTCCTCTGTCTTTTTGTGCACCTAAAAGCAAAGAAGCCAGGAGAAGAACATCAGTGAAATGTTGCATTTGTTGTTGTGGTTCAATTACTACTAGTACAAACAAACAAATAAAATATATATGTTACTGTAGCCATTTGTGAGACTGTCAACAAGGGCTTTCATGGTATACTGTGTACACTCTCAGGAAGGATAGGAAAGAAGAGGAACAACAACAAAAATACAAATGTAATGGAAGTGGACCCTGTTTGGCATTAAATTATTTGCTCATCACATCATTCAGGGAGCTGCAGCTGGCGAAGGGGATGGATGGAAGCAGTAAGCCAAGAGGAAAACCATGAAGGCCTAAATGGCAAAAGCAGCACACTTATAACTCCCACCAGAAATGGCTACCAGCCACATGGACACTCACAAATCACAAGCAACAAGCAAGAGGCCTGGAAAACAATGTACTGAAAACAGGCCTATAATAGCCAGGCAAAGGCTGCATGCTAAACCACACTGCTTTGCCTGTAATGCAATAAAATGCAAAAACGAAAATCCACAGGGCAAAACAAGGCCTGCAACACACCAAACACAACTAAGGCATGTATTTAACACACACCCAAAAAACTGAAATACACCCAAAAATACACATTTTGCAATTCAATTCAATGCCATCCATGTGCCCTAAATGATGTTTGAAATAAATAAATACATCACACTGCAAAGGAACAGTTGTTTCATCATGTTTCATCATGCACCCACCCATGACTAGCTCTGGGCCTACTGGCTACCCACAACTATTTATTTTTAAAAATGATGAAAAGTACCAAAATTGTAGTTGCAGCAACTGCAATGCCCCAATCAAACAACACCAACTTACTTGTAAAATCTCAAATCCAAAAGTCCTCAAATCCAATGATAATGATGCCAAAGGGATATTCTTTATTGTATAGTTAATTAAAACCGACACAATATTCCAATATCTAAAAAGCAATATACACTTATTATTATTTCATTTTTATACACATTAAGGATAAAATTAATCATCAGTGTTTATATTTGGTGATTTAAAATCAAGTCCCTTAAAAAAAAAAAAAGTTGTTTTTTTCTTTTTTTCCCGAGTTATAAGTATGATTAACTGGAGCAAGATCAATACAGTATTTAACCAATTCACTCTGATACCAGTTTCTTGTAACAAATTAGGAAATTTATCAAATGGCATATTAATTTTAGGTCCTTTGTCCAAAGTTTGTAGTATAGCTGATCTGCATGTACGGATGCCTTTCTCATTAAAGTGGCGACGATGGATGCCTAATACTGGGCAGATGCATATTAAATGAACGAGATCCTGTTTTGGTGACCCACATAGACTACATGCTTTCGAACCATTGAACTCCCAGCTGGGACGGTCAGCGTTGGAGGGCAGCTTGCCCATGCGAAGTTGAAGAAACTGTGTTTTTATATCAGCAGGGAAGGCGAGGCCCAGATATACTGCTGGCTCTGGTTTAATGTAGGAGTGTAGGACCATCCACACATGTGCTCGTTTGCTTAATCTCAATTTATCGTCTAATTGCGAGTGCATTTTTGCTGCTCTTTTCATGGCTAGTTGAAATGAAGTCCAAGGTAAATTTCTTTGCCAGAGCTCGGCCGTACTTGTAATTTTTAGTGAGGCATCTAAATACTATGCATATTCCGACTTAGGATCGTTTTGCAGGGCATCCCAGAGTGCTTTGTTGATTTCTAATCCCCGGTTCAACCAGATTTTATACCAGATTTTAATTGCCTCGTACCTTCTAAGCAATCGCTGTTCCTGCAGGCCGAACTCCAAGTGTACCTGGGCTGGTGAGGCATCTCGTGGTAAACAAAATACTCTTTTGTACACTAGTGTTTGTATATTATCCAGAATTGCTGCATTGTTTCCACTATGGACCACACTTCCGTAAGCGATAGTTGGAAGCAACTTTGCTTTGATCACTGCCATTAGTGGAGTAAACAGTGGACCTTTTATATTTTTCGATAAGTTGCAGAATGCAAAGAGTAATGCATTACCCTTTTTTTGTATGGCTTCGTGTTGCTTTGTAAAAGAAAACCTTCTATCCAGATATATCCCGAGATACTTGTAGCTGTTGACCACTTCTAGCCTTGAATTATTTATTGTAAAAGACTTTTGTGTGCGCAATCTGTGGGTTATGATCATGACTTTTGTTTTCTTTATGTTTATTTCCATCAAATTAGTTTTGGCGAATTCAGCTAACTCATGAATAGATCTTTGTAGGCCAATTCTCGTGTGGCTTAAGAGAACCACGTCATCTGCATAGGACAGGTGCGTCATTGGTAATGTATGCAAACGTGGTGGATGAGAATTGACCCCGTCTAGCCGTGGTGTTAAATCGGCCATAAATAGATTGAACAGGTGCGGGGCCAATACACATCCTTGCTTTAAACCCTTGTTGGTGACAATCTTTCTAGTGAGTCTCTGTCAATCTGCGATTTTGACCTGCATCCAGGTATCTGTGTAAAGATCTATTATTGATGTCAAGATAGCATCCGATAGACCCTGGTGCCTCAATTTGGCCCACAGCTTGCATCTATTCACCCGGTCAAAGGCCGCCTTAAAGTCCACGAAGCATAAAAATAGATCTTGTCGTTGTTGTAGACTTTTATCGGCGACTAGCCCTATTGCTAGGGCATTTGTGATTGTGCCTGTACCTCGACGGAAGCCGGATTGATTGAAAGGTATTTTTTTGTTCGAATCAGACCAACTTATCAGGTCTGCTAAAAGCAACGACGCATAATATTTAGCCTCTGCATCTATTAACGCTATCAGACGGTAATTGGCAGGATCTGTGCGGTCTCCCCCTTTGTGTATTGGGTTTATTATTGCTCCTCGTCAACTCTCAGGGATACGACTAGTTGAGCCTACCAACCGAAATGGGGTAAACATCTTACTAGCCCAATAGGATGGATCTTGTTTATATATTGCTTGAGGTACCCCGTTGGGGCCCGGTGCTCCATCAAGGCGACTTTTTGTAATAACTTTTAAAATTTCTGCTTCTGAATAAAAGGTATGTGACTGTGGCGATGAACTTTTTGTTTCCCTTTTAAGTTGATTATGGTACTGTTTGACCCACCTGCATTTGCCAGTGAAAAAGTAGTGGTTATATGTTGTACCCACACAGACTCCGTGACACAGGTCGTATTTATCACTTTTAGTGGTCTGTTCAAGAAGTTTACTTGTTCCCAGAAGGCTCTAGCATTTGATTTCTTTGCATTGTGTAGAAGCTTTGTCCAGAAGTTGTTATATTGAATTTTTTATCAATCCAAAGCTGTTTTTTATATTTTTTCTTCAGTTGTCGTACTTGATGCCAAATTGTTGAGGAGAAACATTGGTGGTGTGCGCTCCGAAGAGCCTTTCTCAGTTGTTTCCTTAAGGTATGTGCAGCATGACTAAGGTAACTATCATGATTTGTCCACTTTTTATTTGACTGTGTTATGTTTAATGACTGAAGACCAGCCAAAAAAGTGATCCATGTGTCAATTGTCAGGTTGATCCGTGACTCGAGGGACAACATTAGTTCCTTTGCCTTTAAAGCGATGTGAGGTAATGTTTTGGTTGTCCATCGCAGGTGTTTCAAGTTTATTGTCGATAGTGTCCCCTCCACTGCCGTTGCCTCAATGTGAGCTTGAAGTGTCAATTTGAGCTCTATTTGCTGGGCCGAGTGATCACTATCCACAGTGCATACAATCTGAAAACTTTCTATTTGCCCCAAGAGCGGAAGGGTTACTATAGTGTAGTCCAGAGTCGAAGTCGAATGGGGGCTAATGTATGTGCATGCCGCCGGTCTGTCTTGTTTTATTCTCCCATTTAATGTACGCATCCCTAGGTGTTCCAGTTCCATTATAAGTTACCGGCCTATGTTGTCCTTACGTTTTGGGTAGGGATAGGATAGAGCTTGTACATCCCAAATTGCGTTTTCTGCCATGATATTTTCTTCGTTTTGTATGGTATGCAATAAATTTGAATTAAAGTCTCCAGTTAAAATGATTTCCCAGTTTGGCTGCTCAAAACGAAATTCTGCAATGGTAGCAATAAGTTTTTTGAATATATCTTTTTTGAGCTTTTGACTCGGATGTCCATAGGTATTAATTAGAATGATGGTGCTAAACCCCGATTGGGGGCCCAGTTCCATTTTTATTATTTGCATAAATGATGTAGTAGTTGGGAGTTGGACTCACGGACACTTTTAATTCGGTTGCAATGTAGACAGCAAGACCCCCTTTGGGTCTTCCATATTGCTTCGTTCGTGTAGCGTTTACGCAATGGAGAATCCTGCCTGGAATCTCTACTGGAGCTGTCAGCCAGGTTTCTTGCAATACTACGATTTCATAATTATTCCAATAATCTAGGGCTCCTTTTACCTGAAAGATATCCTTTACTCCTGCTATGTTCCAGGACAGAATTTTAATTGAAGAGTACTTTGATGTGTTGGCAGTTCATTCTCCTTTTTGACCCAATAGGTGTGAATTTTGAAATTTCGTTTTTTGGGACATATTTTGCTGTGTCTTTACTCCATCTGCACCTTTGGCCCCTCGCAGGACCGAAGGGACTGCGCTTGCTGTTGAGTTGCTATTTCGAGGTGTAATAGATGGTAGAAAGGGTGAAAGGTAGCGTTTTGTTGGTGGAGTGGAGAGTGATATACCCCAATCCTCAAATTTAGTGGTCTCCTTGAGGATGTCCGACGCTATCTCTTCCGTCTTCCATGTTGCTAAAGTTTTTTCCCTTTCACCATTTTTGTCCGGGTTTATAATTCTATTGACAGTAAGTCTGTACTTACTAGATGTTTTAATGTTGGAATAACTGCCAGTAAACGCATAATGTTCCCTCTGTTTAAATAATCTTGTGGTCCTTGTGAGGAGTAATGCAGCATGAATAAAAGTTTGTTGTTTAAAATTGATTTTGACTCCTGCGTTTGAGGGGGAGATGTTGATAAATGCCTTAGGTGTTGGTGTCTTGCCAGTTCCTCTAGCTCGTTCGCAATGCCACAATGGGGTTTTATACTAATGAGTAGTTGATAATGATGCAGCAGACACAAAGAGTGATCCTTCCAGCTCAAATCCAAGTAAAAAATGAACAGGAGATGGACAAAGCACTGGGAGGAGCCTGAAGGACAGGAACAAGAAATAGGAGACTCTGTGGCACTTCCTCCCTCTCCCCCCAAAAACATTTGACAAAAAAGGACAGCCAAATATCAATCTGAGGTTTTTTTTTCATCCAAATCATCATTTATGCTGCTCAAGATATTATTCTTCTCCAGATTGAACATTTTGCGTGTTCGGGATCGCGAGCTTTACCAACATTCCGCCGGATGTTCGATGGCGTGCCCGAATGACGTGTTCGCGATCGCAATCTCTCTCGCGGTGCACGATGGCGCGGCGAATGATGTGTTCGCGATCGCACACTCTCGCGGTGTCCGATGGCGCGGCGAATGACGTGTTCGCGATCGCAAACTCTCGCGGGATCGCGCGGCCGGCTACCGAAATCTCGTGGCGCACGCGAACAAATAGGAAAACTGGTCGGCGAACGCAGGAATCCCGGTAAGTCGCTATCGCGCGCGCTATAACGCATTTTTAAAGCGCGAACAAGAAAATAATTCCTCTACGCCGCGGATCGCAGAATTGTTGGCAATTCCGCGTTCTCAGCGGAACACAAAATTGCCTAAGTTCCGCAAATTCCGCCAGCGGAGCAGAATTTGACGCCCAGGGTTACTGAAATGTTGTGTCGGGGTCTGACAGCGTGGGCATAGGAACTGTGTTTCTGGGTAAAAACGCTGGAGACGTGCTGGCATGAGGTATGTGTGGTGTAGGATAAATAATTGTATATTTTTGAATCATGAATTTTGGGAAACCTACGGTGGGTATTCCACTGCATGTACCCATTCTTTATTGTGCAACATTCTCCCCAGTTCTTCCTCCCATCTGCGCCATAGTGGAACAAGTGACGTGACTGTAAGTTTTCATATGGCTTTATAAAGCCATGTGACTAAGTGACGTCTGGTGCCCATATGGAAAATGGTGTGAAGTACCTGGTGTGTTGCGGGTTCCCCCTCTAACAGGTCCCAGAGTTGGCGACAACTTGAGATGATTTGTCTGTGGAGACGGAATTGTCCTCGGGGAGGCCACTTTCCTCCGCTAATTGATCAAACAGAAGGAGTTGACCATCCGCAAATAGGGACTCCATCCGTTTTGGGGTAAACCGACTAGTGGCAGCAGAGGGGTGTAGAGTGGAGTTCCTGAGGACATGCGATGTATTCGTAGCATATAAGCTCGAGCCACAGCTACCTGCAATGGGTACGTCGGCTCGGATTGGGTTCCAGGCAGAAGTAGACGACAGAGTGCTGCTGTGTTGGTAGGGGTCTGGTCTCCGAGATGGTCCCTCCTCTATAGCGTCCCACTGTCCAGTAGGACAGCCAATCGAGCTGTGCTGCCAAGAAGTACGCCTCAAAGGATGGAGCTCCCAATCCTCCATGGTCAGTCGGCAATTGTAACTTGGTGAGGGCCACTTTTTGACAGCCGTTATCCCAGATGAGGGAGCCGAGTAGGGAGTCTAGTTTTCGGAAAAAGGAATGAGGAGAAATGACCGGTATGCTAGCGAAGTGGTACAGTAGCCGGGGTACTTAATCATCTTTGATAGGGCTATTCTGCCAAATGGGGCTAACCCACCATGGCCCTTATAGCAGCCATCACTTTGCGGTGGTTGCCCTCATACAAATTGTTTGGAGTGTGGTAATCTTTGACTCCTAGTATTGGGGGCTTGGGCGTTCCAAGGGAGTTCATAGTCTCCCACATGTATCTTCTTGGGGGAAGATCTGGGCTCAGCGGATAGACGGTAGACTTCGCCCAATTGACTTTCAACCGTGCTGCGGCCGCGAACTCTGTGAGTGTAGTCCAGATGGAGGTAAAGTCCATTGCAATTTCCCGTACATAAAGCAATAGGTCATCTGAGTATAGGGATACACTGTGGGTAGTGCCCACTATTGGGATACCCCAGGTCTCTCCCTCATGGTGGGAACGGATCACCAGGGGCTCCATTGCCAAGGCAACAGCAGGGGGGAGAGAAGGCATCCCTGCCACGTGCCCCTCTTCATTCGGAATGGGGGCAAAATATATCGACCCATGCGCACTCGGGAAGAGAGTTTCGTATACAGTAGCCTTGTGTATGCTAACAGAGTGGGGCCTATCCTCGCCCACTGGGGCACCTTGAAAAGGTACGGCCAGGTCAGGATATCGAAGGCTTTCTCCAGGTCCAGGATCAGGCAAGCAGCCTGAGGGTACCTGGCCCGTGGCCAGCTCTGGACATGGAACATTCGGCGAATGTTTAGAGATGTACTTCTGCCCGGGATGAACCCGCACTGGTCTGAGTGGATTAATGTTGGGAGTATCTGGGTAAACCAGTCTGCTAATATCTTCCTGAGAATTTTGCAATCTGCTGTCAACAGTGTTTTTGGTCTATAGGAGGTCAGCAGTGTTAGATCTAGGTCCGGTTTTGAGAAATAATACCAGGAGAGATTTCCGGAGCGAGCCCGGTAGCTTCTCCCATTTCAGTGCCTCCCTGTACATGTCTCCTAAACCCGGTGCGAGTAGGGATGAGAAGGTATTATAATATTCTAGTGGTAGGCCATCCTTACCTGGGGCCTTTTATGTGCCAGGGCCTGTATTGCTTGTTTCATGTCTGTGGATGTGATCTCCGATTGAAGGGAGGATCTGTCAGTTGTCGAGATTTGGGGTATGGCTAAGGGACAACTCTACACGCACATAGAAATGGGGCTAAGCAAAATATGTCGCTGTACCATAGAGGAAACTGGACAAGACACACATGTTGTAAAACTGCCCTCACCCACAGAAATCTGTGGCATGTATTGTATTGTATTGTATATAAAATTTATAGAGCGCACTGCGACCCCACGGGTATCCTGGCGCTTGAGCACATAGGTCAGTTATCTTAGAATATAGGGACAGTTGAAAAAACACTATATTATACCCTGGGAAAGAGCCAGGTCTTCAATTTCTTTCTGAAAGACAATAGATCATCTATCTGTCTAAGTTCGGTTGGTAATTTGTTCCACGCCGAAGCTGCTGCAACGCAGAAAGCTCTTCCACCAGATCTGACTTTTCTGAACCTAGGCACTCTCACCAGTTTTGCTGAGGAGGAGCGAAGATTGCGTAGAGGAACATACCATTCAAATCTGCTTTGTAAGGGCTTGGGCCCAATGCCATGTAGAGCTTTAAAAACTATACACATGGATTTAAATTGCACCCTCTGTACAACTGGGAGCCAGTGGAGCTCAGCCAGGGCCTGAGAAAGAGATGACTGGCGAGGTCTCATAAGTGCCAGCTTGGCTGCCATTGACTGAATTCTCTGGAGTTTCTCCATCAAATATTTGGGAGACTCCAGCAGTAGGGCGTTGCAATAATCCAGTTGGCTAAGGATAATACTTCTCACTATCAGTGGCCTGGTATACTTAGGCAACAGTGGGAGAATTCTACGTAACACCCTCAGCAGGGCAAAGCATTTTCCAACTGTCTGATTCACTTGGGACTCAAGGCTTAATTTACCATCAAAACTGATACCTAAATTACAAACCACATTTGTCGGGGTCAAAGGGGCTGTCACTGGTAGTGGCCAGAACCCCATGGGTAGTGAATAAGGAACCTTCCCCACTGAACAGCACAGAATCTCAGTTTTCTCCCCATTGAATTGCAAATAATTATTTTGAAGCCAAAGAGCCGTATCTTGCATACAATTATGAAATTTTTCAAGTGAAGTTGCCTGACAACCTTCCAGAGATAAAATCAACTGGGTGTCATCAGCATAGTTCACTAAGCTAATGTTATGTGACTTAATAACAGTCACCAGTGGCTTCATATAAATATTAAACAGGATGGGGCTGATTGCAGATCCCTGTGGTACCCCATGTAAAACTTTCCTATACATGGATTGATACGGGGGGAGAGCAACCGCCTGTTCTCTGTCTGAGAGGTAGGATTGAAACCACTTCAGTGCCAATCCACTCACACCTATTCTAGCAAGCCTATCGAAGAGTACCGCATGGTTAACCGTATCAAATGCGGCGGACAAGTCCAACAAAATCAAGATGGAGGCTTGTCCCCTGTCCGCCCGCATTCGAAGATCATCTAATACGGTCACCAAGGCAGTCTCTGTCCCATGTCCAGGACGAAAGCCAAACTGCACATCCTCCAGTTTATCATTGGCTTCTAGGAACTGAGAAAGTTCCCTACTAACCAATTTTTCGATGATTTTCACTGGGTAAGGCAGCAATGAAATAGGCCTGTAATTCTTCGGGCATGCTGGATCTAATGAATCTTTTTTAAGAGTGGTGTGATCAGTGCTTTTTTCCAACTTACTGGTACCACTCCACTCTCCAAAGACTGCATACAGATCAGCCTAAGTACCGGGAGAAGTTTAACTCCTAAGGTTTTCCATAATTTATGGGGTAATGGGTCCAAAGGAGAGCCTGAAGACACACTTACAGCTAGTTTAATAAAATCATCCACTTGTAATGTTGGAAATTGATCAAAAGCGACTGCAGTCTCAGTAATTTCCCATTCATATTCCTGGGAGATGCAGTGATTCTTAGATATCCCATTCTGGGTATCCTGTGTAGGTGCATTACTGGATTGTAGCCCTTTAATAATTTTGCTAATCTTTTCTTCAAAAAACATAGCTAGCCCATCACAGAGAATCTGTGTTGGGACAATTTCCTTTTTGTGCAGGTAGGATTAGTGATATCATTTACTATTTTAAAAATGCCCTTAGCACTATTAGAAGATTTCAGAATAATATCAGCAAAGTATTCAGCTTTTGTTGTAGATACTTCTTTTTGTAAATAGATATCATTTCCTTCCAAATTTTTTATCCTCCCCTATGTAAGTTTTCCTCCAACTCCTTTCTGCCAACTTACAATCCTTTTTCAAATGTTTTAGTTTGTCATTATACCAGGGGCTGAGGGTCTATCCCTCTTTTTGATAGTTTTTAGGGGTACTAACTGGTCAAGTTGTGTAGTAATTTGATTACAAAAGTTCAAATAATTTTCGTCCACCTGTTTACCTGCATCGAACGTCTCATGAATATGGAACTCAGGTAATTGCATTGTTACATCAGCCAGTCTTCTCCAATCTCTGCCTCTAAAAGTCTTATTTTGCGTCGGGGTAGCTATGCTAGGTTTCGGGCAAACAATTCTAAATTGTACTAAATAATGGTCAGTCCAATCTACCGGCAGGATTGTACCGATCTCAATTAAATCTTTGTCAGCGAAGATCAGATCCAGTACATGTCCCCCTCTATGAGTAGGTTCTCTAACCCACTGTACCATGTTCATATTTCCACATGTCTGAAGGAGATTATGATATCCAGAATCTAGGCTTCCATTGAGCCATAAATTAAAATCTCCTAGAAAGAGAGGTCTTGAGTGGGTTAGCGCCATATTACTCAGAACATCTGCCAAGGCGCTTTGCTGTAGGGGGCTAGCTACTCCAGGTGGTCTGTAACAGACTATACCCGTTACTACATGCCCCTTTGAATGCTTCTTCATAGGGCTGCTAACACACCTCTGCGCAAGCCAACGTCAGAGGTGGAGCAATAGGGAGGGGAAGACGTAACAAACATATAGATAAACTGTGCAGGATCAAAAAAAGGGTGCAGAGAAAATAATTTAAAACTGACCTCGGGATCTCCAAAATGAACCTTTATTACTGAACTCCCTGATCAGATTAAAAAGGTCATTGAGTAACCTGTGGATGGTGGTAAGGTGGGCTGTAATGAACCCCCTACCCCTCCAATCTGCAAACTGTCGACATGTTTCAGCCGGCTTATGCGTTGTCCCCGGCTTTCATCAGGACAGAGTGTGACAATAGGGTGCTGTCCTCGCTCCCCCGCCAGTTCAAGCATTGTTTTTAATGAAACTCGGTAAGACACGCCGGGTGCATGATTGTGTCAATGTACTGAGGGAGTTTCCTCTATAGTACAGCGACATATTTTGCTTAGCCCCATTTCTATGTGTGTGTAGAGTTGAACCTTAGGAGGTCGGAGTGGGGCGTTTTCCTTCTACCCCTTATTTACTGTGTGTGTGTAGTATGGTTAAGGGAGCCAGGAATTGATCAATGAGCTTGTGACACTCCTGCTCCGGGTTCTCATAGATCCTAGCGTAGTAGTCATAGAAGAGCTGCAGGATATCTGTTTGAGTGGACCAGGGTCCCTGTGGGCCCAATGATTTCTGTGATTGGTCGTATGTCTGTATTTTGATGGACCAGCCAGGCTAGGAGAGCTCCGGACCGGTCCTCCTCCTAGTGTGTCTTTACTGCATATGCTTTGAAGACATACCTTTGTAAGTCTACTAGTGCTTCTGCATATGCCATTTTGTCCTCCACAACCTGGGTCGGGGACACTGTATCTGCATCCTCTGCCTTGGTCTTAGTTGCTAGTTTATTCTTGGTTTTTGCTAGGTTGTATTCTATGTCCTACGGGCTCCTGCTATCTGTTTGATGCATGCTCCCCTGGCGACCACCTTAAATGCAACCCATTGCAGCATACTGGAGGATGCCTTGTGGGCGTTCGTCATGAAGTAGTCCCGAATACTGCCTTCCTGGTCATTTCTAAACACGGGGTCCTCTAGGCTATCCTGTGGCAGTTTCCAGGTGGGGAATCAGGGACGGGGGGCTGCCACCTAAGAGTTAGGAGACCCAGGTAGTCAATTTGCTGAGCCAAAGGGATTATTGTCGGGGAGCATAGACAATGGTCAAGGTGCACTTGCAGCCTAGGGGGGATAGAATGGAAGGAGTAGAGCTTGGTAGTTGGGTGTCGGCTACTCAAAGCATCTACAAGTGACCAGTAGTTCACCCAGGACTGATATCGCTCCGCTTGCTTGTTGGCTGGGGAGTGGGATCTGTCCAGGGAAAGGTCTAATACGCAGTTGTAGTCTCCACCCAGGATCCATGGTACAGTCGTGTACTGGGCAAGGACTTCTGATAGGTGGTCCCAGAATTTTCCCTGCGCAGTGTTCAGGGCATATATGCTGCCTATCAATAGTGGTCAGCCATTTAGGAGCCCCTCGAGGAGCGCATATCTCCCCTCTGTGTCCACTGTCTTAGGGGTTTCTTGGAATAGGACCCCTCGCCTGAGCCAAATCATCACCCCACACGCATAAGCAGAGAATGTAGTAGCGCAAAGGGTGCCTCGCCATCGTCTGCGTAGACGCTCTAATACGCACTTTGTGAGGTGCGTTTCCTGCAGCAGGGCTATCTGTGCCTGCTGACACTTGATATAGGAATAGACTGCGTATCACTTACACGCTGTGTGCATACCTCTGATGTTTAGTGTGATAAAGCTAGTGTCTGTGACGGAGGTCATGACTGGGTATTAGTGGATGTCGGAGCATGGCATCTTGGGGACTCATTCACATGGATCCTGCCCATGTCCCTGGCTTAGTTGGAGATGGATGGTTGTTTTGCCCACCCATTGTGGGAATTTGGTTGTGGTGTCGGATAGAAACAGGGGGAGAGGATAAAAACTGCATGGGGAATAGGTCCCAACTCTGTGGACATACCACAACTGAATGTATGTCCAAACTAAACATGGTGTTAGTGCGCTAGTATATTGTGGGGGGTTGCGAGTACTTATACCTAAGGCATGTGTCGTATGTGGCCCCTGATTGAGTTGGATATCCGGTGGGGCCTGCAGTCTCTCATTGCTGTGTTATCAAGAGTCTGAGCGTGGTGATTGTTTAACATAATCATCTAAATGTGGGACTAGAAAGATATCGCTAATAATGAGGGGGGAGAGAAAGAAAGAATACTTAAGTGACTGCAGGTGTCCTTTAGAGAAGTGTGTCTGCCGTTTGTGGGGTCACCAGTGGCACAGTTACAGAGTCCGGCCAGGAGGTACTGGTGTCGCTGATGTCCTCCTCTGATGTAAAGATATGCGGGCCTCTCTCTCCGTCCCAACTCCCGGCGACCGGGCCCAGGTCCTCTGCGGCCTGCAGCTCTTTTCGGCGCCCCGCGATTATTTGTCTGAGGTCGGCGAGTCACGCTGCAGAGCCCCAAGGCTGTGACCCAGGTCGCTGTTGGGATTTCTTCCCGCATCGGCATCTGTTCCGAGGTTCTTTCTTGCTTTGTGTGTTCTCCCAATGTGCTTTGTCCTGTAAGTGCTGCTCCATCCAATCATATGCTTCCTTCTGATCTGTGAAGAATGTGGTGTGCCCTTCATGTAGAATCTTAAGGCGGGCTGGGAAGAGCAGGGAGTATTGGATCCCTTTTTGTCGGGGCATGCGCTTTATCTCCAGGAAGGAGGTTCGTTGACGTTGTACTCCTCAAGAGCAATCCGGGAGGAGCATCACATGTTTTTCTTCCACAAAGATAGGTCTGGTTTGTCTGGCTGCACGCATCACTGCGTCTCTGTCTCGGAAGTGGAGGAGTTTTAATAGTAGCGGTCTGGGGGGACCCTATGGGTCGACGTCGTGACAGGACCCGAAACGCTTTCTCCACTGAGAAGAAGGTGATTAGTTCTGCGGCTGGGGTAAATGATTTGAGCAATGTCTCCACGTATCCTATTGGGTTGGATCCCTCTGGTAGGTTCAGCATTTGGATGTTGCTCCTCCGAGAGCGTCCCTCCAAATCATCTGCTCCCTTCTCCAAGAGCTTGACTTGGGACTGGAGTTCTTTCAGGGTTTCCTGCTACGATTTGGCCAAAGGTTTGAGGGTTGAGAGGGCTTTCTCCCCATCTGCCATCTTGTTGGCAATTTACGATGGTCGTCCCTTAGTAGATTGAGGTCGGTGGCCAGGGCCCCAAATCTGTCCTCCATGGTGACCCCGGAGTGCTCTATAATGGCCAGCACTTTATCTAACTTGTCTGACATCGATCATGTGGTTGCTGGCTCCCCATCGGTGTGTGGACTGTTAGCCGCCAGAGAAGGGTGCTGTGTGGGGGCCGGTGTCTGTGATCCCGTGTTGGCCAGTTGTCACCTCATGCTTTGTCTGGAGGATTTGGGGGGCTGTCTGAGTACGCTTTATCTCTGGTGGGTACTTCGTCTCCTATGCAGATTATGCCTGATCTGCTGATGTCTGTTGGGCCTCTGGGGGAGTCTTTGGTGTCCTGGCCGCCGTTTGTAAAGGGTGTAAGCACTCAGTGGGGGCGGAATATTCAGGAATCTATGTGTCCATGTTTGGGTTGGTGGTAGGTTAATGACTTAAGGCCTTTCCTGGTTGGCGGTTGTTATTCCCCCAGGTCACGTCACACAGTCAGTGTGGGTTTACGTAATGTCCTTTCTGAGGGGGGGAGAGTGGAGACAAATCACTCATAGGCCTCGATGTGGTTGAGTTTTACTTATGATCTTGTCCTCTGTTATTTTCACTCTTCTGCTTCTGTACCATAGGGGGAGGGCTTTCTATTAAGTGACAATTTCCCTGGGCACTCCCGCTTCTTAATTGCTCCTTACACCGCAGGGGCAGCTTTAGTCAGGCGGGGCCCCCGATGGGGTTTCAAATTGTTGCGGGTCTTTCCAGGGGAGGGAGGCCGGCAGACTAGTCTCCGGTCATGGTTCCAGTTGCTCATGGGGCCCTACCCTCCCGTGGCTGTTTCTGGAGCACTCTGTTGCTCCCCGCGGATCCTGGTGCCGAGTTTCTGGGTAGGGTTAGGGGGGTAGAAGCAGCTCACCTTGGGTCTTCTGTTGTCGTTGTCTGTGACCGGGCCCCGGTCTGGTCGCTCCTCAGCATCGCTTCCTCCACTCTCTGCCTCTGGGGATCTGGGCCTGCGGATTGTGGGCTGTGTCTCCTTTACAGTGCCATCTTATTTTGGGCCTCATGCCAGGTCGGGTTCACAGCGGGTGTAATGGCATTATGCTGATGAGTTGGGCAGTGTCTCCTACGACCCCCACCACGTGCTCGCCTCTCTCATCCAGCGTGGACAGTGGTCCGCCCTTTGGCCCTGCCACCGGGTTTCCGGCCCCGGTTCGGTTGGACGCACGGCCTTTACTTTTTGCCAGCTCTATTTCACTTGGCTAGCTGGTGCGGTCCCCAGGGTTGGCTCCTGTAGCGCCGCGCTCCTGGGGCAGTCCCTCACTCACCATAGCACAGCATGTCGGCTGGGGTCTCTCGGTGTGTCGGTCTCTCGCGGGGGCGGTCACCAGTATGCGGGCATCACCATGTTTGGCGTGGGTACGGTCTCGGTGAGCGCAATCTAGCCGTTCTTCCTCCGCTCAGCGGCACTGGCTGTTTCAATGGTCACTGACAGCTGCCAGTGCGTTCCCCTTTGCCTGTGTTGTCTCGGGCCCCCACCGGTTAGGGTCATTGATGATAGTCGGACCGTTACTCAGAGCCTTAGGCAGGCACGCCCGCCAACTTGACTGGCTCCCATCTATGTCATTAATATAGTTGTATAAAATATCGATTTTTAAAATATATATAAAATAATAACTATTGAAAATATTAAAGTGACATTAATTTTAAAAAATAAAAAAATATTTAATATATATCTTAGCAAATATAACAAATAAACTTCAATTAAAAAAGTTAAACACACATATATCACAATTAAAATATATTTACATATATCTACTTACAAAAAAGATATTAAACTAAAAAATGTAATTTACATCTTAATTTAAAAATAATATAAAAACAAATAAATATTTATACATATACCATTAACATAAAATCTTTAAATAACAAACCCTTATAATTAAATAAAAAATTAAACAACTTAAAATCTTTAAATGTAGCAAAAATTATTTCATCATCTTTTCCTCTGTTGGATGTGTTTTCAAGCTTTTCCATGGCTGGAGCTTTTGAAGGTTTGGAAAGCCTGAAAAATGTGTAATGTATTGTTCATGTAGTGGTGTTTTCTAGGGGCTGATTGTATGGTTACATTGCAACTTATTGTCCATTATGATGATTGATTACAATGCTCTCTAGGGGTAAAAGGATAACAACTGCATCAGTGTGCATTTACAACAGAAAGCTCCTTTAGGGACTATATATGAAGTGTAGCATTTTAAGCTGAATGTTCTAAACGTGTATGCTGCTATAATTGCATAGTGATGTAATTATGAAGGTGATGCCCCTTAGGGGCTTTGGTTAAATTGTGTATTTCATGCCAAACATGCCTATACATTTTACTTGCACCTGTTTCTATGAACTAATGAGGTTGACAGCCACTCCTGATCAAAGTTTGAAAGCTTGATTGCCGGTAGTAAGTGCTCTCACCCAAAGTTATGCTCAGGTGTTGCAGCTGCAAATATGTGAATGTTTTTGAAATGTGATTTGTTGGACTAAATCTCCATTTGGGAGAGACAAGAATGATTACACAATGTCATCCAAAAATATTTCCATCAGCTTGTGTATATTTGTAAATTGTTGCATAGAATTGAGTAGCGTGTGTGTGTAATAAATGTACTTTTTCCTTTTCAAAAGAAAAAGCAGAATGGACAATCATTTATTTTGTGTTATTATTGTGTGGCAATGATTGGTGATTCCTAGCCAACACCACCTCCTTTGAGTGGGCCTTAGACTGCTTCGCTTTGGTACTCTGTGAGAGTCAAGGGCTACAATTGGGTGTTTGGTTTCCACTGAGGACAATTGAGGAACTATTACTTGTGCTGGCCACACAACAAATAACTCAATTTCCAACAGGGGGGTGGAAGGATCTAGAAGCCAGGCAACACCGGCCAATCTAGAGTGCCAAATCACCTCTCCACCCTGTCCTAACCCTCCTGCACTGAATGCTAGGACAGTTCAAGATGGTGCCATCCAGGAGTGATTGGTCACATCTGCTCCTGGAGTCTCAGCTCTGCCCCTCGCGGACATCACTGCCAGGTCATTCCCCTCTAATGCTTCAAAGCGGAGCCCACTCCTGTGTTGGCTTCAGAGGTCTGGGCTCTCTCCTTTGTTCAGTGGGTTTGGGCTAGTCCATCCCTCGTACAGGGTGACTAATAGATTGAGGCAGATCCCTTACCCCCACCCCTTTCATCCACAGGAGCTGAGTGAAGCACTGTTAATTTTTCCCTTTTTTGGGGCGGCCTTTGTTTCTGCTGCTTGAGAAAAATGTAGTTAACTTGGCACAGCATTGTGACAAAAAGACTGGGCTCCAATACTGAGCTGAGTCTGACAATTCTGGATGACCCATCCCTGCTTTGAACTCGCAGATTTGATTTTCTCACACATGTTCCACCCCATTTTGCTATGTCACTGGACTCCGTAGGCCAAATGGAAGCAGAACTCTAAGGCAGTCTTCTTTCTATGTGCATAATGAACTGTCACTGCAGACAGGACAGTAAACCACACTGACTTTCCCTATGAGTGCATCCTAGGTTTATAAGGCCTACCACTGGTCAATATCTAATCCTGAAAAGTCCCCTCTGCACTAGGCTACCTGTGTGCAGTTACCGGGCTGCACACTACGGTAGTCTCACACACGCAGCCCGCACATGTGTGCACATGTTCATGTGTAACCATCCAAGTGCCCCTTACACTTGCTGCATTACAACTGCCTTATCTTAAAAGGTGGACACTGGTAATAAATGTTCAGTATTTGCCATGTGATTACCATGGGTTAGACACATGAAGTGAGACTCACTCACAGTAAAAAGTCCAAAACCTGGTGATTCAAAAAAGCAAAAGATCCAGGCATACTGAATAGGCGGAACCCAATTGTAACACACACTGCTGCTAGCTGTAAGTAGGGAAGGGATAGCCATCACTCATGGGTACTCTTACCTAGTCAGCGGAAACAAGTGGTAATGGGTTCAGGTCAGACTCACTATATTTGCCAGTTGTCAGCTACCATTGACACATTCCACTGGCCTTTCTATGCTAATACTACTGACCTAACTCAACTATGTGGCCACCTATTCCTACAGGGAATCCAGACTGCACTAGGAATCCTTCTGGTTCTAGATCGGATGCATCCAGGACACTAACCGCCTACATAGACACAGGTCTAAAACTGTCCTATGGGTCACTGGCTGCTCCCCCTTTGGAGAGTACACAACCCAGGACCCTCACTCAACCGGGTCACTGCCCAGGCCCCTTTAACTCGACGCTGTCCCTCACCCACAGTAGTTGCTCTGCTGTCTATGCTGCCACTGCACCCTCTAGGGATAATTGTGTGCCCTAAGGGGACTTCAGCTGAATCACGGAGGGCTCCCAAAGAAGTCATCTCAGGTAGTTTCCACCACAGGAACTCCAATCCCCATAAACTCCTTCTAGCCCTACAGGGTCAACGAGAAGCGCTGAAGGGCACTGAGTGGGCCATGCCTGAACCAGGCCCCACTTAAAGCCACTTCCCATCCTCCATGCTGTAAACAGGAAGGCTAATTAGGGACCATAAGATTCCCAGTGAAAGGTTCAACACTGCCTCTGTTCATCCCACTCAGAGAAGGGCTGCCCCATCTACTGAGTCCTTGCCTGGCAAACCAGGACTTTAATTAGTCTGGGGCAGCACCCTAGACTGGTACACCTAAAGTGCACAATGCTGGAGTATACGTAGTTCAGTCCTTGACAGATGCCCGTTTGACAGCCCAAAGCAAACCTCTCAGATAGAAGTGGCTTACACGATCCCAGACTGAAGCACAGGATAGGGCTCACCTGGCCACCTGGAACCACAACAGCGTGCACACCTACCTTCCGTACAATCTCGCCATAGGTATCTGCACCAATAGTACACCTAAAGTGCACCAACCAGATGTCTGCCCGGTACAGCCCTCATCAACCGCTTGTGGGACAGCCCAGCGCAACCCGCTGGACAGAAGTACCACCACGATCCCAGACAGAAGCACCGGATCCCTTCATCTACGATAGAGCTTACTTTGTCAGCTCGTACTCCCACTGCGGGCGCACCGGCCTTCTGTACCATCACACCATGCTGGGGACTGCACCCACCAATCAAACCAATGCCTGGCTAGCCAGGACATTGAAAGGCCTTAGTGCATCCACCCCAAGGCTGGTACACCAGCAATGCATCAGGCAGGGGTCTGCATCAAGCAGGGCATTCTGCACACCTTCTAACTGCAGAGCCTCCATTCTCCACCCTAGAATCTGACCCACAGGACCTATCTTATTGGACATCCAGCTGGGAATCACCACAGCCACCACCTCCGGTACAAGTAAAAAATAATCCTAGGGTGACATCCTTCGCTGTTCTTAAGCAGTTTCCTCCCCTCCCCTGACATCTCAGGGTCCACCACTATCCCCCCTCTCTGACCTCCTTAGGGTATGCCATCAAACCTTTAGTTTCCAAAACCAACCCCTCCACAGGGTCCCCCTTGGATAGCTGCCCTTCTGCTCCAGATAACTGATGGGGACTATGTGATCCACAACTTGTACCCCCCATGGCAGAAAACATTCTTGGGGACCTCCCACCCTCCTGGTGCGAACCTATAGAGAAGAACTCTCCTCATGCAGGCCTAGTGTGTAGTGCTGGGGTTCAAAGGACACTAGTGTCTGGAGCACTCTAATGTGAACACTGTGTGTGAAAGCCCACCTATCATTATATCATTTAAAAAATGCCACCTGGTCACAACAAACACAATTAATACATTAACCAACAATCAATGTTTTCACATGACATATGTGTGCTGGGGCTTTCCTTTCCCACATCTGGAGTTCACATAACCAAACCTTCGAACCCCTCTTGGAGCCTTGCACTCTATTATTTGCACCTTAATGCTTTGGAAATGAGTGGCAAAACTGAACTTATCAAATATTATCAATGCGTACCAGAAGTGGATACTATTATCCCAGCACTGAGCACTAATATCCATAACACTCAATGATAAATAAATGATTGTCAAGTCAGTGCTTTTCTTCAAGAAAAACAAAAAGTACATTTATTACGCACGCACACGCTACTAAATATTACGCAATAATTTACAAATATATACACTAGGCAGATGGAAAATACCATAGATGAAAATACCATGGATGACATTGCATCATCACGTTTGACATACAAACATATAAGTGAAGTCTATTGGCTTAGTCAAGGTTCAATATCAACAACCCACATGTTAAAAACACCTTAAATTTGTATGCAAATGCAATCATCAATCACAACCATGTGTAATTACACTTAATGTAATAAAGCATATCCACCTTGATCAGTAATCATTGTCAACATTATTATGAATAAAGAATTTTAAAATAAGCATAACACTTCTCTGGGTGCTTTTTATCATTTAGGCTCCTAAATGCCTTTTGTGAATACCGAAAGTCATAAAGTTAGGATTTTTCTCAGATTAGGAGTAGTAAAGTTAGGAATCCGAACTTTACTACTCATACATGCCTTTTGTGAATACCGAAAGTCGTAAAGTTAGGATTTTTCTCAGTTTAGGAGTAGTAAAGTTAGGATTCCTAACTTTACTACCCCTAAATGCCTTTTGTGAATACCAAAAGTCGTAAAGTTAGGATTTTTCTCAGTTTAGGAGTAGTAAAGTTAGGAATCCTAACTTTGCTACCCCTAATGCCTTTTGTGAATACCGAAAGTCGTAAAGTTAGGATTTTTCTCAGTTTAGGAGTAGTAAAGGTAGGAATCCTAACTTACTTTTCTACTCCTAAATCCCTTTTGTGAGTACCAAAAGTCGTAAAGTTAGGATTTTGTCTCAGTTTAGGAGTAGTAAAGTTAGGAATCCTAACTTTACTACTCCTAAATGCCTTTTGTGAATACAGAAAGTTGTAAAGTTAGGATTTTGTCTCAGATTACTTTTGTGAATCGGGCCCATGATGTTTCTGGTAACAATAACAGAAACATTTTCTTTTCCAAAATCGAAGTCGGAATGCGAGGGAAATGCTTTCCATGAGTCCTGAGTTTGATTTATCTTTTCTTATCCAGAATGCCTTGCAAACAGCAAATGTTGGCTATATCACAGATTTCCCTCTTATTACTGTGAAAGAAAATTATGGAATCTGTGAGGATCCATAACATTTCAACCACCCAGCATTCCCCCACTTCGCTCAATAAAAACGCTAGCCTAAATGTTTACCAAGCATTATGTATTTAGGACATTAATTACATAAGACCTAATAACAGAAGCTTTTTTCTATCACCATAAATTAGATAAAGATAAAGTAGAATTTCAAAGGAGTCAATAAATTTCAAAAAGCAGATTCACACTACTCATCCTCTCGCTCACCACTGCCAGAACCAACTTCTGCGATGCCATGACCAACGTAGCCAACTGAATGAGAGACAAATGCCTTAAACCCAACTTCGACAAGACAGAAATACTCATCTTCGGGAAGAACACTTCGGTATGTGACCACAGCTGGTGGCCAGCAGAACTTGGACCAACACCCATGTCAACAGACCATGCATGCAACCTTCTCTACAGTGAACTGACCATGACACGACAAGTCAGCGCAGTCGCCTCCTCCTGCTTTTACACCCTTTGCATGCTTCACAAAATCTTCAGATGGATCCAATCAACACCAGAAAAAACAGCACTCAGGCCCTTGTCACTATCTGCCTCAACTACAGCAATGCTCTCTACGCCAGCATCTCCCCTAGCTCTTCTGAAGACTCCAGGCCACACAGAACGCTGCAACCAGAATCCTCCTGGACCTCCCCACATCACCACCCACCTCGGAAGCCTCCACTGGCTTCCCATCTGGCAGAGATGCCAATTCAAGATCCTCACGCACACCTACAAAGACCAAGGATCATCCTACATCCACCATCGACTGGAATTCCATCTACCTGCAAAACACCTGCGTTTCTCCTCACTAGTCTGTGCGCACCCCCGCATCCTTTACCGCCACAGTGTGGGCCTCTCCTGCTCCTACATCACTGCCAAGACCTGGAATGACCTGCCCCTCCAACTTCGAACTGCACCCTCAGACTTCAGAAACCAACTCAAGACCTGACTTTTCGACTGAGACATCGCACCCAGAGTGCCCAGATACCCCTAGGGGTGACAGTGCTGCACTTTACAAATGTTGATATTAAACTACGATACATAAAAATCAGAACATTTTAGTCTATCTTCTGCGGAGATATTTAGAGAGGTCCATTATAATACAAATGCTTTCAGCCTCATTTGCCCTGATTATGGTTTTCACAATATTTGGTTGCAGGAGATGAATCCTCAGTGGGTTGACCCTCGGGGTTACCTTGAAATTAAACCATTTTTGAAAGATAGATTGTCTGTTAAAGCAGCCCTTTGTGACATGGCAGGTTATGTTGGGTCATTTCAGATTCACTCTACTGCTAGTTAACGTATTTGCGGCCCACTGCATCAGGCACATTAACTTACAAACTACCTGTCTCCTGCAAACAAAATAAACATCTCTGAAACAGAAGATTACCATACCAGGCTACAATTCACAACAGGCCAGTGTAGGCTGGAGCAATATCAGTCAAATGTAAGTTGTACCTGACTTGTGATGACTGCCCCAGTAAAATAGGCAAATCAAATAACTATGCCATATTGTAATCTGGTGTTTCCTGATTGGACATTGCTTCAGAATGATTGGTAGGTTTACAGAATGACAACCACTTATGTATCAGACATAGGAAAGGTCATGAAAGTTGCTGGCTTAACAACATGACTCAATGTCTCTATCTTTTCACACTGCAAATTTTTGATTGACATACCATACCAATTGAATTCTTGGCTTCCGACCTGTGTCTTTGAACTAGTGTTAGTACCACCTTTCACATTAGCTCCTCACACACAACACTGTGGCATCCCTCAAGAGTCCATCATATCCCCTCTATTATTTAACATCTATCTAACCCCCTTACCAAACCTGATTAAATCATTCAACTTCACCTGCAGATGACACCCAAATCATTTTTAAAATGGATGTTCTGGAAGACCTCTACAATTTAAAACTTGATAACTGCCTTTGGGCCATTATCACATGGATGACGAATAACTATCTGAAACTAAATACAGCAGAGACAGAGATAATGACCTGCGGACAATAGCAATAATATCAGCCTACCACCATAAAGTTAAAGGAACATGAATCCACTGTAACAATATCAAAAGGAGTTGGAAACCTAGGGTTACTTATAGATTCAGACCTATGTTTAATACCACATGTTAATAATGTCTAACAGAGTGCCTTTTACAATATGAAAATACTATTTTGCATCCTCCATTACTTTGGATACCAACACGTAATCTTCAAGCTTGGGTATGCCAACAGCCTGTACCTTGGCTCACCCGCATTCATCATAAGCAAAATACAACTCATCCAAAATGCTGCTGCAAGACTTATTCTCTGCCTTCACCCGAGAGAACACAACTCCAATCTTAAATCACTCCACTGGCTACCTATGGTTAGACGGACAATGTTCAAGGCATTTTGCATTGTCCACAAAGCCTACATGGAAAAGGGCCGTTACATATGCTAGATTCAGATAATAATACAAACAAAACCGGACAATGCGCTCCAGGCTTGCACCACTTCTCATCATTCCACCTTACCATAAGAAATCCGTAGGAAGCACTACTTTCTCAGCACAAGCCGTCAAGTTCTGGAACTCACTACCAGGCAGCATTCCAAGCATCCAGCAACATATATATTTCAGAAGATAGTTAAAAACATGGCTATTTTCACAACTACACCACCATACATTTCGGCAAAAGAACCCTGAAAGGCAGTCACACCCTCAAGCTCAATCTTCATCTTGCAATCCACAGATTGGATTGGAAACACCTCAACCAGTAAACTACTTGCGATAGGCAGGTAAGTTAAGGATAGTTATGTAATTTAATGTATAATGTTTCTGTCCCACACTAATACGGATACCATAATACTCAGCGGTCAGCAGCCAACTGTAACTTACACCACTTACAATCACATAATACATACCTGCTACAACGGTTGTTTATCACCAGTTACTGTGCAGTCAATAAACCAGTCAGAACTAAACAGGTATGGAGTGTCTGAAGAGATCTGTCACACAGTGTGGGTCAATTATAGGACTGTAATCTATTCTACAACTGCAGGTCCCAAATTTTACACTATTGGTGCTTCTTTACATCTCACACTGTCACTCAGATATAGGATGATAGTAACAATGCACAGCCCAGCAGATCTCTCCACTTCTCTTTCCTTACAACTATGCCAACTCCCATAACATGACGAAACATGTGGTTATCACACACAACATGGACGATCACAAAACAAAGACCACACTCTTCCAACCACTCACCACCCTATATGGCGTAGCTTGTGGCCCATGTATGGAAGCGCTTCAGTGCCACACGTAAGGGTAGTAAGTGCTATACAAATGCTGCAATACAATACAACACAATACAAGCTTTATCATTTGTGCATCACCAAGATTTGTTTTGATCCTAATAAAATCTTGCTTTCCATTACACTACATAATTAGAAAACAAAGTGTGCTTTAATTTTTTTTAAATTGTCTTTATTGGCTTTCAATTATAGCAAATAGACAACAACAGCAAGCTGTCGAATCACTTCACTGAGAATGGCATGAGCACATAGCAGCAATATTGCATGTTATCACAGTGCACAAGTATAACGGTTTTCTATAGAATCGAGCTGTGTTTGAGTGAAATATAGGTGGATAAGTCAGTGTGCATGGGAAAAAAGGGAGTTTCATTACTAATCAGTAGGGTAATGTTCAAGGGTGTGACGATATTCGCTTAAAGGCGGCCAAATATCCCTGGGTCGAGATGGAAGTGGTTGAAGAAGAGCGTAGTCTTCACTAACACTGTCACAGTATGTCATGCTTTTAAGGCACTCTGAGGAAGTGGGCGGTTTGTGGCTACCCCAATAGAGCACGATCTCCCGTTTGGCAAATAAGAGGGCCAACGAGGTAAGTCGGCGTATAGAACACGGTATGTCCTGGTGTATCCCAAAAGGGCAAGTAGAGGGTCTGGTAGAAGCTTCATGTTTGTCATGGCAGAGACATGAGAGAAGACTGAATTCCAGTATGAGGATATCACTGGGCATGTCCAGGTTTGGTGTGTAAAATCAGCCCCAGGGGAGCGACACTTAAGGCAGCTGTCAGATCTGGTGGGATCGAATTTAACTACGTCTGAAGGGAAGAGGTAGATACAAAGGAGGAATTTAATATACAAAAGTGTGTGTCTGTTGTTAAATCAGATGCATTGGATATGTGAGCAGCAGTATGTCCATATCTTGTACGTAAGAGGAGTTCCCAGCTCCTCCGTCCACATCTCCCGCACCAGTACAGTAGTGTCAAGTTTCATTTTAATACTTAAACTGAGTAATCTGGAGGTCATACGGATACCATCAGTGCCAGTCACCATGAGTGTTAGGGGTGGAAAGTCCTCCAGTGATAATGGGAAGGAGGGGAAGAGAGATCGGAGAGTATTGTGTAGTCTCTGGAAAATGAAAACATTCATGTATGAAGTGTCCTGTGAGCGGGGATCAATAGTGGGCTGTACAACATAGCCATCTGAGGAAAAGATCCCCCATGGTAAGTAAGTTATGACGATGGAGCGTACTTTGCACCAGTTTTTCCCGCATGAGTGGTAGCCATTGATTATCGTGGAGTGGAAAGGCAGTGTAATATGAAGGGCCACCTCAAAGTATCTGCCTCAGCCTACGCCACACACAACAGGTTGTGGAAACAGTTTGAATATTGTTGGCATCCAATGGGATGCCCTTCGTCAATATATTTGAGTGTAGAAGACCATCCAATTGATCCCGCTCGGGCCTCGGATATGGAATGCAGGCATCTGGATGGTACCACCAATGTGTATATTGATACTGGGCTGCAAGATGGTATAGGTGAAGATCAGGAAACCCGAAACCTCCACTATCAGGGGAGGGTGTAAGAGGATACCGCACAGTGAATGGAAGAAGGCCTGTAGTAGGGATATGGGAATATTTTTAAAAAGATATAGGAAATGGGGAAGTATGACCATTTTACTAATAGCCACTTGTCCTGCCATAGAGAGAGGCAGTTTAACCCAGAGGTCCACTTGAGTAGTTAGGCCCACCATCTCTGGGCCATATTTAAGCTGTATATTTTGGTCCCTTTCTCTGTGGAGCCAGATGCCAAGGTATTTAGTGCCATCAGCTGCCCATTTGAAGGGTATTCTGCAGGGGGAGGCTGTGCAGTATCTGTTAATGAGAAAAGTTCAGATTTGGCCCAATTATTCTGGAGCCCAGAACGACTGCCATACCGAACTATCTCCTGCATGAGCGGGGGGAGGTTATCTGATGGATGACTAATAAATAGCAAAATATCATCTGCATATAAAGAGAGTAATAAGGGACCATGAGAAAGCTGCAGCCCATGATGTGCCTGGCGGTCTTGCAGAGGACTAAAGGGTCCATTGCAATGATGACGAGAAGGGGAGACAAGGGGCAGCCCCATCTGGTCCCTTGCGTGACAGGGATGCGTCAATAAGCAAACCATTGACCCGAATATGGGCCACCAGTTTAGAATATTAGAGCATAATTAGAGATATGAAAGAAGAGGGGATACCAAGCTTGCCTAGGACCGCTTTCAAGAAGGGCCATTTGAGAGAGTCGAATGGTTTTTTATCATCCAACAGGGCCACAACTGCAAGTGTAGAGAGAGATACCTTATTGAGTACTGCAAAGATAGTATAAAGATTGAGAAAAGTTGATCTTTGAGGAACAAAACCGGATTGGACAGGAGATATAATCTGCTCCATTAGCAATGACAATCAAGTGGCGAAGATAGAGGCCGATAGGATGAGCATGAGCATGGGTATTTATCTGGTTTTAATAATAGTGTGAGAACACCCTTCGCGTAATGAGGTAGGTAATATGCCAACAGTCAAGGACTTGTTATACAGTGCCAATAGATGAGGTGCCAGCTGTTTCTTGAAAGCCTTACTAAAGGCCCCTGTCAGACCATGCAGTCCTGGTGCCTGAGAGCTGTCAAGAGCGTCAATGGCCTGGGTCACCTCCTCTACAGTGATTGGTTCACTAAAAGGTTTTGTTGACCGTCTGAAAGTCAAACCATCATAACCTCTTCAAGATAAGAGGAGAGCTCAGAAGGGATGTCTGGCACTCAGGAGGCGTTGATAGTACTGATGAAAGTCAACCAGAACTCCCTCACTGCCCACAACTCGCTCTCCAGAGGGCTTCTGCATCTTAGTGACATAATTGTGTAGTCGATTTGGACACAGCAATTGTGCGAGGGTACGACCTGGGTGTTCCCCCTCTACATAGCAACAGGCTCTAGCATACTTCCCAAGATATGCAATTTCTCTATCTGCGAGGTTGCGGAACTCAGCCAACAAAACAGAGCAGTGATGTAGTTGAGGATCACCACCAGCTGCAATTTTACAGTCCATGTCACGCAGTTTGACCTCAACAAGTTACAGTTGGGCATGCATGTCACGGAGAATGCCCGTGTGTTTGGAGATGCATATTCCACGAATAAAGGCTATAAAGGCCTCCCAAAGGTTGGCCTGTGTTGATACCGTTCCTGCAGTCAATGTAAAATATTCAATTACGATGCATGGATTTCATCACGGAACACCGGGTCATAGAGGGCTCCACTATGGAACTGTCAGGTGCTTTCTAGGCCAGGGCCATATGGGATCCGCAGCTGCAGATGGATGGGTCAGTGATCAGACAGCGTACGTGGAAGGGTAGTGACCTCCGAGACCCATAAATAAACCTTAGCCGAGAGGAACCAATAATCCAGTCTTGTCTAAACCAAGTGGGGGGGGGCAGAGTAATATGTGAGCCCTGAAGTGGATGGGTACCGGGTGTGCCAAGCGTCCCTCAGTGAGTAGGTGTCGATAATGTACTTGAATACATCTCCGGCACAGGGTTTATCAGTGGGGTGTGAGCTGGTAGTATCAGTGTGTAAACATTGCGGCATGTTGAGATCGCCACCTATTATCACATGATCAGTGTCCACCCTTCCCATTTGAGCATATAGGTCTTGAAAGAAGTCGGGTTCATCTATATTTGGGGCATAGATATTTAGCAATACAACGTGTTTGTCTGCAAGGGTACCCTGAAGGAGAACAGACCAGCCATGAGACAAGTTTGGGAGATAAAGGGAACACTTTTGTGTATAAGGATGCCCTGGGAAGACAAGCTATAGCAGGAGAAATAACTATGGGTCCCTCAGGTCTTGGCATATGTGTGGTTAGTGTCAGGAGAGAGATGTGTCTCCCGGAGGAAGGCAATAATGATGCCATGCCTATTCAGATAGGACAACACATGTTTCTCCCTTAGCGGGTTATTAATTCCACTTATATTCCATGACATAAGGGAGATATCAAGCGTCCAATTCAAATCGGAGAGTAGGGTTCCAGATGAATAAATGGGTTTTGAAAGGACAATAAATGGGTTTAGAAAGGACATTTTATAGGTGATGCTTAATGAGTTGTGTGATGTGGTGCCGTGTGCATACATACAAGGACAATTTAACATCAACAAAAACAAAGTACCCAAACCCCTACCCACATCAGCTAATAAGACATCAAGCGAATACCAGAAAATGAATACAGAAGAAACAATAATCACACTTAGTAAAGATTGGTGTGCACCACGAGGGCGCAGTGACAACTTGGCTAGCAGAGGCCCCCAAATGAACAAAAGGGTCATGTAATGGAGATAGCAATCAACCGCAATTATACAATAGTAGCATGTACAGATAATATAATAATACAATAACTAATGCCTAAGAGTGAGAACATGGTAGAGGTGTTGTGAAGAACTCAGCTCACAACTAGGAGTATGACACTCAGGTCAAACATTATGATCGGATGGAGGCGACCCATTAGAGACTTCTGAACTGGTATGTTCTGGTGCTGTCTGCCTAGGAGAGGAAGGTTTTGAAGGCAGTTTTTTACAAGAGGTAGTTACATCTGTCGGCATATCAAAGATAAGGATTTTCCTACTGTGTTCTACAAGAAGACGGGTCAGGTAGACCATTGCGTACCGAAGGCTAAGTTTGCGTAGAGTGCTCTTGACATCATTGAACTTTCTGTGGGCTGCTTGCATCTTGGGGGTGACGTTTGGGTAGAGCAAGATATTAGCACCCTGAAAGTGGAGTGGGCACCTTTCCTGGGCCATGCGTAGGGCACTATCTCTGTCTTTGTGGTTGAGAAAACATGCTATCAGCTAGCGGGCGGAGCACCCTCAGGGTGCCTGGGGGGGCTCGGGAGCGATGAGCACGCGCTACAGTGAAGGTGGAAGAGAAACTGGAGCAGTCAAAGAGATTGAAAAGAAGAGGTTCCACAAATACATCGGATCACCCCATGTTTATGGTTTCTGCATTCCCAGAAATTTGAATGTTATTCCTTCGGGTCCTAGCTTTGAGGTCTTCGTTCTTGATTGCTACTTGTTTCAGGATGAGTTCCATCTTGTACAGTCTCTTCTGCATGGCGGCTGCGCGGTCCTCCAATCCCGATATCCTTTCCTCCACACTGTCTATTCTCGTCCCCTGACAATCCAACCGCTCTCCCATTCTATCTATGCGGCCCGCAAGGGAATCAAAACGTGCATCCATTGCGGGGAAACCAGCCTTGAGCTCTGCCATAATAGCTGACAGGTCATTGGTGGCAGCCGTGTCTGTTTCATGCTCTGGTGCTTAGTCCTCATCGAAGTGGTAACCATGACCCCTAGTAGTTTTGGCCTGGTCAAAGGTTAGCCTTCGCTGTTTGGGATCCGTGCGGCCCGATGTGGTAAGCGGTGTGTTGCAATAGTTACGGCCAGGGGAGGCAGTATTGCGCTATGGTGACGGCGGCTGCATGGAAATTTGTTCACAAAGGGTAGGTGTCTGGACGGGAAGGGCGCAACGGGGTAGTGACTATGCCAATGTGAAGAAACAGTACCCAAAGTAGCAGGGGTACCTATCAGATAAAGACACACAGATGATGGATGGAATGCAGAGTAAATCAAACATTCACCCCCAGTCAAGAGATCTGGGTTAAATCCATTGTTCTTTTGTTCACCATGCCACCCCAGTTTAGACCCAGCCAAATGCTTATCAGTCTTAGACCCTGTGCCTCATGCCCAGACGTGGGTCCCGTGCGCTCTACACCACTGGTTTCAGGCATCACTCCAAGCGGGTGTGGTCACCACTGGCTCCCGCGTCCCCAGGCCTAGGCCAGCCCGCGGCCCAGCACTCACAAAAAATGCCCAGGCCGGCCAAGCAATCACCCCGACCGCACAGAGGGCCGGAAGCACTGCACGATACCAGCTAAATCCAGTGAGCTCCTCCTCAGGCTCGCCCGCGGCCCCTGTCGCCGCAGGGCCTCTGAGGCAGTGCCAGAGTAAGCAGGCCACCCACAGCAGAAGCAGCGGTCGGTGAGCACGGAAATCGCCCAAATTCGGCCCTCACAATATTTACCAGCACTCAGAGGCAGTAGCGAGGCATAATTTTAAGCAGGAGGTGATGATGGAGATGATTCGGCAGATTTAAGGGCCACCACCGCAGTAGGCTCAAATGACAGCGGCCATTTTGACGGCGGTCATGGCCACGTCCCCTTCATGTCTACTTTCATAACTGCTAATACATGCTGAATTATTTGTACAGTTCTTTTACAGGTTTTACATTTTTTGTATATTGTAAACAAATTCATATCCTAAAGTCTTTCTTTTCACACTCTGCACATAGGGACACTGGTGGTATGGAATTATGTGGTTCTGTGGCAGTGGTGTTTTCCTCATAATTATGGATTATCCGCATTGGCCACATAAGCCATCTGCTGCACAATCTGCAGGTTTTAACAAAAATAATTGTTTCTAGCTCCAGCGGATGAAAAGTTACTAAGAAAGCTGCAACATGTCCTGCCATGCAAAGGTTGACTGGTCACCTTTCCATTACTTGAAGCTGTATTTGGAAGTGGTACTAATGAAGTGAAACTTTCGCCCAGACAGTGCTAATGTGTAAAAATGTCAAAATAACGAAGTAATGATATAACAAAATGTGCCACAATAAGCCACATAATGTGTGTGTTCTTGCCGCATAATTTAGTCAACCTTGTCGATTAATTGGACTTTCCCTGCCACATAATTCCAGTGGCCTTGCCTGTACCCAAATGAGATTGTCACATAGTTCACTTTACACATTCCTCTCACTTTGCAGTCCGAGAAAGCAAAGTAGACAACATCTCCACATTAAAAGAATAAGTAACAGCAGAAAATGTAACAAGATGAAAAAGACATTTTTATTGCTCATTCACCGTCTGAACCCCAGCATGTTTTTTCCGATTAGACTGTATGCATTGAAATGTGAATGCAGTTTATTTCGATAAAGGGAGTTTTCGTTAAATACTGTTCCACCTGCCTTGGCCATTTGAGGGGGACAAAGATTAATGTATCAAAAAGGATGTGTGATGAAAACTCAATCACTTATTATAAATACGTTGGTATTTAAAAATGTACCTGATAATGACTTCAGAGTTCGGTTGGGAAGACTGTTATTTTAATGGGCGCTAACCTTATTTAATGGAAGCGGAAAACTAAAAAAGATTGAAGGCTACATGATAAAAAAACCCTTATTAAAAAAGGATTGGCTCAATCTTTTCCATAAATGTTATTCATGACATGGAGTTGTGACAAGATGCTATCAAATACACGGAAATGTGTTCAGTATGTTAGGAATGCAGTAGGGTAGAAGGCTGCTGCAACTGTAATAATGTTAACTAATCTTTTCTCATAGCAGCATTCATGAAAAACATTTTTGAATCATTAACACATGGTAGTAGTCTCTATATTTTGGAAGTTGAAAAGAGCTGAAGGATACACGGCACCAGAGATACCACAAAGTGTCCTTTCGTTTTCAATGTGTATGCTTCTATTTACAAGTCATGTTCATTTGCAAATAGTAATATTTTAATCATGCCTAAAGAGAAAATTTGTCTAGTATATACATGTATTGTTTTGCATATCACTGAGGCTGCATTTTATTCTTGTGATATTATTTCTATCAGGAATCCAAGAACTTTGGTTAACATCCGTGAGCATGTTGATTTTGACGGCTTTGTATGTCTCAATACTATCCAGAATAACAGCCGTGGCATTTGCATCCTATGGATGCACACGTATGTATAAAGCTAAGGTAAGTATACCGAGTACTGTTGTTTTTCACTCATGACTATAGAAAATGTCAGGCTTTGGGCATGTGTGGCACAACAAATATACATAGATCGAGTCAGTGTTTATGTGTGTGTGTGCGGGTGTATGAAACCAAGGCCATAAAGCATCATCAGAATACAGTACAGTGGTGCAGGTAGAACACAAAGTTCAATATAGGGGTAAGCAACATACTACAAAATGAAATAAAAAAATATTGCTTTTTCAAGGACCCTGGCTAAGGCTCTCATTCTGAATTGTGTGGGTAAACCTGTTACCCATATTTATGGGGATTATCCATGATAAAATCATACAACCGGATTACAAGTATGTGGGAAGTCTTTGCTGACTTTGCATGCAGTAAAACCCCTGATTCACAAGCATCATGGTGAATGGCTGCATAGACAAAACTGCTCCAAAAAGCCTCTTCCATCACAAAGAAGGTGCTAAATGTGTGCAATCCGTGTATGTGCAAACCCTATAAAAAGTACCAGTGAGTCCAACTAAGCACTCAGGCAGATCGTTGCAGTCCTCAGCAACACTTAAAAACACTCACAAGCACCAGCCTGGACACAGCGATTACTGGGAGTTTCATTTTCTTTAACTTTGTAAGGTTCCACTACTAATGCAAAATATCATGATGCTGGATGCAGACAATCAAGCTGCAAAGATAGGAAAGGCATTATAATTCCTTAAACTTTTCATAGAATGGGGCGATAGGTGGCCCTCAGCAAAATGACCACACAGTAGTGCTGCACTGCCGGCCGGCTCGCAAATTCGCCTAATTTGCTGCCATCCCAATTGACCTATATGTATGATTCTGATGCTACTTCAGCTAGGCAATCAGGGTGAGCTGTGCGGTGCCTTGAAAATCAATTTTGATCGCTGCTGATGGAAATAAGGGTTGGTGAACGAGGTTGCGTTGGCCGCACTGACGGCCGGAGTTCGGGGCAAGCCACGTGATCACGAGGCAACGCGGTGATCTTTGAAGCCCGGCTGCAAAAAAAAGTGACCCGCTGCCCCAATAAAGGCTAAAACTCAAAGGTGAGAGCGCATTAATAGTAGGACTGGGCGTAGATCGCAGAGTTTTGCTACGCGGAACTCTGCGAAGTTACAAAAAAACTCAGCGAAGTTCCACGAGTGGCAGAGTGCAATGCAAACTGCAGTTCGTGCTGGTATTCCTGCCGCTCGGGTAGAAATTGTACCCGAGCGGTAGCTCGCGCTCGCGAACTTACTGTACGCGATCGCGAACTTACCGTTTGTGATCGCGAGCGGGGAAAAAACCCTGCTGCACATCGCAAAGTGGAGTTTTCTGCACTCCGCGAGCTCCGCGGAGTGCAGAAAACTCCGCAACCTCCACAAACGGAGCGAAGTTCACCGCCCAGGCCTAATTAATAGCCGGTGGGCCGTGCTGGGGTGGGCCCCATGAAGGTGAGGTCCGTTGGAGAAGCCACGGCTGCATGCGGAGAGACCGCAGCGTAAATGTCGCCTGGGGCTGTAAAAAGAAGTGCTGTGTGACTGCTGCGACCGGGCTTGGAGCCTAAGAAGACACAGCTTTGAACTCGCTGCCACCCTGGGGGCCTGAGTCGGAGTGGTAGCTAAGCCGTTGCATGATAGGGGAGCGGCTTGAGTTGCAGGCCCTAAAGCCCTGAGCTCCCTACTGGATAGCACAGCAGGCCGAGGAGGAATATAGTGTGTGAGAGCCTGCTGGTGGACAATGGAGAGATTCTAAATTGTTTTATGAGGTGGCAGCGCTACAAAACTACAATTGAGAACTGCATGAATTTGCACTGCTGTTTGTGTTGGCCTAAACAGCTACCTATAAGCTGGCCCAGAGGAGAGGAGGTAAATCTTTCAATTGGGGGCCGGTACAGCTGGTGACTGTTATGTTTAAATGTTGGTGGGCTCACCCACCCTGTTAACTATGGGAGGGGTGTTAGTGGAGTGGTCCCTTCCTATTGGGTCGGAATGGTTGCAACCGTGACTTAGGGATTGGCGAGAATAAATAGCCTCAGGTTATGACCCGGGAGTAGTGTAACACCAGTACGAGTGTCTGTGATAATTGTGCGTCATTCATCACGACGTACCTTGCCGTGTGTGTTTGCAACAACTGCAGACGAGGCAGTCTGAACCCACTGCCTCAACTCTGCGGTTCCTGGGCATTGCTGGCGTTCCTACGCCCCGTGGTGTCGGCCTATCCGGCCTTGCTGGGCGTGCTGCAGGCTTCGCCGAGGTGATTATCGCAGCCGGGCATCAGCTGTCCGTACTCCTGCTCTGCCTGTCTGCTGTCAGCGTGCACACACCCAGCAGCTCATATGGAGGCGGCACTACAGCACCAGGTCAAAACAAAACCTATAAATGCAATATTTGTAAAAAATCCTGACAGGAGGAAGGCCCGTACCAAGACGAATACGGCATCTAGGACATGCTATGGATGCGGAGGTCCCTACCCACACCAAGGGGCCTGCGCGGTACAAGGAAAGTGATGCTCAGCATGCAATAAACAGAACCATTTTGGCAAGCTCTGTAGTTTGCCTGTGCCCCCAAAAGCTCCTAAGCCTAAACCGGTTAATGCCCTGCGCACACCAGATACCCCAGAGGATGAAGGGGATATGGACGATGATGACGTTGAAGGTGCCGTTCACGTGATACATGCCATGCAACCTGAGGGACGCCCCAAAAACACATTCCGAGATGCAGCGTTCTCCTGGATTGTCATCAAGTACAGGCGCTGGTCGATACTGGGGCTTACATTAACATCATGGCCCAGTCCCTGATACACACCCTTCCTGTGCAACCCACTCTAAGGGCCAGATGTATCAAGGGTTTTAAAACGTTAAAAAGCCTTTTGGGATGTATCATCCCAAAAGGCATTCGCAAAATAGGGAATCACAATGTTTGCGATTCCCTAAATGCAATGCAGGAAGCATTTAAAAATTGCGACCTTGCTGTACGGAATCGTAAATTACCACCTACTTCAAGTTGGTGGTAATTTGCAAATCCTTAGAAAAATGCACCAAATTGCCTTTTTCATGTGCCATGTGGCGCTTTCACATGCCCTTAGGGCATGTGTGTGCGCCACATGTGCACACATGGCATTTTTGGAGGTGCCCCAGGGTGGCCTTTTGGCCCCCTTGCACCCTTGAATTGCATTCGCAATTTGCGATTACCAATTTGGTAATCGCAAATTGCGAATGCCTTCTCATTCATTCCTATGGGCCTCTGGGCCCATAGGAATTGCGATTCGCTATTAAGGAATATGTAGGAATCGCTATTTATTTTGCGAAACCTACATACATTGCATTTTGCGATGCTATAATAGCGAATCGGTAAAATTCGCTATTATAGAATCGCAAAATGCAATGTTGATACATCTGGCCCTAAGACAAACCACTATGAAGTTGTTTGCTTACATATCCACCTCTCCTTTTCCTCTAGCAGGGGTATTCACAACCGAAATTGCTCATGAATCTCGCTCGACTCGTGCCAAGGTATATGTCACAAAAGGAGGCACCGGAATGCTACTGAGTTGCTGTATGACAGAGTGCCTTCAACTCGTCGTTTTCGCCTTCAGCATACACCAGGAAAACGTGGAGGATCTGGTGACTGAATTCTCCTCGTTGTTTGAGGGCATAGGATGCCTACAAAAACGTTTGATATGCCTCCAAATCAACGCTTCGATCTAGCCGGTGACCTTGAAAAATCCATGTGTGGCCTTTAATCTCAGGCCAAAAGTGGGGGATGAATTGATCAAGCTAGAACAGGCGGATATTATTGAGAAGGTTGAAGGCCTGACTCCATGGGTGTCCCCAGTTGTCTTAGCTCTGAAACTGAAAGAACCAGGAGAAGCCAGGATATGTGTGTATATGCGGCTACCTAATTTAGCTATCAAACGGGAGCGACATTTGACACCCACCGTAGATGATATTGTGTCCGAAGTCAGTGGATCAAAATGGTTCTCGAAGATGGACTTAAGAGCAGGCTATCACCAGCAAATGTTGGACCCAGAATCTTGAGCGATCACTACATTCTCCACCCATGTAGGATTGAGAAGATACAAATGTCTCTGTTTTGGAATCTCTAGTGCCGCAGAAGTATTTCATGATACCATCTGAAGTGTAGTGGCTGGCCGAGATGGAGTCCTCAACATCAGTGATGACATTCTGGTCCACGCTCCGACGCTTGAAGAACACCTTGAGCATTTGAGAGCCACCTTTCAACGCCTCAAAGAAAATGGTCTAACCCTTCATCGAGAAAAGTGTGCTTTTCATCAAAAAGAAATATAATTCTTTGGCTATTGTTTCTGCCAGAAGTAGATACTACCTGATCCCATCGAGGTCCAAGACATCCAGGCTGCCCCTGCTCCCACCACCGTGACCGGGGTGAGAAGTTTTCTCGGCATGGTCACGTACTGTGGCAGTTTCATCCGCAATCTCACAGACCTCACCACCCCCTTGCGAGAGCTGACAAAAGCCAGTACAGCTTGGAATTGGGGGCCTACTCAGGAGGAAGAATTGCAGGCCACGAAACAAGTCTTGTCAGCTGATACAACCTTGATCTCTTTTGGCCCAGCCAAAGACTCAGAGCTATCTGTTGATGCCAGTCCCACGGGACTCGGAGCAGTCTTATCCCAGAAACAGATCAATGAGGAGTTGGCTCCCACGGCCTATGCCAGCCGGGCACTGACAGAGACAGAGCAATGCTATACTCACATAGAGAAAGGAAGCCACTGCTATACATTGGGGATGCCGTTATTTTCACTTGTATCTATATGGACAGCCTTTAGTGGTGCATGCTGACCACAAACCCCTTATTCCTTTATTCATGGCGTCCTAATCCAAACCCCCACCTCGGATTGAAAAATGGACTTTACAATTGCAAGACTATCATTTTACAGTCATTTTCCGCCCAGGTGCTCAAAACCCTGCAGATTACCTATCCAGGCATGCCAGAACTGCAACGGAAAGAGAAGAACGTGACGCAGAAGATGTGGATGAATATGTGCGGTTTGTTGTTGAACGCTCACACCCACGCCCCATCTCACTGGAGGAGATCATCAAAGCTACTTTGATGGATGAATGTATCCAGCTTGGCATATCTGTTGTGCGGTCTGTAGGGTGGTGCACCTTACTGGACAAGACCACATATCGTACAGCAGATGCAAGGTTGATGTTAACCTCTTTGCACAATGTTCGCACGGAAATGCTGGTGTCCCCGGAAGGCTGTCTCATGAGGGGTCCTCACCAGGTGGTCCTTGCAATCCTACAATGAGTGGTGGACCTCGCACACTTGGCCCATCAAGGGGTCATCAAGACAAAATCTCAGCTGCGATGCAAGGTGTGGTTTCCCAATCTGGATGCTCTTGTGGAGTGGACTGTACGTCAGTGCTCCATGTGCCAGGCTGCTGGCCCTGCTGACTCACTAGCGCCTGTCATCACAGAAGTCATCCCGCCATTTCCCTGGCAATGAGCCAGCACTAATTTTGGCTAGTCTACCGGATGGTCGTCACATGTTAGTGGTTATTGATTAATTTTCAAAGTACCCCGAGGTTGAGGTCATGGAATCCACTACTTCCAGTGAAACCAAAGCTTGTCTCGAGACAATTATGGCCATCCATGGTCTGCTTAAGGAATTGCATACTGACAATTGACCCCCACGCAGTGCAAGTGAAATTTTCTCCCGTAGCAGATTTCCAAAATTTGCTAGGGGTCATACATTGTGCTAGCGTAACATGGATTGTTCAGTAAGCAATTATGGTTCATGTAGCAAACTATAAGAGGTGAATTTCAGTGGTTTGTAAGTTTTGCTTTGGATTGTTTGTGAGTAATATGATTTATGTAGAATGTGGAGTTGGATTAGCCGGAACCATGCCCTTGTGGTAATGTCCCTTGGGCCCTTTAGTGCCGCCTCCCACTCCTCCTCTTCCAATTCACCCACATCTTTTTCCCAGTCAGCTTTCAAATTCTGGAGGATAACTGGGGAATTATTGAGTATCTTTTTGTAAAGCTACTGTGGCTACTGTGCCCTTGCTCAAGGAGCCAGCCAGTAAATTATCATCAACGGGGGATGGCTCTACCAATGTGGCCCCTTTTTTAATGTGTCAGAATAGGGTGTGTCGAAGTTTCAGATATCTGTGTTTTTCATTGTTTGCTGATTGGTAATCTTCTCTGGGGGTCTCAAAGGGGATTACATCACCCCTTGCCATAGATCCCCTAGTTTTGAGTTATCTATTAGGTGCTGTTTTATGAACCCCTCAAGGTTTCCCACCAGTCGTAGTGTGTCACAATCCCTGAGTGGCATCTGGTCCGTTAGAGTGCCCTTCCACCCCAGGCATGCTGTCGGCTGTCCAGACTGCCACTAGTGTTTTGGTGAGGACTAGTATCTTCCCTTTGGGTTTAGTCCTTTACAACATTGTGGGGTATCCCCTGGCTCCCATCATAAATCTGTCTACCCTGACAGCTCATTCGTTAAGGGACACAAACACCCAGTCATTGTTTGTTCCCAGCTGGGCTACCCAATAGTAGTTTTTAATATCTGGTAGGACTATATCCCCATCGTAGGATCCCCATGTAGGTTTATGCATTACAATATGCAGGGGCCTCCATCCCACAGGAGTAGCCACAATCCCACCAACACCTTCTGGAAAAAGTGCGCAGGTACTCTGAATGGAGTATTCTGCAGGGCAAACAGAAATCTGGGCAAGGTCAGCATCTTGAACAGAGAAGCTCAGTCCAATAACTATAGCGGTAGTGCCCGCCAGTGCCTCAAATCTCTTTTGACTCTGTCAGGCAGACGGTAGAGATTTGTCTCGAGGAACCCGTTGTGGCTTCTGGTAAAGCAGATACTAAGATATTTGAACCCCTTTCTTGCCAATGGCAGTATGCAGTTCAGTGGGAGCCGTGGCGTTCCCCCCATAGGAGTGCATATTTGGGATTTCCCCCAGTTTATTCTGAACTGTAAGTAGGGATGTCTGGACTCTAAGGAGACAACTTATTTGAATTATGGGAAGGGTGCCTATGCTCCCGCCCCATGTATCCAAGAGTGGCAAAGGAAGCGGGAGAACCAGGGGCCATAAGAGTTGACCCTTATATCAGCTGTGCTTACATTAACGCAAGGACCCTGCCTAAGCACTGTTTGGAAATTTGGGACACTATTCACAGCTCCAACCTTGACCATATATTTATCACAGAGACATGGCTTAATGACCACTCCATGGTGGAGCTGGCTTTGACAATACCTGACAGCTACAAGATCTTGATGCTTAGCCGGGAAGGCAGGTGGGGGGATGGTGTGACAATTATCTTTAGGGATTGCTTTGAGTGCACAGAAATTAAGACACCCTCAATTGCTGGCTCGAGATGCTGCCACTTCAGTTCTCCAGGAAGTCCTCTATGATTTTGGGAGGAGTTGTTATCTATAGACCTACCGGCTGTAATCCCTCCTGGCCACCACCCTAGCGGCAGTACCATATCCTTTGGTTTTAAAATATGAACTTTTCCTTCTGGTAGGCGATTTTAATTGCCACTTTGTGAAGGAGGATGCTTTGCACAGTAGAAACCTGGAGAACGAGATGCAAGTGTTACAACCTACTCAGTTGATTAACGGTGCCTCCCATAGAGCAGGAAATACCCTGGGTTTACTGTTTTCTAATCTCTGTTTCATTTCCATTCTCTCTATTGACCCTTTATGTTGGTCTGATAATTTTTTACTTTTGTTTTTGTATATCTGCTTATTTGGCTTTTTAAACACGTCAAGCCATGTAAAACAACAATACAACAACAAATAAATCACAATTGCAGACAGGCATCTAAGCACCATCAAAGATATTGGGCATAGCATCATGGACATTGTATAGAATACACTGGTATGAGCAAGTAATACAATCATCAGAGGCATCAGATAGATAGGACCCTTGATGGGGTGGCATATGTGATCCACAGAATGCATGGCATAAAAACAGAAGAGTCAATCAAGTGTGTAGTGAAGACATTGTACTCAATCCTGAGTGTCACGTTCTGAAGTGAGTAGATAATCCCTGAGTGGTTGCCAAAAGTCCCAAGGTCTGGAGGCAGGTGGCTGTAATTGGGCATAGCCCCCAGGGACTCTTTCACAATATGTCATACTTCTCAACCAGATCGAGGTGGATGGGGGGCAGTTGGCGCCCCAGAGATTTGCAATCTCACGCTTGGCTAGCAGTAGCGCCAGCGACACAAATATACGTACAGGTCTAGGGACATCCCCAGTGTATACCAATACCACAATGAGAGGGTCCAGTGTGACCTCCAGGTCAATCATGGTAGAGAGGAGAGAGAAGACAGAGGTCCAATAGGAGTTATTCTAAGGGCACGTCCAAGCTAAATGTGCAAAATCTGCATCAGGCCGGAACATTTGGGGCAATGAGCTGGATAGGTAGGATTGAAACTTGCAATGGCAGCAGGAGTGACCTAAGCTCGATTTAGAAATTTAAAATATAGCAGTTTGTGTCTGTGGTTTATCGAAATGTGGAGCGTTTGTGAACAGCAGTACGACCACATCTTATTTGAAAGTGGAGAGGCGAGGTCAATGCCCCAGGCCTCCCTGACTCAGGTCGTAGTATCAGGCTTCATGAAGAGGCAAGAGTGGTACAGTTTAGAGACCTGCCTGTCACCACCTGAATCCAAAAGCACAAGTGAAAGTGGGGGCGGGAGTCATGAGGGGCCAGAGAATAGGAAAGTACGCAGGAGCGTAAAGTATTATGAAGCTGTCGGAGCACAAAGTGGTCCTTGTAAGAGGCGTTATGGAAATGGATATCGTCAGCATGTGTAAGGATATGCCCATTCGGAAAAATGTCACCCAGGGTGTGGTGGTCATGGCGTTGGAAAGTGCATTGAACAAATCTTTCCCCATTAAGAGGAAGCCAGAGGTTATTAACCAGAGGAAATGCAGGGGAGTAGAGGATACCACCGCACAATAGTTGGCAAAGTCTCCACCACACCCAGCATATTGTGGAGACAGATTGTATGTCTGAGGAATCTAACGGAATGTCTTTCGGTCATATAGAGGAGTGGTGGAGGTCCCCCAGTTAGTCTCTCTCTGGTTTGATATAGGGGATGCGGGCATCTGGGCGATACCAGCAGTATGAGTAGTGGCATTGAGCTGCAAAATAATAAAGATGGAGATGTGGAACCCCGAAACCTCCTCGATCGTTTGGGTGAGTGAGAGTGTCCCAGCCAATGTGCATGCGGCCTGCCCAGATGAGTTGCGTTAGTAGACTACGGATGTTATGAAAAAAGTCCTGCGAAAGAGGTATAGGGATAGTTAAGAAGAAATAAAGAAAGCGTGATAAAACTACCATTTTGATGATTGCCATACGTCCGGGCATGGAAAGAGGGAGTTTAATCCAGTGCTTCACCTGAGACCAAGTCTGTCCATGGCAGGGCCGTAATTGAGCCAAATGACCTGTTTTTTTTATCCCTGTGGAAATGTATACCCAGGTACGCAGCACTGCCTGTAGTCCAAGTCAAGGGGTATTCTATGAAGACAGGGTGTGTTTTGGATGTAAGTGGGAAAAGCTCTGATTTTGCACAGTTAATATGTAATATTTCCTAAATAAGAGGGGGGAGGTTGTCAGAAGGGTGGCGTACAAACAGTAAAAGGTCGTCAGCATATAATGAAAGTAAAAGAGGGCCATGGGAAAGCTGGAGGCCGCGGTGGATATGACACTCTTGGAGATGACGAACAAGAGTGTCCATCATGACAATGAATAATAGTGGTGACAGGGGGCAGCCCTGTCTGCTACCCCTGGTGACGGGGAAGACGTCTGTTAAAGAGCCGTTAACCCTCAGACGTGCCACTCGGTTGGTGTAGAGGAGCATGACTAGGGAGATAAAGTTCCCAGGGAGGCCGAGCTTCACAAGGGTGACCTTTAGAAAGGGCCATTCAAGGGAGTCAAATGCTTTCTTAGAATCCAACAGGGCGACACCACAGGGACCGAGGGGGAGATCCTATTTAGATTTGCAAAAATGGTGTGTAGGTTCAAGGAGGTGGATCGGTGAGGAATAAAACCTGATTGCACCGGGGAAATTATTTGCTCCATCAATAGGGACAGTGTGGTAGCGAGGGCTTTAGCTAGGATTTTGTTGTCTAGGTTGAGAAGGGACAATTGACTGTAGGAGGAGCACAAATGGGGATCTTTGCCGGGTTTCAAAAGGAGAGTTAACACAGCTAGCTGGGTGGGAGGAAGCCAGTGTCTATAGATTCAGTATACATGGCCAGTAGATGTGGAGCTAATTGTTGTTTAAATGCTTTATAAAAGGTGCCCGTTAGGCCATCAAAGCCAGGGGCTTTGTACTGGTCTAAGGCATTGATTGCCAGGATGATTTATTTACAAGTTATTTGCTCACTGAGGAAACAGTGTTGACCAACTGTAAGCAACACCATGGCAATCTCTGCCGGGTAGGGCAGGATCTCTGGTTCAACATTGGACATACGTGATGCATGCAATTGTGCATAATATTGTCGCAATTCGGCCAATATTCCCTTGTTATCAACGATAGGGTCCCCAGAATCTGGGTGGAGCTCAGTAACATAGGTGCTAGACAGATTAGGGTACAGTAACCGCACCAGAATGTGGCCCGGGCATTCCCCCTCACCGTAACAACTGGCCACGTTATGCTTTCCCATATATGAGACCTCCCTAACAGCCAAGTCCTGAAACTCAGTCAGTAAAGTCGAGCGGCGATAGAGTAGAGGTGGTGCTTCCCGGCTGGGTGGCAGCTTGGTCAGTGTCACGTAATTCAGCCTCAAGTTGGTGTAATTGGGAACGGATATCACGCAGAAGTGTACATGTTTATATATGCACACCCCACAAATGTATGACTTGAAAGCCTCCCAGAGAGTTGCCTGAGTGGAGACTGTACCAGAGTTTAGAGCAACATTTTCGGTGACCGAGGCTAGGAGTTCAGCGCTGAAGATCTGGTCATAGAGGGCATCAGTAGGAAATCTCCAAAATTGCTCCGATCGGCGCTGTAGGGGACCTGCAGGGAGAAAAGGACCAGGCTATGGTCTAATAGAGTGCGAGAGAGAGTCTTTTTCTTGATGGCCCAGAGTGAGGCATTGGCAGAGAGTAGCCAGTCGCCAAGCCTTGTCCAAATATCACGAGGAGTGGAATAGAAAGTGTGACCAGGAGTAGTTGGATGTCGGGAGCGCCAGAGATCATGTAGGGCATACATGTCTATGATGTGTCAAAGCACTCACAGAGCATGGGATTTACTTCCTTCCTGGGTGGGTGCTCGTGTAGCCAAAGTGAGGATGCAGTACAATATTAAAGTCACCACCCATAATTACTTAATCAGCATCTGAGCGGCCCATGTGGGCATGAAGGGTATAAAAGAATTCTGGGGGATCTATGTTAGGGCATACACATTGACTAAAAGCACGCGTTTATCTGCAAGGGTGCAAGTGAGCAACAGGAATTGTCCGTCAGGATCCGCAAGGCTGGCGCTGATCATTTTTAATTAAAATTTAGATTCATGCTGCATAACAAATCTCTCACCATGCAGGTTACCCCGCCAGTGAGGTCTAGGGCATGGAGGAAAGTCTCCCTTGAGTTGTTTTCTGCTAACTTTTGTGCTTCTGTTTTAAATGCATATCTACCCATTGATACAAATGTTAAGACTTTAGAGTGCAAATCTCGATAGATGCGCCCCTCTTAAATTGAGGAGGACACTGAGATCCTCTCCTTCCAAGAAATGGTATACAAATGGCCTTAGAAACGCAGAGTGAGGGCAAGGTGTTAGAGCATCATTGGGGGATCTCTAAATCCCCACTGGATCACACAGCATTTAGAGCTGCTTTAAAATCCTATCATAAAATGCTTAGGATCACAAAAAAGCTCATTTTCTGAGGGGATTAGAGGAGAATAGTAGCTCATCCAGGGAACTCCTTAAGATAGTCAAGGAACTATCTCAGCCTACGTCTGTGAGTCAAAATATTCCAATCTCGGTCCAACAGTGTGAAGACCTGGCAGAATTCTTCTATGAGATCTACTCTGCTTTTGAGACTCAACCCTACCTGGCAAAGTTCTTCCTGAAAGAAGTTAGCCCTTACCCTGAAATATCTATCTACTAGGGTAAATTCCAGGAACTCAATCAAGAAATAATGGAAAAGACCATGATGGAGGTGAAATCAGGCTCTCCTTTGGACCTAGATTATCTTCTCTAAACTTGCCCCCGTTTTAATCCCTTTTATTACTTGCCTGTTTAGGTTATCTTTGGAAAATGCTGATTTCCCTTCTTTTTAAATCTGCTCGTGTTGCCTCTATTAAAAAAGGTTGAAGCAGAAGCTGGTGATTTTTCCAACTATCATCCTATCTCCTTTTTTGCCTTATTTGGGGAAAGTGTTTTATAGGATAGTTCATGTTCACCTAGAAGCTAATTTCATTCTGGACACTTCCCAAATGGGCTTAGAGTCAATAACTGCATGGAGTCCACCGTGCTGGCAGTAGTTGACAGAATTAGATTGGTGGCGGATCGGGGCAAGGCTGTTGCCCTGATCTTATTACACCTGTCTGCAGCCTTCGATGGTGTCTCCCACCTCCAGCTAGTTCATAGGCTCTATAAAGCAGGCTTGCACGCTACCACTCTCAAATGGTTTGGAGCATTTTTGTCTAACAGATCTTACTCTGTTTTTTTTGCTCTGCTTAAATAGACCCCTGCGCATAATAACTATGGTGTCCCACAAGAGTCATCTCTAAGCCTGTCTCTGTTTAATGTCTATGTCGCCCCCTTGGCAAAAACTTTTTAAATCTTAGGGGCTAAGAGACATTTTCTTACGCAGAAGATACCCATCTTATTACCATCAATGAGAATCAGCCTCAAACTCATAAGAATATTTTGGGCTGTCTCTCGGAAGTGGCTAGCTGGATGCATACACTTTGTTTGAAGTTGAACGCAGAAAAACCAAAAGTCCTCTTGTTCAAAGGGGCAGACAAAGTCTGGAATGATGCCTTGTGGCCTACCTCCTTCCGAACGGCTCCATTACCTACAGGAGCCGCCAAGATTTTGGGGGTCGTAGTAGACAACTCCCATTAGAGGACTCCCTTTCTATGCAGTACCAGGTAAAGTTGGTGTGCGTAAGGTGCTTTGGTCTCGTACGCATGCTGAGGAAGCTATTCAGATCGATCAATCTAGACTGGCATAGGACAGTCACTCATGCACTCATTCTTTGCAGACCGGACTCTGGCAACACCTTGTATCTGGGGATGGCTGACTATCTTATCAGTCGCTTGCAGCTTATACAGAATGAAGCAGCCAGACTGATTTGCAATAGCTTCAGAAGGAGCTCAGCATCAGCCTGCCTCAAACAGTTGCACTGGCTCCCAGTACGTAAAGAGCCACATTTAAAGTACTTTGCTATGTACACAAGGGACTCCACGAGTCAGGACCAGCTATGTTACATGGCAAGGTGGCCTTCTATAAGGTTAGTAGAGCATTGTGTTCCCCCCATCAAGCCCTGATTCGCAGCACTCCAATTAGGAAAGCCAGGCTGGGTGATCGCTGTTTCGGCCATTTAGCCGTTCTTCATTGGAAACTCTCTTCCTCTAGATATGCGTTTTATGGAGGATCTTTTTGGGTTTTGTACACATTTGAAAACTTGTCTGTATCCTCCTTAACACCTTCGCTGCAGCAGGAATTCCAGCCAGGTGCTGGACATTCCAATCACGGGCGGGGTCATGACGAGCTCAGCTCGTCATGCGCACAGCCCGCCCGTGCAGCATGATGAGCTGAGCTCGTCATGAGCAGCGAAGGCGTTAAGGGACATTTATTTACAGAGCTTCTCCTTTTGGTTCTAGCACCGGGATATCCCCTTTGGAATCATGTGTGCACTTTCAAAATCAAATAAATAAAAATAAAATACCTAGAATAGTGGCCAAAATGTTTAAATATCTGTTGTATCCTTGGAACTGCCTGTTCCGGGTCAGCTGCATATAACTATACAGTGTCCCCACAGAGCGATGTTTTCTCCCCCAAATGTCCGTCAACCTCAGGCCCCGGATTACTGGGTATTGCCTGACCCAGGCAGCCTGTGCCCCTTCCTAGCTCGAACAGGCAAGAGTGCATTCCATTGACCTTAACCATCACTAGCGGTTGCTGTTGCTAGGAGTTTCACCCATCATTTGTGTCGGGGGCCAAAGCCCATTTTCTCTAGGACCGTGGACATAGAGGGACACTCCAGCATATCAAATGCCATTGGGACATCAAGGAACAATGCCAGGGTTTGTTCCTGAAAGTTATCTACGTGTCCCAGGATCCTGTACAGACGGTGAAGGTTGAGTTTAGTACCTCTGTTGGGCATGAATCCCGACTGGTCAAGGTGGATTAGCATCAATATTACTCGCATAAGTATTGTCTCCAACACGTGGCTATGATTTTGGCCTCTGCGTTAAGTAGCAAGATTGGCCGGTATGAGGCACATTTGTCGGGTGGTTTACCTTTTTTTGAGATGATCATGATGAATGCAAGTCTTTAGTCTTGCGGAAGCATGCCCTTTCTCTTTGACCCAAATAGCATGTGAAGCACGTGTGTTGACAGTGGAAAGCCATACTTTTGTATAGCTCAATGGGGCTACCATTAGGTCCTAGGGCTTTCCCACATTACAGCACTGCAATGGCAGCAGTGATTTCAGTGAACTCAGACTCCGCATCGAGGAGCTGCCTATTTTCAGTTGAGAGACTAGGGAGTTGTAGGTCTTTAAAGGAAATTTTGTGTATCTTCCGGGTGCCTGGTTGCAGAGGACACATATATCTTGCTATAGTGTGCTGCGAACACTTCGATCTTTGGGTGCCCTCGCACTGCTGCCCTTTCTGTGTTCTTAATTTTGAGGACCCAGTTTCCAAGCCCTAATCCCTGCATTTTAGCCAGGTTTGTAGTTTCTCATAGAGCATGCATTGCAAGGATAGGTGCGTAGCCCGAGCGTTATTCTGTACCACATCCCTATACTCCTGCTGCCACTTCAACTCTAGCCTGTGTCATAAATCTCCCCCCATGTATCAGGAGCTGCTCCATGCTGAATATTTCAGTCTCAAGTTCAAGCATTCAAGCATTTTATTTCTCTTCCTCAATGAGTAATAGGACTTGCCCCTTCACTACTGTTTTGTAGGCCTCCCATAGGGTGACTGCAGAGTCAACGTACTCAGCATTTTCTGTAAATTAGAGCTCTGTCCCAGTCCTTAGTGTTGCCACAATGTCCTTGTCCTTAAGGTACCATGGCTGTATGGTACTGGATCTCCCTTCCTCTCTCCTCCCCCCTGTATTTCCACCTATATTGGGAAGTGGTCTGATATACCACTTGCTAGGTGTTTGCTCCTATACTACAACCTATACAAAAGGAGCATGCAGTTCATTAATCCTTCAAAATCAAGATGCTTATTAATAGTCCATTTTAAGTTCCCACGTAAAGAAAGTCTTCAGGGAGTCTTTTATGTTGGATTTTCAGTTCTTTGTTTCTTTTTTACCATTATTTCATTCAGAAAACATCAATCAAATCAATCCAGCCAACGCGCTTCGTCCTATGTGGACATCATCAGGGCTGCAAATTGGAAAACAAGCGCGTCAATGAACATTATTCCAAAGCCCCCATCCCAATACAAAAGCCTACACAGTTCAAATCTGTCACTAGACAAATCAATACGACTCCCTGCCTATATCCAATCTATTCCAATTCATGTGCCTAAAAGCAAAATTGCCATATTTACTCATGAAATAATCCCATTTAATTTCATCATTGTTCAGAACAACTTCATAGCACCAGCTGTATACATCCAATTCTACACCATTATTCAAGTCAATCGTAGCCTTTTCAAACATAGACCCTCATCAACACAAATTCAAGGTCCCCGTATGTTTCTGCCAATCCTCCTTCCCCACAATGCCAATCAATACATTCCATAATATATTCTTAAAGTTCTCCTATAATGTTCACCATTCCAATCCCCTATTCAATAAAGAATATTGTATTCAGTGTAATTGTATTACCTCCGAAATTCACGAAGATCACATGTTCTGTTGTGTCAATAAGGCTGTGACAATTAAGTCGTGTATCGAGGTGCTCATCTAAAAATGAGAGAAACCCCAAAGTTGCTCTAGCGTCTACGTTTTAGCATTTCTTAATATCTACTATCAATATATACCATTCAGTCCATCACTGTGAAAATGCCATCCTCCCATGCTCCAAATCTCTTGTTTTCATTTACCTTGCGGGCATTCCAACCCTCAACCACCTTTAACAATTATAGTTAGGTCACCTCCCAACCCAATTCTAGTACAAGTAATGCCTGAAACAACTACTCTTCTATAGGCTCCCCATTTCTATTTATCAGTAATAGGTCCTGGAGCCTCGTAGGCGAATACCCTTAGATCCCGTGCACTGACCTGCAACCTGCTGCATCTCCTTCTAACGCGTATCTGTCCCTGGCCGATCTGTCTTTTCCCACCGTACTTAGTATCCACATCAGTCAATCTATTAAAATCCTGTTCGACCAATCACAACTATGGCATTTGAAGCCTTGCACTGATATTAACATCAATTCCGCGTGTCTCCTCTCTGGTCCTACCATTTTCAAACCTACTCATAACCGCCCCTGTCTAACTGCGGGGTCCTGACAAACTTAAATTTCAGCCAATCGAAACCTCTAATCTGCAAGCCCGTCATTTCAATTTGCATGTACTCTATGTGTCTCCTTTCTGGTCCTCCCATTATAGCACTCTTAACCAAGGCCTCTGTCTAGTTGCACGATGCCGACAGTGATTTCCGGCTCCAGTGCCAACCAACCAAAATTATATATAAAGCCTATCAGAGGCGAGGCACCGCCTCCTGCCTGTACTGCCGGACATAGGGCGTTGCCTACACAATCCTGTTGTATTTGTAGACGCCATTTCCCCATATAAACACAAGAATGCATAGCATCCTGAATGCCCTATTCTCAGGTTAAATAATGAGAGCTGTAACCATGTGGATACATGGCAATAATAATTGAATGAACAGCTTTCCTATTCAATACTTGGTGCCGTCCTAACCCTTCTCATTATAATGTCTCAATAGCGATTCATGTCTGAGACGGAGCGCCGCCCCCTGCATTTCCTACCAGTCCCAGTGCATCCACTCTGTGGACTTATTTCCTAACTGTAACCTTTAAGAGAGAGTGTGTGAGTGAGTGCATGAGTGTCTCAGTAGGTGTGTGACGGAGTGCGTGAGTGTCTCAATGAGTGTGTGAGTAGGTCTGTGAATGCCTGAGTGGGACTGGGATAGGCTGCATAAGTGTCTCACTGGGTGTGTTGATTGGGTACGTAAATGTCTGAGTGGGTCTATGAGTGGGTACGTGAGTGTCTGTGTGAGTGTCTGAGTGGGTGCCTGAGGGTCTGAGTCGGTGTGTGAGTAGGTGTGTGACTACCTGAGTGGGTTTGTGAGTGGGTGCATGAATGTCTGAATGGGTCTGTGAGTTGGTGCATGAATGCCTGAGTCGGTCTGTAATTGGGCATGAGTCTGAGTGGGTATGTGAGTGTGTGTGGGTGTGAGTCTGTGAGTGGGTCTGGGAATGGGTGTGTGAGTTTTCAAGTGACTCTCTGATGGGTCCATGAGTCTCTGAGTTGGTCTGTGAATGGGTCCATGAGTCTGTGAGTGGGACTGTGAGTGGGCTTGAGTCTCAAAGTAGTTCTGTAAGTACCTCTGTGAGTGCCTGAGTGGGTCTGTGTGTATCTGAGTGGGTCTCTGAGTGAGTGCGTTAGTCTCTAAATGGGTCTCTGAGGAAGTGTGTGAGTCTGTGAGTGGGTCTGTGAGTGGGTGCATGAGTGGATCTGTGAGTGGATGCATGAGTGTCTGAGTGGGTTTGTGAGTGGGTGCATGGGTATCTGAGTGGGACTGTGAGTGGATGTATTAGTGTCTGAATGGGTCTGTGAGTGGGTGCATGTGTCTCTGACTGGGACTGTGAGTGGATGCATGAATGTCTGAGTGGGTCTGAGTGGGTACATGGGTATTTGAGTGCAACTATGAGTGGGTGTATGAGTGTCTGAGTGGGTCTGTGAGTGTCTGTATGAGTCTCTGAGTATGTCTATAAGTGAATGTATTTTTTTTTATTTTGTCTCCGATATTCGTGAATTCATCACAGCGTTACACGGGGGCTCACACTGATGCTTATGGCGAATTCGTGAATATCAAGAGTGGAAAATAAAAACCAGATTTTTGACCAATTCTACACATAAGGGGTTCCTCAAAGACCCCTATAATCCTTTCATGTGCTCAGGGCACATCCAACCTGAACCTTTATGCCACTTTCTGCCATTTTGTTTGAGCCCCGGGGACTGTTCCGATGAAGTAAACTGGTGCCTGCAACTGTCTGCTCAGGTTGTGGCCAGCCAATCCCAGCATTCCTGTCGGCACACGCATTTGCAATTCATCGTGAAATCATTGCAAATTATTCGCAGCCACAGATATCTAAATTTGGATTTCCTTTGATTAACCAGGAGTTATGTTTTGAGAGCCAAATTAATCAGGTAGCCAAAGTTTGTTTTATCCTCTTAAAGATGCTTTGGACAATCTTACCTTTTCCTCCCATGAAGCTCATGCAAAACTATTAAGCATCTCATGATCACCTGCATCTGGATTTTGGCAACATATCCTCCCTTGGCCCATCAGAATACCTGTTAAAATAAATTCAGGCAAATTAATACTCAACTGCCAGGTTAATCTGAGGCATCCCCGCCAGATCCTTCACATTAACCGCACTCAATACTCTTCACTGGAGGCCGATAAAAAAGAGTGTTCAGTTTAAGGCCATATATCTGGTATACAGCACAGTGAAAAACTCTGACGACTTATTGGCAATCCAAATTTACACCTTGAGTTCCGAGTCGGATCTAGTGCTCCTTATTGAGTAGGCTATTTGTGACTCCATGAATGAACAAAATCTGGTTTAGGAGGTGATCATGTAGATACAAGTCTGTCAAGCTTTGGAATGAGCCGCCTGCTGAACTCAAGGCAATATCTTCTGCCTCCCTGTTCAGAAAAAACCCCAAAACCTATATTTTCTGAGGAGTGGTTTATAGTCAATGATGCCCTTGGAGGCTTCTTAGCAACAGGATGCCTTTTTGTTCAGGGTATTCCTCGCACTCAATAAAATCTGATTATATTGCATTGATTTTGACAAAAAGGCATTTATCCAAAACCAGGATTCAAGGGGCTAAGGGGCCTATTAGGATCCGCCCGCCATCAAACTCAATTCGTCCCACCGCCAGATTAGGATGGCGGTGGGAACAGGAATGCGCCCGCAACAGACGCAAAGACCGTCTGCCGCCAGCAATCGTCCCGATTGCCTGGCGGACGACCCAGGGAGCCCAAAATGGTGGTGGTGCCTAGCAGGCACCGTCCACCAGATTAGGATGCAGGCAAACACCGGCCTTTTCATGGCGGCGATGCCACCATGGAAAGGCATATGGTGTTTAGCATCGGGGTCTGTTGCGGGCCCCCAGGGGGCGGGGGGCTGCACTTGGGGGTACCTATGGTACCCCCCTACATTGCCATGCCGAAGGTGGCGGGCACTGCACGGTGCCTGCCACGTTGGGCATGGCAATGCACGACGTGCCTCTTTAACATTGCGGCGGGTGCTGCCTACAGCACCGTCCGCCGCAATGTTGAAGATGCCAATGCGACCGCCAGGGTGGCGGTCGCATCCTAATTAGTTGTGCAGGACTGCCGCACCGCTGGCGGACGGTCCCAGCACTGCTAGGATGGCAGGCGGACGAATGTCCGCCCGCCATCCTAATAAGCCCCTAAATTTGTGAAATAAGGTAAATTCACATTGAAGATGCCTCTTGGCTATTAGCAGAGTTGTTTTACTGTGTGGATCAGCTACATGCAAGCTGTGAGGCAGTAATCTGTGGTTTTCTAATGTCAGCGTTGCTGTGCTCTGGGAACAAACTTGAATAGGAACTGTGCTATGTGTGTGTGGGTGTGTGTGTGTGTGCGTGTGTGTGTTTTCATGCTTCCTGGTGTATTATTCTATTTATTAACATTATTGAGTGTAGATGGGGCATGACTTACAAGAGATGTAGTCCCAAGCAGGTCATGATGCCCCTCCTCTCGTTCAATTATGGTAATAAACAGCATATTTCAGTTGGAATATCTGTATGTAACGTTTATGCGTGCAGTTTCGGCCAAGTGCAGCAGTTATAAACACAGAGATTTTAACCGGATACAGAGAACATGGAGTTATATATGCGCATTAAGCTAAAATCAAACTCAATAGCCTTGTTACTATTAGGAAATGTGGTTTACTCCATCAAGCTGCTCCTTCCGACAATTATCAGTGCTTTGCCACATCAGTTACGTTACTCTGTTGTAATAAAAAGTTGCATTCGAGTTTCCCTTAGTACGCTTCATGAACATAACTTATTGGAGCGTCTGTTTATGTGTGTGTGTGTGTGAGAGATAGAGAGAGAAAGAGAGAGAGAGAAAATAAATGCAGGTTTCTATGTGCACTAGCGTACACACTTGTTTAATTGTTTGTACACACTGAGACACAGGAAAGGAAAAAGGCACCCTTTTCTTTGTCATCTTTCACATCACAGTTTGCCAGCATGTACCTAGCCTTGTCTTGTCACATAAAATTTACGTTCATTTGATATTAACGTAGAATTAAAGCCAGCACTGCTAGGCACACATTGTGCCATGGCCATCATTTAGAACAAGCAGTTCTCATTAGACTGATTAGCTGGGATGCTAAGCAATACACGCACCAGCATTTTGTGACATGTATCTCTGGGTGTGCTAGAGCTCATCTTGGACGCCCAGTGTGCATATCAGCCTGCTCCTCGTCTCCTGCGGGAGCCGGCAATGCTGCTGCATGCAGGGAGCTGCTAGAAATGCAGCTCCCTGCATGCAGGAGTAATAGTTTCCTCTCTTTCCCTGCCCACATGTCTGCAGGCAGGGAAAGAGATGAAACCTCCATTTCCAGTGGGCGGGAGCACTTTGACAACTCCTGCCCACTGAAGTCGGAGTGTTCACTCTGACTTGGCGGGAGCTATCAAAGCTCACGCTAAGTCAGAGCAACAACTATGTCCTGGGAGTGGGCACTCCGGGACATAGCAGGAGTCGGCCCTGGTGGATGGTCATCCCCAGGGCTACATATGGCTCCAAGAGGGGGCACCACAGCCCCCCACCTTCTGTTTGCACATGCTGGCCCTGGGGAGGTAGTGGTCCCCGGGCCGTATATGGCCTGGGAGGGTGGCCAAGTGCCCCCCTCCCAGTATTATATAGAGTGCAGGCTCCGAGGAGGAGGTGGTCCCCAGAGCCCAGGAGTTCTGTGCAGCCCCCTACAATGTGTTAAATGTATTGCCCTGGGGAGGTTTGAGGAAGCCCAGGAGGATGGTTCACACAGCCCCCCTATATTATGTAATAAAAGCCCAAGGGGAGGTGGTGGTGAGGGGCTCTAAGAGCCTTAGGAGGGGGGCCCCGTGTGCCCCCCTCCTTTTTAAAAAAAATGCCCCCTGGACCAGGCCCACCAGGGGGCATTTTCAAAACAGGTGCGAGAGCCCTGCACCCTTTTTTAAAAAAAATTTGGGGGACTCAGCTGGAGGATGAAGTGTTGGTAGCCAATCAGAGCTCTGCAGAGCTCTGTAGATCTCTGCACAAGCTCTATATTATTTGTGAAGTCGTCATGCTCTCAGATAAACAAATTTGGATTTCCTTTAATTTCTTGACAACTACTGAACTGATTTACACCAAATAACTGACAGCGTGATCTGCGTAACCAAATCTACCTTTCTGCCTAATTTGGTTTAATTCCGTCCTGCGGTTCGAGCTGCAGACGTGTCTAAAGAGTCTTTGGGAATTAACATGGGAAACACACTTTTTTTGACCCCCTCACTTTTTCTCAGCCACCACTTGATAAATCACCCAAAAACTTTCCATGCACAAGATTCGCCGATACACATTTTTGGGAACATTTTATGAAGATTCGTCAAACAGCGATAAAGATATAGGCTAGTCAAAAACTCTTTTCCTATCGAAACATGGTCCTAACTTTTACTACCTACTGGGAACCATATACATATGTTCAAGGAACCGGAATCAACAGTGTCCAATGCTAGTCAAGGACTCACACTCCACAGCTTCAATTCCAATAAACTTTATTGCAGCAATGCATTTCACTCACTCTGGGGCTTCATCACAGCTAATGCCACAACACTCTGCACAATCATCTTTAAAAAGAGCGATGTCATAGGGGGCGTGGTTTCGGCGCCGCGCAAGATGGCCGCCTGAGCTTGGAGCTCCGCCGCACCGGAACACGAAATGAGCCGCGAGTGCGTTTTTCGCACTCTGCTTAAGCGGACGGCATCAATTCACGAATCGGAACATGCCGTGAGTCGGGTGAGGGGCTTCAGGATAATATGCGCGTTGCGCTTCTGGTCCTTTTCGTCATCCGCAGTTTCTCCTCACACGGCCGCCATTTTGAATGCCGCGATTTCGTCTTCTGCCGATCCTGCGTGGAGCGGAAGTGAGCTTCTCTTCTTCGACGCAGTGAATGTGCGATGGAGGCGCTAACAACCTGCAGCATGCTTCTCTACTCAAGGCATTTGGTGTTTCAGTAAGCTGTCTCTCTTCTTTATGGGATTCGTTTTTCTATGACTTTCATTGACATATTTCCCTCAGAGTATTTCCCAATAATTCTACTCTGCTGACCAATATTTGGATTTATAATCTGTTACAGCTTCTAATAGAATTACCCAGGTTGCCTTGGTTATTGGACGTTTTCTTATTCCTGATGTCAACCCCTCTCTCACTGGCATGTCTCCCAACGTTATTTACCTAACTGGATGCTAATGACTTGTGTTATGTGACGCTTTTTCATCGTTGGCTTTCTACTCCATATGGTCAGGTATTTGGTGCCATCGCCCAGGTTTGCTTTGGAACACTATTCTCCTTTGTGACATTTTTTAGCCAATGAAAAAGTCTGTTTTACTGGATTGTCACTTGCATATGGGCAGGCTACGCAAACCACAGTTTGTTTTTGTCTCTAAGGCCTCCTCCACAGCGACACCTACGCATTCTTTATCCTCTGCGTCTGCTGCTCCTTCCCCCACTACAGCCATGGCTGGGGTACCTTCTGCTCGCTCCCAAGCATCACAATCGACGCCACATAAATCTTCTCCGCCCACTTCCACTCCTAAACGACTGAAACAGGACCCTCCATCTCCTGATAAGCCATCTCCTACTATCTCTTTGGAATTGTTATTGGAGGAAATTCGTGCTTTGCGCCCGTTTGTGGAGGAAACGAACAGCAAAATGCAATTCCTGGAAGAAAAGTGGTCCTCAATGGAGAACAGAGTCTCTGTAATGGAACAACAACTCTCGACGGTTCAAGGTGACTCTCAAAGACTCTCCTCTTTGGAAAAGGAAGTTCGCAAACTTCAACAACACACTGAGGATTTGGAAAACCGTAATAGGAGGAATAATCTACGCATCTATGGTTTGCCGGAGGCTTTGGAAGGAGAGGATCCTGTTGCCTTTTTCTCTTCCTTTCTACCGAAACTACTGGAAATGCCTACATCAACTACGCTGAATATCCAGAGAGCTCATAGACTGGGTCCACGTCCTTCACTCTCTTCACCCTCGGTCAGACCCCGAGGAGTTATTATTCTTTTCCTGAAATTTACTGACCTGCTTTCTGTTCTTTCTGCAGCCAAAGTCAAACGACAAATTTCTTGGTTGGGTCAGAGAGTCTTCCTCTCTCAAGACGTCTCCAATGCTACTGCAACCAGGCGAAGGGAGTTTCTTAATCTTCGTCCTCCTCTTCGCTCAATGGGTGCTCGCTATGGCCTCTTTCACCCTTGCATCTTTAAAGTGACTTATCAAAATCGGACTCTGTCCTTTGAGGATCCTGCAGAACTCAAGAAATTTATCCACTCTCATACCTCGGCCAACATGGATACTGCTGGTGCTCCTACTGGTTGACACGTCACTCCCATATTACCAAGACTCTCATCGTCACCATACTATTAATATATGAGTCATCTATGATTATGTTTATATTTGTTTCTCTTTTATCCTTCTCTACTTGTTCTACGGGTTGACGTGTTCATGTTCGTGTTTGTGTTTCTGGTACATTCACTGTTGTCATTTATTAATGTATGATTCAAGTATGTTTATATTTCTAATTCTTCATTAGCTTCTTGCCCTTTCAATCTCCTTTTATCTGCATACAGGTTCCGTTTGTCGTAATACAGTTGTTTGATCCGTCTGCACTCTTATTTGTTCTGGTGTGGTCCAGGCCCCTTGGTTCGGGCGTTTCGTCTTCCGTTCGTCGCCATTGCCCCAGTCTTATCTTGTTTCCTTTCCCCTCAGGTATGTTTTTTCAGTCGTCCTTCATGGATATGTACTGTCTCTCCTTGTGTTTTTTCTCTACCTTCTATCTTCCCTTTTTTTCTTCCCTAATTTTCCCTCCCTTTTCTATATTTGTCTCTTCTTTCATTCTCCTCTTAATGCATATTTGGTTCTGTATCAGTCTTTAATGTTTTTGCATTCAGAGTTATTTCCTGGAATGTGAAAGGTTTTATTAACCCAATTAAGAGACAGAGAATCCTTTCCCACCTCGCCTCTTATAACCCTGACCTAGCACTCTTGCAAGAGACCCACCTCACTGAAGCTGAGGCGCTAAAATTAAAAAGAGGCTGGGTAGGCACAGTTTTAGTCTCTCCTTCTAATAATAAAAAAATGGCGTGATAATTTTGTGTCATAGGAAGTTGAACTGTAAAGTCATATCCCAAGAAACTGATACAGATGGTAGATGGCTACTGGTTAAGTTGTTAATTAATAATGTTTCCTTAACTGTTTTTAATGTCTATGGTCCTACACATCCTGATTGCTCCTTCTGGCCTCTTATCACACAAAAATGTATCCAATTCCAAGATGATCTCTTCATATTAGGAGGCGACTGTAACCAAGTTATAGACCCATTCCTCGATCGTCAATCTCAAGTTCGTTTTGTTCCTCATAAGACCCATAAACATTTTCTCGACACTATTTCCCAAGCACATCTCATTGATTCCTGGAGACTTTCTCACCCTGATTCTTTGGACTTTTCTTTTTCTCTCCTCCCCACGCTTCTCTTTCCCGCTTGGATTATATCTTTCTTTCTCAACCCTTATCTCAAAATCTAATTTCTTCCTCTATTGAACCTATTGTTATCTCTGATCATGCTCCTATTGTAACAGATCTTGATTTGCTCCCTCCGCATTCCAGATCCTCTCGTTGGCGTTTTAACAATTCTCTCCTCTTAGACCCTCTCTTCTCTTCCTCTTTTCGCTCTTTTGCAACTGAATTCTTTGAATTTAATTGTACCCCCAACTCCTCCCTACATATCATATGGGATTCTTTTAAAGCTACTGCAAGGGGCTTTATCATTGATTTTGTCTCAAAAAAAAAGAAACGCTTTCTTCAGCAACGAAAAGACACTCTGGCGCATATTAAGCTTTTAGAACACAAATTTTATACTTCTTCGAAGGAATCGGTTTTGCCGGAACTGATTCGTGCTAAACTTGCTTTTAATAAAACCACTACTGATAACGCCTCCTCCATGCTTCTGCGTAGTAGCGCTCGTTACTATGGTGGTCGTAATAAGGCAGGGAAGCTTTTGGCAAATTATCTTAAAACACGCAAAGACCGTACCCTCATAGATGCTATTTATACCTCCAATGGCTCTCTCTTACATAAAGATCAAGAAATACTTAATGAATTCAAACTCTTTTATCAAGATCTTTATACCCCAGAATCTCCTCCTTCTTCTTCTAGCGTTCAGGAGTACCTTGATAACATTCCTCCTCCTTATTCATCCCATCTCAGTTTTTTCGAGCTTGAATCAAACTTATCCCTTAATGAACTATCCAATGCTTTAAACTCTCTTGCTAAAGGGAAAACCCCAGTCCCAGATGGCTTTTCTGTTGAATTTTATTTGCACTTTTCAGATCTATTATTACCGAAACTCTTAACACTCTTTCATTCATTCCTTTTAGCTGGTGGGACGGAAGGTACCTTTCAGGAGGCTACAATTTGTTTAATACATAAAGAAGGTCGTGATCCTAAATATTGTAAGAATTATCGCCCGATATCTTTGGTTAATGTCGATTATAAATTGTTTGCTAAATTGCTTGCTTTACGTTTAGACCCTCTCATGCCTCACCTTATTGGGAAAGAACAGTGTGGTTTTGTCAAGGGAAGACATACCTCTGATAACTCTAGGCTTTTCCTTAATGTCCTAAATAAAATCCCCTCCCTTTCCACTTCTCTAGCGGCCATATCAGTTGATGCAGAGAAGGCTTTTGATAGAGTAGATTGGTCTTTTTTATTTGCCTCGTTACGATGGCATGGTTTTGGCCCCAAGTTGATTTCACTTATTTCTTTACTATATTCTGCCCCCAAAGCCTCAGTATTAGTCAATGGTTGTATCTCATCTTATTTTCCTCTTCAACGAGGAGTTCGTCAAGGTTGCCCCTTATCCCCTCTTCTTTTCGTCCTAGCTCTTGAACCCTTTCTGTCTTCTATTCGTAAGAATGATTCCATTTCTGGTTTTCCTTATGGTGATCACCAACTAAAACTTTCCGCATATGCGGATGATATTCTTTTATTTATTTCTACACCTGAAACCTCTATTCCCCCTTTATTACATGAGTTTGACTCCTTTTCACAGGTTTCTGGTTATAAAATCAATTCAGACAAAACAGAAATTCTTCCCCTCACAAAATGTTGTCTTCCCCACTTCTTTTCTTCAACTGGGTTTGCCTGGAATGCTTCAAAAATTAAATATTTAGGCATATGGTTTTCCAATTCAATTGCTTCCTCGATTAAATTAAACATGACTACTGTTCTTTCTCGTATTGATAAATTACTTTCTTCTTGGAATCCCCTTTTTCTTTCTTGGTGGGGTCGATTAGACTCGATTAAAATGATGATTGCCCCTATTTTAATTTATACACTTTCTATGCTTCCTGTTAACATTCCTGCCATATACATGAAGCGCATTGATTCCTGCCTTTCTAAATTTCTTTGGAAGAATAAGAAAGCTAGAATTGCCCTATCTTTTCTTCGTAGGACAAAGTCTAATGGCGGTGTGAACTTCCCTGACTTTCGTCTTTATCATAAATCCTTTTCTCTTCGTCAAGCCTCGAAATGGCTCTTATCCGATCATTCTCCCTTTACTCCCCTTTGGCTCTCCATTGAGCAAACTTTAGTATTACCCTTTTCTTTCAAGGAGGTTATGGCTTTTTCTGTCAAAACTCCTCATATATCCATCCCCCTGTTTAGACACACTTGTTCCCTTCTGAAGCCTTTAATTTCACCTAATCCCCTTTCTCGTGATGCCTTCTTGGATTCCCCCATTTGGCATAATTCGCTTATTCTCCTTAATAACAGACCCATTTTCTGGAAATCTTGGAGATCAAAAGGCATCATTTGGGTTAAACACTTTTTTAACGGTCTCTCGCCATGTTCTTTTCCCCAATTTCAAGCCTTGTTCCACTGTCCTCGTTCCTTTTTACAGAAATTTACCACTCTCATGGCAATTATTCTTGATGTGTACTACTCTCTTCCCCTTTCATCTCTTACTGAACCCCAAAACTCTCTTCTTAAACTTCTCCTTTCTTTACCTAAAGCTTCTCTTATATATAAATATTTCTTAGCCCCCAATCCAGATCGAGTTAAATCTAAATTGGAACTTTCATGGGAGTCTGATCTGGGATGCGAATGGACTATCATCTTCTGGGATAAACTTTGGTCCAGGTCTTTAAAAATTTCTCGCTCTGCCTCTCTCACTCAATCTATGTTTTTTCTCTATCATAGACTTTACCATACTCCTGTTTCCATTGCTCGCTTTTCTTCTGATTCTGACTCTAACTGTTGGACTTGTGGTTCCTCTGACGCTAACCTTATGCATCTTCTTTTCCTCTGTCCTTCGGTTTCCAGTTTTTGGGGGACTGTTTGGTCCTATATCTCTCGTATCTTTAAGGTTTCTTCCTCTTACTCTATACCCCTATTGTTCGCTGGTAGTCTCTCTGACTCTTTACCTATACCCTCACATAATCATGGTCTGTTTGATCTCATGCTTGCCTTAGCCTTTCAACACATTACTCTCAATTGGAAAACTTTTTTGAATCTCTCTACACAACATTGGTGGAATAGCCTTTGCCACTTTCATAGACTTGATGTTGCCTTCGCCTCCTCCTGTAAACCAACACTTAATAGAGATCTTTTTGGTTACCCCTTACTACTTATTTAGATCAGATTGTTTTAAAACGTAATTCCTCTCTCAATTCTGAAAATTTTAAACCCCCTTGAATATTCTCTCTCTGTTCTCTTTCTTTATCATACATAATGACTTGATATATGGTATTAATTGTTCAATGGTCCGCTTACATTCTGTTGTGTTATACAATGTAATATGCAAGCTTCTTTGATGTTAAAAGGTTAGTATGTTCTCTCCTTTCCCCTCTCCCCTTTTTCCTTCCCTTCCCTCCTTCCCTTCCCCCTTTCCATATAAAACCTTAAAAAGTAGCTTTTATTCCTTTTATTGTACTAGCCAAATCTTCTGTTATAATTCTGCTTCAACATTTGCGTCTGTATTGCTGGTATTTATGCCCTTTTTCTTTGATTGTTCAATAAAGCTTTTCAAACACAAAAAAGAGCGATGTCATGCAATACCATAAACATAGAAGAGTTACATCACTTCGTGACTGTGATGGGGTATAGTTACACAAAAAGAAAGAGATATTGTTAATGTACATTCTATATTTAGAACTCTGTATATAAGCAATGGTGGACAAACCAACAAAAATATGACATTTAAATCATCTTATAAATGCAAATCGCAAAGGTAGTTCCTTATTTCATAGAGAGCCCATCGGCCCAAACCGTGTTTGTAAATGGTTCCCCTCCATATTTAAAGCAACCTCGCACCTGGAACAAACTGCATATTGCACCGTGACTCTCAAGTGAGAGAATCGGCATATGCGATCCAGATTTAATGACTGGTATAAGGTAAGCGTATAAGCCGTGCTGGACAAACCAGAAACATTATATATAACATTTTGATCATCATTCTCATGCCAAATCCCAAAGATACTTCCTTGTTCCATAGAGAGCCGATTGGCCCAAACTGTGCTTGTAAATGGTTCCCCTCCCTAATTAAAGCAACATCTTACCCGGAACAGCCTCTGTATTATGCCCTGTCTCTCAAGTTAGAGAATTGGCATGTGCGATACACATGGTGATTCCTATGGTAAACATGATTTAATAATAGTACTGGCATCTATGTGATAATGAATAAGGCTAGTATATGTCACGACCACATCTAGTCATTTATACCATGTGCGATGGCCACAACAACCACTTGGTAACTCTTGTCTGGGAATGCCTAGGAATATGCAATAGAATTGATGTTATGCCCTATTCCAGGTAACTAGATCCAGTTACTAATTTCCATGTTAGTATATACGTATAAGTAAAAGCCAAGTGGCTGTTTCCGACGTAGGGCCTCATTACGATGGCGGGTGGACTGTCATAGACAGGCTGTCGGTGGCGGTCTGCACAACATCCAGGCCATCAGTCCAACCTCTGGATTATAATACCGGCAGTCGGAGCGTAGAGGTCGGGGGAAAGACCGCTGCCTCTGCCAGGATCCAAGATCCCGTCGGGGTGGTGGTCGGAATCCTATCCTTACAGTGGAGGTGGTGCCTGGGCTGGCACTGCCGTAGGGATTAGGAGGTCCCTTTCTGACTGCCTTTTCATGGTGGTCCCACCATCATGAAAAGGAAGATGGAAATGGACTTTGGGGGCCTCAAGCAGGGCCCCCGTCCCCCTTGGCCACTGCTAAGTGGCCTGGGGGGCACATGTAGTGCCCCCCCACACATCCATGCGCTGTGTGCCAGGCACCACATGGTGCCTGGCACACGGTGCATGGATGTGCACTAAGTGCTTTTTACCACTGCGGCTTGTGCTCTGGCCCTTTTCCTGGCCGCATCACGTGCCATGGTGGTAAAAAGCATTTTCTGACCGCCGTGCTGGTGGTCTCTTCAAAATCTGGCGGGCGGAACCACTGACTCATTGTCGGACGGTCTCCTGCCTGATACGATGGTGCCATCGTAATGAGGCCCTAAGTTTCCTAATGGGGAACAAATTGGGTATATCTAAAATGGGGCCAAATTGAAATAATAATAAAAAAATTGTAGAGAATACTATATATATATGAGGCTAGTGCATCCACCACAGAAAATCCCACTACATCATCAGTACTTGATGCCAAAGTCAATGGTCGACTCTCTGACCTAACTCTATCACCCTTCACCCATGCCAACACACAGTGACAAAATATATATGTGTATCATGTCTCCACTTCCAGGAAAGTACACCTGAGGATCCAAATCATACCATCATGCAGGCGAAGTCAATATGTCAGAAAACCAAAATAGAGATTGAAAGTCATAACAAAAAATTGAGGAAAGCAACCATATTGGAGCTAAAATGTCTTATCAGCCGATATGACCTACAGCTCCTCGTTCTCATTGATGCCTACCTGGAATTTTCTCCCAAGTAGAACAATGTATTCTGATTCCAACAATCTGAGTTTCTTCTCCCTATCTTCTCCTCGTGCACTCGTCATGACACCGTCAATGCCAAAATATGACATCAGATCAGCATTCTGATTATGGACTTTTGCCCAGTGCCAGGCGACTGGGTAATTCACATCTACATTTTCCAACACTCTTTTCTTGACTGGGCAGATGGTGCTGCCAACATATTTATAAGCACATGGACATTGTAGAATATACACAACGTAATCACTCACACATGTTCTAAACTTTTCTATGTGGCGTGTCTTTCCCGTGGGGATCTGATATTCCTTCTGATTGCTGCTGCCCCTACAGGCCTTGCACCTGCCACACTTGTAAAAATAGTTTTGTTCATGTAACCAGCCTCCCTGGGTTTCCTGTGTATTGTTGTAACTATGTACCAGAAAATCCTGCAAGGATTTATATTTGCGGTATGTGACAAGGGGATGAGGAGACATAGTGCTCCATATGACTGGGTCTGCCCTGACCAAGTGCCAGTGTCTATTTAACATCCTCCTTAAGGCCCCAGATTTGCTGCTAAAGGTGGTGATCAATCTGACTGTGTGCAGGTTCAGATCTTTCTTCTCTTTTTTAGTCAAAAGGTTTACCCTTTGACGGAAGCAAGATGGCGATTGCGTAGGGCCGCTGCACCTAGAGCTCCCGTCTTACTGTCTCTAATCGACTTACCGGCACTGGTGCTTGGCGGCTGCTGGTCCCTCGGGTTAGAGTGGCTGGCGGCTGGTGCTGGCAGGTGGCGTGCAGCTCGTGGCAGCGCACTGACGGATGTTCTATCAGCCGGTGACATGGCCGGGAGCCCCGCTGAACGTGGGAGAAACTCTCGATAGCAGTACTGCCCTGAGAGCAGAGGGGGCGGAGGAAGTGCGGAGAAGGCGCAGCTCAGCAGCGCTCTGCACAGTGGCCGCTAGGCTCACCTGCTCAATCGGCGACGCCCTGTAAGTGTGGTTGGAGCACACAATGAAGAAACTGAGACACACCTGGAAGGTGTGGGGCGCAGGACTCGGACCTCGTCAGGGGGAAAAATATGCTGTGATGCCTCCAAAAATCAATAATCAAGCCAGATGGCTGGCGGCATGGGCAGCAATGCATTTACAGGGGTCGAGACAGGAGTCTTCCCCTGGCACCAACAATGAGAGTGCAGGTGAGCCATGCACGGCTAAAAATCGGCTTGAAAGTACAGGTACAGGGAAGAGGAGAAACTTGACCGAAAAACAGCAATGCGGAACTAGGAAAACTTTGGTGGCTAAGACAGGAGAGGAAATGACTCTGCCACCTCAGGGAGACAGCTTGGTCCCCCTATCAATCCCACTTGATCAGGTTAACTCCACTGTCCCTCCTCAAGCAGCAATCACAGACTTCTTTAAAATTAAAGAAGGAGGGGTGAGCCATGTGTCCCAAGAACAACTATGTTAACCAGCTCCAGAAAAAAGTAGGCACCTGACGCCCAAGGTACAGGAGCCCAACTCAGGATCTGGGGACAAACAAAAGACAGGGATTGTAGCAGCAGGCGCTGGATTTCCTCCTCAGCAGATGCTCGCCCAGGAAGGAAGGGAAGAGATCCCTAGGGAGCCCACCCTGGGAGGATTCGAGAACTCACTTGACTCACTTGCCCCACAGACGAGCCACCGACCCGTCGCAGTTAATAGCTGCACAGGTGGGAGCGAAGCACAACCCCCCATGGATGTTACATCAGATGGTACAGACACATTTTTTTCTCTTACTGAGGATTCTTGCTCCTGCCCCTCTAGTTCTGGTAACAGCGAGGTAGAAGATTACGCTCAACGTCCGGCTCCAGCACATTGGAGGCTCCCGAGACGGCTTTTAAAGATGCCAGAGGAGCTCGAAAGCATCCAAGGGCCATACTGAACTAGTCACCAGGGGGGGCACAATACAGGCACCAGGCTGAAGTGGGATTATTCACACACCATGATGCTGCAATCCCTGGGGGGGACTTCTAAGCTGGGAAATCATCAACGTAGCCAGCAGGAGGACAGGGCAGTTAACATAGACCCTGCTTTAGCTATGATTTAATCAATCAATTAAAGAGCATCGCGCAGAGACTCGGGCGGATGGAAAAAGAGCCAGACAGGCCACTAAAAAACTGGAAGGCGCAATTCGGAAAGTAGGAAAATCCTGTACTGAGATTGGTGAACGGCTTAACAGCTTGGAGGAAAGAACAATGGTGGTAGAGACTGACCTGTCTGCTGTGAGAGAGCAGACCAGCGCTCATGAAGCCCAACTATCTGACGTAATGTGGAAACTAGAGGATATGGAAAATTGTTTAAGAAGAAATAACCTGCGCTTTCTTGGTATTGAGAAGGGTCTGGAGGGAGAGGACATCTGTGCATTTATCCTGGAACTCCTTAAGGAAGCCTTCCCGGACCTCACAGGCTGGAATTGGGAACGTGAAGTTCAGAGGGTCCACCGGTTCCCCTTCACTCACCACCAAAGTACACAGCCTGGTAGAGACAAAATCCAACCGAGAGCTATATTGGTTTTCTTTGATAACTTTATGTTGAGACAGGCTATATTTGAAAAAGCCCGACCAGACGCCAAAAGACAGTATAAGGCAATTTCTTTCTTTGTCCGCCCCGACTTCTGCCATATAACGGTAGAACGCAAGTGCGTTTGTGGCAGATAATCAAGCCTTATCAGGAGGATGGTTTTGAGGCTTTCCTGCTAGCACCGGCCAGGTTGAAAATGATAGTGAGAGGGGCAGTAAAATTCTTTACCTCTGAGATAAAAGCCAGAGAACATCTGGCTAAGGAACTATCAGAAGGAAAAAAAACTAGAAGGAGGTTTTTCCCACTATTTGGTTCCCCTAAGTGTCAGTTATCTACTTAGGGATCTCCGCTAAACTCTGTAGTCTCCGATTTGTCTTTTTTTCAAGATAGTATCTTTTTGAATAGCCGGTGCACAATGGAAAAAGGGTAGTAAGGGGGAGATAGGACTGGGAGCTCATGGGGGCACTGTGCCATCACCATCACACAGACCTGGTTGGTCTGACTGCTTTCTATGTGGGGAGGGGGGTGGGGGAGGAGGGAGGGCAGAGGGAGAGGGGAGGGTTGGGTACATTTAAACACACTTGAATGGACTTGTAAGTTACAACAAAATGTGGGATTTATCACTAAGGCTTTGGCAGTATTTGGTCATAGGATCCAGCATGCATACGAAAATAGCGGGGGGGTCTCCGTCTTCAAGAGTTACACTCCATTAAGGTTGGGAAAGCGGGATGGCGAAATCTGGTGCAAGCTAATGGCTAAACTACGCATTGCCACTATCAATATATGTGGCCTGAACGATAATGCTAAAAGGAGGAAAGTACAAGAAAACTTAAAGGTCTTGAGGGCAGACATGTACTGTTTACAGGAAACACACGTAGTCCGGAATGATAGCAACTTTCTGAATGCATTAGGTTTGAAGGATGTCTGCCATACAACACAGGAAGTTAAGACTAAGGGGGTAGCGATATTAATGAAAGGCGATAGGGTCACACCAGGGAGAAAATTAGCGGATAAAAATGGCAGATGGGCGATACTGGAATGCAGAATGGGGACGTTGTCCTCACACTCTGCTCAGTGTATGCTCCGGTTTTAGATGACCCCGGGGTATTAGATTTTTTTAGTGACTGAATTACCTTCCTGGCCAGCACCCTATGTAGTATGTGGGGATTTAATATATAAACAGCTCTAGAATAGGCTCTGAGGGGACCAATGCTGCCAGTACGAGCCGTAAACCGCAAACTATGCGCTCCCTAAGTAACTTATTAAAAGATATAGGCTTGGTGGATGCTTGGCCAAGTTTTAAAGCCCAGGATCCTGGTTATACTTATTATTCGGCTCCACACAGAAAGTTTGCAAGGTTGGACTACTTCTTGGTGTCACTAGTTTTACTTAAGGAGGCTCAGGTAGAGATATTCCCCAAGGTTATGTCAGATCACATCCCTGTTGTACTGGAAGTTCCAATCGCAGGGTTAACAAGGCAATTCAGGAGCTGGACATTCGAAAGGGCACTTCTATCTGATCAGGAGTATGTCAAGCACATGAAGGGGTGGATCACGGAATTTTTAAATATTAACAGGGGTAGTGCTCCCCTAGGGATGACGTGGGACGCATTCAAGGGAGCAGCAAGAGGGGAGACCTTGCGGTACAGTGTGGGCAAACAAAAAAGAGAAGCAGGAAGGTTAAAAGCACTCTATCAGAGACTCGGGGTCTAGAGACCAAGTTAATGAGCAGCGTGGCCTCGGGAGGTGACATCTCTCCAATACTGAATACAATTGCCATTACAAAATCATCCCTTGACGACTTCAATACAGAGAAAACTGCGGGGAAGTATCTGGCAAAAAGACAGGAGTGCTACGAGTATAGTGAGAGTGTGGGCAGATACTTAGCGGTCAGGGTTAGACAACAGATAGCTATGGGGCACATAAGGCAGGTAAAGAATATGCAGGGGATAACGGTCTCGGAACCAGCCAAGATAAGGGAAGCTTTTAGGGAATTCTATGAAGAACTCTACAAGGCCCCTCAGGTAGGGGATGATGGTAGAACAGGGGAACAGCTGGCATTTTTACCATCGGTGAGGCTCCCTCAGGACGAGAGCCTTCCTCTAGCAGTGGATGTATCCTTGGAAGAATTCCAGGTAGCTCTCCAGGCCCTTCCTTCAGGCAAAGCGGCAGGAACAGACGGCATACCTCTCGAGTTCTACAAAATCTTTAGAGAGGAGGTCTGTAAGGATATGCTCGAGGTAATTAAGGGGGTTAGGGGAGGGGCAGATCCATTAGGCTCTTGGGGCACAGCCAATATTGTTATCTTTTTAAAAAAAGGGAAGGACCCTATGTTATTGGGATCTTATAGACCTATCACACTTCTTAATAGTGACGCTAAGTTGTACGCCAAAATTTTGGCCACCCGCTTGAACAAAGTAATGCCACTCCTTGTCTCAGCCTGGCAACATGGCTTTATTCAGGGGAGGGGCATGCCGGATCACATCAGGCGAGTAATTACATTACTGGATGCCACAGAGGTTCTTACCAAACCAATGGGGGTTGCGTTTTTAGACGCAGAGAAGGCCTTTGATAGGGTGTCATGGCAGTATCTCTGGAAGATCATGGAAGCTAATGGCCTTGGCACACCTTTTATCAAGGCAATACAGGCTATGTATATTAAACCTACTGCCTGAGTGCGAGTAATGGGAGAAGAGTCTAAACCATTTAAAAATGAAAGAGGAACAAGGCAGGGGTGTCCTTCCTCCCCTTTGTTGTTCGCTTTATACCTAGACCCGCTCCTTAGACGACTGGAAGATTCTAAGGATATTATCCCTGTAAGCTTGCAGGGGTGGGACACTAAGATATTGACATACGCCGACGATGTGGCCGTAATCCCTACCGACCCTGATAGAGCAATACAGGCGGTCGAAAACATAGCCGATAACTTTGGGATCCAATTTGGCTTCTTACTGAATAGGACTAAGACCCAGATCCTGATAAATAGGTTTACCCCAGCCTCCGACGGTAGGATTGTAAATTAAGCAGTCTATCTCGGAATAACCATTACGGCAAAGGTTGAGACAATAGTGGATCTAAATCTTTCCTCTATAATGGGGAGAATTAGGAAGGACTTTCGCCGCTGGGACAATCTGAGACTCTTGATTATGGGGAGGTGTAATTTAGTAAAAATGATGTTTCTACCAAAGTTACTTTATATTTTTCGAACTATACCCCTCGCAATACATAATGACTGGTTTAAGTTAATAGAGAGGGAGGTCGCTAAGTTTATCTGGTCCTATGGGAAAACAAGGAGGGCCAATGCATTCTTAAGTCTACCCAGGGATAGAGGGGGTGGGGGCTTCCTAATTTCAAGATTTATTATCTGGCATCAGTCCTGCAGTTCTATAGCCCCCTATTCAGTAATAAGGTAAGAGAAGGGGCTGATCCTAGCGATGTCCCATCAATATCTGAGATCCTGATAGGTGCTAGGGCGGAAGGCTGCCTCGTGAAATTCTATGCAGCTAGTTATTTAAAAAAACAAAATTTAAGACCTTAATTACAGCATTCCGGAATTGGCCAGGGATCCGGAAACGGCTTGGGATAGGCAGATTCAGCAGATATACCCCCTTCCTTAGGAACAATCAGCTACCTAGGGCCCTGCAAGACGACTGTCTGGTAAGGTGGGAGAAGGCTGGCTTTGGAAGGGTAGGGGATCTGCTGGCTGGAGATCATATTGCGTCCTTCGAGATAGTCAAGGAAAGATTCAACATTGGACCCCGAGATTTTTTAAATTTATTGCAATTAAGGGATTTTTTTATTTAAGAAAGCTGGAGGAGCTGCAGGCTTCACCCGGGTCCCTCTAATGGAACTATTCATAAAGGATGAGAGCCCCTCAATCTCACAGATATATAGCTGTCTGTTGGAGGAGTCCCCGGACGATCTGGATAAACACAGCTTGAAGTGGCAGGTCAGGCTAGGGCTCTCTGATTCCTTGTTTCTCGAATCATTAGCAATGGGAAGTTCAATATTATGTTTTGTCAGCTTACAGTCACAGCATTTTAAAACCCTGTTTGATCTGTCTATAACACCTTCAAACATTGCTAAATGGGGGGGAGTGGAGGGGACCCGGTGTTTCAGGTGCAGGGCGGAAGGAGCGGAATTGGTCCACATATTTTCCACGGGAAACAGCGTTTATAACGCTGTCAACACCACGCGGGTAGGTAACAAGTTGTTTCTACGACTTGCGCTAGATGGCGCGCAACACCAAGGAATGTGTTGGATTTTAAATCCAACACATTCCCTACTGTTGTGCTAACTGGAGTAGGAATAGTAATTTATACTATTCCTAAATCCAGCGCGCCATCTAGTGCAAGTCGTAGAAACGACTTGCGATGTAAAGCCATGCGCGGTAACAACGCGGACGATGTAACATCCGCGTTGTAACCTACTGCGTGGTAATGTATGTCGTAGTAACATCATACATTCATTTTCCACATGCCCTCACCTTGAATCAACAGCTAGGGAAATAATTGGTTTTTTATGAGACATATTGAAGACGGACATTCCACTCTCTCCCCAGATTATGTTATTAGGAACAGACGAACAAGTTGGGGTAAATGGGAAGGAGCTAATTTTGATTGCTATGTCAGTCTATAGGCTGTGTGTTGCTTCTGCCTGGCTGGATCCACATCCACCAACCTTCCAGCAATGGAAAGGGTGTTTCCTGCATGTTTATAAGCTCGAGATAGCGCTGTATGATCGAAGAGGCAGGAAGGGAAAGATCAAGGGGAACAGGATCTGGGGGCCACTTTCAGCTTGGATCTCCCAGCAGAGCTGAATCAGCTATGCTTTAAGATCTTGTGTCTGCTTTTATGTAACTGTTTACTCCTATAAATGGGATCTAGGATCTTAGACCCTCCCATAGAATCCACTTTTTATAGGTTTATGAATTGCTATGACTGTATTTTTTATGATCAATTTGGCTAAATATCCACTATTTGTAGTGTATTTATGTTTATGATAAATCTTTTCTAATTGCTGTAACTTGTCTTTGCTCAGAAAAAATAAATAAATATATTTTTTTTTTAAAAAGGGGGACCACGCATGCGTTTACTATGCATGCCGATTCCACACAGTCTCTGCAATGCAAGTCTTAACCACAAATATGCCTTTACCACGCTTGCCTTTACAACAAATTATGCGTTGTTAAGGCATGTATGGTAAACACATATCCGTGTTTAGGACTTGACAGGTAAGTCTAAACCACCCAACCCCTGCCCCCACCCTGAGTAATATAACTACCTCCCTCCCTCCTGAAAACCAACCCCCTCAACCCTGAGCCCTAGAAACTTCCCTGACTCCAGTCCTAAAAACTAGCTGTCCGTCCCTAAGCCCTAACAACTTCCCTGACCTCCCCCTGAGCCCTAAAAACTACCCCACCCTCCCCTAATCCCTAAAAACTACTGTGACCCCCCGAGCCCTAAAAACTACCCTGCCCACCTCAGCCCTAAAAAGAATTACGATGCCTGCCCCACACCCTGAGCCTAAAACGGCCCTCCAAGCTCCCGCCCTGACACTCATACGTAGTTAAGGCATATGCGTGGTTAAGGCAAGCGTGATAGTGCTTGCATAGTCGAACACGCGTGACTGAGGCCGCAGTGTTTCTGACTGTTTCCCACTTGGAACAAAGCAAATTCCCATGGCAGTCCCAACCAACTGGTGATACCATACATCATTAAATATAAAAAAAATTCTCTCCAAGCAAAACAGCAGCATGTCTAATAACATCATGGAATTATCAATTTTGTGCATGGGTTTATCTCGAAAGAATTGTCTGCAGGCCTGTATCCCTAGATTGTGGTACATGCATTAATAAAGAGACACTACGTCCAAAGTGACCAGGGTGTAATCCTGCTGCCATGGTTTATCTGATACTTTATTAATGAAGTTTGTGCTGTCCCCTCAGTTTGAGGGTAAGACTAGAAAGTAAGGTAGAAGAAATAAATTCAGGTAAGTAGAATTCTGCTCCAGTAAGCTACCATTAGCTGAGATGATTGGCCTGCCCGGAGGCTCCTCTTTATCTTTGGGCACCTGGGTCAGCATATAAAAGCAACGGTTAATCGGATGTTTGGCATATAGAAATTGGTATTCATCTACGCTCAGGAGCCCCCTCTCCTTCCATCCCCCTAGCAACATGTGGTATGTGTCACTAGCCAAGCAATAGAAGTTGTACAGGCTTTTCTCATAGTTATTGGTATTGTGTAAATGCCTATGTGCCTCCCCCAAATATTTGTTAATATCCCAGAACACCACATTTCCCCCTTTGTCAAAGGGTTTGATGATAGTATTGTGGTCTCTGGAGAGAGGTGCCAAGGCCAGTTTCTGACCACTTGTCAAGTATGAGACAAAGCAATATATAGACGTCTTCCAGAGTTCCAAAGGATCCCAGCTAACCACCTCATGGAATGTGTCTATGAAGTTGTGGCGTGTGCTAGGTTATATGGTGACCAGGGTTTAAAATGATTCTGATTAGTTCTATCCAACTCAAGGTGACGTGATGTTAAAAAGTCCCTCTCTGAGACCCAGCCTGTGTCCCCCACCTCCAAATCAACCAAAGCAGCTAGCCTGGGAATGTCCCATAAACTCAGCATGTCAAAGGCAGAGTCATGAACTAGGGCGATTTCAGACACTGCTCTACTGCTACTCATTTGCTCTGTTGCATAAACACTTTTTTAAGTTTCAATTTACGTATAAACAGAAAAATATCAATACGTGTTCTGCTATATATATATTAGTGAAAGGTCTTTTTTAAGGGTTTAGGGGTGGGAAAAGGTTTCTGGGTGGGAATAGTATTTATATAGTTTTGAGTGGGTATAGTTTGTTGGGTGGTAAGGGTAATTTTAGGGTTTAGGATGGGTTTAGATTTTTGGGTGGCAAGGGTAATTTTAGGGTTTTGGATTGGTATGGGTTTTTGGGTGGCAAGGGTATTTTTAGGGTTTAGGGTGGGTTTATATTTTTGGGCAGCAAGGGTAATTTTAGGGTCTACGGTGGGTATGGGCTTATGGACGGCAGGGGTAATTTTAGGGTTTAGTGTGGGTATGGGTTTTTGGGTAGCAAGGGTATTTTGAGGGTTTAAGGTGGATTTAGGTTTCTGGGCGGCAAGGGTAATTTTAGGGTTTAGCGTGGGTATGGATTAATGGGTGGCAAGGGTATTTTCAGGGTTTAGGGTGGATTTAGGTTTTTGGGCAGCAAGGGTATTTTTAGTGTGGGTATGGGTATTTAGGTGGCAGGGGTAATTTTAGGATTTAGGGTAGGTATGGGTTTTTGGGTGGTAAGGATATTTTTAGGGTTCAGCGTGGGTTTGGGTTATTGGGTGGCCAGGGTATTTTTAGAGTTTAGGATGCGTTTAGGTTTTTGGATGGCAAGGGAAATTTTAGCGTTTAGGTTTTTGGGTGGCAAGGTTAAGTTTAGGGTTTAGGGTGGGTATAGATTTTTGGGTGGCGAGGGTAATTTTAGGATTTGGGGTGGGTTTAGGTTTTTGAGTGGCAAGGGTAGTTTTATGGTTGATATGGGTTTATGGATGGCAAAGGAAATTTTAGGAGTTACGGTGGGTATGGGTTGAGCGTTTGTGGGTTTTAAGGTTATATGTGTTTGTGTATTTTATATATATATATATATCCATCCACAAAAGGTTGCCCCTGTAGAAACGCCTGCACACAAGAGAGTTATTTCCATATTTTTATTGTGGACTGTCAGCAAATCACATTTACTCCGTCAGTTCATAACGGGGGCCAAACGCGTTTCGGGCAGCCCTTGCTCACTGGCTTCAACAAAAGTCCCAGCAACAAGAGAGAACATTTTTTAAAACACCAAGACCCGCCCCAGTGGGCATGATGCCACAATGCCTCATGGTCCTTGTAGTTCCTCTTAGTTTAACCACAGTGGGTGTTGGCGAGTTTGTGAAGAAATTAAAATTCAAAGTTTTTTTACCCAAGTGGGCTACTTCGGGAGGAAAAACATTGATTTTGCTTCTAATATCGCGTCCCAGAACATAGGACTCTCTGTCCTCTCAGTTCCCGATTCTCCAGGCACCGCAGGTCCGCATTCATGCAGGGGGGCGTGGTAATTCATGGTAATGGCATTAGCGCTGCAACTGCTGCGTTGTAATGGCATGCATTATAACAGAATGCGTGGTTCCATCATACATTCGCCTGAGCGTGCTAGCATTTTTTACTCATATCTATCTAATGCTTTACAGTAGTTGCCCTTCGCTATCACAACTTTATGAACAGGCTTGTCAATTACGAAAATAGATTCTGAAGGAACAATCTCCACATCCAGAGCACAACCTCCATATCCAGAGCACTCCTGATATGATCCAGCCTTCAGACTGTAAAAAAATTAGTTTGTTTTAGTAAATACTGCCACTAGTATAGTTGCTGTAGGATTGATACTGTAGCGCTTATGCCAGCATGTGCAGACACTATTCCCTCATGACCTGTCTGAATTAAATCTAATCTAACTCTCTCATTAGGTATATGTCTAGCTACCAGTCTATAGAGGAACACCATTGGAGTGTTATCTTGAGTGAGGGGTTAAGAGTATTTACAAGGAAAGCTGAATGGAGACTTCTCTCCCTTTAACCCCTTGTGTACTTTGGACGGCCCCCGGCCGTCCGACGTCACGGTTGGCGTGTGTGGAGGACGGCCGGGGGCCGTCCAAACCCCGCCCACTCATTAAAACGCCCGCACAGCACGAAAATTGGCGCAGCGCGGAAGGGGTTAATGTTGCTTGTATTGCTGCCAAAATATCTGCTTCAGTCTTATTTATTTATAAAGTTTTGTATAGTGCGAACATGACCCAGCGGGTATCATAGCGCTTCACATTTAGAATAGGTAGGAAACAATAGGGAGCAAAGAACAATTGTTAAAATAAGTGTGAGGCGTGAACATGACCCCAGCGCGATTCAGAGCGCTTAACATTTGAGATCGGACGAAACCAGTAATGGGAGAAGAGCAATCAAAGTAGACAATACCAATATGTGCATGACATGCCAACACTGATAAACACCAGAGTACAAGCATTTAATAGACAATCACGGCATACTACCCGATCAGGTAATGGGAAAAGAACAAACCATATATACAACACAAATAGGAGCAATGGCCTAATAACACAGTTATTCCCAGGTGTACAACCATGTAATCAATAATCAGAGCGACAGAAAAGAGGTCAGTAATGAAGCAGCAGAGCCAGGCCTTTAGGGCAAGAACTTGACCATTAAGATTTTTTTCACTTCTTTTTTGAAAGAAGAGGTAGTTGGGATTCGAAGGGCTTCGGGTGGAAGAGAGTTCCAAATCTTCGGGGCAATGCCAGAGAAAGCTGTTACTCGATCTCTTTTTGTGGAAAAGCAGAGGTTTCAGGAGCAGTGAGCTCGCACTTCGAGACGGACGGCCACCACCTGATAATTCTAGTTCGTTGGACAGATAGATGGGGGTCGTGAAGTGCAGGGCTTTGTGAGTCATGCATGCTTGGTTTGTGATCTGGTTACTGAAGTTACATGAAAGGTCTGTATGTTTTTTCAGTCAAATCAGCTACAAAGTTCCCTTTAGCATGAATTCCTTTACGTTTATGGCCCCCAAGGTGTGCTGCACAGTGACCAAAGGAAGCTTATCCTGAAGGACAGCCACTTTTCCCCAAATCTGTAGTAGATCTGCATTGTAATCTTGCACATAAAAGGCCGAGCGTAGGTCTAGAGTACAATCATTTAGTATGCTTGCTTTAGTTGCTGCCTCTAATGTAGGTGTAGGAGAGACTACACTTATTATTTTTCCCCACTCTTTCAATCATTCGGTCTGCACCCCAGTAAGAGTTTTCTCTGAGAGCAAAGCATGCTTCAGCAGTAGAGTACAAATTTAATCAGGACTCTATAGGAATTGTCTTTCCCTCTTTGTAAACTACATTTATGTAGCCTGAGGCTCTGGGAATAACTGTAATTACTAAGTTTGTTTTGTTATCTCTAGTCTGTAAATGTTTAGCCTCTAACATTACTACTTGCAGTCCTCATAAGATAACTATTATACAAGGGCTTAACTCGCTCAGGAGTGTGGAAGTTAAGAAATTCCACTAGGGATTGCAATTTTCCCAATGTATTTGGAGGTTGAACAGTAGCACAATTCTGTTAGAAGTCAGGTGCCAACCCTTTACCCTTACTGAATAGATCATATCCAAGACATATTACATGTGCTCATCCAATTCATCATCTGTGAGGTAAATGTCATCAATGTAAGATATTGCCTCAGGATCTTCTTGTAAGATTTCCATAATTAATCCTGGAAGTAGGCCCAGGCTATTCTTGAATCCCATAGGCAATCTTATGTAGGAATATTATAACTCATTGAATGAGAAAGCAGTTAGATACTGGATTTCAGGCACTATATTTTGGCTAAAAGCAAACCATTGAAAATTTCTGGATATGGTGTGTACCCAGCCAATGCGAGCAGGGGCCCCCATTATTACTTAGGGGACCCATTCTAGCATTCTGATGTGCATGAGGCAGATGACCTGCAAACCATGACTGGTGTGTCTGGTAAGTCAAAGGGGCTTCCAGATACTGATAGGGTTGATAGTTTTGTGGCACAGATGCCACTCTGTATGTATGGAATTACCCTGTATTGGGATCAACAGGCTCAAACTCCACCCATGAGCGAAATATTTCAAATACATAAGTAGCATGTACATTTACAACATGTCACTGTACTCTATTAGGAAAGCCACAACTAAGAAGATATTGTGTGAGTGGTGCCCTGAAGTTAACCTCTATAGCAACAGGAGCTGCGTGTGCCATTCTCAACAAACATATTTTTAAAACCATGCGACTTAAAACCCAGAAATCACAAACATGTGGAATATACCTTTTATGGGCTAAGCTTGACAAACCTGCAGCAAATAGTTGCTCTTTACTAGACTAAAAGTGGTAACCAATATCACAACAGACATCTCTGCTAAACTATAATAATTAGTCTTTTCTATAAGTCATCCAAAACTACTCAAAGATCTAGATTAATCTGGTTTCCGTGGCCGAGTGCAAAAATGATACCTTCTCTAGGTCTTCCTTGAGATGCAGGGTTTGGTTTTCTGAACCCCTCGCACAAAGAAATCAGTCAATGTGCCAATCGTATCAGAAATCCAATTGGATTGCAACCAATCCACAACCCACTGAGCAATTTTTTTAAAAAAAAGTGTTTCTGGTGTCAATCAGTCCATAAGAGTCTGGAACAATTAGTGGACACCCAAACTCTCTTTCGTAAGGGGAAAAATACACTTAAAAAGCACTAGCAAACCGAATATGAATTATACATGTTTAATTTAAAATCCTAACCTAGTGTAGATTATATGGATTGTAACCACACAGAATATAAACAGGTATGCAGCAATGCAATTTACAAGTACTGGAAACAAGAAAAAATCTAACCTTGTTATTGCATTTTATAGTCATAACACTTTCTTAAGCTGTTTGTAGGTGCATGCTAGTTCTAGCAGCTCGGTAAATAAACGGTCCAATTCTGAGTTTCAGAGGTGTTGCACCTTTACATAGCGGATTTCAGAACAAATAGTCCTTATTGCTTTGTCTGGAAAGCAAGCCTGCTTTCTTGGTCAAAAGCGATCAATAAGCTCACCACCACGAGCTGCCTGTGAAGGCTACCTGACATACGACAATCTTTGATTAGTATTGTTGCTGAATAGTGCTTCTTCTGTCCAATATCACTAGCACAAAGCTCCTCTCTAACCTCTGGTCAGATATGTGAAGTTTTTTAAGGTTTGGGCAGAGAAAATGTTGAAAACTGAAAAAGTTGACATTAAACATAGTTTAACCAAATAACGTGTTGATCATTGATTAAATAAACAATAAACAAGACTTAGAAAGAGAGCTTGTTGAATTTTTTTTGAATAAATATTAAACAAATCTTAGGGAGCTTGTTGAACGCTGAACATAGGTGCCCTTGCAGACACTGATGAATTGTTTTGCAATATTCCTGTCTGAAAGATAACAAGAACTGAGACCCACAGTCCCTAACCTTCTAGAATTTCTGTGTATTAGTAACACCTAATAAATGTATGCCCAAGCAATATGTGAAACTATCATGAATGTATTTGCATAAGGTTGATTATCACCATTTTATGACATAATTGTTATACGCAAAAACAAGCTATGAATGTGCATTTGAGGAAATCACAAACATTCACTTGTCATGTATTTTAAAACACACGTTCTATATTGAAATCAAAGATTTCTGTGCTAGAAATTCACAAGGACTAATTCACATAGGTGAATTACACTTTTATTATTTTAAGTTTTTTTAGTTTAATTTTTTAATTTATGTTGAAAATAAATATTAAAAATATGCTTAGAATAAACATTGATGTTAATTAGTTCTATATATTTATTTTAAATGTAGAACAAAATAAAAAATGCTACAGCACTATTAACCTAATTTTGAAATAAATCTTTAAGTAATGGAAAAAAAATTAAATAAATGCAATTATTTTTCTGAAGTTTAAATTAAAAAAAAGTTTCCTCCTACATAAAAAAATACTTTTATTCTGTGTTAATACTTATTAAAAGTGACGTGTGGAATAAATTAACAAAAATTACTTTAGTTACATTTTAAATAAAATTGTTACTTTAATATTTAAATTCAAAGTAGGATATTAAAATCATTTATAATTAAATAATAAACATGGACTATTTTATATAGATATATATATGCACACATATATATATATATATATATATACACACATATATTATCTACTGGCAGTCGCCAGTAGATAGTTATAGTTAGGACCTATTTTCCATAGGAAATCCGCAACATTCTATTCCCAATAACTTTGGCGCCGGTTGACGAATCTTCGCGAAATTTTCAAAACTTTTGGCCCGCTCCGCTCGTATCTTGAAAGTTTCGGGGTGATTCGTCAAGCGGGGGCCGAGAAAAAAGGGGGGTCCCAAAACATGTTTTCCCCATGCAATTTTCCATACGAACCTTTAGTCGCAGCTACAGCCCGAACTGCTGAACGGAATTACACCAAATTTGGCAAAAAGGTAGCCCTTGGTTCAGAGTCGTGCCTTTTGGTTAAATGGTGTAAATCCGTTCAGTAGTTCCTGAGAAAATCAAAAGTAAAATCACATATATATCTATGGCCGCGGTGGATCCGCGCACCCTGAGCGCACCCTCCCGATCACGAGCTGTATGCTAATTGGCTGTCAACACTCCAAACCAGGAAGTGTTGGCAGCCATCTTGTTCCTCGGTAGAACCGAGGCACAGAAACAAGTGCGCAAAACGCAAAAAGGGGGCAGGGTAGAAACACCCTGACCCCCTAGGCCTGCTCAGGGGGTCCCACAAGCACCCAAGGCCACCAAAAAATTATTATTTTTTTTTGTAAATCGGCGGGATGCGGGCAGGGTGCGCGGATCCCGCCGTGAAAAAAAAAACAAAGCGCGGGCTCCCGCACTTCGTTGTTATTTGGCCCCTGGGTGGGCCAAGTCCCGGGGGCATGCGGGGTTTATAAAAATAAGGATGGGGGGCCTCTAAGGCCCCCCCAAGCCCCGGAGACCGCCACCCCCCGGGGCTTTCAATTAAAAATGGTGCAGGAGGGCACTCGGCCCTCCCGCAGCCCCGGGGACTGCCACCCCCCGGGGCTTCTTTTTTTTAAAATGAAAATTACCTGTGTGGGGGGCTCCAGCCCCCCCACATGCCCCGGGGACCGCCACCTCCCTGGGGCACTAAGAATTTAAATGTGGGGGTCTGTTTCGGACCCCCGAGCCCCGGGGACCACCACCTCCCCGGGGCTTTGAACATGTTGGGAGGGGGGCCGCGTTGCCCCCCTCCTGGAGCCTGTGATGGCCCTGGGGACCACCACCCCCAGGGCCGGCTCCTGCAGTGTCCCGGGGTGCCCACCCCTGGGACACTGCTGTTTGCTATGACAGGGCGGGAGCCTCGCGGCTCCCGTCCTGTCATAGCAAACTTGCTTTGAATTTTGGAAGAGAGAGCAGGAAACCTGCTCTCTCTTCCAAAATTCAAAGCAAGTTGCTTTCCACACGGGGAGCTGCATCTTAGCAGCTCCCCATGTGGAAAGCAATGCCGGCTCCCGAGGACGCGGGGAGCCGAGCGGGACCGTGGGGGAATTGGGGACCCCCCCATGGTCCCCAACGGAGAGGGCCAGCCCCGGGGGATGGGGTCCCCAGGGCTACAAGTGGCCCGGGAGGGGGGCCACGTGGCCCCCTTCCCCAAAATTTTAAAACAAATTAAAAAAACAAAAAAAACAAAGGCCGGCCCCGGGGGATGGGGTCCCCGGAGCCATAAGTGGCCTGAGGAGGGGGGCAACGCAGCCCCCCTCCAAAACAATAAAAAAAAAAAAAAAGGCCATGCCCCGGGGGATGGGGTCCCCGGGGCCGATTAAGGCCTCGGAAGGGGGGCCACGCGGCCCCCTTCCAAAGTTTTTTTTATAAAACAAAAAAAATTATAGGGGGCAGGCCCTGGGGGATGGGGTCCCCAGGGACAATAAATTAGAAAAAGAAGGGGGGCCACACAGCCCCCCTTCTTAAAAAAAAAAAAAAAAAGACCGGCATTGCACCGGAGGCCACGTCCCCTTCTTGCAGATGGGGAACGAATTCCCCTTGAATACTGGGGGTCCCGGGGGGCCAACTAGCCCACCAGGAACCTCCAGTATGCGCCAGGGGGCTGCGTTGCAGAGAGGTGTTCTGAGGCCACTCCCCTTTTTACACCTCTCTGCAACACAGCTCTGTGGCGTTTAATGGAGGTAGCTGGTGGGCTAGTTGCACCCCAGGGAGCCTCAGGATTCAAGGGGAGTTAATCCCCCGACTTAAAACGCACCACGGGTGCGTTTGCACAGTGGTGAAGGGAGGGGGCGGGGCCTGAGGTGACATGTGTGCAAACAGGCCCCGTGGCGCGTTTTAAGATGGGGAATTAAATCCTCTTCAATCCTGAGGGTCCCTGGGGGCCAACTAGCCCACCAAGGTACGTCCAGAAAGCGCCACAGAGCTGCGTTGCAGAGAGGTGGAAGAAGGGGCGTGGCCTCAGAACACCTCTCTGCAACGCAGCCCCCTGGCGCATATTGGAGGTTCCAGGTGGGCTAGTTGGGCCCCAGAGACCCTCGGGATTGAGGAGGAATTAATTCTCCAACTTAAAATGCGCCACAGGGCGTGTTTGCAGACATGTCACCTCAGGCCCCACCCCCTTCCTTCACCATTGTGCAAATATTCCTCGAAAATCAGCCGAACTACGAATTCCGATTTACTCACCTGTTATCAGGAGAGACCTCAGTGCTGCATCTTTGAGCCCAGTACTGATCCTGAAAAGTAATTTTAACCGTACTTACCAGTAACTTGAATTTCCTTCCATAGGCTAACGTTGACTGGTTTCACTTGGAAATTCATCTAAGTGTGGAGTTTTGGAACTTTATAATATTCCTCTAAAATCAGCCGAACTACGAATTCCGATTTACTCACCTGTTATCAGGAGAGACCTCAGTGCTGCATCTTTGAGCCCAGTACTGATCCTGAAAAGTAATTTTAACCGTACTTACCAGTAACTTGAATTTCCTTCCATAGGATATCATTGCCTGCTTTTTGCTGAAAAAGATTTTGTGTAGATTTTTGAAACATACAAATATTCCTCTAAAATCAGCAGAACTACGAATTCCGATTTACTCACCTGTTATCAGGAGAGAACCCAGTGCTGCATCTTTTAGCCCAGCACTGACCCTGAAAAGTAATTCTAACCGTACTTACCAGTAACTTGTATTTCCTTCCATAGGAATCCATTGTCTGGTTTTCAGTAGAAAAGTTTGTGTCGATTTTCACAAACTACAAATATTCCTTAAAAATCGCCTGTATGACTTAAACGCATTCTTTCAACTGTTTACAGGAGATGCACCAGTGCTGGATCCAGGATCCACCACTGAGTAAGAAAAAGTAACGATAACACTACTTACCTGCTAAGTGAATTTCCTCCCATAGGATAACATTGGTGATTCTATGTGAAAAAGTTTCTAAGTGTCAACTTTTAAAATACAATAATATTCCTTAAAAATCACTACTGTAACCAAAACGCTTTTACTCAACTGTTTACAGGAGATGTCCCAGGACTGAATCTAGGATCCAGTCCTGTGGTTAGAAAAGTAATCCATAAAGTAACTAATTGCATTTAACTAGAAATTCACATTGAGCTCAATGTTGCATTGTGTTTGAAATTGTGTTGCCCATTGCAACAACTGTAACTACTGTACTTAAAAGTCTATTGCCTATTTGCAAAGTATTTAAACTAAAGTAATTCATTCTGAGAAAGTATATTTTGTAATGTAATGTATAATGTAATTACAATGTAATTTAAAAAATAAAATATCTAAAAATAAATAGTTTAAAAAATGTAGTAAATCAGTATCAAAAAAATAAATATAACAATTAATACATTTAAAAATTGTCATTTACAAAACCTTTGAAATTCACTGAAAAAAACCATAGGTTTCAGATATGTTATAGTTAGGAATTAGCATTTAAAAAACCTTTGAAATTCACTGAAAAAACCATAGGTTTTAGAGACAGTTATAGTTAGAAATTAGCATTTAAAAAACCTTTGAAATTCACTGAAAAAACCATAGGTTTCAGACACGTTATAGTTAGAAATTAGCATTTAAAAAACCTTTGAAATTCACAGAAAAAACCATAGGTTTTAGGGAAAGTTATAGTTAGTTGGACATTGCACTTGTACAAAACCCGTGAAATTCCCCCGTTATAGTTAGTTCAGCTAACTATAACTCGCGCCCCCGCAATGCACTGCTGATGACGTCACATATTACATCACTCATGACATGGTCAGTGACATCACTGATGACATCACTGATGACATCATGCAGTGACTGTGTGTTTCTGTAAAGTTTAAATATGTTTAATATATATAGGCAAAGGTGTATTGAAGAATGAGTGGGTGTATAAGTGTCTCAATGGATGATTGAGTAGGTGCGTGAGTGACTCTACCAGTGAGTGATTAAACGCTGCGAGTGCCACCTGACTCTAAATGGCGGCCACCAACGGCAGCCCAGGGCCGAGAATGACACCCTGAACAACCGGGACCCCAACACTTGCGAGGGGCGGATCGGCCCCGGGAGGTGATCCGTAATCCGCCCATAATCCGACTGAAATTTGCGGCATCTAAGCTACAAAACTGGCAGAATCCAGTTGCAGGACGGCGCAGAGCAAGCAGAGCAGGCAGTGGTAAGGATTATCAGCTGGGCCTGAGGAAATAGCTGAAATTCAAAAAGTCAGGGCCCGACTGGGCGAGCACAAAATGGCGACCGCGCCGGCCCGGCGGAACGACTGATTGTGAGGCTGACGAGCTGGGGGTGGACCGGCCTCGGGAGCACAGGGCACGTGCAAGCGGAACTTCCACTGGAGGGCTCAGAAGGTCCGGGGACTCACCTGGCTGCATCCTACTGTGTCGCCATGAAGTGATGTGCCCGTGACTGCGGTGACGATCCTGGTGGCCAGCTGTGCCCGCGCTGCTGCCATTGATGAGAGCGGAGTCCAGCGGGAAGCAGAAGCGACTTGCCGGTAGCCCCTGTGGGTTCGGAAGTGCAGCTGTAACGGCGGAGGCCGGGTGCGGTGAGTGGGGGTGTGGCCTGGCCTGGCCTGCGCCCGTGGCTGCGGAGGTGGTGCGGGTTCGGGCGTGAGGCTGCGGCCTGCAAGCTGCTGGTGGCGTCAACGCCAGGAAGGGCACGGAGGCCTGCGGGGGTAGAAGGCACGAAGAGGCGTCTGATTGAGGGAGCCCCGGCAGCTCTAACACGGGAGGCTACGCGGTGTGAGGCCATGATTAACTGCAAGCAGCGCGCCGGTTTGTGAATGCAGCTCTGTGCAGCGGGAGGCCCAGCACACGTGGTAACTGTCAGCACAGTTAAAAGTGACACTTACAGGCACGGCTGGGACGCGTGAGACGCCTACGTAGACCTGGGACTAAATGTGTGGTGCACCCTGCTTACTCGTTCCAATGCAGCACAATTGATAACATCTTCTAGTTAATATATTCTAGAAGCCTGGGGGAAGCCGAGAGCCACAGCGCCACGAGCCCAGAAGGCACCACGAAGGGACCATACGAGCCAGGAAACAGAGGGAAGGGAACGAGACGCGCCACGGCACCCTACTCCTGCGATTGGTGACCGGTCATCAGAGAGGCAGATGACGCTCCCCCCTCGCTCAGGCACACGGCAATGGACATGGGGTGTGCCCCCACAGAGAGGACCTGAAGGAGGGGGAGTGGTGGTGACGCTAGAGACGCCGAACGGGGCAACAAGCCCAAACAATCGACGCCAGGAACAGGGCTGCAAAGGCCGGGGGTCCCCCTCTCTCCCCCCTTCTACCCATAGACTGCTACAGCGTTACGACACAGCCCCTCAAGGGACCCCATACCGGCGGGCCTCACCTGCTTCCCCCACGAGGAGATCGCAAACATTGCCATAGCCCCAGCTGGACCACTGACGGGGGGGCCCTCACAAAATAAACCCGAGTCAGCCCAGATTCAAAGACTGGATCGGAGAACCCAAGGAGGCACGAAAGGGGGGGTGGCCGATCCCGCCAGGAATCACAAAGGTGCACTACCCACAGGCCCGCCACCCCTCCAGAAGAGGGCTCTGAACGCGTCGAGGCGAAGCAGGGGAGAAGGCCAAAGTTAGCCAGAACCGGAGAGTCGGGGACAACCTCCCCTCCACGGCTAACCACGCGGGCAGAGTAACTGGGAACCTGCATCGCAGACCGCAACCATGGGGCGCCTAAAGACAACCGGGGGCCCCCAGCCAAATGAGACCGAGGTCTCCGACATCAGCTGGGCTGAAGGCAAGCACAGACCCCAACGCCATCATACCAGAGAAACTTGACAAGGTGCTAGCTGCTATAGAGCACTCACGGGTCACGATGGAGGAGCGCTTCGGCACCCTGGCCACGGACCTCAATCTGCTGCGCGATGACCACAGAAAACTGGCGGACAAGGTGGGAGATGGGGAAAAAATGCTATCGGCAATGATACCTCAAACTAAGGCACAACAGGACTCCATCAAAGACTTGCAGGCCCGTGTCGCGACTCTGGAGGACAGAACGGACGATCTGGAAGGGCGCTCCAGACGAAGCAACCTACGTATCCTGAACCTACCGGAGGGAGTGGAGGGAAAAGATCCTGTTGAATATACAGAGGCCTGGCTCTGATCCTTTACTCCTCGGGAAGACCTCAACTCATATTTCTCAATCAAAAGGGCACACAGGGTTCCGGCACGACGATTGCCCCCGGGCTCACGTCCTCGCCCCATGCTGGTGAAGCTGCTCCACTTTCGGGACCGGGATGCCATCTTACGAGCGGCCAGACAGAATGCCCCCATCATGGTAGAGGATAAGAACTTCATGTTCTTCCCAGACTACTCCAGAGCGGTACAGCGGAAACGAGCATCATTTCTGGAGATAAAGAGACTGCTGTGGGACACAGGCATGCAATACTCTCTGTTGTTCCCGGCAAACCTTAAAATAATACACAACGGTACCACTGTGTTCTTCACGGATCCACAGGTAGCAACGGACTGGCTAGACTTGAACTTACAGATTGGCTCACAGCAAAGAAACGCCTCAGCACCGGGACCCAAAACGACTAGGCCTCCGAGCACGGAGCGCGAAGCACCCGGAGTCAATCCGGAAAGAAGGCACTCCCTAAACCACTAGCACTGCCAAACCTGGAGCAGATCATAGCAGAGCGCAGGAAGGCCATACAAGCAGCAGCAGAAATGGGGGCAAATCTCTCAACCTCGGATCATGAGGACACTCCGCATATTTTCACGCCCGAAGAAGAAGATCCCACTGACTCAAGCGACTCTCATGAGAACTCAGGGGCCCTGCCCTCCGTCACGCCACAGACAGCGACACGCTTATATGAAGTACACTCGCCACCACGACACATTGCCTCCGATCGCGAAAGCGGCCCTGCCCTCTCATCCCACATCACACACTGAGTGTCATGCTAGTGCAGACCCCCAACTATCACAACTGAGAGTGACCCGCACTAGAGACACACAGACCTATGAGGGCCCATCTGGCGCGGCGAGTCTCAGTGGTTCGCGTACGTCAGTCGAAATACACCCCCACACGAAACGTTAGTGAGTACATAACTGTACCGGTTTGGATGTGCTGTCTGTTGCAGCAGATCCCCTGTATTGGGTTTTCAACCTCAAAGAGTTATTGTTCAATCCCTCGCCCAACACTGACCCCATACCAACCCCATCTCAAAGGGCTGAACCATTCGTTGGCACACTTACACTTCACACCGGGCACCACCACACTTTCCATTGGTTTCCAAGTGGGGCCCCCGGGGCTTCCCTCCCTTGCTGCGTGTCCTATCAACCACCATGAGTCCGCCAGCAGACGTTAAGTTTCTCACTCTAAACGCACGGGGAATACATACGGCACGGAAACGATACGCCATCTATGCTTACATTAAACGCCAGCAAGCGCAGGTCATACTGTTGCAGGAAACTCATCTTACAAAGGGAGAACTTGAAAAGCTTCAAAAGCGATGGAGGGGTACCTTTTGTGCCACGACTTATTCAGCATACGCGCGAGGAGCACTCATCTGGCTTAGGCCGGGAGTCCCCTTTTTGGAGATTAATAGAAAGATAGACCCCGACGGTAGATACGTCCTGCTAGAGGGACTATTGGATGGACAGCCAATACTGATCGGTAGCATTTATGCTCCAAACACAGAATAAACACTATTCTGGGAGACCCTCTCACGTAGCCTGGCTCAATTTACATCTTCACTGTGGGTTTTGGGGGGGATTACAATTGCGCGCTAGACCTCCACTTAGACAGATCGCATCCACCGACCTTAACGTCACAAGCTCACGCGCACACAGCCCGGTTCCAGGCCTGGGCAAATCACTGGTCATTGACGGACGCATGGCGACATGCACACCCGACAACTAAACTCTACTCCTTCCATTCAATCCCCCACGACCTATGAGTACGGTTGGACCGATTCATGTGTACACGCACGATCCTCCCCCAAGCACAACACTCAGACTATTTAGGTAGGGTAATATCAGATCACGACGCGCATGTTTTGACGCTTAGATGGCGTCCGCCCACACCAGCGGTCCCCACCTGGTGGCTCCCACGAGTTTGCCTGGAGGATCCGGTGTTCCAACACGAACAGAAGGAGAACATACAAAACTACTTCTCGGACAATGCACACTCCACGGACTCTAGGACATTCGAGTGGGACACCTTCAAGGTGGTCATGAGGGTGCATGCATCCGACAAATAGCGGGGGTGCGGAAAACAGTAGAGCAGGTGGTACAAGCGATAGAGCAACGCCTGGCGCAACTATCCAAAGAAGCAGACACACAGGCTAATCTCCACACGCAAATAACGGAAGCCAAGACCAAATACGCAGAGGCCTGCGCAGATTTGCGCAGATACAACTTCCGCGCCTACGCCGCCAGAGCTCACAGGGAGGGAAGCCGAGATGGAACCCCGCTGGCGTGGCTAGTACGGCAAGACCAGGACACCCAACCCATCACCAGTATCAGAAACGCGGCAGGCGAGGTCATTTACGCACAGGCAGATATCATGCTAGCCTTCCATGAATATTACACTGCTCTGTATAGAGAACCGTCCCCTGACAGAGAAGGACACATCCAAAAAGTACTACATTACATTACTATAACACAGATGACGGACGACGACCAGACCTCACTAGATGAGCACATCGCGACAGCGGAGATCAAACACGCAATCCATCATTTAGCCAAAAACAAAGCCACGGGACATGACGGCTTCCCCATAGAATACTACCACACATTCTCCCAGCAACTAGCCCCCAACCGGACATAGTATATAGGGAGGCACAGGAGACGGGAATACTCCTCCAATCCATGCGGAACACCATACTGGTGACGTTCCCCAAACCGGACCGCAACCCACTGCTAATGTCATCATATCGACCTATTACCCTACTGACGGCAGACTGCAAAATACTGGGGAAGATCCTAGCAGACCGAGTAACAGGTGTGCTCTCACGCTTGGTACACCCGGACCAATGCGGGTTCGTGCCAGGATGAAATACCTCTCAGAATATACGTCGGCTATTTCATATTCAAGATGGGGTGCGGGACCGGTTCCCGCGTGCCGCGCGCCTTATACTTGACCTGGAAAAGGCCTTTGACACCTTGGCTTGGCAGTATTTATTTGCGGTTCTGCAACGAGTAGGGATGGGACCCAAACTCCTGGCGTACATTAAGTTGTTATACACTGGCCTCGCCACCCGGGTCCGTATAGGCCACCATATCTCTCCACCTATTCAGGTGACCCGTGGGACACGTCAAGGATGCCCCCTATCTCCGTTGCTGTTCGCCCTTGCAATGGAACCGCTGGCGATCAGACTTAGGGAAGGGGGCGAGCTTTGGGGTATACCACTCGAGGGGCGAATTCACAGTGTGTCTCTCTATGTGGATGACCTCCTAATATATGTGAGAGACATTACAGCGGACCTCACACCTTTGTGGGCCACACTTGATGACTTTGAGAGAGCAGCGGGCTTGAGGGTGAATTGGGCCAAATCTACTATTTATTCCCTTCATCCAGACACCCCCCAATGGGAGATAACGGCCGGGGAAATTAGGTTAGCCTGGAATGGGACCGCTCCTAGGTATCTAGGAATCAGGCTGTACCATACTCCGAGGGATCTCCTTGAGAGCAACCACTTTCGAGCCCTACGGGGGATCAAGACCCAGGTCGCCTTCTGGCAAATGCTTCCATTGGCCCCAATAGGGATGGTGGCTTTATCAAAAATGATCGTAGTAACCCCGTCTTCTCTCCTTTTTTGCGAATGTCCCAGTGATCCCTCCACGGGCCTTTTTTCAGGAACTAAATTCCTTACTGCTGACCCTGGTTTGGGGCGGAGGTCGCCGCAGATTTGCTCTAACTACATTACAGCTCCCACGAGACCGGGGCGGGCTGGGAGCCCCATCCTTTGAGGCCTACTTCCTCGCAGCACAACTGCAGTCGATATCGCGTTGGACAGCAGGGCGTCATATGGAGGAAACAGAAACGTCAGCGGGGACACTGTCAGCCCCAGAAATCACCCGAATGCTCCTCCCGGGGACTAGACCTAATCCCTCCCACTCTGTTTTGGTGAAGGTAGCCAGATCCTGTATAATGCGGATCCACCGTCTTCCTTGAATGACGCCAATGTACTCCCCATTATTGCCACTAGGGGTCTACCTAGGGGACATAGCCACTACACGTCTAGGGATTTACAAACTTGGACAGAACATGCACTCACGGAGGTGGATACCCTGTTCACCGATGGCCAATTAACCTCCTTTGAAGGTCTAGCAGAGGGAAGCGGGCTTCCTGCAGGACAATACCTGCTTCACAGACAACTCATAGCGGACTGTAGGAGGACGTGGGATCTGACAGGGGAGAACCCAAAACACACCCTACAGTACACGCGATATTGAATATGGGAGCAGGGAGACATCCTATCACTTGGATCTACAAATCAATCAGACCTCACATGTGCACCACTAACAAGATTACGGCTCAAATGAGAAGAGGAATTTGGCTGGGCATTACATGCTAAGGAATGGTTAACAGCCCTAGAGCATCATAAAAAAGTATCGCGTAACCAATGCTTTAAAAACATCCAATTTAACATACTACACCGCGCGTACCTCACCCCGGAGCGGCTCAAACGCTTCTTCCCTGCAACGCACTTTGAATGCCCGAGCTGCCACACACCAGAGGCTCCCTTTGTTCACATGCTATGGTCCTGCCCCACCCTGCAGCCCTATTGGGCAGAGGTGCATGCCCCAATATTGACGGTCACGGGTCTGACAGACCTTGCCTCCTGGGAAGCCAGCGCCCTGGGGATTTTTAAACGGAAAAAGCAGAGGAAGGTGGAGACTCGTTTTGCGATATTGGCCCTACTCCTTGCTAAGCGCAATATTACACTACACTGGCGCTCTTCAAGTGGCCCCCGATAGCGGCCTGGAGGGGGGTAGTCCAAAAATGGGGAGCAGCCGAAGAGGACACCATCAGGCTCCAGGAGGCACGGGGCACACGGAGACGTCCAATATCTATGGAATGGTCAATGCTCCTCCACAGCTTCAAACAGGCACATAACACACCCACGAATTCCCCAGCAGTCACACAGATGGAGTCTGACCCCGTAACACCCAGAGAAGCACAGGAACTCCCCGAAAGGGTCCAACCCCCCAACTTTCTTATATGTCCCGGTGTGAAAGTGATTCCCAGTTCCAATAGACCAGCAGTAACCTATGCCCTCATTCCCAGCCCCCCTTCTTTCCATTTCAGAGTTATTCACCCCAGTTGAGTCCAAATAGGTAAACCATTAAAGCCAATCTTCAGAGTAGTCAGTTACACTGAATAGACCTCGGTAACTAACAAGCTGGGAGGAGACCCAGTCTCACTAGGCACCCATACAAGATCAGACACAAGATGCCTACCAGAACAAAATGGACCCTGATGTTTTTCTGTTCTAATGGCAATTTAACTAGACGAATGTTACATAGCTATCAATGACACTATGAAATGTATACTCTGTATGCACATGGAAAAATGAATAAAAAGGTTTACAAAAAAACAAATGCTGTCCTTGCTGTAGGTGTGCAGAGAACCACCAAACATGGTGAGCCTGTCAACAAGATAAGCTGTGTGCTAGCCTGTCAACAAGATAAGCTGTGTGCTAGTCATGATGGCTTTCTAAAGTAACTTGTTTTGAAAATGGGGCGGACTGCCAACGGGAGTTCCATCAGGATGGGGTTGATGTGCTCATGTTTGTTCACCCCCTGGTTGAGATGTACTGCAGCGTATAGGATGTCTTTAAGGGGTAGCTCGAACAGCAGTTCTGAAGTTACTTTCTGGAAGGAATGATTTTAGTTTCTTTACAAAAACAAAACTGGTACCAGGCTGACTTTATGATTTTTGCAGTGTAATCCTTGTGGGTGAGGGTCTTATCCAGGGTAAATACAAGTGATTTGGCATTCAGTGAAAGTTGGGGTTCAAAGCCATAAAGGTTCATGTCATTGAGCCAGGTTTATACTCTTTCCTGCTTGTTGTTCTTAGCAAATAACAGGAGTTCTGTTGTGGTTGGGTTGAGCTTCAGGTAGGTACTAGACATCCAGGTCTGGATGATATGCAGGTATTGTTTCAAGCATTGGATGCATTGAGCATAGGAGACTTTCAAGTAGAGTTGTCTATCATCTGCAAATTAGTGAATCTTGATGCTGTTATTTAGGAGTAGAGCACCAATTGGCTCCATTTTGAGGTTGAAGCTGACAGGAGACAGTATGAAACAATGGGCGATTCCACAGGTTAGTGGGACCTTTTGGGACCTAGAGGTGCCCTTGTGAACAAATCGATGTTGGTTGGAAAGGTAGGAGGGGGACCAGTGAAGAACATTGCTGGTGAATCCAGAGTGCATACAAGGCAGGGATTGCCAACTGTGTTGAAGGCAGCTGAGAGATCCAACAATATCAGAAGGCATCTGTACTCAAGAGGGCATCATCAGTATGCTGTAACAAAAGCTAAAACCAGATTGGTAGTTGTGCAAGAGATGGTTGACATTGATGTGATCTTGTAGTTAAACATAAACTGTTTTTTAATTGATCTTGCTGATGAATAATAGGTGAGTTATAGACCAGTCAGAGCAGACACCTTATATTTGTCTGAAGGTGAGTTATAGACCGATCAGAGCAGACCCCTTATATTTGGCTAAAGTGTTGTACTCGTGGATTGAAATAGAAGTTAGAGAGGCAGCAGAGCTATTCACAAGGTATGATATAATAGATACTTCAGTGTATTAAACTCTGTTTAGGTTTATTGAAGTCCCATAAGTATACATTGTAAACATGATTTTGTCTCAAGGAAAATTGCTTTATGTGAAACAGACGTTGTTTTGTGCTGATAGAGAAAGTTCTTACTGCACCATAGACAGCATGCATTAAAGAGTGACCGACAGCACATTGCAAGAAATTATACAGAAATTAGAAGCAGCAACTAAAGCGATCATACCAAATGCTCGAGTCTTAAATGTGCTCTGGGTTCAATGGGCTGCCAGCCAAACAAGTTCATACATTCAATTTGAGCATGTTCTGATCTTGAGGACACAAGGATTTCTTCATTCTCTCATAGGGGATTTCCATGTATAGTCGTAAGCGTTGAATAGTCCCACCCATCTACGGGGACGCCGGAGCACTTTATCCAATATAACTTCTTAAGTGCTGGCGTTCGCCTTTCTTCTGGAAGGCCTTGAAAACTCACTTAAGAAAGTCATAATGCAGCCTAAGGACCAGGCTACAATGGCCAGAATTCTTCATCTTGGAGACTGTAAAGAAATATGCACCCTGTACATGAACAAATTCTTTGCAAGGGCACAGAAACAGAACCTTCACAAACCCTTTTACTAGGAGAGAAAACAGAGATGAAGAAGTGCAGGGCAATGTAGCCTATAGGCTGCCATTATAAGTGAAGAATAAAGAGACTGCACCTTTAGAGCAGAGGGACCTCCAATATCCCATCATGCTCATCTAGAAGCAGTTACCTCAGTTCTATTTTCTGGCTCCTACTGACAAGACTCTTGGAGCATTGAACTCAACCTTTTTAGTCTTTTTCTTCAATATAGAACTTCAAAGTTCAGTGTTTTTTGCTTCACTCAACGTCTTTTGTCTTTCTCAGTGGAGTGAAGTGTTTTCCTGACAGGAAAGAGGCATATTTCCTATTTAAAATGCCATCTCTTTTCGACAAATGTCCTCGCTGTGGCAGGAAAAAGGCCAAAACAGACCCCCAAGAGATCTGAATTATTTGTCTACCATCTTCTCATCTTCCTGCCTCCTGTGAACTCTGCAAGACCTTCTCCAGATGAACCCTGCATGACAGGGAGAATATTCGCTTGCAGGGAAGGGAAGAAAGAAGAAAACAGCTAGAAGACAGTGGGACCTCTGAGCGAGGGGGAGGTAACTCTTCCACCAGAGGTCTTCTATCAACCTCCAGTGGACGTGGGAGGTCTGAGAGGAGTTTTTCAGGCAGAAAACACTATCGGTACCGGTCGACTTCAAAGCGGTCGATGTTCAGAGGAGGTACGGTGCCGACATGCTTGCCGTTATTGACTGGCTCGATGCCGTACAAACATCGATGCTCGACGTCAAGAACTACTCGAGCAAAATTGAGAACTGCTTCGCACCAATAGCCGACGTTTAGACTTGCGTCGACGTAGAGGGATTCTGACTTGCCATCACCAAGAAGTAGGCTGTCGAGAGCCGAATGACGACGAGAGTGGTGAACGTCGAGAAGCCAGTCGACATCGAGTAACCTATGTCGACAGCGGTCGAGAAGCAGATCGTCATCAAAAACCAGCCGATGATGACGGAGGTCGATGTCGAGAAGATCATCGATGTCGAGAAGACAGCGAATACCATCCAAAAGGAGAATCTACTCCTCATCTGATTCTCATTCCAAATCTCCATCTCTGGTAGAGGTACCTTCTTCTCCCATTCCAGTGTCTCCTGAACCAGACTCATTGGCTTGAACTGCTCTCCCACCTCTGGTGCTACCAGCTCTGCCTCCCCCGCCGGCACCCCAGCTTCCAATATTACCGCCTCCAGCTCTACCGGCACCTGTCCTTCCACCTCCTGTGGTCCCTCAGGTCCCTATCACACCGGTGCTTAGGAGATCATGCTCAAGGACACGCGATCGCTCTCGCCATGGACACTCACGTTCCTCTACTGCATCACGCCACTCACAGTCGCACCGCCCATCTCATGGCAGGTCAAGATCACGTTCTCATAGCCATCACCATGGGGATACGTCTTCTTATACCAGTGGATACCCTCCTACCTTGTCGGACTCACCTCAACCTCAGTCATCACCAGTTGATAATATCAACACCTTTAAAGAGGTCATGGTTTGCAGTGCATCTAAATTGAATATACCTATGGCAGACCACACTCCATCGACTTCTGTGATCTTTGAAACTCTTCACCAACTCACGGCCTCAAGACCTTTGCTCCCACTAGTGCTGGGTCTTCTTGAGCCAGCCATGGAATTGTTCCTCACTCCAGCTGTGGCAAAATCAGCACCATCCAGGCTCTAGAAGAAAAATAGGCCGCCGGAACAAGATCCGCTGTTCTTGCATGCCAACTTTCCACCGGACTCAGTGGTGATATTAGTGCACGAAAATTCCAAGCTACATCACTGTCTGCTACTTCTCCTGATAAGGAGAGTAAAAAGTTGGACTCGTCGGGACGCAAAGTTTGCAACACAGCAGCGGTGTCCATGAAAGCAGTCAGCACCACAGCCCTCCTAGGAAGGTACAACTGTGCCTTGTGGGATTCTATTCTCCAATTCGCGGATCACCTACCAAAAGAACCCCGGGAGGATTTATTGGAAATGGTCCAGAAGGCAGCTATGGTTTCCAACCAGGTGATCAGTGCGGAAGCGGATTCATCGATTTTAGCCGCCCACAGTTACTGTCACGGGGTCTCCTTACGCAGACATACATGGCTTAGATTGACATCTCTGAAGCCAGACGCTCAGCTATGTCTTAAGAATTTGCCTTTTTCAGGCTCCACTCTATTCGGCTTGCACGCCGATGATGAAATGGCGAGAATGAAGATGGAAATGGATACGTTAAAAGCGGTGGGGTTAGAGAAATCTAAAGAACAGCGATGTTCATTTCACCCCTACCACCGTCGTTTCCCTTCACAGAGGGTTCAAACCCCTCAATGGCAGTCCGGCAGGTCACAACATTATGAATGGCCCTACCAGCACCAACGCAAACAACAAAGGGGATGTACCTCTCAAGAAGCTAACCAGGGAGGCCGACAACCCGCGGCATCAAAACCCTGAATCCTCTCTTCCCCCTCTTCCGTTGCCCACTCCGGTAGGGGGAAGTATTACAAATTACCTGGCAGAGTGGCAACGCATAACAACAGATGCCTGGGTCTTGACTATTGTCAAACATGGTTATCGTCTCAGATTCACTGCCCCACCACCCCCATACATTCCACCGAGGTCTTCCACGTCGCACCTCAAGCTTTTACAGGAGAAAGTCAACACGCTATGCCACAAGAAAGCTGTGGAATCAGTCCCTCGTAACCAAAGAGGTCACGGTATTTGCTCCAGATACTTCCTCGTGCCAAAGAAGGGCAGACAAGAGTTCAGGCCTATTCTCGACCACCAAATCACAAACAAGTGGATCCGAAAACAAAATTCAGGAGGCTGGCTTTACATCAAATTTACTCTCAACTTCAACAGGGAGACTGGCTCAGTTCAATAGATCTACACAATGCTTATTTTCATATTCCCATCGCAAAGCCACATTTGAAATTCCTCAGATTCGTCCTGGGGCAGAACCACTACCAATTAGCGGTTCTACCATTCGGCCTCAAGTCAGCTCCCAGGAATTTTTCCAAAGTGGTGGCAGCGCATTTACGGAAACACACAATCTTTGTATATCCTTATCTGGACGACTGACTGATTAAGGCCTCCACCTTCGCAGAAGCCCAAGAACATTTCCAATGGACATGCGATCTGCTTCATCGCTTGGGTCTTCACATCCATGTTCAAAAGTCCACATCAACACCAGTCCAGACATTGCATTACTTAGGAGCTACCATCGTCACTTTACTAGAAAAGGTGATTCCTTCGGAGGAACAACGGTTATCCATTGTCCAGAAATGCATCAACCTCCAGCGGATTGCCCGTCCATCAGTCCGGATAGTCTCCTCGCTAATCGGCTCTATGGCCTCCTGCATATTTCTGACTCCCAATGCTCGCATCCACATGCGCCTCCTCGAGGAGTGCCTGGAGGACCAGTGGAACCGGTTCTCAGGGAACTTGGAAGACAAGATCATCCTATCCACTCATGCTGTGGGATCACTCCAGTGGTGGTGTTCCCCAAAAAATCTCCTGAGGGGAATGTCTTTTCTTCAGCAGGAACCAACACAGACCATTGTGACGGATGCCTCACTGCTGGGGTGGGGAGCCTACATGGATCACCTGCAGATACAAGGAATATGGTCCTTGAGAGAACAGACATACCATATCAACCTTCTGGAACTCTGTGCAGTTCACCTGGCACTCAAGGCCTTTCATCCTTCGTTCACGACCAACACCCTGTTTGTTCAGACGGACAATAAAACCCCCATGTACTACCTGAGCAAGCAAGGGGGAACACGGTCCAGAACCCTGTCACAAGAAGCTCAATCGATCTGGCTCTGGCTCCTTGCCAGAAACTTGAGGCTGATAGCCGCTCACCTGTCAGGTGTGCAAAACATCCAGGCAGACGCGCTCAGCAGGGTCCTCAACAAAAATCACGAGTGGGTGCTGAACGAAGAGGTCATACAAGATATCTTTAACTCGTGGGGCACACCTTCTACAAACCTTTTCGCTACAGCGGAAAACAAAAAATGCCATGACTTCGCCGCCAGATTTTACCATCCAAGGTCACTAGGGAATGCCTTATGGAGCAGCTGGTCCAACAAATGTCTTTACGCTTTTCTTCCGATACTGCTGATACCAGCATACCTGCACAAACTGTCAACCACGACACCCAAGATGATCCTTATCGCCCCAGAATGGCCGAGACAGCTGTAGTTCCAAGACCTCCTTCACTGGTCTATCCGTCCACATCTCAGGCTGCCATGCAGGCCGGACCTTCTCACAAAGGTCAGAGGTCAACTGCTACACCCCAACCTCTCCTCCTTGAGTATGACAGCATAGTTCCTGAGATAGTACAGCATGGTAATCTAAACCTACCTCAGGACTGTCTGGACATTCTAAAAGAATCAAAGCGACCAGCTACACGATTGGCTTATGCCTTTAAATTGAGAAGATTCTGCATTTGGTGCTCCTCCAGGCAGATCGATCCCACCTCTTGCCAGGAGGAGGTCCTTCTCCCGTATTTATTACACCTGGTTCAATCTAGCCTTCAATACTCTTCAATCAGAGTCCGCCTGTCTGCACTCACAGCATACAGGAAAAATCCTTCACAAATCTCTTTAGTTGGGATTCCAGTTATTAAAGATTTCCTAGAGGGGTTGAAGAAGGTTTTTCCTCCCATTAGGCCTCCCTCTCCTCCATGGGAGCTGAATGTAGTGCTTTCTCGCCTCATGCGTCCACACTTTGAACTTATTTACAAGGCTTCTCTTCAGCATCTCATATGGAAAACTGCCTTCCTTGTGACTATAACTTCAGGTAGGAGAGTTAGTCGATGGGCCCGTCGACAGAAGTAAAAATCTGCCTTCTGCATTCCGAACAAAAGCAGGATTTCTCAAAAATGTCTCCTTTACCTCCTGTGCATCAATTGGACTTTCAATAGTCTCAGGATGAAGGTATGTTGGGCCCTGCCTATAGTCCTCCTCATGTAAGGGTCAAATGTCAGGACTCTGATGATGAGGACATTGAGGACAATGATACTTCCTCTTACTTGGCAGGAGAATGTTTGTTTGCAGATACACATACTTCTTCTGCGCAACAGCCTGAATCCTTTCAAGAATGTTACAGCTATGATGACAGAGAAGAAGAACCATGTCGCTTTAGGGAACCATCTGTAAATGTTCCTGTTTCGTTGGTGTCGGACTTGGGTTATATGATCAATGATTATTATAGACGATTTCCAGAGGCGAATGCTCCTCAATGTCCTCCGCCTCCTCAGCAGACTCCTGTTGATCTAGCAGGACAAAGCACACCTAATCCACCAGGGAAAAGTTTCTACCTCCATCAATCGTCATCACGGAGGATATCTAAGATGTGGCTCAGCAACAAGTAGAGGAAGGAGAAATCCATACTGATGTGGAAACTCAGGATGAATGGGATGATTATATAGCTCCCATGCCACCGTCTCCTATCCCACCTTCTGCGGATTTTCCACCTGCAGACATAGATGGCTTTCATGATCTGTTGGAGTGTGCATACAAGCGCTTTGATCTGACTATGCTGGCCAAACAGACTGAATTTATTTTGTACGACTTCAAGCCAGTCACTCAGCGTTCCATCAGAGCTATCCCCATCGTTGATTATTTGTGGCAGGAAGGCCTCAAACTGATGAAGACACCAGCTTCCATTCCAGTGATGATACCAAAGCTGGACAAAAAATACAAGGCCCCTGACAGCTCGCCCACATGCCTCATTGGTCATCCTAGGCCGGACTCTGTAATTATGCAGGCAGCACAGAGAAGGGCCAAAAACCCAGCATCCCAGTGTTCTGCTACCCCTTATAAGGAAGGTCGCCAGCTCGACAACATTCGGAAATGGTTTTCTGCTCTTGCGGCTACCTCTATTAGAGCTTCCAATGCCATGGCCATCTTGGGAAGATATGAACGGCAGATGTGGTTGGACATTTCCTCATTGCTGGAACACCTTCCGGAGGAGAAGAGGAAGGAGGCAAAAGGTATTCTGTCCAAAGGGGAAAGATCGTCTGCTGAACTTATTGAGATCACCATGAATGTTTCTTCTACTGCCTTTTGTTAGATGGCAGGAGCAGCGGTGCTGCGTCGTCAGGGCTGGCTAAAGGCGATCACCTTCCACCCCGAGGTACAGGCCAAAGTTCTGTATATGTCTGTCTATGGAGAGTGTTTGTTCGGCAAGCACATAGATGAGGCACTGCAATCCATAAAAGCTGACATGGACACAGCTAAATCTCTAGTCACTCTTCAGCAACGCCGTTTTCAGTCCTCTGGAGGCAGAGTTCGGGGGCAATATACATCTTGACCGCAATTCCAAAAGCGGTTCCAACATTACTTACAAAATACCTATTAACAGTACAATCAATCCTTCAGATCCAACGCCGCGCAGTCCTATTCAAGACCTACAGTACGTAAGAGGCAGCAATCTGCCGGAAGATCACAAGACTCCAACAGAAGAGAATGAGTTTCACCAGGCCCCTGCCACTGCAGTCCGACAACAATTTGGTCCAACCTTCTCAATATTCTTGCAAAATTGGAAGTCCATCTCATCGGACAAATGGGTATCTTTCAGCAAAGTCACACCCTGGAATTCGTTCAGCATCTTCCGAATGTCCCACCATGGAAGGTACAGCTTCGTCATCTACCAGATCTCAAGAAGGAAATAAAATCACTCCCTTCCAAGCATGCCATAGAGAAGGTACCCTTCAAACAATGCAATCAGGGGTTTTATTCTCATTTCTTCCTTCATCAAGAAGAAAACAGGAAAATGGAGGCAGGTCATGGACCTCCGGTTGCTGAACAAGTTCATCAAAAATCAATCCTTCAGGACGCTCTCTCTACAGGAAATCCTTCTCATGGCAAAAGGGGATTATCTGTCTTCTCTTGACCTACTCAACGCTTATTTCCACATTCCCATTTACCCCAAGTATCAAAGGTTTCTCAGGTTCGAGGTGGCAGGGTGCCATTATTAATTCAGGGTGCTTCCCTTCGGTTTAAAATCGACTCCCAGGGTTTTCACCAAATGCATAACCCGATAGCAGCTTTTCTAAGACGTTCAGGTCACCAGGTGTTTCCCTACCTGGACAACTGGCTAATAAAGGCTTCTACATTTCAGGCGGCCAGAACTTCCACTCAAGCCTGCCGGGATCTCTTCCAATCTCTAGGCCTTCGCCTCAATCTAGAAAAATCGTCACTCATTCCTTCCAAATCTTTGACTTTCCTGGGGGCATGCCTCAACACCAATCTCAACAAAGCCTTTCCCACTCAAGAACGAGTATCACATTTGCAAGAGATAACACGGCTTCTCTCATCAAAAAGGTCAGTTTCTGTGAGAAAATACAAATCTATGCTGGGGATGATGTCCTCGTGCATCCCGCTGATTCCCAATTGCAGTCTCCATATGCGACCACTTGAGGAGCAGCTGGATGCACAATGGATTCAATCCCAAGGGTTGTTCAATGGCATGAGTCACATCTCGACTATTATGAAGACTGCGATGTCTTGGAGGAGGACCAGCAAAAACCTTACACAAGGCCTCTCCTTCATTCACACTGTGCCTCAGTAGGTGATGACCTCAGACGCATCAATGGAGGGATGGGAGGCTCACCTCCAGGAATTGCAAGTTCACGGCAAATGTTCTAAGCAGGAGTCAAAATGCCCCATAAATCTTCTATAGTTCAGGGCGGTGTTCTTAGGCCTTGAAGCTTTATTGCCTCGGATCTGGGGATCTTCAGTTCTTGTCCGGACGGACTACACTACCACCATCTTCTATCTCCAAAAGCAAGGTGGCATGAGATCTCAAGCGCTTTCCCTTCAAGCTCAACAGATTTGGAAGTGGCTTCTTGTCAACCACATCTCCTTACAAGTGGAACATGTGCCAGGAGTCCACAACCAGTGGGCCGAATCTCTGCAGGGTGTCCAAGCAATGCCACAAATGGGAATTGAACAAGCAGCAGGTGTAGGTGATCTTCCAATCCTGGGGCTATCCAACATTAGATCTGTTCGCTATGTACCTCAACAAAAAGTGCACCTTTTACGCAAGCAAGACTCCTCATGGGGAGATGCTTTTCTGTCCTCATGGGCAGGGAAATTTGCCTACGCCTTCCCTCCATTTCCCCTCATTCCTCGAGTCCTTCAGAAAATGAAGCAGGAGCCTTGCTGGCTCATTCTCATTGCCCCCGGTGGGAAAGGCAATTCTGGTACACCGAGCTGCATCGCCTATTAGAGTGCGCTCCGATTCTCTTTTCTCTGGGGGAGGACTTTCTCTGCATGGACAAGGGCCACGTGATCTATCCTCAAATTCTCTCTCTTCATTTGTTGGCTTGGCTCATCACTTCGCTAAATTTGGCAATTTGAACATACCCGAAGACTGCAAAGCAATATTGTAAAACTCTCAAGCTCCTTCCAAGCTCAAGTGCTACACTGCAAAATGGAAGATATTTAGTGCATGGTGTATTGCTCATTCATTGCATTCGCTTTCAGCTTCACCGGAGCAAGTATTGCCCTATCTCTTGCACCTAGCCAAAGCAGGGCTCTCGCACTCTTCCATAAAAGTTCACCATGCGTCAATATCCTAGTTATAGACGATGTTTGGATCAATCTTCCTTGTGGTCTCATAGGCTCATCAAAGAATTTATGAAAGGTCTCTTTAGGGCCTATCCACCGGTTAAAGCTTCTCCAGTACTGTCCATTTGAACCAGTGCACAAATGTGAGTTAAAATTTATTTCTTGGAAGGTGGCTTTTCTCTTGGCCATTACGTCAGCTAGGCGTATCAGCAAAATCCAAGCATTCACCAGTTTCTGGCAGACAGGGTCATACTGCGTACCAATCCTTCCTTCATACCTAAAGTGCCTTCCACTCATCATCTCAATGAACCTATAATCCTACCTATGTGCTTTCTAAATCTGTCCTCGGCGGGGAGAGAGCTCTCCATTCTTTGGACATCAAACCTTGCTTGAAGTTTTATTTGCAAAGAACAAGGACTTTTCGTAAATCCTCTCAATTGCTGATATCCTTCTCTGCACTCAGAAAGGGACAGGCCTTAACTAGGGCTAGTACTGCTCGTTGGGTTACTTAAGTGTGAGAAGCTGGCCTGGTATATGATGTACACTAATGTAAGTGGGCACCTTGCACCACTCCAGACAACCCTTATGGGGATTTAAGAGGTCTTAGACAACCTTAGAAAGATATCCAAGTGGTAGCTGTGGAGAGCAGCCTTCAGACTTAGTCTTGAAGGAGTGTAATGAAGCTTGTTTTACCAGAATGCAATTTTATAGTATAGATTAAATGAAAAGAGAACCATACAGTAGTTATAAAAAATGTGTATTTATTATATAACACTTTCTAGTACGTTACAGTATCTCCCACACGGAGATAGACACAAAGCTCACCAGTGGCAGTTGGTGAAGTCTGAGAGTGGTGGGGCTGAGAGGGGGCACAACATTTTATGGACGTCGGTGGCGATTTACTGTGCATTTTTTATGGGGTTAAATTAGTTCTCAGGCTGATTAACAGAAATGTGTTAGACATGTGGGGGCCAGGCAAAGTTCTTTTCATTTTAACAGCAGAGTGCACTGTTTTGTGAATGGAGGGAGATCAACGCTGGCTCCTTCATAGACCTCACAAAAAGCACCACATGCATGCAAGTCTGTGTCTGCAGCGTTTAAAGAGCAGACTCTCTTGGTCTTTCCAAAAATAAAATCAAACTCCGTGGGAGTCTTGAGACTTTTTAAACATCGGCATGCTCCCATCTCTCTCAAGATAAGGCTCTGCAGTTACCCCAGTTATAGAGCAAAGCGATAATAACGACAAAAGAGAGATGACCAGGTCCCATAACTGCAGGGACTTGAAAACACCGGAGTTTACACCACACTTTGATTCGCTACTCTAGTCTTCCCAAGGGTAAATAAAGCACACTTTTTTACTGTCCACTCCATGAAAAAAATTAAAATACCTTCAGGCACACTTTATCCAAGGGAAAGGCCAGGCTTTCATTGTATTTTAAATAGTTTTTGAAGTGTGTCTGAGTCACGGCCAACACTGCGTGCCCTACTGCCTAGTAGCAAGAAAAAATCCACTTTTCATAACAGGGTGTAAGAATGTATTGGAGGGCTTTACATGAGCACCAGTTAGGTGACACAAAGACACATTCATCTATGTTTAGGCACGGGGAGATTTGATTAGGTGATTTGCCCAGGATCACAGGAGGTTGAGCGGACGCCAAGACACGAACCTGGTTCCCCTGCTTGTAATTTAGTCTCACACACACAATTTATAATTAGCACCGTGAAACACAAACAGCATTAGCCAACAGCCGCATAGTCTAACACTGTCCACGGCGGCATACCATAGAAACATTTAAACATAGAAAATCAACAAAACTTAGTTTACCTTATGTTTTACGCTGTAGCCTGTTACCTCTCTGACTTGGAGCGTACTTGTAATTTCGGCCGGCCGGGACATTTCCAGTTGGCGAGGGGGCTCACGGGGTGATGGAAGGAGGGGTCTTGCCTGCAGAGCCCCCTCATGTGCAAAGCCGTTAATGGTGGCAAAGTGCATGAAGAGGGAAGAGAGCGCAAGAGCAGAAATGGCCAATCACTGCATGGCTTCATGATAAAACCATACAGTGATTGGTCATGCTCCTCCTCACGCTACCTAGTGCACCAGAGCCAATCCAGACGCTGCTCCCTGAGAGCAGTACCTGGATTGGGCAGGTGCACACAGCGCTCATTAGGAGCCTGAGGGACTACGGCTGAGATTCCCCTCGGCTCCCTAATTACGCTGGTGGAGAGAGTGCTCTAGCGCACGTCAGGTTGGCCGCAGAAAAGCAGCCGGCCAACCCAACATACGCAGAGAGTGTGGACTCGAGTAGAGACTTAGGTAAGCCAGAGGAGGCTTGTCTAGTTTCTACTGCTGTCTATTACTTTGAAGCTCCACCCCCACAGACCCGCATTCACTGCCCTGCCCATTGAAGATTCAGGAACTGTGAGTGCTTGGCCCCGGCACGGCTGAAAAAGCTGATGCCATGGCCATTTTGCATTTATGTTTATTAAACATATACGTATATTTAAAACGGGATTCTGGGGGCACATAAATATGGCGGGGCAACGCCCCCCGCCCTAATAAAGGAACCACCCCTGAAGCTCACAATACTTTAGCAAAGAAATCACAGTAAATAGCACTAATACACAGTGGGCCCCAGGGGGGGACCAAACCATATACTAAGAAAGTGGTACGTAGAATTGCTGGGGACCCACAGAACCACCCAAGGTAAGTAGATAGGGACCCCACGGATAGCGTGTGCAGTGTGTGAACACGACCATGTGCTCCGCAGAAGTCTGTGTGCAAGTGGCGGTTGGAATTTTAAAGATTAGGGACCCTTCCCAGTGGACCCTGAAGAAACCCTGTGGAAGACAGAAGGTTGGAGAGCCACCCCACCCATGGATACCATGGTACCCAAGTTACCTATCCCAGGGAAGCCAGCTGCATAGGTGTGAAGTGGTGTCGGAAACCGCCGTCGAACCCAATGGAGGACTTCAGGAAAGTGCTGCTGCTGGAGAGGAGAAAGTGTCCAGAGGAATCCAAATGTGGATTCTTGACAAGGAGTACCTGAAAGCAGGGGGACAGAGTCTATGTCACTCAAGGGTGACCAGGAGACTTGGAAGACGAATGCCCTCCGGTGTCAGGTGCTTCAGGAAGGATGACGTGACCTTGACTCTGCAGCTGCGAGGACCAGGTGATGCTGAGGACAACCAGGACCCGGAGGCGAGCTGTCCAATGAAGGATGTTGAGTGCTGAAGGGTTGGTGTCCGGCGGGAGCACCAACAAGCCTTGGCAAATGCAACCCACACAGGAAATCAAGAAGTTGCACGGTTGGGAACAGCAAGGCCCAGGAGACTCTCCACAAGCAGGGGGGTCAGGGCAAGCCCAAGCACTCAGGGGAGCCCAAGGAAAACAAATATGACCCTCAAATGGACCCACAGGCCGGAGGCACAGGGATCGCGAGAGGACCTTGAGCAGCTCACCAAAAGGAGCAGGCCACGGTGCCCACGAGGTGGTGTGGCTGAAGAATTTGGTGCAAGAAGTTGACGGAGGTTGGGGCTACTTGTTGCCCAATGCACTTGTCACAGATTTGCCAACAAGCATATGCACTTGCAAAGGTACGAGGTGCACAGAGGTTCGGTTAATGCAGCCCCTACGAGGGATTCTGACCTCAGACTTGGTGAGAGGGCAGCTAGGGCCTCGGGAGACGTAGATAACCACCACGTGTGATGTTGAACCCTTCGAAGTCCGCAGGAGCTCGGGATCAGCAGACTGGTCAGCAGTGTTGAGGTGCCTGCGAATGCAGAGAAGTGACTCCTTCACTTCAAGGGAGATTATCTTCAAGTGTCTTGGATGCTCCACAGGTCCTGCACGGATCATGTATGGTGCACAGGCACAGATGAGGCAGCAGACTGAAAGGGAGAGGAAGTCAATTCCAAATGAAGTCCAGCGAAGTCCAAAGTGCCCAGACGGTAGAAGTGCAGTGGTTTCAGTTCTGAATCTTGTCCACGACGAATCTAGGGACCCACAGACAGGTAAGCCTTTAATTACCCTAAGGAAAGGGTTGGGGAGATTCAGGGGACCCTCCCAAGGGAGGGTCTGGACAGGGGGAGGTTACTCCCATGTCCTTTGTCCAGTTTAGCACCAGAGTGGGAGCCAACGGCTTCCAGGACTTGTTTGAACTGGACTTGGCACAGAGAGACCAAATGTGCCCCTCATGCAGACTTTCAGGTGCTGGCAAGTGCACCCACCCAGCCCTAATACACGAAATCCTGTCTGGGAGGTGGTCACACCTCCCTGTGACAGGATGTCTATTGTTCTTCCTTCCCTGCTCGAGCTTGGCTCAGCAGCAGGAGGGCAGAAATGTGTCTCTGGTCGGCAGCAACCACGCTTGTGCTGTCAGGGACTAGAAGGCTGGTACCAGTAACACTGAGAGCCTAACGGAGGGCTCTCCCGGTGCTTGGAATTATACCTCCCACACCGTTTACGGTGTAGGGGTATGATTCCAACATGTTTGATACCAAACATGATAGGATTTGTTGCAGCTGTTTTTGAGATGGTCATTGTGCTGTTGCGCGATGCCCCTCTATATAGTATATGGCTGCTTCACTGACAACCCGGGAGAATAAACTCTGTAGGCTGCAGGAATGTCCTGCTCATGCAGGGGCACCCTCTCACTTAGAACCAAGCACCCTGCCCTCAGTATTGTAAAGGCCTGCAAGAGGGGTGGCTTATAGGTTTTAAGTGCAGTGACCCTTGGATATAGTAACTAAGCCTGGGCGTAGTTCGCGAAGTAGCGCTACGCGAAGCTACGCAAAGTGCAGTTCGCACTACGCGAGCTACGCGTAGCACTACGCGAACTGCGTAGTGCACTGTTCGCAATGATTGCACAGTGCCGGATGCTTGTCCGCACTGTGCAATCATTGAAAACGGCATCTTGCATAGTGCGAGCTGTCTTTTACTGCCGCTCGAGTAGATTTTTACTCGAGCAGCAGCTTTCTCAACGCGGACTGGTAGTTTCTCATCGCGAGCGGTCGCGAGCATACGCGACCACTCGCAATGAGAAACCTGACCTCCCCGCGTTGAGAATCTCGCCGGGAGGTTTATTTTCCACGCTCGCGATCGGCAACTTGATGTTGCTGATCGCGAACGAGGAAAAAGTCTCGCCGGGATGTCATTTTGGTGGCTCGCGGTCGCCAACTTGACGTTGAGGACCGCGAGCAAGCAAAAAATGACCGCTGCACTACGCTACGCGTGTTTGCACTGTGCTACGTGCAATTCGCGTTGTGCGAAGTAGCGCAAACTTCGCAAACTACGCGAGCGTAGCGTAGTGCTTTGCCCAGGGTTAATAGTAACCCTATATCTTTCGTAAGTGGTGCATGCACCAACTTACACAGGCTGCAATGGCAGGCCCGTAGTTCCATTTTGAATGGTCTCTCATGGGTGGCATAATACATTCTACAGCCCATGGGAGACCTCTGGGGTACCTATGCCCTGGGTACATGGTTACCATATACTCGGGACTGACGAGGGTACCCCAGTATCCAATCTGGGGTGAACCTAAATACATAACACAACAGTTTAGTTGCCATGAAAGGGCTGGCCATCCGTTGCCTGCAAAGGTGCAGGCTCATTCAACAAGGAAGGTGGCAACTACATCAGCCCTGTTTACGAGAGCATCTCTACCTGACATATGCAGGGCAGCAACGTAGGCGAAGGCGCACACGTTCACGAAGCATTACTGCCTCGATGGTTGGAGGAAGGCAGATATAGCTGTTGGACAGGCTGCACTTCGTCGCCTCTTTGCCTAAGGTTTGCAGCTATTAGCCTCTTTTTTTGCTTTTTATGCCTATTTGCTTTTTTCTCCTTGCATTATGTGAACTGTTATGTATGCAAATTATTTCATGGTTTTTGTTCTTTCCTTTTGGTATTTTCTTTTTGATGTCATGATGGGATAGTTCACCTACCCACCGCCAATGTTGGTTGTTAATTGTTGGTATACTGATAACTAGTCGGATTGAAGCATGCAAATCTAGAAAAGATACAATACTGGAGAAAAAACAAGTTACTTACCTGTACACTGTGGTTCTCCAGTATTGATATCTCTTACAGATTCAGATGCGACCCTCCCTCCTCCCCGATTAGGCTCACCATGTTACCTCTGAGTACTATATATATGTGTATATATATACATATATATATATATTCACTGAAAAAACCACAGGTTTCAGGGACGTTATAGTTAGTTGAACATTTCACTCGTACAAAACCAGAGAAATTTGCCCGTTATAGTTAGTTCAGCTAACTATAACTCGCGCCCCCGCAATGCACTGCTGATGACGTCACATATTACATCATTCATGACATGGTCAGTGCCATCACTGATGACATCACTGATGACATCTCAAATGACATCACTGATGACATCATCCAGTGACTGTGTGTTTCTGTAAAGTTTAAATATGTTTTATATATATATATGCCAAGGTGTATTGAAGAATGAGTGGGTGTATAAGTGTCTGAATGGATGATTTAGTAGGTACGTGACTGACTGTATAAGTGAGTGATTAAATGTGTCTTACTGAATGCATGGGTTAGTGACTAAACTGTGTGAATTTCTTTTTTTTTTTTTTTAGTTTCAAAAACCTTTATTAGAGGCAAGAAGCATTGACCACAGCATGGTGCCTACATCCCTGGATGGGCCGGCAACGCAAAGCAACGTATTTCAAAGCATTATAGACAGGGAAGGGATACACAGCAAGCTGCCTACAACCACTTCAGGCCGGCCACGTCAGTTGGGACAAGTTGAGTTAGTGTCAGCATAAGGTCATAAGCATTTTGCTCCAAAGCAACAAACAAGAGAACAACAGTACCACGTGTACACATTTGCAGGTGGAAGATGCACGTGTGTGCTGACGTATTCTGACCATTGAGCTATGGAATGGTGTTACCTGGTAACCTATCGCCCCCCTTGGGCTGTGTATCCTGGCCTGAGTGAGGTCTCTCATGCATCAGTCCACTTCCCTGGTGTGTGACCCATCCTCATTGATGCAAGGGTCAGCGGCTAAGTCCGTAGCGGTGGTGTGTTCCAATAAATATATTTGGAGGGGGGCCCATATATCACGTGGGCGGGAGGGGGGGGGGTAGGAGTTCTGCATAGATGTGTAATTGCTCTTGACAATAGATAAGATCTTGTAGCCAATCTTTGAATGTGGGTGCCCTTCCTCTTCCCCATCTACAAGCAATTCGCCTTTTGGCGAGGAGGAGTGCAAGGGAAACGTACCTCCGCACCTTGACGGCCAGTGTCTCAGTGTATCCTAAAAGCGTGGTTAGGGGTCGTCAGGAATATGGAGCCCTGTCATGTGGTCCAGCGCTGCTAGCACCTCCATCCAGAAACTGCGAATGGGCGGGCAGTCCCAGGCAACATGCCTAAAGTCTGCTCCTTCACCTCCGCAGCGATCACATCGGTCACTATCTCGGAGGCGTAGGCGGTGCAAGCGCGCAGGCGTGTAGTAAAGACGGTGAATATATTTGTAGTGAATGATACGCAATCTGCTGCTGGCTGAGATGCTTCCAGTTTGTCTGCAGCAGAAGGACTATTGGTCTTCAGTGAGGGGGGAACCCAGTTCCTCTTCCCATCTACCCTTGGCTAAGGGGGGTCCGTATGTCCTGTCTCTCTGTACGGTGCGATATAGTAGTGACACAGCATGTGTGGGAGCCGTTTGCTGCAGGAGGACGTGCAGGGGAGACATGATAGGGGGCTCCTGTGGGAAGCAGGGAGTGAGGGCTTTCACATCTTGACGCAATCTGACATAGTAAAACCGCTCTAGTGGGGTAGGAGATGTGGAGCCAAAGAAATCTTCGCTGGTGCAGAACTTGCCCCCAATGTAGAGTTGCCCCCAGGTCTGGATGGACAGTTTACGAAGGGGCCGGCGACAGCCTCCCTCTTGTGTGACCGGGAGATCATGTCTATCGAGAAGAGGAAGGAGGGGGAATATAGCAGGGTGCATTGCAGCAATTTGGCTAGATCGTGCCAGTCGCTGGTAGTGCATTGTACAGTGGTGGAGGCGAAGCGCCGCGGGACTGCAGGGGTGCTCAGATAGGCAGTGCACGGGGTCGGGCCATGTATCCGTCCTCTATCGCAAGATGGGGCATGTAGGGGGGGTTTATCCAATATGACGCAAAGTGAGCTTGAGCACATATGAAGTATAACTCCAGATCCGGTACTTCAAATCCACCGGCATCAAAGGGCCATGTGAGAGTGTCCCAGCGCAGCCTGGCTTGTTTCCCACCCCAAATGAGGCGTATGAATTGAGTTTTAGTAGCGTTGAAAAAATGTCGGCTGGGGGCATAGGGGATATTAGTGAAGAGGTAAAGCAGCTTGGGAAGGACCACCATTTTTATAAGGGAAGCTATCACAGCCAGGGAGAGGGGTAGCGCGATCCATCTGGTAATTTTCTCAGTTATTAGATCAAGTGCGCGACCATAGTTGGCTCTCATCAGCTCCTCTCGATTGCGAGAGATGACTATACCAAGGTAGGTAAGTGTATCGTCGCACCACGTAAGGGGATAGTCAGGCGCAAAGCGTGGAGTGGCGTCAGTGAGGGGATATATCTGAGACTTCCCCCAATTGATATTGACCCCAGAGAGACAACCAAATTGAATAAGTATCCTGAGAATGGGGTTAAGACTTTCGCTCGGGTTCCGTAAATAAAGGGTGAGGTCATCCGCATATAAGGAGATTAGTATTTGTCTCTCTGGATAAATGAGGGCATGATCCCGGAAATGTTGTCGGACCTTGGCGGCCAGAAGTTAAATAGCCAGGGCAAAGAGAAGGGGCAAGAGAGGGCACCCCTGTCGAGTGCCTCTGGCTATCGTGAAGGGGGAGGATCGAGCGCCATTGACCATCACGGTGGCCCGCAGGCCAGTGTATAACAGATTTATCCAGGCCAAAAAAGGGGTGGGGAATCCCATACGGTGCAGGACAAAGGCAAGATAGTCCCATTCCAGGGAATTGACCGCCTTAGTGGCGTCAAGGAAGATGGCCGCAGCATTCATGTCAGGGTCGATATCATGGAGGACCGCAAACAGGGTACGCAGGTTGTGAGATGTGCCTCTGCTTGGTACAAACCCCGACTGGTCTGGGAGGACCAATACGGGCATAAGGGGAATGATGCGGTTCGCGATCAGCTTGGCTAGGATCTTGGCATCAACGTTAATGAGGGATAGGGGCCTGTACGAATCGCTCTGCGAAGTTGGCTTACCCGGTTTTGGTAGGGAGATAATGAGCGCTTCACGCATTGTTTGGAGTAGGATGCCCGTCTCGCGGGCTTCTTCGAAGACATGCCGCAGCACAGGGATGAGCAAGTGACGGTATGTTTTGTAAAATTCGGCCGGGAGGCCATCAGGCCCTGGGGCCTTGCCTGATTGTAGTTGCATTATAGCGGATATGATCTCCTCATCCTCATGTTGCGCAAGGAGGAATTCTCTTTGGTTGTCTCCCAGCCAGGCTATGGCACTATCCTCGAAGAAAGGGGTGAAGTCTACAGGCTGCATTCTGTGTGTCTTGTACAGGGTTTTGTAAAAGCGTTTGAAGACGTCTACTATGTCTGGTGTGTTTCTATGTATTTGGCCATCCTCATCCATGATTTCTAGAACGGTATTGGAGAAGCTAGGGGGTCAGATCACGGAGGCCAGCGCCTTGCCCGGCCTTTCCCCCTCGCCATAGCGGCGCGCTTGGTGGTTCTTTCCCCTAAATTTACATTCCTGTTCCACCGTCTCCTGGTAGTCCATAAGTAGGTCTCGCAAGTGTGCCTTCAGTTCAGAGGTGGGTGTAGCTTGTATCAACAATTCTGTTTGCTTAAGCTCAAGTTCTAATTTTTGAAGTGTGGTGCGGATATCCTTCAAGACACACCCACTTTTGGCGATGCAGATTCCGCGTATGATGACCTTAAAGGCCTCCCACACCGTGGAATATTGTGGGACAGAGTTGTCATTTCGGGGAAAAAATCTGATATTTCTTGCTCTAGTTCCTCCTTAAAACGGGATCTAATAAGGTCTGTGGGGCAAGGTGCCAGGAGATATAAGGTGATTCCTCATGAGGCGGCGTGAGGGTGAGGAGGACAGGCGAGTGATCGGAGTATGTACGTGGGAGGTGAGAAGCGTGTGACACCCAGGGTGCTAATCCTTTGGTAAGCAGCCACCCATCTATGCGCGACCAGGAGGAATGAGCTGTGGAGAGGCAGGAGCCCTCCCGAGCTTGCGGTTGAAGGGTTCGCCAGGCGTCAATTAGATCATGATCCCCTATAATGCGGTTGAGGGTGTAATGTGCGTTGGAGTAGTGATGGGGTTGTGGGTGCGATCGGTCTATTGTTGGATCTAAGGTGACATTAAAATCCCCCCCCATAACAAGTGTGCAGAACCAATGTCGAGTATTTTGCCCCAAAGGATCCGGAAGAATTCCGGATCGTCAGTGTTAGGCCCATAGCAAAAGACAAGGGTTATAGATTGGGCAGACAGTCGCCCCCACAGGATACTGTATCGACCTTGTGGGTCTCCGTAAGATCCGATGGGGGTGTAGGGAAGCGTGCGTTTCACTAGGATAACCGTGCCCCTGGCATATGAGGAGTAGGATGAGAAGCATCTGCAGTTCGCCCAACGGGACGCGAATGTGGTGGGTGTGGTGGAGGCAAGATGCGTTTCCTGGAGCATAGCGCAGTGAATATTGTGGCGGTCTAGATAAGACAGGATATGTCTACGTTTGCGGGGGTCACCCAGGCCGCACACATTCCATGTCAGGAAATTATATTTGGGGGGACTAGGTCCGGTCTCCATAGCAGTTGTGCATATTGATATTGGTGGAGAGCGTGTGTTGTCTAACTTGATTAGTCAGCAAAGGCATACATGTGCAAATCAGTGCGATAAAAAGTGGTATGAAACATTCCCAATGTCCTCCCCCCTCCCACATCAGCAGCCCAACCCTGCCGTGATATACCCCCCTCCCCCAAAATCCCCATGTACCACACTCCTAAAAGGGGAGAGTGGGACTAACATATTAACTATTTCAAACCAAGTCAGTTTAGGGTTCACCTGAGTGGGTAGTAGAGAGAGGGCAGCCAGTAACCCCTTGCGTCAGCAAGGGTGCTCGGGGGGTATGAATAGTGAACTTCTCCAGTCCAAAGCGAATGTAGCCGCGGGCAGTGGAAGATGTGTCGCAGTTCATCACGGGGTGTGCGGGCCTTCAGTTAGTATGAAGAAAACAGGGGGGAGGGGGGCTCGCCATCTTGGAGTGTGCCTTGTGGAGATGGATATAAGAGCCATGGATCAGGGTATAGTTGTCATTCCACATCCGACGTGTCGCCGTCTTCTTGGGAGCGCCTGGAGGGGGAGGAACGGTCCGTCGTCATTTTTGGTAGAGTTTTTAGGAAGTCATAGACGTGTTGAGGGTTTGTAAAGAAGTGCTGTATCCCCTGATGAGTGATCTTGAGGCGCGCAGGGAAGAGCATGGCGTATTCGATGTTCATTTGTTGGAGTTTTTCTTCACTGGGAGGAATTTTCTGCGTCCCTCTTGAACAGCCAGTGTGAAGTCCAGGTATATTGAGACTTCTGTGCCGTCAAAGAGTACCTTTTTGTGTTCCCTGGCGAGTCGCAGGGCAGCGTCACGGTCTCGGTAGTTAAGAATCCTTGCAATAATAGGGCGTGGAGGGGCTCCAGGCACTGGGCGGGGGGCCAGTGAGCGATGTGCTCTCTCTACGATAAACACTGAGGAGAACGCCTCCCTGCCAAAGGTGGCTATGAGCATACGCTCCACATAGTCCTCCATTCTGCCTGTGGCGGTGGATTCTGGTACACCTAGGATTCGTAAATTGTTGCACCTGGAGCACAATTCCAAGTCCTCATTCTTTGCGGCTATGAGCTTCAGAACTTTCTCCATATCCAGCGTTTTAGTGATGGTGGTGGCGGAGGCATCATCTAAGTCAGAAATACGCTGTTCAGTTTCCTTGAGCCTCTCTTCGTGTTGGTCGCTTTTGTGCACTAGGGTGTCAATGCGCGCATTCATAGTGTCCATTTTAGTTTCGATGGAGGCTAGGCTAGATTGTATGGCGAGAAGGAGGGCCTTGAGATCATCTGTGGACGTGAGTTGATCAGAGGCAGTGGATTGTTCGCCTTCCATTTCTACCTGGGATCGCGAGGATTTCCTGGCTTCAAGTTCAGTTTGGGTTGTTTAGCGTCTGTGCGGCCCATTGCGGGGTATCAGCTCCGCGGGGTGCAGGAAGCACCTGATCAAGTTGGAAAGGTAGCCGTGAGTTAGGCAAGAAGGAAGGGCATTGGTTGCCGCGCACAGTGCCCCCCCTTGTCCCAGCGTAGCCTAATGGTACAGCTGTGCGCAGGCCGGAAGGGTCTGCGGCCTCCGAATTCTAAGGGGTCAGGCCGCCCCACTACTTACACTGATGTCCAGGCAGGCACGGTTGGGCAGGCCGGTGGGGAGAGCGCCCAGTGGTGGCGGCGGAGCTACGGGCAGGCGGGGGAGCAATCCAGCAGTGTAGACGTCTCCCAGGCAATGTGTGGTAATCTCCACCCGCATGAAACATTACAGGCGAGTAGTGCCACCAGTTCCCCATGAGACCTAGAAGCGTGCACAAGCAGTGGCTATCAGGACTTACGTTCAGCAGCCCACGTGGTCGGCGAAATCTCCATCGGGAGCCGAGCAGAATGGTAGAAGGGCCACTCCAGGCAGTGTTATCAGCCGGCAGACATCAGGCGTAATCAGCGGGGAGTTCTCAGGCCGGCAGCGGCCTAATGCGATCAGCTTGCACAAGGGGATCGGCGGGCCGCGTTACTCCAACTGTGTGAATTTCTGTATCAGTTTGTCAGTTGGTGTGCAAGCGGCTGCATGGGTTAGTGAGTAGCTACAAGAGTGTCTAAATGGGTTATTGATTGGTTGTCTGAGTATTTGTATGGGTGCCTGAGTGTCTGTGTGGGTGGGTGGGGGTGTGACTCTGTGCATAGATGTATGAGTGGGTGATTCACTGGGTATATGGGTTTAAGAGTGCATCTGTGAAGGGCTGTATGGGTGGGTGAGTGTGTGTATGGGTGTGTTGGTGAGTGAATGGATGTCTCAGTGGTACATGTGTGAGTAACTACATATGTGAAAGGCAGTATATGTGAGTGTTGGAGTATATAAATGACTATATGTGAGAGTGAGTGATTGTGAAAGTGGCTGTATGGATGAGTGTGTGCTTGTATCAGTGATTGTGTAAGAGAGTAAGTATGTGTTAGTATCTGTATAAATAAGTGAGGTGGTGTGTGTATAACTGTATAGGTGAGTAAATGGGAGTGTGATTGATTCTTTGCATGACTGACTAGGTGTGTGAGTAACTCTATGGATGAGTGGCGGTGTATGAGTGTCTGTATAGTTGTATGAGTGCATATGAGAGTGCTGTATTGATGAGTGACTGCATGTATGAGTGACTGTATGGGTGAATGAGTGAATGTGTGTGTAGACCTAGGCATCAGTGAGTGGGTATGTAGTAACTGGTATTGGTGTGTCTATGGTTTCGAAAATGGTAGTCTGTATTTTAGAGTGGGTGTATCAAAGGTTATATTAGGGTATGAGGAGGTTCATCAGATTATCATGTGGATGATGTCATCAGTGATTTTATCAGTGATGTCATTTGAGATGTCATCAGTGATGTCATCAGTGATGTCACTGACCATGTCATGAATGATGTAATATGTGACGTCATCAGCAGTGCATTGCGGGGGCACGAGTTATAGTTAGCTGAACAAACTATAACGGCCGAATTTCTCTGGTTTTGTACGAGTGAAATGTCCAACTAACTATAACGTCCCTGAAATCTGTGGTTTTTTCAGTGAATTTCTATGGTTTTTTAAATGCTAATTTCTAACTATAATGTCCCTGAAACCTATGGTTTTTTCGGTGAATTTCAAAGGTTTTTTAAATGCTAATTTCTAACTATACTGTCCCTGAAACCTGTGGTTTTTTCAGTGAATTTCTAAGGTTTTTTAAATGCTAATTTCTAACTATAACATCCCTGAAACCTGTGGTTTTTTCTGTGAATTTCTAAGGTTTTTTAAATGCTAATTTCTGACTATGCCTAAATAGGTAGGGCATATGCAGAAAGAGGAAGAAAGGCACAGAAAGAAGTAACAGAAATGCAGAAAGAGGCAACAGAAGTCCAGAAAGACAAAGAAAGATGCAGAAATAAGCAAGAGATATGCAGAAAGAACCAACAGAGGTGCAGAAAGAGGCCTTGTTGCAAAGTCATCCTGTGCCCCCAACTTTTTGCTGACTGGTACTGGTGGTAACTGACTCTGACTAACCAGGACCGGAGCCGGTGCTATGCTAAAAGACACTTAGAATACAGTGAAAACACCTACATACACTAGGGGACACTATGGGTTGGGGTACCCCAGTGATTGGCATGACCTCCCCTGTAAGGCCCTAGTACATAATAGGGCAGGGAGATTAAAACTACCTCTAAGTCAGAGGTGCAGAAAGAAGCAAGAGCAGTGCAGAAAGAACCAACAGAGGTGCAGAAAGAGACAAGAGAGTTACAGAAACAGGAAAAAGAGGTACAGAAAGAGAGAACAGGGGTGCAGAAAGATGCAAGAGATGTGCAGAAAGAGAAAAAGGAGTGCAATAATAGGCAAGAGGGGTGCAGAAAGAAGCAAGTGAGGTGCAGAAAGAGGCAACAGAGGTGCAGAAAGACGCAAGATAGGTGCAGAAACAAGCAAGAGAAGTGCAGAAAGAGGCAAGTGAGGTGCATTAAGAGGCAAGAGAGGTGCAGAAAATGACAAGAGAACAGCAAAAAGAGGCAAGAGGGATGCAAAAAAGGGAAGAAGGGTGCAGAAAGAAGCAAGAGAAGTGCAGAAAGAAGCAAGAGAGGTGCAGAAAGAGGGAAGACGAGTGCAGAAAGAGACAACAGGGGTGCAGAAAGAGACAACAGGGGTGCAGAAAGAAGCAAGAGAGGTGGAGAGAGACAATAGAAGTGCAGAAAGAAGCAAGGGAGGTGCAGAAGAAGGCAAGAGAACTGCAGAAAGAGGCAAGAGAGTTACAGAAACAGGCAAAAGGGGTGCAGAAAGAGGAAACAGGTGTGCAGAGAGAGACAAGAGAGGTGCAGAAAGAGGGAAGACGAGTGCAGAAAGAGACAACAGGGGTACATAAAGAAGAGAGTGAGGTTCAAAAAGAGGCAAGTGAGGTGCAGAAAGAGGCAATAGAAGTGCAGAAAGAGGCAAGTGAGGTGCAGAAGGAGGCAAGAGATTTACAGAAAGAGGCAAGAGAGTTGCAGAAACAGGCAAAAGGGGTGCAGAAAGAACCAACAGAGGTGCAAAAAGAGGCAAGAGGGTGCAGAAAGGGGCAGGAGAAGTGCAGAAAGAGGCAAGTGAAGTGCAGAAAGAAGACAGTGAGGTGCAGAAAGGGTAAGAAAGGTGGAGAAATATGCAAGAGAAATGCAGAAAGAGGCAAGAGAGGCACAGAAAGAAGAGAGGCTTGTGCACCATTAGTACCAATTTAACACCCACATTTAGCAATAAGTAACACGTGACTATTCCAGCTTTGCAAAGGGTCTTCCACCACGCTGTAGCGCGTAAAGCTGCATTTTTGGGAACATTTGAGCCGTTTGAGCTAGAAACAAGGCTTTTTTTGTTCAAATCTGCAGATTAGGCAGCAGATGATTGAACATTTGGCAAATACGGAAAATGTTTAATTATGTGACAATTGGTGAAGCCGAACAGTCACATAATTCCAGTGCCCTGCTCATACCTCCGATTAGTCCCAGAAGTGCTCCTCAGTGGTGCCTTCTTTTTTTGTGTCTCATTGAGTTTATAGTTTAGCTTCTATGGAAACGAGGAAGACTAAACCTGAGGTTACCACCCCACAACACAGACTACAATACCACATAATTACTCTCCAAAACACATAATCCCACTCCACATAATTCCTATACCCTAAATAACATATACTTTCTATTCACATAATTTCACTGCACAACATATCGCATAATTCCACTACACACAACGTACATCCACTCTACACCAAAAAACATTAGTAAAAAACTTTTACATTTACAACGCCAATAGCTCTAACTCGCAAATGTGAAACCTATTACATTGCCAATGCTTCTTTAACTAGTAGTCGCGTTTGCAGAGTGGTGGAGAAAGGGTACTGGGCCTCCGAACAGCGCTCAGGAATTCCACTACGTAGAACTTACAGGAGGTACCAGGAGGGCTTCTTGGCCCCCAAAGTCCCTCAGGAGTAAAGTGGACTTCATCCCCCATCCCGTAGTCTGCCAGGAGGGGCCATTGCAGAATGGTGGAGAAAGGGGCGTGGCCTCCAAAGACGTCTTAGTAATCCTACTGTGTGGGACTTACTGGAGGTAACAAGAGGGGTAGTTGGCCCCCAAGCAATTCTGCTTTGCTTCTTGGAAGTGATAGCAGGTTTCCTGCTCTCGCTTTCAAAGAAGCAAAGCAGGAGTTTGCTATGGCAGGGCGGGAGCCGTGCTCCCGCCCTGCCATAGCAAATGGCAATGTCAATTGTGACATTGCAGGAGCCGGCCCTGGGGGGGTGGCGGTCCCCATGGACATCAAGGGCTCCAGGAGGGGGGGCCGCGCGGCCCCCCTCCCAACGCAAAGATAGGTGGTGGTCCCTGGGGCCCAGGGGTCCGCAACGGACCCCTGTACTTAAATAAACAGTGCCCAGGGGAGGTGGTGGTCCCCGGGGCTTGGGGGGGCCTGCGAGGCCCCCCACCCTTATTTGTCAAAGCCCCGGAGAGGTGGTGGTCCCCGGGGTTTAGGGGGGCCTGCAAGGCCCCCCCACCCTTATTTGAATTCAGCCCCGGGGAGGTGGCAGTCCCTGGGGCTTGGGGGGCCCGCGAGGCCCCCGCCTATATTTAAATTATGCCCCAGGGAGGTGGTGGTCCCCGGGGCTGTGGGGTTGCGTGCCCCCGCACATTATGGATAAAGTTCCAGGGAGGTGGCGATCCCCGGGGATGCGGGGGCCCCGCGGGCCCCCGCTATATAATTATACATTGCTCCCGGGACCTGGCCCACCCGGGGGCTTAAGAATAAGGAAGCGCGGGAGCCCGCGCTTTGTTTTTTTAAATTTTCTCAGCCGGATATGCGCACCCAGCGCAAATTCAGCTGATTTTGTTTTTTTAAATGCTTTTTCTTGGCCCTGGGGGTCCTTGTGGTACCCCCTGAGCAGGCCTAGGGGGGCAGGGTGTTTCTACCCTGCCCCCTTTTCTTGTTTTTCATCTTTTTTTCACCTTTTTTCTTGTGACTCGGTTACAGAGTCACAAGATGGCTGCCAACACTTCCTGGGTTGGAGTGTTGGCAGCCAATCAATATTTTTTAATTTCTCAGGAACTACTGAACAGATTTACACCATTTAAAAAAGGTCGCTTTCTGAACCAAAAGCTACCTTTTTGCCAAATTTGGTGTAATTCCGTTCAGCAGTTCGAGCTGTAGCCTGTTCCAAAATTCCTATGGAAATTAACATGGGGAAAACGTGTTTTGGGACCCCCTTTTTGTCGGCCCCGCTTGACGAATCACCCCGAAACTTTCACGACAGGAGCTGACCTGAGTGAACCATTAGTTATGAAACTTTCGCGAAGATTCATCAAACGGCACTAAAGATATTGGCAAAAGAAAAAACGCTTTTTGAATAGAAACAAGGTCCTAACTATAACTACCTACTGGCGACTGCCAGTAGGTAATATATATATATATATATATATATATATATATATATATCTACTACGCAACAAGGGCAAAAGGGCAAGCGGTGATTGAAAAAAGTGTCATCAATCAATCTGACCGGAATTTGAATGAAGATGAACTGAAAGTACTGCAATTGGGACTAACGTTTTGTCCAACTACAGATTTTAATTATGTTGAAACAAGGGTAGATTTGTTAACATTTATCCGTAAGTTAACTTCAGAAGGTACATCTCATGCACCCAGAAAAAGGCGGAAATATTAAGACACCAAAAGCAATCAGTAATACGGACATTCTTACTGGCAGTGATCTGGACACTTTAATGGTGCTTCAGAATTTGGAAACATCAAAACACATGGATGATCCCTATGATCCAGGAGGGGCAGAATCTAGTCTCCCATATGCAGGAATTGAACAGGCAAGTGGAAATAGTGGATTTAAAAGGAAATCAAGAACTTGTCCCCAGATGCCATATGACGCGATAGATGTCTTTAATGATTCCTTGATTCAGGACTTAAAGAATCTTCAACATAAAACGAACCATGAAAAACATTTCAACATCTCTCAGAAACAATGGCAGGCTATCCAAAGTCTTAAACAGGATGATTCAATAGTAGTAAAACCATCCGACAAAGGGGGCAATATTGTGGTTTTTCCAAAGGAACAATACATCAGAGAAGCCCTGAATCAACTGGAAGAATGGGAATGCTATTTGCCCACGACCAAAAGAGATTACTCTATCTGTATCGAGACCTTCCATCAGAATCTACGAGAGTGGAGGGATGAAGGAATGTTGGACACTAATGAATTACATTTTTTGCTATGTGAATACCCAATGCTGCCTACTTTTTACCACCTTCCTAAGGTCCATAAAGACATTCATTGGCCCCCAGGAAGACCTATAGTTGCCTCTATAAATAGCCTTCTTGAAAATTGTTCTATCTATTTGGATTTCTTTTTGGCACCTAGGGTAAAAAATCTTAGCTCTTATATTGGAGATACGCAAGACTTTCTGAGGTTAATTGAAGGTGTTAAGTAGGAACCTGACATGCTGCTCATTACGCTGGACATCACCAGTTTATACACTTGTATAAATCATGACCAGGGGATTGCTTCTGTTAAATGGTTTTTAGACAAGCGCCCACTTAAGTTAAAAAAACATAATGAGATGCTTCTCAAAATGCTAGCATTTTGTTTAGAAAATAATATATTTATTTTCGCAGGGCAGCTATACAGGCAACAACGCGGTACCGCCATGGGCACGTGCTTTGCCCCCAGCTATGCGAATCTTTTTGTAAGCTGGTGGGAGGAGCACGTGGCCTGGAGGGAAGTGCCGGAAAGGTTGTGGATAGAATGTATGACAGAATATTGACGGACAGAAAATCGACCTGCAAAAATATCGACACAGAAATATAGAAGTCAAATATATCGAAGTCCAATCTACATAAAGGTAAGTACAAAAATATCGAAAAAATATATCGTTGTCAAAAATATCGAAGTTAAAAATATCGTTTTTTTAAATGTTTTAATAATAATGCAAAATTAAGTAAATAATACATATAATTAAAAGAAAAATAGTTAAAAATATTAAAAGATATTTAAAAATAATAACTAATACATTAAATGTTAAAATAAATTAAACATATACATATAAATTAATATATATACTTACTCCACATAGTGCAACAGTAGAGAAAGCATTGGATAGCGTAGGGGTAAAATTTACTAATCCCACTCCAGAGAGTGCAACAGTAGGGAAAGCGCTGGATAGCGTAGGGGTAAAATTACTATTCCCACTCCAGTGAGTGCAACAGTAGGGAAAGCGTTGGATAGCGTAGGGGTAAAAATTACTATTCCCACTCCAGAGAGTGCAACAGTAGGGAAAGCGCTGGATAGCGTAGGGGTAAAAATTACTATTCCCACTCCAGTGAGTGCAACAGTAGGGAAAGCGCTGGTTAGCGTAGGGGTAAAAATTACTATTCTCACTTCAGAGAGTGCAACAGTAGGGAAAGCGCTGGATAGCGTAGGGGTAAAAATTACTATTCCCACTCCAGTGAGTGCAACAGTAGGGAAAGGGTTGGATAGCGTAGGGGTAAAAATTACTATTCCCACTCCAGAAAGTGCAACAGTAAGGAAAGCGCTGGATTGCGTAGGGGTAAAAATTACTATTCCCACTCCAGTGGTTGCAACAGTAGGGAAAGCGCTGGATAGCGTAGGGGTAACAATTACTATTCCCACTCCAGTGAGTGCAACAGTAGGGAAAGCGCTGGATAGCGTAGGGGTAAAAATTACTATTCCCACTCCAGTGAGTGCAACAGTAGGGAAAGCGTTGGACAACGTAGATGTTAAAAATAACATACATATAAATGAAATAAATATTGTAATTAAATAATGATTTATTAATAAATGTAGAAAAAAAATATACAAATATATCAAAAATAATAATTACTTTAATAATATTAAATACTTCCCACCCTATTCCCCAATAAACACACAACACACTCCACATACAATTTCACACAATTACATTAATTTTCAATTAATCAATTAATAATAATTAATTTGCAATTAATAATTAAATTTAAAAAAATGTCAATAACAATAAATAATATGTAATAAAAATTAATAACCAATTATTAATTAATTAACAAAAAATTAACTATCAATGCCAATAAATAATATTTAATAAATATTAAGAACCAATTAATAATTAATTAACAAAAAAAATAATTATCAATACCAATAAATAATATTTAATAAAAATTAATAATCAATTAATAATTAATTAACAAAAAATATCAATACCAATAAATAATATTTAACAAAAATCAATAACCAATTAAAAATTAATTAACAAAAATATTAATTATCAATACTCAATTTTTCTTAATTAATTACTTAATTACAAATAATTTACTTACCACCCTATTCCCCTACAAACACACAACCCACTCCAATAATAAATTAATACAAATAAAATAATGATCAATTAATAATAATTAATTACCAATTAATAATTAATTAACAATACATTAATTATTAATAACAATAATTAAAAATTAATAATTACTTAATTAAAATTAAATTACTTCCCACCCTATTCCCCTATAAACCCACAACCCGCTACAGAAATAAAACACAAAATGTAATTAAAATAAATTAATAATTCCTAAAAATTATTATTTAATTTACTATAATTAAATTACTTCCCACCCTATTCCCCTATAAACCCACAACTCGCAACGGTACTAAAACGCAAAATTTACTTTTAAAAAAATTAATAATTTCTAAAAAATGTATACATATATTTAAAAAAACAGTACAATACTTAACAAAAATTATAGAACACACATATTACATACATACTAAAATACATAACACTCATATAAATATCGATATTATTAACATGGATAATTTAACTATCGATATTACTAACATCGATATTTGCAACATCGATATTTCTTACCTTAACTTCGATATTCTGGTTGTAGATATTCTTGACTTCGATATTTTGTCCCTACAATATTTAAAACTCCATATAACTGTGCTTCGATATTTAAAAATCGATATTTTGACTGTCCACCAGTTGGATAAGGTCACATTTTGGACCTGTTACATCGATGATCTTTTCATCATATGGAAGGGTTCACACTCCTCGGCTGAGTTTATAACATTTCTGAATTCCAACGACCTGAATCTGGTATTCAGCGGACACATAAGCAGCACTCAGGTTTTTTATTTAGACCTAGAAGTCTATGTCAATAATGCTGAGATTTTAACCCGATTGTATAGGAAACCTACGGCTGGTAATGCTTTGCTCCACGCCAAAATCTTCCATCCAAGAAGTATGATTAATAACATCCCTTATGGGGAGCTTTTGCGCATGAAGCGAAATTGTTCCACTGAGGAGGACTATACTATAGCGAAGAATGAAGCATGTAGTCGATTTAGAGTTAGGGGTTATTCAAATAATTCCCTCTGTACAGCAGTAAAAAAAGTTGAAAGGATATCTAGAGAAGAACTTTTAGCTCCAAAAACTATCAGAGGAAGTAACACCCCTCAACAAACTTAACCAACACGTATGATTACACGTTTTAACACACAGTCTTCCAAAATAGTCCAGATGTTCTGAAAAAACTGGCACATTCTCAAAACAGACAATATTCTCAAGAATCAAATTCCAATCCAGCCTTTGATAACGTATAGAAGATCTAAATCTATCAAGGATCTTCTAGTCTCTAGTCATTTTCAATCTAGTACTAAACCAAAAGAACCCATAACTGGGTTCTTTCCTTGTATGAAATGCAAGGCTTGTAAATATAGTCATAAGAAGAACACCTATGAGGTACCAGGAAAAGATTCAAAATCCACTAGGAACATCAATAGATTACTCAATTGTAACTCTGATTTCACCATATACTGTTTGGAATACCCCTGTAAGAAAAGGTATATCGGCAGCACTAGACATCCTGCCAAGAAGCGCGTGTTGGAACACATGCGTGCGATCGCCAAAAAGGATAGTAGTTATCCAGTGGCTTGCCACTTTGAAGACACTCATAAAAGTAATCGTGATCTTTTAACCTTTTATTGTTTAGATCAGATCCCCAAAAATGAAAGAGGGGGAGACAGGGTCAAGAGATTGAGTTCCTTAGAGTCTAAGTATATCATCGAACTTGGTACCATGGCCCCCCAGGGTTTGAACAACGATGAGGAACTATGGACCCATTTAGAATGAGGTCCATGATCCATGGGCTATGAGGTGATGAGTCACACTGTGAGTTACATATGCATATGGCTATATATGGGTTATGATCTACAGAGCTAAGGGATCTATGACAATTCAGACAGATTGTTTTTGAGATGGGGAGAAAGATAGATAGACAATGTCTGAAGTCATTGGTATTTTGATTATTATCTCTTATTCCCTGTCTGTTGTCACTCTCTACATCCCTTCTATGCATATCATTTTTGAGGTATTGTGATTTGGATGTCTCTTTCGTTCAAAACTTTGCATATAGTATTGTTACAAAATGCAGGTCTTAGATTTGATGAGGAAATGTCGTTTCTTGTGCGCCCTCTTTTTTTGGGGCGAGTTATGTGATTAATAGGTAGAACTGGATGTTTAATTATGAACTGGTGGGTATATGGCCTCCGTTTGCTTCTTTTCCTTTTTTAACTGGAGATCCTCTTGTTCTGGATAATCAATGCAGATATATATATATATATACTTGTGCTCGAATTCTGAGGTGTGGTGGCTCTGTGGAGAGGGTTACTCTGAGGTCTCTGCTGTGATTGGCTGAGCTTTGGATGTTATAAAAGGAGGATGAAAGATTGCTAAATTGAGTTTTCTTTTCTATGGAGGTCTATGGTAATGTATTCAGTACTGCTATTTCTACTGTTACTGTGGGACACCATGACGACGGAATATTCAAGCATATGAATCTATAAAAGATGCCAATACTGGAGAACCACAATGTACAGGTAAGTAACTTGTTTTTACCAGCCATAACATACTACAATGCATATGCCAGGTAATGAAATCTTCAACAATAGCAAAACCACCTCAGATTCTCCATCAAAAGCAGCTCAACCTTTCTAAAACATCTGCATCACTTATATTGGTCTTTTAAAGCCAATAAATAAATATAAGTACATATTGGTAGCCTGAGATTCCTGTAGTAGTTTTATATGGGTGTGTCTTCAGCTCTAACCCATGGTTGTACAGTTGCAAAAGATTTGTTGTCTTTAGCATAGGGCTGGGTGAAGTGTGCATCATACACTTGACTCAAGGGCCAACTTTATAGTTCAAAGTATTAGCTGAGGAACTTACTGAAATGGGAGTACACGTTTAAATCAATCACCATTTTAGTTCTAATTCAAGTAGGGTAGTAATCTAGAGGGCAAATGGCATGTTAAAATAAACCTAGACTGCTTGGGTCTTAGGTAATGATGTGCCCTCACTAAATAACTTGCACTGCACACAGAGCTTTAAACAATATGCCAAAACATGTATTGCTAAACCGTTCACCTTATGAAGTATTTTTTGCCATAAAACCATTACATACAAGAACTACTGGGAGGAATAAATGCTCATGACAATCTTGCCATGAACTATTACAAGATATATCAGCTAACATGACAAAGTTTGAGTGGTGCGCAAGCAGCTGCTGGTGCATTCATGTCTGGTACTGGTACTGTTGTCTGGATAACCAAAGTCAGCAAATGAGTTAGTGGCTTAGAAGCTGAGGGAAAGAGAAGAATTCTCACAAGCTTCAGGGTGCATGTGCCAGTCATAGCTACGGATGAAACGATAAAGAAGATTTTACCACCGCTGCCTGAAAAGAAAGAGACAGATGTCTATCAATTCAATGAAGCCATCCATAATATATGTCCCGTCCTTTGATGTTGACAGAAGGTGCTGCAATCAGACAACTCTCTGTATAAAAGGCAACCAGATCCAAACACAGATCAAGATGTGTAAGCACTGTGGTGATTGAGACTGAGTGATAATCTGATGGGAATTCTGTAATTATGTTATCTTCACCATCAATATCACTTGTCTCTGAAAACACTGAAACCCTCTGTTGTAATCTTATAATGTTATGTTTGACTTTTGAATGATCTATTTCTTTTCTTTCCTGGTGTATTAATGTATATATCTATTTATTGGAGTAAATTCCAATACCCCTTCCCTCTGCTCACATTCCTTTGTTCCTTTGGAATGTGTGCACCGTTAAACTGTTAACTGTGTACCGGTGGTCCGGAGGTTGAGCTACTAAGAGTGGGAATAAATTATCAGTACTTCTACCTTGTGTGTACTTTCTTCACCCTCTTTAGTCAAAGTATCTGAAAAAACTGGAATTTGAATCAGAACTATCAGAATGTGAAACTTTCTTTATCGCTCAACTGATTAAAAATCAGCAGACCTATAGAAATGAAACACCTATAATGCAGAGTCAAACTTCAAATAGGAAAAATAGATGGGTCCAGTTTAGGCATGTAGTTAACACATAACAAAGAATCCCCACGGATTTAGTGTTACCAACTATCATATTTGAAGTCTAAGCGTGGTGGTGTTTCTAATCCAAAAACTGCATGGAGAATTTATACAAGAACCTGACAAACCAGGTTGAAATGCAGTACAATGGTCAAACAAGCCATGGGGAGCAGTGGGGGGGGGGTGGCGGGGTGGGGTGGGGGGCTCTGCAGGCCACGATGTAAGTTCTCTGAGCTGGTCTGTTTCCCTGGAGAGAGAATCCACACCTCACATCAGCGAGAGCAGAGGCAGCAGCTGTAATGGTGGTCTGCTGTGCTGGTAGTATCTGTGAAGTCTCTCGATTGATCAGAAGATACTGAAGACTGCTGGATGTAAATAATTTCACCAGAGCAAGCCTTCCCTGGGCCTCCAAACACAGCAAATCTCTCAACGCAAACCTCTCAGGTATGCTCAAGCCTGAGGAGTTGCTTTGGGCTGCTGCTTCACCCTCTCTTTTCAGCGGTAAGCACAGAAAGCTATGTTAAAGCTTGAATTGAATGGAGTGTGTTGGATCTGGCGATAGTTTCCCTGGGCCCGATTCACAAAAGCAATCTTAGATGAAATCCTAACTTTGCAACATTCGGTATTCACAAAGGGCATTTAGGAGTAGTAAAGTTAGGATTTTGTCTCGATTAAACTTAAGTTTTGGTCGTAAGTTAAACTTAAGACCAAAACTTAAGTTTAACTGAGACAAAATCCTAACTTTACGACTTTTGGTATTCACAAAGGGCATTTAGGAGTAGTAAAGTTAGGATTTTGGCTCAGTTAAACTTAACTTTTACTTAAGTTAATCTTAAAACCAAAACTTAAGTTTAACTGAGACAAAATCCTAACTTTACTACTCCTAAATGCCTTTTGTGAATACCAAAAGTCGTAAAGTTAGGATTTTGTCTCAGATTACTTTTGTGAATCGGGCCCCTGTTTTTGAATACTCAACAATTATGCACCAATCACTGATGATGCAAGCAATTAATATAAAGTGCAGACCCATTTAATTGAATATCTGGGGACAGCCATGATTTGGCTGGGGATTCCAACTGTGCTCTTAACGGCCCTTAACAACACGATGAAAAGAGTGCCTTCTAAACAGCGTACCAATCCGGGCATGCAAGCAGCTCTGGAGAAAGTTATGGTTAATGCAGGTTTTATAGATACCTGGAGTGCCAAATACCCAACATACAGAGAGTATTCTTCCTATTCCCCTACCCACAGCACATGTAGCTGACTTGAACATATCCCAGTTTCTGGGCTTGTCATTCATAAAATAGCATCTAGTAAATATCTGTGCAGATTTCTCTTGAATCATGCCCCGCTGCTTGTGAACTGTGCTTGGACAATGGGAGGTGGACCTATGCAGACTTGGCAACTGCCAACAGATATCTTGATAGATGAGGTGTGCTTGACAGACCTTTCTGGGGCAATTGACAACTACATGAAGGATGATTGGGGTACAGCAGATACAAGGGCAAATGAGTGGGAGGTTTTGAAAGCTGTAATTAGAGGGTGCACCTGAGCAAGGTTTATGGGGTGAAGAAGCAACTCCAACAGGATCTGTCACATTGGGAGAGAATGCTAGCAGAGGCACAGCAAGGGAAGGGACATCTCCGGGTGCTCGCCAGGAGTTGTTGGATTTACAGTCAAAGACTGAATAGGGAGGGGGACAAACCTAGCCGACTGCTCACTTGGATATTGCGGGGGTGAAGATGCCACCAGTGTGTTGCCTAGAACATCCAGATGGTACATTTTCAATTCCACATTGTTGACCACCTGTGGGGGTGTATGAAGATGTGCTTGTTGGTAAGCCAGACAGTGTCCGGAGATATGTGTTGAGTATGGAGTCCCTGGGGCTCCCAAGGCCTTCACTGAGAGGCTTGAGGCTGCTCTTACCCTAGAGGAGATCAGAGAGGCCCTGCGTTTGATGACGAGGGTCAAACGCTGTGGGGGATGTCTTCCCAGTTGAATTTTATCAAACCTTACTCCTCAGCTTACAGCTCCTGGTGGTGCACAATGAGACGCAATGGTTAGGCTTTCTTCCGTTGACCATGCGAGAGCAGACCATCCAAGCCGGGTGGAGAGGCGGTGAACCTGAATTCTTATAGACCTTTAACTATGATCAGTACGGACACTAAAGTTCTTTGTAAGGTGTTGGCTAATAGATTGAAATGGTGATAGAACAGTTGGTGCATGAAGTTCAGTGTGGGTTCATTCTGGGCCGAAGTACTGCCATGAAGTTGAGACTCACTCATGTGCTGCACTCAGTGCTGGACCGAGATGACAAGCTCACACTGATCTCAATAGATCTTGAGAAGGCGTTTGATACCTTGTGCTGGGATTATCTGATGGAAGTTCTCCTGCAGATGGGATTTGGTCCAAACGTTTGTGGCTGGGTGCAATTGATACATATGGGATCCAAGGTGTTTGTGCGAATGGGTGGTGTGGGAGCCTGGACTGTGGACAAGGTACAAGGGATGTTGTCTCCATGCTTGCCCTAGCAATAGAGCCATTGGCACTACGAATCAGGGGGATTTAGATGACCGGGGATCACACCTGGGGAGGCGACACATTTGGTTTCCCTGTACTTGTATGATGCTCTCTTCTATCTGAGGGAGTCCTGGACCTTGCTGCCTTGCCTTCTGCACCTGCTAAAGGAGCTTGGGGAGATCTTGAGGCTTTGGGTTAATGGACACAAGTGCCTTCTTTTTCTTCTGGGGAATTTGGCTGTGTTGGAGAGAGAGAGACTCCCCAACTTGGGACTATGGCTGGAAACTGATGCATTCCGATATCTGGGAGTTAAGATTGCCCTTACGGCTGACTGTCAATATGCCTATACGCTAGGAAGGGTGATAGAGGGGCTGCGTGCATTCATTCACTTCTGGTGTTTGCAATAATTTAAAATTATGGAGTGGGTGGCAGCAGCCAAGATGGTGTTGCTGCCACGTTGTCTATACCACCTCCAAAACACTCTTTTCTCATTGAAGCCTGCAGTATTTAAGCAGCTAAACATATTTTTCTATCACTGGTGGGCGCCCTAAGGTTGCGCTGGAGACCCTTCAAAGAGATCAGGAACTGGGAGGCCTGGGGGTACTGTACATTGAATTGTATTATTACGCAGCCCACATTCAGCCCGCCGCTAAGTGGCTAGCGGAAGAAGATAACTGGAAACAGCGATTACTAAAGGGCACGTGAATGGAGAGTCATTGTAAGTGCTGGTAATGAGAGGGGACGGCTTAGGGTCTTCGGTGCCATTCATTGTCAGACAGATCGCCCGAATATGGGAAGAGATTATTAAGAGGGTTATCAGGCACCTGCCATTTGCTAGGGAATTAAATATCTGGGATTTACAGCCCTTAGTCACATTTGCAGTGACATGACTATTGCTGGATGGAGTGTGGGGCTGTGAATTGCTTAGTGACTTACACTCAGGAGACACATTTATCACCTTTCAGGAGGCGTAGGACAGATTTGGAGTGGGCCCTGGGCAGTTCCTCCAGTATTCTAAACTGTTCGGAACAGCCAGAGAAATATGGATGGATTTTCCAAGCGCCCCTCCGATGACACATATACTGCACAGCATTTTACAGATTGGTGAGGGACGCCACTTGATAACGCTGACATAAAGGCGTCGGAATCTGACTCTCTTAAACCTGACTATGGTGCCAGACGAGTCTGGGATGTAGATCTGGAAGTCCTGTTTAGTAAATCCTCTCAATTGCTGATATCCTTCTCTGCACTCAGAAAGGGACAGGCCTTAACTAGGGCTAGTACTGCTCGTTGGGTTACTTAAGTGTGAGAAGCTGGCCTGGTATATGATGTACACTAATGTAAGTGGGCACCTTGCACCACTCCAGACAACCCTTATGGGGATTTAAGAGGTCTTAGACAACCTTAGAAAGATATCCAAGTGGTAGCTGTGGAGAGCAGCCTTCAGACTTAGTCTTGAAGGAGTGTAATGAAGCTTGTTTTACCAGAATGCAATTTTATAGTATAGATTAAATGAAAAGAGAACCACACAGTAGTTATAAAAAATGTGTATTTATTATATAACACTTTCTAGTACGTTACAGTATCTCCCACACGGAGATAGACACAAAGCTCACCAGTGGCAGTTGGTGAAGTCTGAGAGTGGTGGGGCTGAGAGGGGGCACAACATTTTATGGACGTCGGTGGCGATTTACTGTGCATTTTTTATGGGGTTAAATTAGTTCTCAGGCTGATTAACAGAAATGTGTTAGACATGTGGGGGCCAGGCAAAGTTCTTTTCATTTTAACAGCAGAGTGCACTGTTTTGTGAATGGAGGGAGATCAACGCTGGCTCCTTCATAGACCTCACAAAAAAGCACCACATGCATGCAAGTCTGTGTCTGCAGCGTTTAAAGAGCAGACTCTCTTGGTCTTTCCAAAAATAAAATCAAACTCCGTGGGAGTCTTGAGACTTTTTAAACATCGGCATGCTCCCATCTCTCTCAAGATAAGGCTCTGCAGTTACCCCAGTTATAGAGCAAAGCGATAATAACGACAAAAGAGAGATGACCAGGTCCCATAACTGCAGGGACTTGAAAACACCGGAGTTTACACCACACTTTGATTCGCTACTCTAGTCTTCCCAAGGGTAAATAAAGCACACTTTTTTACTGTCCACTCCATGAAAAAAATTAAAATACCTTCAGGCACACTTTATCCAAGGGAAAGGCCAGGCTTTCATTGTATTTTAAATAGTTTTTGCAGTGTGTCTGAGTCACGGCCAACACTGCGTGCCCTACTGCCTAGTAGCAAGAAAAAATCCACTTTTCATAACAGGGTGTAAGAATGTATTGGAGGGCTTTACATGAGCACCAGTTAGGTGACACAAAGACACATTCATCTATGTTTAGGCACGGGGAGATTTGATTAGGTGATTTGCCCAGGATCACAGGAGGTTGAGCGGACGCCAAGACACGAACCTGGTTCCCCTGCTTGTAATTTAGTCTCACACACACAATTTATAATTAGCACCGTGAAACACAAATAGCATTAGCCAACAGCCGCATAGTCTAACACTGTCCACGGCGGCATACCATAGAAACATTTAAACATAGAAAATCAACAAAACTTAGTTTACCTTATGTTTTACGCTGTAGCCTGTTACCTCTCTGACTTGGAGCGTACTTGTAATTTCGGCCGGCCGGGACATTTCCAGTTGGCGAGGGGCTCACGGGGTGATGGAAGGAGGGGTCTTGCCTGCAGAGCCCCCTCATGTGCAAAGCCGTTAATGGTGGCAAAGTGCATGAAGAGGGAAGAGAGCGCAAGAGCAGAAATGGCTAATCACCGCATGGCTTCATGATAAAACCATACAGTGATTGGTCATGCTCCTCCTCACGCTACCTAGTGCACCAGAGCCAATCCAGACGCTGCTCCCTGAGAGCAGTACCTGGATTGGGCAGGTGCACACAGCGCTCATTAGGAGCCTGAGGGACTACGGCTGAGATTCCCCTCGGCTCCCTAATTACGCTGGTGGAGAGAGTGCTCTAGCGCACATGTCAGGTTGGCCGCAGAAAAGCAGCCGGCCAACCCAACATACGCAGAGAGTGTGGACTCGAGTAGAGACTTAGGTAAGCCAGAGGAGGCTTGTCTAGTTTCTACTGCTGTCTATTACTTTGAAGCTCCACCCCCACAGACCCGCATTCACTGCCCTGCCCATTGAAGATTCAGGAACTGTGAGTGCTTGGCCCCGGCACGGCTGAAAAAGCTGATGCCATGGCCATTTTGCATTTATGTTTATTAAACATATACGTATATTTAAAACGGGATTCTGGGGGCACATAAATATGGCGGGGCAACGCCCCCGCCCTAATAAAGGAACCACCCCTGAAGCTCACAATACTTTAGCAAAGAAATCACAGTAAATAGCACTAATACACAGTGGGCCCCAGGGGGGACCAAACCATATACTAAGAAAGTGGTACGTAGAATTGCTGGGGACCCACAGAACCACCCAAGGTAAGTAGATAGGGACCCCACGGAGAGCGTGTGCAGTGTGTGAACACGACCATGTGCTCCGCAGAAGTCTGTGTGCAAGTGGCGGTTGGATTTTTAAAGATTAGGGACCCTTCCCAGTGGACCCTGAAGAAACCCTGTGGAAGACAGAAGGTTGGAGAGCCACCCCACCCATGGATACCATGGTAACCAAGTTACCTATCCCAGGGAAGCCAGCTGCATAGGTGTGAAGTGGTGTCGGAAACCGCCGTCGAACCCAATGGAGGACTTCAGGAAAGTGCTGCTGCTGGGAGAGGAGAAAGTGTCCAGAGGAATCCAAACGTGGATTCTTGACAAGGAGTACCTGAAAGCAGGGGGACAGAGTCTATGTCACTCAAGGGTGACCAGGAGACTTGGAAGACGAATGCCCTCCGGTGTCAGGTGCTTCAGGAAGGATGACGTGACCTTGACTCTGCAGCTGCGAGGACCAGGTGATGCTGAGGACAACCAGGACCCGGAGGCGAGCTGTCCAATGAAGGATGTTGAGTGCTGAAGGGTTGGTGTCCGGCGGGAGCACCAACAAGCCTTGGCAAATGCAACCCACACAGGAAATCAAGAAGTTGCACGGTTGGGAACAGCAAGGCCCAGGAGACTCTCCACAAGCAGGGGGGTCAGGGCAAGCCCAAGCACTCAGGGGAGCCCAAGGAAAACAAATATGACCCTCAAATGGACCCACAGGCCGGAGGCACAGGGATCGCGAGAGGACCTTGAGCAGCTCACCAAAAGGAGCAGGCCACGGTGCCCATGAGGTGGTGTGGCTGAAGAATTTGGTGCAAGAAGTTGACGGAGGTTGGGGCTACTTGTTGCCCAATGCACTTGTCACAGATTTGCCAACAAGCATATGCACTTGCAAAGGTACGAGGTGCACAGAGGTTCGGTTAATGCAGCCCCTACGAGGGATTCTGACCTCAGACTTGGTGAGAGGGCAGCTAGGGCCTCGGGAGACGTAGATAACCACCACGTGTGATGTTGAACCCTTCGAAGTCCGCAGGAGCTCGGGATCAGCAGACTGGTCAGCAGTGTTGAGGTGCCTGCGAATGCAGAGAAGTGACTCCTTCACTTCAAGGGAGATTATCTTCAAGTGTCTTGGATGCTCCACAGGTCCTGCACGGATCATGTATGGTGCACAGGCACAGATGAGGCAGCAGACTGAAAGGGAGAGGAAGTCAATTCCAAATGAAGTCCAGCGAAGTCCAAAGTGCCCAGACGGTAGAAGTGCAGTGGTTTCAGTTCTGAATCTTGTCCACGACGAATCTAGGGACCCACAGACAGGTAAGCCTTTAATTACCCTAAGGAAAGGGTTGGGGAGATTCAGGGGACCCTCCCAAGGGAGGGTCTGGACAGGGGGGAGGTTACTCCCATGTCCTTTGTCCAGTTTAGCACCAGAGTGGGAGCCAACGGCTTCCAGGACTTGTTTGAACTGGACTTGGCACAGAGAGACCAAATGTGCCCCTCATGCAGACTTTCAGGTGCTGGCAAGTGCACCCACCCAGCCCTAATACACGAAATCCTGTCTGGGAGGTGGTCACACCTCCCTGTGACAGGATGTCTATTGTTCTTCCTTCCCCTGCTCGAGCTTGGCTCAGCAGCAGGAGGGCAGAAATGTGTCTCTGGTCGGCAGCAACCACGCTTGTGCTGTCAGGGACTAGAAGGCTGGTACCAGTAACACTGAGAGCCTAACGGAGGGCTCTCCCGGTGCTTGGAATCATACCTCCCACACCGTTTACGGTGTAGGGGTATGATTCCAACATGTTTGATACCAAACATGATAGGATTTGTTGCAGCTGTTTTTGAGATGGTCATTGTGCTGTTGCGCGATGCCCCTCTATATAGTATATGGCTGCTTCACTGACAACCCGGGAGAATAAACTCTGTAGGCTGCAGGAATGTCCTGCTCATGCAGGGGCACCCTCTCACTTAGAACCAAGCACCCTGCCCTCAGTATTGTAAAGGCCTGCAAGAGGGGTGGCTTATAGGTTTTAAGTGCAGTGACCCTTGGATATAGTAACTAAGCCTGGGCGTAGTTCGCGAAGTAGCGCTACGCGAAGCTACGCAAAGTGCAGTTCGCACTACGCGAGCTACGCGTAGCACTACGCGAACTGCGTAGTGCACTGTTCGCAATGATTGCACAGTGCCGGATGCTTGTCCGCACTGTGCAATCATTGAAAACGGCATCTTGCATAGTGCGAGCTGTCTTTTACTGCCGCTCGAGTAGATTTTTACTCGAGCAGCAGCTTTCTCAACGCGGACTGGTAGTTTCTCATCGCGAGCGGTCGCGAGCATACGCGACCACTCGCAATGAGAAACCTGACCTCCCCGCGTTGAGAATCTCGCCGGGAGGTTTATTTTCCACGCTCGCGATCGGCAACTTGATGTTGCTGATCGCGAACGAGGAAAAAGCCTCGCCGGGATGTCATTTTGCTTGCTCGCGGTCGCCAACTTGACGTTGAGGACCGCGAGCAAGCAAAAAATGACCGCTGCACTACGCTACGCGTGTTTGCACTGTGCTACGTGCAATTCGCGTTGTGCGAAGTAGCGCAAACTTCGCAAACTACGCGAGCGTAGCGTAGTGCTTTGCCCAGGGTTAATAGTAACCCTATATCTTTCGTAAGTGGTGCATGCACCAACTTACACAGGCTGCAATGGCAGGCCCGTAGTTCCATTTTGAATGGTCTCTCATGGGTGGCATAATACATTCTACAGCCCATGGGAGACCTCTGGGGTACCTATGCCCTGGGTACATGGTTACCATATACTCGGGACTGACGAGGGTACCCCAGTATCCAATCTGGGGTGAACCTAAGTACACAACACAACAGTTTAGTGAGAAAGCAGATAGACTGGGGTCCTGATTAGCAGGATCCCAGTCAGACTAGTCAATAACCAGCTTAGCACCAGGCAACAAGTGGGGATACACATGCAGAAGGATCCTACCTTCCTACATTCAGCGATTGTCTTCTGCCATGAAAGGGCTGGCCATCCGTTGCCTGCAAAGGTGCAGGCTCATTCAACAAGGAAGGTGGCAACTTCATCAGCCCTGTTTGCGAGAGCATCTCTACCTGACATATGCAGGGCAGCAACGTAGGCGAAGGCGCACACGTTCACGAAGCATTACTGCCTCGATGGTTGGAGGAAGGCAGATATAGCTGTTGGACAGGCTGCACTTCGTCGCCTCTTTGCCTAAGGTTTGCAGCTATTAGCCTCTTTTTTTGCTTTTTATGCCTATTTGCTTTTTTCTCCTTGCATTATGTGAACTGTTATGTATGCAAATTATTTCATGGTTTTTGTTCTTTCCTTTTGGTATTTTCTTTTTGATGTCATGATGGGATAGTTCACCTACCCACCGCCAATGTTGGTTGTTAATTGTTGGTATACTGATAACTAGTCGGATTGAAGCATGCAAATCTAGAAAAGATACAATACTGGAGAAAAAACAAGTTACTTACCTGTACACTGTGGTTCTCCAGTATTGATATCTCTTACAGATTCAGATGCGACCCTCCCTCCTCCCCGATTAGGCTCACCATGTTACCTCTGAGTACTATATATATGTGTATATATATACATATATATATATATTCACTGAAAAAACCACAGGTTTCAGGGACGTTATAGTTAGTTGAACATTTCACTCGTACAAAACCAGAGAAATTTGCCCGTTATAGTTAGTTCAGCTAACTATAACTCGCGCCCACAATGCACTGCTGATGACGTCACATATTACATCATTCATGACATGGTCAGTGCCATCACTGATGACATCACTGATGACATCTCAAATGACATCACTGATGACATCATCCAGTGACTGTGTGTTTCTGTAAAGTTTAAATATGTTTTATATATATATATGCCAAGGTGTATTGAAGAATGAGTGGGTGTATAAGTGTCTGAATGGATGATTTAGTAGGTACGTGACTGACTGTATAAGTGAGTGATTAAATGTGTCTTACTGAATGCATGGGTTAGTGACTAAACTGTGTGAATTTCTTTTTTTTTTTTTTTAGTTTCAAAAACCTTTATTAGAGGCAAGAAGCATTGACCACAGCATGGTGCCTACATCCCTGGATGGGCCGGCAACGCAAAGCAACGTATTTCAAAGCATTATAGACAGGGAAGGGATACACAGCAAGCTGCCTACAACCACTTCAGGCCGGCCGCGTCAGTTGGGACAAGTTGAGTTAGTGTCAGCATAAGGTCATAAGCATTTTGCTCCAAAGCAACAAACAAGAAAACAACAGTACCACGTGTACACATTTGCAGGTGGAAGATGCACGTGTGTGCTGACGTATTCTGACCATTGAGCTATGGAATGGTGTTACCTGGTAACCTATCGCCCCCCTTGGGCTGTGTATCCTGGCCTGAGTGAGGTCTCTCATGCATCAGTCCACTTCCCTGGTGTGTGACCCATCCTCATTGATGCAAGGGTCAGCGGCTAAGTCCGTAGCGGTGGTGTGTTCCAATAAATATATTTGGAGGGGGGCCCATATATCACGTGGGCGGGAGGAGGGGGGTAGGAGTTCTGCATAGATGTGTAATTGCTCTTGACAGTAGATAAGATCTTGTAGCCAATCTTTGAATGTGGGTGCCCTTCCTCTTCCCCATCTACAAGCAATTCGCCTTTTGGCGAGGAGGAGTGCAAGGGAAACGTACCTCCGCACCTTGACGGCCAGTGTCTCAGTGTATCCTAAAAGCGTGGTTAGGGGGTCGTCAGGAATATGGAGCCCTGTCATGTGGTCCAGCGCTGCTAGCACCTCCATCCAGAAACTGCGAATGGGCGGGCAGTCCCAGGCAACATGCCTAAAGTCTGCTCCTTCACCTCCGCAGCGATCACATCGGTCACTATCTCGGAGGCGTAGGCGGTGCAAGCGCGCAGGCGTGTAGTAAAGACGGTGAATATATTTGTAGTGAATGATACGCAATCTGCTGCTGGCTGAGATGCTTCCAGTTTGTCTGCAGCAGAAGGACTATTGGTCTTCAGTGAGGGGGGAACCCAGTTCCTCTTCCCATCTACCCTTGGCTAAGGGGGGTCCGTATGTCCTGTCTCTCTGTACGGTGCGATATAGTAGTGACACAGCGTGTGTGGGAGCCGTTTGCTGCAGGAGGACGTGCAGGGGAGACATGATAGGGGGCTCCTGTGGGAAGCAGGGAGTGAGGGCTTTCACATCTTGACGCAATCTGACATAGTAAAACCGCTCTAGTGGGGTAGGAGATGTGGAGCCAAAGAAATCTTCGCTGGTGCAGAACTTGCCCCCAATGTAGAGTTGCCCCCAGGTCTGGATGGACAGTTTACGAAGGGGCCGGCGACAGCCTCCCTCTTGTGTGACCGGGAGATCATGTCTATCGAGAAGAGGAAGGAGGGGGGAATATAGCAGGGTGCATTGCAGCAATTTGGCTAGATCGTGCCAGTCGCTGGTAGTGCATTGTACAGTGGTGGAGGCGAAGCGCCGCGGGACTGCAGGGGTGCTCAGATAGGCAGTGCACGGGGTCGGGGCCATGTATCCGTCCTCTATCGCAAGATGGGGCATGTAGGGGGGGTTTATCCAATATGACGCAAAGTGAGCTTGAGCACATATGAAGTATAACTCCAGATCCGGTACTTCAAATCCACCGGCATCAAAGGGCCATGTGAGAGTGTCCCAGCGCAGCCTGGCTTGTTTCCCACCCCAAATGAGGCGTATGAATTGAGTTTTAGTAGCGTTGAAAAAATGTCGGCTGGGGGCATAGGGGATATTAGTGAAGAGGTAAAGCAGCTTGGGAAGGACCACCATTTTTATAAGGGAAGCTATCACAGCCAGGGAGAGGGGTAGCGCGATCCATCTGGTAATTTTCTCAGTTATTAGATCAAGTGCGCGACCATAGTTGGCTCTCATCAGCTCCTCTCGATTGCGAGAGATGACTATACCAAGGTAGGTAAGTGTATCGTCGCACCACGTAAGGGGATAGTCAGGCGCAAAGCGTGGAGTGGCGTCAGTGAGGGGATATATCTGAGACTTCCCCCAATTGATATTGACCCCGGAGAGACAACCAAATTGAATAAGTATCCTGAGAATGGGGTTAAGACTTTCGCTCGGGTTCCGTAAATAAAGGGTGAGGTCATCCGCATATAAGGAGATTAGTATTTGTCTCTCTGGATAAATGAGGGCATGATCCCGGAAATGTTGTCGGACCTTGGCGGCCAGAAGTTAAATAGCCAGGGCAAAGAGAAGGGGCAAGAGAGGGCACCCCTGTCGAGTGCCTCTGGCTATCGTGAAGGGGGAGGATCGAGCGCCATTGACCATCACGGTGGCCCGCAGGCCAGTGTATAACAGATTTATCCAGGCCAAAAAGGGGTGGGGAATCCCATACGGTGCAGGACAAAGGCAAGATAGTCCCATTCCAGGGAATTGACCGCCTTAGTGGCGTCAAGGAAGATGGCCGCAGCATTCATGTCAGGGTCGATATCATGGAGGACCGCAAACAGGGTACGCAGGTTGTGAGATGTGCCTCTGCTTGGTACAAACCCCGACTGGTCTGGGAGGACCAATACGGGCATAAGGGGAATGATGCGGTTCGCGATCAGCTTGGCTAGGATCTTGGCATCAACGTTAATGAGGGATAGGGGCCTGTACGAATCGCTCTGCGAAGTTGGCTTACCCGGTTTTGGTAGGGAGATAATGAACGCTTCAAGCATTGTTTGGAGTAGGATGCCCATCTCGCGGGCTTCTTCGAAGACATGCCGCAGCACAGGGATGAGCAAGTGACGGTATGTTTTGTAAAATTCGGCCGGGAGGCCATCAGGCCCTGGGGCCTTGCCTGATTGTAGTTGCATTATAGCGGATATGATCTCCTCATCCTCATGTTGCGCAAGGAGGAATTCTCTTTGGTTGTCTCCCAGCCAGGCTATGGCAGTATCCTCGAAGAAAGGGGTGAAGTCTACAGGCTGCATCCTGTGTGTCTTGTACAGGGTTTTGTAAAAGCGTTTGAAGACGTCTACTATGTCTGGGGTGTTTCTATGTATTTGGCCATCCTCATCCATGATTTCTAGAACAGTATTGGAGAAGCTAGGGGGTCAGATCACGGAGGCCAGCGCCTTGCCCGGCCTTTCCCCCTCGCCATAGCGGCGCGCTTGGTGGTTCTTTCCCCTAAATTTACATTCCTGTTCCACCGTCTCCTGGTAGTCCATAAGTAGGTCTCGCAAGTGTGCCTTCAGTTCAGAGGTGGGTGTAGCTTGTATCAACAATTCTGTTTGCTTAAGCTCAAGTTCTAATTTTTGAAGTGTGGTGCGGATATCCTTCAAGACACACCCACTTTTGGCGATGCAGATTCCGCGTATGATGACCTTAAAGGCCTCCCACACCGTGGAATATTGTGGGACAGAGTTGTCATTTCGGGGAAAAAAATCTGATATTTCTTGCTCTAGTTCCTCCTTAAAAACGGGATCTAATAAGGTCTGTGGGGCAAGGTGCCAGGAGATATAAGGTGATTCCTCATGCGGCGGCGTGAGGGTGAGGAGGACAGGCGAGTGATCGGAGTATGTACGTGGGAGGTGAGAAGCGTGTGACACCCAGGGTGCTAATCCTTTGGTAAGCAGCCACCCATCTATGCGCGACCAGGAGGAATGAGCTGTGGAGAGGCAGGAGCCCTCCCGAGCTTGCGGTTGAAGGGTTCGCCAGGCGTCAATTAGATCATTATCCCCTATAATGCGGTTGAGGGTGTAATGTGCGTTGGAGTAGTGATGGGGTTGTGGGTGCGATCGGTCTATTGTTGGATCTAAGGTGACATTAAAATCCCCCCCCCATAACAAGTGTGCAGAACCAATGTCGAGTATTTTGCCCCAAAGGATCCGGAAGAATTCCGGATCGTCAGTGTTAGGCCCATAGCAAAAGACAAGGGTTATAGATTGGGCAGACAGTCGCCCCCACAGGATACTGTATCGACCTTGTGGGTCTCCGTAAGATCCGATGGGGGTGTAGGGAAGCGTGCGTTTCACTAGGATAACCGTGCCCCTGGCATATGAGGAGTAGGATGAGAAGCATCTGCAGTTCGCCCAACGGGACGCGAATGTGGTGGGTGTGGTGGAGGCAAGATGCGTTTCCTGGAGCATAGCGCAGTGAATATTGTGGCGGTCTAGATAAGACAGGATATGTCTACGTTTGCGGGGGTCACCCAGGCCGCACACATTCCATGTCAGGAAATTATATTTGGGGGGACTAGGTCCGGTCTCCATAGCAGTTGTGCATATTGATAATGGTGGAGAGCGTGTGTTGTCTAACTTGATTAGTCAGCAAAGGCATACATGTGCAAATCAGTGCGATAAAAAGTGGTATGAAACATTCCCAATGTCCTCCCCCCTCCCACATCAGCAGCCCAACCCTGCCGTGATATACCCCCCTCCCCCAAAATCCCCATGTACCACACTCCTAAAAGGGGAGAGTGGGACTAACATATTAACCATTTCAAACCAAGTCAGTTTAGGGTTCACCTGAGTGGGTAGTAGAGAGAGGGCAGCCAGTAACCCCTTGCGTCAGCAAGGGTGCTCGGGGGGTATGAATAGTGAACTTCTCCAGTCCAAAGCGAATGTAGCCGCGGGCAGCGGAAGATGTGTCGCAGTTCATCACGGGGTGTGCGGGCCTTCAGTTAGTATGAAGAAAACAGGGGGGAGGGGGGCTCGCCATCTTGGAGTGTGCCTTGTGGAGATGGATATAAGAGCCATGGATCAGGGTATAGTTGTCATTCCACATCCGACGTGTCGCCGTCTTCTTGGGAGCGCCTGGAGGGGGAGGAACGGTCCGTCGTCATTTTTGGTAGAGTTTTTAGGAAGTCATAGACGTGTTGAGGGTTTGTAAAGAAGTGCTGTATCCCCTGATGAGTGATCTTGAGGCGCGCAGGGAAGAGCATGGCGTATTCGATGTTCATTTGTTGGAGTTTTTCTTCACTGGGAGGAATTTTCTGCGTCCCTCTTGAACAGCCAGTGTGAAGTCCAGGTATATTGAGACTTCTGTGCCGTCAAAGAGTACCTTTTTGTGTTCCCTGGCGAGTCGCAGGGCAGCGTCACGGTCTCGGTAGTTAAGAATCCTTGCAATAATAGGGCGTGGAGGGGCTCCAGGCACTGGGCGGGGGGCCAGTGAGCGATGTGCTCTCTCTACGATAAACACTGAGGAGAACGCCTCCCTGCCAAAGGTGGCTATGAGCATACGCTCCACATAGTCCTCCATTCTGCCTGTGGCGGTGGATTCTGGTACACCTAGGATTCGTAAATTGTTGCACCTGGAGCACAATTCCAAGTCCTCATTCTTTGCGGCTATGAGCTTCAGAACTTTCTCCATATCCAGCGTTTTAGTGATGGTGGTGGCGGAGGCATCATCTAAGTCAGAAATACGCTGTTCAGTTTCCTTGAGCCTCTCTTCGTGTTGGTCGCTTTTGTGCACTAGGGTGTCAATGCGCGCATTCATAGTGTCCATTTTAGTTTCGATGGAGGCTAGGCTAGATTGTATGGCGAGAAGGAGGGCCTTGAGATCATCTGTGGACGTGAGTTGATCAGAGGCAGTGGATTGTTCGCCTTCCATTTCTACCTGGGATCGCGAGGATTTCCTGGCTTCGAAGTTCAGTTTGGGTTGTTTAGCGTCTGTGCGGCCCATTGCGGGGTATCAGCTCCGCGGGGGTGCAGGAAGCACCTGATCAAGTTGGAAAGGTAGCCGTGAGTTAGGCAAGAAGGAAGGGCATTGGTTGCCGCGCACAGTGCCCCCCCTTGTCCCAGCGTAGCCTAATGGTACAGCTGTGCGCAGGCCGGAAGGGTCTGCGGCCTCCGAATTCTAAGGGGTCAGGCCGCCCCACTACTTACACTGATGTCCAGGCAGGCACGGTTGGGCAGGCCGGTGGGGAGAGCGCCCAGTGGTGGCGGCGGAGCTACGGGCAGGCGGGGGAGCAATCCAGCAGTGTAGACGTCTCCCAGGCAATGTGTGGTAATCTCCACCCGCATGAAACATTACAGGCGAGTAGTGCCACCAGTTCCCCATGAGACCTAGAAGCGTACACAAGCAGTGGCTATCAGGACTTACGTTCAGCAGCCCACGTGGTCGGCGAAATCTCCATCGGGAGCCGAGCAGAATGGTAGAAGGGCCACTCCAGGCAGTGTTATCAGCCGGCAGACATCAGGCGTAATCAGCGGGGGAGTTCTCAGGCCGGCAGCGGCCTAATGCGATCAGCTTGCACAAGGGGAATTCGGCGGGCCGCGTTACTCCAACTGTGTGAATTTCTGTATCAGTTTGTCAGTTGGTGTGCAAGCGGCTGCATGGGTTAGTGAGTAGCTACAAGAGTGTCTAAATGGGTTATTGATTGGTTGTCTGAGTATTTGTATGGGTGCCTGAGTGTCTGTGTGGGTGGGTGGGGGTGTGACTCTGTGCATAGATGTATGAGTGGGTGATTCACTGGGTATATGGGTTTAAGAGTGCATCTGTGAAGGGCTGTATGGGTGGGTGAGTGTGTGTATGGGTGTGTTGGTGAGTGAATGGATGTCTCAGTGGTACATGTGTGAGTAACTACATATGTGAAAGGCAGTATATGTGAGTGTTGGAGTATATAAATGACTATATGTGAGAGTGAGTGATTGTGAAAGTGGCTGTATGGATGAGTGTGTGCTTGTATCAGTGATTGTGTAAGAGAGTAAGTATGTGTTAGTATCTGTATAAATAAGTGAGGTGGTGTGTGTATAACTGTATAGGTGAGTAAATGGGAGTGTGATTGATTCTTTGCATGACTGACTAGGTGTGTGAGTAACTCTATGGATGAGTGGCGGTGTATGAGTGTCTGTATAGTTGTATGAGTGCATATGAGAGTGCTGTATTGATGAGTGACTGCATGTATGAGTGACTGTATGGGTGAATGAGTGAATGTGTGTGTAGACCTAGGCATCAGTGAGTGGGTATGTAGTAACTGGTATTGGTGTGTCTATGGTTTCGAAAATGGTAGTCTGTATTTTAGAGTGGGTGTATCAAAGGTTATATTAGGGTATGAGGAGGTTCATCAGATTATCATGTGGATGATGTCATCAGTGATTTTATCAGTGATGTCATTTGAGATGTCATCAGTGATGTCATCAGTGATGTCACTGACCATGTCATGAATGATGTAATATGTGACGTCATCAGCAGTGCATTGCGGGGGCACGAGTTATAGTTAGCTGAACAAACTATAACGGCCGAATTTCTCTGGTTTTGTACGAGTGAAATGTCCAACTAACTATAACGTCCCTGAAATCTGTGGTTTTTTCAGTGAATTTCTATGGTTTTTTAAATGCTAATTTCTAACTATAATGTCCCTGAAACCTATGGTTTTTTCGGTGAATTTCAAAGGTTTTTTAAATGCTAATTTCTAACTATAACATCCATGAAACCTGTGGTTTTTTCTGTGAATTTCTAAGGTTTTTTAAATGCTAATTTCTGACTATGCCTAAATAGGTAGGGCATATGCAGAAAGAGGAAGAAAGGCACAGAAAGAAGTAACAGAAATGCAGAAAGAGGCAACAGAAGTCCAGAAAGACAAAGACAGATGCAGAAATAAGCAAGAGATATGCAGAAAGAACCAACAGAGGTGCAGAAAGAGGCCTTGTTGCAAAGTCATCCTGTGCCCCCAACTTTTTGCTGACTGGTACTGGTGGTAACTGACTGACTAACCAGGACCGGAGCCGGTGCTATGCTAAAAGACACTTAGAATACAGTGAAAACACCTACATACACTAGGGGACACTATGGGTTGGGGTACCCCAGTGATTGGCATGACCTCCCTGTAAGGCCCTAGTACATAATAGGGCAGGGAGATTAAAACTACCTCTAAGTCAGAGGTGCAGAAAGAAGCAAGAGCAGTGCAGAAAGAACCAACAGAGGTGCAGAAAGAGACAAGAGAGTTACAGAAACAGGAAAAGAGGTACAGAAAGAGAGAACAGGGGTGCAGAAAGATGCAAGAGATGTGCAGAAAGAGAAAAAGGAGTGCAATAATAGGCAAGAGGGGTGCAGAAAGAAGCAAGTGAGGTGCAGAAAGAGGCAACAGAGGTGCAGAAAGACGCAAGATAGGTGCAGAAACAAGCAAGAGAAGTGCAGAAAGAGGCAAGTGAGGTGCATTAAGAGGCAAGAGAGGTGCAGAAAATGACAAGAGAACAGCAAAAAGAGGCAAGAGGGATGCAAAAAAGGGAAGAAGGGTGCAGAAAGAAGCAAGAGAAGTGCAGAAAGAAGCAAGAGAGGTGCAGAAAGAGGGAAGACGAGTGCAGAAAGAGACAACAGGGGTGCAGAAAGAGACAACAGGGGTGCAGAAAGAAGCAAGAGAGGTGGAGAGAGACAATAGAAGTGCAGAAAGAAGCAAGGGAGGTGCAGAAGAAGGCAAGAGAACTGCAGAAAGAGGCAAGAGAGTTACAGAAACAGGCAAAAGGGGTGCAGAAAGAGGAAACAGGTGTGCAGAGAGAGACAAGAGAGGTGCAGAAAGAGGGAAGACGAGTGCAGAAAGAGACAACAGGGGTACATAAAGAAGAGAGTGAGGTTCAAAAAGAGGCAAGTGAGGTGCAGAAAGAGGCAATAGAAGTGCAGAAAGAGGCAAGTGAGGTGCAGAAGGAGGCAAGAGATTTACAGAAAGAGGCAAGAGAGTTGCAGAAACAGGCAAAAGGGGTGCAGAAAGAACCAACAGAGGTGCAAAAAGAGGCAAGAGGGTGCAGAAAGGGGCAGGAGAAGTGCAGAAAGAGGCAAGTGAAGTGCAGAAAGAAGACAGTGAGGTGCAGAAAGGGTAAGAAAGGTGGAGAAATATGCAAGAGAAATGCAGAAAGAGGCAAGAGAGGCACAGAAAGAAGAGAGGCTTGTGCACCATTAGTACCAATTTAACACCCACATTTAGCAATAAGTAACACGTGACTATTCCAGCTTTGCAAAGGGTCTTCCACCACGCTGTAGCGCGTAAAGCTGCATTTTTGGGAACATTTGAGCCGTTTGAGCTAGAAACAAGTCTTTTTTTGTTCAAATCTGCAGATTAGGCAGCAGATGATTGAACATTTGGCAAATACGGAAAATGTTTAATTATGTGACAATTGGTGCAGCCGAACAGTCACATAATTCCAGTGCCCTGCTCATACCTCCGATTAGTCCCAGAAGTGCTCCTCAGTGGTTCCTTCTTTTTTTGTGTCTCATTGAGTTTATAGTTTAGCTTCTATGGAAACGAGGAAGACTAAACCTGAGGTTACCACCCCACAACACAGACTACAATACCACATAATTACTCTCCAAAACACTTAATCCCACTCCACATAATTCCTATACCCTAAATAACATATACTTTCTATTCACATAATTTCACTGCACAACATATCGCATAATTCCACTACACACAACGTACATCCACTCTACACCAAAAAACATTAGTAAAAACTTTTACATTTACAACGCCAATAGCTCTAACTCGCAAATGTGAAACCTATTACATTGCCAATGCTTCTTTAACTAGTAGTCGCGTTTGCAGAGTGGTGGAGAAAGGGTGCTGGGCCTCCGAACAGCGCTCAGGAATTCCACTACGTAGAACTTACAGGAGGTACCAGGAGGGCTTCTTGGCCCCCAAAGTCCCTCAGGAGTAAAGTGGACTTCATCCCCCATCCCGTAGTCTGCCAGGAGGGGCCATTGCAGAATGGTGGAGAAAGGGGGCGTGGCCTCCAAAGACGTCTTAGTAATCCTACTGTGTGGGACTTACTGGAGGTAACAAGAGGGGTAGTTGGCCCCCAAGCAATTCTGCTTTGCTTCTTGGAAGTGATAGCAGGTTTCCTGCTCTCGCTTTCAAAGAAGCAAAGCAGGAGTTTGCTATGGCAGGGCGGGAGCCGTGCTCCCGCCCTGCCATAGCAAATGGCAATGTCAATTGTGACATTGCAGGAGCCGGCCCTGGGGGGGTGGCGGTCCCCATGGACATCAAGGGCTCCAGGAGGGGGGGCCGCGCGGCCCCCCTCCCAACGCAAAGATAGGTGGTGGTCCCTGGGGCCCAGGGGTCCGCAACGGACCCCTGTACTTAAATAAACAGTGCCCAGGGGAGGTGGTGGTCCCCGGGGCTTGGGGGGGCCTGCGAGGCCCCCCACCCTTATTTGTCAAAGCCCCGGAGAGGTGGTGGTCCCCGGGGTTTAGGGGGGCCTGCAAGGCCCCCCCACCCTTATTTGAATTCAGCCCCGGGGAGGTGGCAGTCCCTGGGGCTTGGGGGGCCCGCGAGGCCCCCGCCTATATTTAAATTATGCCCCGGGGAGGTGGTGGTCCCCGGGGCTGCGGGGTTGCGTGCCCCCGCACATTATGGATAAAGTTCCAGGGAGGTGGCGATCCCCGGGGATGCGGGGGCCCCCGCGGGCCCCCGCTATATAATTATACATTGCTCCCGGGACCTGGCCCACCCGGGGGCTTAAGAATAAGGAAGCGCGGGAGCCTGCGCTTTGTTTTTTTAAATTTTCTCAGCCGGATATGCGCACCCAGCGCAAATTCAGCTGATTTTGTTTTTTAAATGCTTTTTCTTGGCCCTGGGGGTCCTTGTGGTACCCCCTGAGCAGGCCTAGGGGGCAGGGTGTTTCTACCCTGCCCCTTTTCTTGTTTTTCATCTTTTTTCACCTTTTTCTTGTGACTCGGTTACAGAGTCACAAGATGGCTGCCAACACTTCCTGGGTTGGAGTGTTGGCAGCCAATCAATATTTTTTAATTTCTCAGGAACTACTGAACAGATTTACACCATTTAAAAAAAGGTCGCTTTCTGAACCAAAAGCTACCTTTTTGCCAAATTTGGTGTAATTCCGTTCAGCAGTTCGAGCTGTAGCCTGTTCCAAAATTCCTATGGAAATTAACATGGGGAAAACGTGTTTTGGGACCCCCTTTTTGTCGGCCCCCGCTTGACGAATCACCCCGAAACTTTCACGACAGGAGCTGACCTGAGTGAACCATTAGTTATGAAACTTTCGCGAAGATTCATCAAACGGCACTAAAGATATTGGCAAAAGAAAAACGCTTTTTGAATAGAAACAAGGTCCTAACTATAACTACCTACTGGCGACTGCCAGTAGGTAATATATATATATATATATATATATATATATATATATATATATCTACTCGCAACAAGGGCAAAAGGGGCAAGCGGTGATTGAAAAAAGTGTCATCAATCAATCTGACCGGAATTTGAATGAAGATGAACTGAAAGTACTGCAATTGGGACTAACGTTTTGTCCAACTACAGATTTTAATTATGTTGAAACAAGGGTAGATTTGTTAACATTTATCCGTAAGTTAACTTCAGAAGGTACATCTCATGCACCCAGAAAAAGGCGGAAATATTAAGACACCAAAAGCAATCAGTAATACGGACATTCTTACTGGCAGTGATCTGGACACTTTAATGGTGCTTCAGAATTTGGAAACATCAAAACACATGGATGATCCCTATGATCCAGGAGGGGCAGAATCTAGTCTCCCATATGCAGGAATTGAACAGGCAAGTGGAAATAGTGGATTTAAAAGGAAATCAAGAACTTGTCCCCAGATGCCATATGACGCGATAGATGTCTTTAATGATTCCTTGATTCAGGACTTAAAGAATCTTCAACATAAAACGAACCATGAAAAACATTTCAACATCTCTCAGAAACAATGGCAGGCTATCCAAAGTCTTAAACAGGATGATTCAATAGTAGTAAAACCATCCGACAAAGGGGGCAATATTGTGGTTTTTCCAAAGGAACAATACATCAGAGAAGCCCTGAATCAACTGGAAGAATGGGAATGCTATTTGCCCACGACCAAAAGAGATTACTCTATCTGTATCGAGACCTTCCATCAGAATCTACGAGAGTGGAGGGATGAAGGAATGTTGGACACTAATGAATTACATTTTTTGCTATGTGAATACCCAATGCTGCCTACTTTTTACCACCTTCCTAAGGTCCATAAAGACATTCATTGGCCCCCAGGAAGACCTATAGTTGCCTCTATAAATAGCCTTCTTGAAAATTGTTCTATCTATTTGGATTTCTTTTTGGCACCTAGGGTAAAAAATCTTAGCTCTTATATTGGAGATACGCAAGACTTTCTGAGGTTAATTGAAGGTGTTAAGTAGGAACCTGACATGCTGCTCATTACGCTGGACATCACCAGTTTATACACTTGTATAAATCATGACCAGGGGATTGCTTCTGTTAAATGGTTTTTAGACAAGCGCCCACTTAAGTTAAAAAACATAATGAGATGCTTCTCAAAATGCTAGCATTTTGTTTAGAAAATAATATATTTATTTTCGCAGGGCAGCTATACAGGCAACAACGCGGTACCGCCATGGGCACGTGCTTTGCCCCCAGCTATGCGAATCTTTTTGTAAGCTGGTGGGAGGAGCACGTGGCCTGGAGGGAAGTGCCGGAAAGGTTGTGGATAGAATGTATGACAGAATATTGACGGACAGAAAATCGACCTGCAAAAATATCGACACAGAAATATAGAAGTCAAATATATCGAAGTCCAATCTACATAAAGGTAAGTACAAAAATATCGAAAAAAATATATCGTTGTCAAAAATATCGAAGTTAAAAATATCGTTTTTTTAAATGTTTTAATAATAATGCAAAATTAAGTAAATAATACATATATAATTAAAAGAAAAATAGTTAAAAATATTAAAAGATATTTAAAAATAATAACTAATACATTAAATGTTAAAATAAATTAAACATATACATATAAATTAATATATATACTTACTCCACATAGTGCAACAGTAGAGAAAGCATTGGATAGCGTAGGGGTAAAAATTACTAATCCCACTCCAGAGAGTGCAACAGTAGGGAAAGCGCTGGATAGCGTAGGGGTAAAAATTACTATTCCCACTCCAGTGAGTGCAACAGTAGGGAAAGCGTTGGATAGCGTAGGGGTAAAAATTACTATTCCCACTCCAGAGAGTGCAACAGTAGGGAAAGCGCTGGTTAGCGTAGGGGTAAAAATTACTATTCTCACTTCAGAGAGTGCAACAGTAGGGAAAGCGCTGGATAGCGTAGGGGTAAAAATTACTATTCCCACTCCAGTGAGTGCAACAGTAGGGAAAGGGTTGGATAGCATAGTGGTAAAAATTACTATTCCCACTCCAGAAAGTGCAACAGTAGGGAAAGCGCTGGATTGCGTAGGGGTAAAAATTACTATTCCCACTCCAGTGGTTGCAACAGTAGGGAAAGCGCTGGATAGCGTAGGGGTAACAATTACTATTCCCACTCCAGTGAGTGCAACAGTAGGGAAAGCGCTGGATAGCGTAGGGGTAAAAATTACTATTCCCACTCCAGTGAGTGCAACAGTAGGGAAAGCGTTGGACAACGTAGATGTTAAAAATAACATACATATAAATGAAATAAATATTGTAATTAAATAATGATTTATTAATAAATTTAGAAAAAAAAATATACAAATATATCAAAAATAATAATTACTTTAATAATATTAAATACTTCCCACCCTATTCCCCAATAAACACACAACACACTCCACATAAAATTTCACACAATTACATTAATTTTCAATTAATCAATTAATAATAATTAATTTGCAATTAATAATTACATTTAAAAAAATGTCAATAACAATAAATAATATGTAATAAAAATTAATAACCAATTATTAATTAATTAACAATAAATTAACTATCAATGCCAATAAATAACATTTAATAAATATTAAGAACCAATTAATAATTAATTAACAAAAAAATAATTATCAATACCAATAAATAATATTTAATAAAAATTAATAATCAATTAATAATTAATTAACAAAAAATATCAATACCAATAAATAATATTTAACAAAAATCAATAACCAATTAAAAATTAATTAACAAAAATATTAATTATCAATACTCAATTTTTCTTAATTAATTACTTAATTACAAATAATTTACTTACCACCCTATTCCCCTACAAACACACAACCCACTCCAATAATAAATTAATACAAATAAAATAATGATCAATTAATAATAATTAATTACCAATTAATAATTAATTAACAATACATTAATTATTAATAACAATAATTAAAAATTAATAATTACTTAATTAAAATTAAATTACTTCCCACCCTATTCCCCTATAAACCCACAACCCGCTACAGAAATAAAACACAAAATGTAATTAAAATAAATTAATAATTCCTAAAAATTATTATTTAATTTACTATAATTAAATTACTTCCCACCCTATTCCCCTATAAACCCACAACTCGTAACGGTACTAAAACGCAAAATTTACTTTTAAAAAAATTAATAATTTCTAAAAAATGTATACATATATTTAAAAAAACAGTACAATACTTAACAAAAATTATAGAACACACATATTACATACATACTAAAATACATAACACTCATATAAATATCGATATTATTAACATGGATAATTTAACTATCGATATTACTAACATCGATATTTGCAACATCGATATTTCTTACCTTAATTTCGATATTCTGGTTGTAGATATTCTTGACTTCGATATTTTGTCCCTACAATATTTAAAACTCCATATAACTGTGCTTCGATATTTAAAAATCGATATTTTGACTGTCCACCAGTTGGATAAGGTCACATTTTGGACCTGTTACATCGATGATCTTTTCATCATATGGAAGGGTTCACACTCCTCGGCTGAGTTTATAACATTTCTGAGTTCCAACGACCTGAATCTGGTATTCAGCGGACACATAAGCAGCACTCAGGTTTTTTATTTAGACCTAGAAGTCTATGTCAATAATGCTGAGATTTTAACCCGATTGTATAGGAAACCTACGGCTGGTAATGCTTTGCTCCACGCCAAAATCTTCCATCCAAGAAGTATGATTAATAACATCCCTTATGGGGAGCTTTTGCGCATGAAGCGAAATTGTTCCACTGAGGAGGACTATACTATAGCGAAGAATGAAGCATGTAGTCGATTTAGAGTTAGGGGTTATTCAAATAATTCCCTCTGTACAGCAGTAAAAAAAGTTGAAAGGATATCTAGAGAAGAACTTTTAGCTCCAAAAACTATCAGAGGAAGTAACACCCCTCAACAAACTTAACCAACACGTATGATTACACGTTTTAACACACAGTCTTCCAAAATAGTCCAGATGTTCTGAAAAAACTGGCACATTCTCAAAACAGACAATATTCTCAAGAATCAAATTCCAATCCAGCCTTTGATAACGTATAGAAGATCTAAATCTATCAAGGATCTTCTAGTCTCTAGTCATTTTCAATCTAGTACTAAACCAAAAGAACCCATAACTGGGTTCTTTCCTTGTATGAAATGCAAGGCTTGTAAATATAGTCATAAGAAGAACACCTATGAGGTACCAGGAAAAGATTCAAAATCCACTAGGAACATCAATAGATTACTCAATTGTAACTCTGATTTCACCATATACTGTTTGGAATACCCCTGTAAGAAAAGGTATATCGGCAGCACTAGACATCCTGCCAAGAAGCGCGTGTTGGAACACATGCGTGCGATCGCCAAAAGGATAGTAGTTATCCAGTGGCTTGCCACTTTGAAGACACTCATAAAAGTAATCGTGATCTTTTAACCTTTTATTGTTTAGATCAGATCCCCAAAAATGAAAGAGGGGAGACAGGGTCAAGAGATTGAGTTCCTTAGAGTCTAAGTATATCATCGAACTTGGTACCATGGCCCCCCAGGGTTTGAACAACGATGAGGAACTATGGGCCCATTTAGAATGAGGTCCATGATCCATGGGCTATGAGGTGATGAGTCACACTGTGAGTTACATATGCATATGGCTATATATGGGTTATGATCTACAGAGCTAAGGGATCTATGACAATTCAGACAGATTGTTTTTGAGATGGGGAGAAAGATAGATAGACAATGTCTGAAGTCATTGGTATTTTGATTATTATCTCTTATTCCCTGTCTGTTGTCACTCTCTACATCCCTTCTATGCATATCATTTTTGAGGTATTGTGATTTGGATGTCTCTTTCGTTCAAAACTTTGCATATAGTATTGTTACAAAATGCAGGTCTTAGATTTGATGAGGAAATGTCGTTTCTTGTGCGCCCCCTCTTTTTTGGGCGAGTTATGTGATTAATAGGTAGAACTGGATGTTTAATTATGAACTGGTGGGTATATGGCCTCCGTTTGCTTCTTTTCCTTTTTTAACTGGAGATCCTCTTGTTCTGGATAATCAATGCAGATATATATATATATATACTTGTGCTCGAATTCTGAGGTGTGGTGGCTCTGTGGAGAGGGTTACTCTGAGGTCTCTGCTGTGATTGGCTGAGCTTTGGATGTTATAAAAGGAGGATGAAAGATTGCTAAATTGAGTTTTCTTTTCTATGGAGGTCTATGGTAATGTATTCAGTACTGCTATTTCTACTGTTACTGTGGGACACCATGACGACGGAATATTCAAGCATATGAATCTATAAAAGATGCCAATACTGGAGAACCACAATGTACAGGTAAGTAACTTGTTTTTACCAGCCATAACATACTACAATGCATATGCCAGGTAATGAAATCTTCAACAATAGCAAAACCACCTCAGATTCTCCATCAAAAGCAGCTCAACCTTTCTAAAACATCTGCATCACTTATATTGGTCTTTTAAAGCCAATAAATAAATATAAGTACATATTGGTAGCCTGAGATTCCTGTAGTAGTTTTATATGGGTGTGTCTTCAGCTCTAACCCATGGTTGTACAGTTGCAAAAGATTTGTTGTCTTTAGCATAGGGCTGGGTGAAGTGTGCATCATACACTTGACTCAAGGGCCAACTTTATAGTTCAAAGTATTAGCTGAGGAACTTACTGAAATGGGAGTACACGTTTAAATCAATCACCATTTTAGTTCTAATTCAAGTAGGGTAGTAATCTAGAGGGCAAATGGCATGTTAAAATAAACCTAGACTGCTTGGGTCTTAGGTAATGATGTGCCCTCACTAAATAACTTGCACTGCACACAGAGCTTTAAACAATATGCCAAAACATGTATTGCTAAACCGTTCACCTTATGAAGTATTTTTTGCCATAAAACCATTACATACAAGAACTACTGGGAGGAATAAATGCTCAGGACAATCTTGCCATGAACTATTACAAGATATATCAGCTAACATGACAAAGTTTGAGTGGTGCGCAAGCAGCTGCTGGTGCATTCATGTCTGGTACTGGTACTGTTGTCTGGATAACCAAAGTCAGCAAATGAGTTAGTGGCTTAGAAGCTGAGGGAAAGAGAAGAATTCTCACAAGCTTCAGGGTGCATGTGCCAGTCATAGCTACGGATGAAACAATAAAGAAGATTTTACCACCGCTGCCTGAAAAGAAAGAGACAGATGTCTATCAATTCAATGAAGCCATCCATAATATATGTCCCGTCCTTTGATGTTGACAGAAGGTGCTGCAATCAGACAACTCTCTGTATAAAAGGCAACCAGATCCAAACACAGATCAAGATGTGTAAGCACTGTGGTGATTGAGACTGAGTGATAATCTGATGGGAATTCTGTAATTATGTTATCTTCACCATCAATATCACTTGTCTCTGAAAACACTGAAACCCTCTGTTGTAATCTTATAATGTTATGTTTGACTTTTGAATGATCTATTTCTTTTCTTTCCTGGTGTATTAATGTATATATCTATTTATTGGAGTAAATTCCAATACCCCTTCCCTCTGCTCACATTCCTTTGTTCCTTTGGAATGTGTGCACCGTTAAACTGTTAACTGTGTACCGGTGGTCCGGAGGTTGAGCTACTAAGAGTGGGAATAAATTATCAGTACTTCTACCTTGTGTGTACTTTCTTCACCCTCTTTAGTCAAAGTATCTGAAAAAACTGGAATTTAAATCAGAACTATCAGAATGTGAAACTTTCTTTATCGCTCAACTGATTAAAAATCAGCAGACCTATAGAAATGAAACACCTATAATGCAGAGTCAAACTTCAAATAGGAAAAATAGATGGGTCCAGTTTAGGCATGTAGTTAACACATAACAAAGAATCCCCACGGATTTAGTGTTACCAACTATCATATTTGAAGTCTAAGCGTGGTGGTGTTTCTAATCCAAAAACTGCATGGAGAATTTATACAAGAACCTGACAAACCAGGTTGAAATGCAGTACAATGGTTAAACAAGCCACGGGGAGCAGTGGGGGGGGGGGTGGAGGGGTGGGGTGGGGGGCTCTGCAGGCCACGATGTAAGTTCTCTGAGCTGGTCTGTTTCCCTGGAGAGAGAATCCACACCTCACATCAGCGAGAGCAGAGGCAGCAGCTGTAATGGTGGTCTGCTGTGCTGGTAGTATCTGTGAAGTCTCTCGATTGATCAAAAGATACTGAAGACTGCTGGATGTAAATAATTTCACCAGAGCAAGCCTTCCCTGGGCCTCCAAACACAGCAAATCTCTCAACGCAAACCTCTCAGGTATGCTCAAGCCTGAGGAGTTGCTTTGGGCTGCTGCTTCACCCCTCTCTTTTCAGCGGTAAGCACAGAAAGCTATGTTAAAGCTTGAATTGAATGGAGTGTGTTGGATCTGGCGATAGTTTCCCTGGGCCCGATTCACAAAAGCAATCTTAGATGAAATCCTAACTTTGCAACATTCGGTATTCACAAAGGGCATTTAGGAGTAGTAAAGTTAGGATTTTGCCTCAGTTAAACTTAACTTTTACTTAAGTTAATCTTAAAACCAAAACTTAAGTTTAACTGAGACAAAATCCTAACTTTACTACTCCTAAATGCCTTTTGTGAATACCAAAAGTCGTAAAGTTAGGATTTTGTCTCAGATTACTTTTGTGAATCGGGCCCCTGTTTTTGAATACTCAACAATTATGCACCAATCACTGATGATGCAAGCAATTAATATAAAGTGCAGACCCATTTAATTGAATATCTGGGGACAGCCATGATTTGGCTGGGGATTCCAACTGTGCTCTTAACGGCCCTTAACAACACGATGAAAAGAGTGCCTTCTAAACAGCGTACCAATCCGGGCATGCAAGCAGCTCTGGAGAAAGTTATGGTTAATGCAGGTTTTATAGATACCTGGAGTGCCAAATACCCAACATACAGAGAGTATTCTTCCTATTCCCCTACCCACAGCACATGTAGCTGACTTGAACATATCCCAGTTTCTGGGCTTGTCATTCATAAAATAGCATCTAGTAAATATCTGTGCAGATTTCTCTTGAATCATGCCCCGCTGCTTGTGAACTGTGCTTGGACAATGGGAGGTGGACCTATGCAGACTTGGCAACTGCCAACAGATATCTTGATAGATGAGGTGTGCTTGACAGACCTTTCTGGGGCAATTGACAACTACATGAAGGATGATTGGGGTACAGCAGATACAAGGGCAAATGAGTGGGAGGTTTTGAAAGCTGTAATTAGAGGGGTGCACCTGAGCAAGGTTTATGGGGTGAAGAAGCAACTCCAACAGGATCTGTCACATTGGGAGAGAATGCTAGCAGAGGCACAGCAAGGGAAGGGACATCTCCGGGTGCTCGCCAGGAGTTGTTGGATTTACAGTCAAAGACTGAATAGGGAGGGGGACAAACCTAGCCGACTGCTCACTTGGATATTGCGGGGGTGAAGATGCCACCAGTGTGTTGCCTAGAACATCCAGATGGTACATTTTCAATTCCACATTGTTGACCACCTGTGGGGGTGTATGAAGATGTGCTTGTTGGTAAGCCAGACAGTGTCCGGAGATATGTGTTGAGTATGGAGTCCCTGGGGCTCCCAAGGCCTTCACTGAGAAGCTTGAGGCTGCTCTTACCCTAGAGGAGATCAGAGAGGCCCTGCGTTTGATGCCGAGGGTCAAACGCTGTGGGGGGATGTCTTCCCAGTTGAATTTTATCAAACCTTACTCCTCAGCTTACAGCTCCTGGTGGTGCACAATGAGACGCAATGGTTAGGCTTTCTTCCGTTGACCATGCGAGAGCAGACCATCCAAGCCGGGTGGAGAGGCGGTGAACCTGAATTCTTATAGACCTTTAACTATGATCAGTACGGACACTAAAGTTCTTTGTAAGGTGTTGGCTAATAGATTGAAATGGTGATAGAACAGTTGGTGCATGAAGTTCAGTGTGGGTTCATTCTGGGCCGAAGTACTGCCATGAAGTTGAGACTCACTCATGTGCTGCACTCAGTGCTGGACCGAGATGACAAGCTCACACTGATCTCAATAGATCTTGAGAAGGCGTTTGATACCTTGTGCTGGGATTATCTGATGGAAGTTCTCCTGCAGATGGGATTTGGTCCAAACGTTTGTGGCTGGGTGCAATTGATACATATGGGATCCAAGGTGTTTGTGCGAATGGGTGGTGTGGGAGCCTGGACTGTGGACAAGGTACAAGGGATGTTGTCTCCATGCTTGCCCTAGCAATAGAGCCATTGGCACTACGAATCAGGGGGATTTAGATGACCGGGGATCACACCTGGGGAGGCGACACATTTGGTTTCCCTGTACTTGTATGATGCTCTCTTCTATCTGAGGGAGTCCTGGACCTTGCTGCCTTGCCTTCTGCACCTGCTAAAGGAGCTTGGGGAGATCTTGAGGCTTTGGGTTAATGGACACAAGTGCCTTCTTTTTCTTCTGGGGAATTTGGCTGTGTTGGAGAGAGAGAGACTCCCCAACTTGGGACTATGGCTGGAAACTGATGCATTCCGATATCTGGGAGTTAAGATTGCCCTTACGGCTGACTGTCAATATGCCTATACGCTAGGAAGGGTGATAGAGGGGCTGCGTGCATTCATTCACTTCTGGTGTTTGCAATAATTAAAAATTATGGAGTGGGTGGCAGCAGCCAAGATGGTGTTGCTGCCACGTTGTCTATACCACCTCCAAAACACTCTTTTCTCATTGAAGCCTGCAGTATTTAAGCAGCTAAACATATTTTTCTATCACTGGTGGGCGCCCTAAGGTTGCGCTGGAGACCCTTCAAAGAGATCAGGAACTGGGAGGCCTGGGGGTACTGTACATTGAATTGTATTATTACGCAGCCCACATTCAGCCCGCCGCTAAGTGGCTAGCGGAAGAAGATAACTGGAAACAGCGATTACTAAAGGGCACGTGAATGGAGAGTCATTGTAAGTGCTGGTAATGAGAGGGGACGGCTTAGGGTCTTCGGTGCCATTCATTGTCAGACAGATCGCCCGAATATGGGAAGAGATTATTAAGAGGGTTATCAGGCACCTGCCATTTGCTAGGGATTTAAATATCTGGGATTTACAGCCCTTAGTCACATTTGCAGTGACATGACTATTGCTGGATGGAGTGTGGGGCTGTGAATTGCTTAGTGACTTACACTCAGGAGACACATTTATCACCTTTCAGGAGGCGTAGGACAGATTTGGAGTGGGCCCTGGGCAGTTCCTCCAGTATTCTAAACTGTTCGGAACAGCCAGAGAAATATGGATGGATTTTCCAAGCGCCCCTCCGATGACACATATACTGCACAGCATTTTACAGATTGGTGAGGGACGCCACTTGATAACGCTGACATAAAGGCGTCGGAATCTGACTCTCTTAAACCTGACTATGGTGCCAGACGAGTCTGGGATGTAGATCTGGAAGTCCTGTTTACTGACTGGGAATGAGCAAGAACGTGTGAGGTGGTGCGGAAAGTGTCTGGAAATACCCGGTTTAAGCTGATACTTTTTAATTTTCTCCACCATATGTACCGTGCCCGAATGTACTAGTTACGATCTTCGGACTGCCCCCAATGTGGGGCGGAAAGGGTGACATTCCTCCATATGGCTTGGTCAGGTCCAAATGGCTTGGAATATTGGGAGGAGGTGGTGGGAATTCCGCTCCCATTAGTGCCTCGACAACTGTTATTTGGTCTTGTGGAACACCTTAAGGAAGAAAAAATGCAATATAATTTCCTGTAGCTGGCACTAGCTCCTGGCAATGCAGGACAGCAAATAAAGTCCAGGCATGGAAACAGCAAGGTTAGCATCAGTGATGTAACACCTGCCACCTCTACAGCTCAGGAAGACATGTCTGCTGCTGATAAATGTTGTCTATTTATTCTGCTTTAATTTAGAAATAATTAATCTCACATCTCTCTCATACAGCACAGTCTTGTATATTTTATTTTTTGTATTTTTTCTTAGCTTTCCATTTTATATATTTAGTTGTCTGTTAGCCCCTCATACATTAATGTGTTTCCTTTCACATCTCCTTTTTCTATCCCTCTTTCCTCTTGTCTACTTTGATTTTAGATTTTTTCCCTATTTGTTCTTACTGTAGCAGCAAGCAACATCCGCAGTATTTTTGTATCATTCTCTCCCTGCTGTACTTTTCTATTTCTTACTGATTGTTTTCTTGTTCCTTCCTTAGCCATTCCCCTATGTTCCATTTCTTTTATAGCATTGACGTTCAAAGTGATGGGTAGCATAATTTCAAATTCTTTAGACATTTCTTCTAACTTGTGCAAATATAGTGGTTAATGGTGATTTTAATAACTAAGCGCCTATTTTGTAGAGCCAGCCCAAAAAGAGGAGGAGGATGAGGAGGACCAGGGTCAGGGGGGGCAGAGGAGGAAGTGGTTGCTGGGTAAGTCAAGGTCCTTCCTTAATAACAGCTGCTGCATTTGTTGCCTACAATAATGTATTCCTTTGTTACCCTAATCCTGTTCTTCAATGCCTTTTAAGTTAACTACCTTGCTATATTTGTGTCTCTGCCTCTCAGCCATTTAAATGAAGGGGTATACGACTTGTGTTGCCCATCCATGTCTACCACGCTCTTTACTGTCCCATCCTGGCACATGCCACGTTTCTTCCATACTTTCTTTCAAAATTTCATATTATGTCATCTCTTCCTCTGATCCATCCTATTAACCCCCAAACTGTCCATAGGCACATCTAAAACTAGACCTGGTTAAAGTCAGTTTTGCGTAACACTCACCTGCTCTCTAACCCAGGAGCATTATCTTTTGTGTTAATATTTAATTAGAAGCAGAGTATGGAATGAGTTGGAAAGATGGCAGGGAAATGGCAGGGCCAGAGACAATTTAAACTATTCAATCATGTGTTTTCAGTGGCTAAAATTCATGTCTTTTTCTTCTTTCTTAAGAACACCCTGCTATGCCCACTAAGGACCAGCCCGAGGAGCAAGGTTAAAGGCCCGGCAGGAATTAGCCATTCAGTTACAACAGGCTAAAATGGAAGCCAACGTGTTGGCCTTCCGTCGGCTGTGGGAGCTGGAGGAAGAGAAGGCAGCAGGGCCACCAACCTCCTAGTTGGCTGAGGGACACCACAGCCGTCTGGGGCAATCAAGCCACACCATAACTTCAGCCCCATTCTATCAGTAATGTGGGTGACCCAAGCATCTGAAAACCACTATTAGGTAGTAATACACATAGAATAGATGCCACAATATAACCACGTGCCCGAAACCTCTTCATCGTCACCTTAGTATGGATTCCTGTCAAGTTAATTCCCCTGTAAGAAGCCGTTGATGCAGCGGTTTGCCCAGGGGACTAGCTGCGTGCCCCCCTACCATATCGAAATAGGTAAAAGTCCACAGCAATGAGGTTCTCATTCATGGGATCTCCATTGATAATTGTAAGCTCTTAGTAGCCACGGAACACTATTTCCAAAGCCACGTTTTGTGTTTTATCTTTACCTTACTTCGGAAAGACCAGAAAGTACATGTAACACGAAATTATAATATAGCAGCCTAAAACAGGCTACATTGGCATTTTTCATTATTTACTTTAGAAAATGAAAAAATACATCAAAAAGGTCACTAAATGAAAGAAAAGTGGCATTTAAAAAACATCCTTCACAAAACCTTTTAATTTTCTTTTAAAGTGAATGACAGGGAAAATAGGGAAATGTCACTGTATAGGTTGCAGCAGCATAAAGTAGACAGTAGACCACTGCATCGTTAAGGGCACCATGATATCTGATGTCTCATCATGCGCTACAGGTGTCAGTGACTCATCTCTTTTTTCTGGTTCCTCTTAACGGGATCTTCGAGCACTGAACACAGGTTTTTATGACTTTTGTCCTCTTAAAATCACTGTAGGCCCTTTTTAAAAGTGGTTCTTCCAAAGTCCTTTTGGGTGGAGAGTATTTTTCTGTGATTTCTGAACTGGATTTTTTTTTATTTTTGTGCAAAACGCCATATCTTTTTGCGACCTGCCTAGATTGTAGGAGGAAAATGGCCAAAACAGACCCTTACCAGAATTGTATCATATGTTTGCCAGATTTTAATGACCCCAGAAGATTTCGTCAATGCAGCTCTCTCTCCAGGTGCACCCGGAGAAAGAGTGAGAAAAGTTACCCGCATGGCCAAGAAGGAAGGCATAAAAGCCAAGAATCCCTGGCTAGAAAGACATCTGAGGGGTGAGCAGAAGCTGCTCCCTCTCCCATTGCCCCCATCTCCCCCTGATGGGGGAGATCCAAAAAGAGGAGGCAAGGTCAGAAACAACGTCCCTTTTTGATATCGGGGATATCGAAGTCAAGAAGAGCTATAGAACCTACTTACTTGCTGTTGAGAGCTGAATCAATGTTGAGGACTCATACGATGTCGAGGACAAGGCGACCATCGATGTCTAGGAGTTCTTCAACTTTAAGACATTAGACATTGAGACATGGTTCGACATCAAGACACTTTAGACTGTGGAGAAAAAGGGTGAGTGACTTTTGAGGATGAAATTGCACTGGTTTCTATCTGAATCAGACTCAGAGTACTCCAGGAATAAGTCACCTTCCACACCAGCTTCTTTAGTCATTATACCAGACTCTTCTTCATCATCTGCACTCTTGTAAAGTCTCCTCCTCTTCCACCTCCACTGGTGATGCCGGTGCAAATTCATCCAGCTACACTGGACCTCCACAAGCACCTGGTCCAGTGCACCTCCACCAGGATATTCCAGGTTTTGTTCCCGACATACTAGACCACTCCATAGTCTAGGTCAAAGTCAAGGTATTACTGCTATCAATACCATTCCAGGTCTCTTTCAAGACTTAGACGGGATTTCACATTCTGATCAATGTCTTCAAGTTCTTATCAGACAACTACGTCCACTGGCTATTACTCACCTACACTTACAGATTCTCCTCCAGCGAGAATATCTCTAGTGGAGAACATTAGTACCTTCCAGTAGGTCCTTATAAGGGGTGCTTCAAAGTTGAATAGGTCCTCTTGCTGCAACTTCAACCTCGTCTGTATTTTTTAAACATTGCACCAACAGTTCGTCTCAAGGTTATTACTTCCTCTGGTCCCAGTTCTCATTGAACTGGCCATTGATCTTTTGTTGAATCTGTAATCGTCCACAGAATAAATACAGACCGCCTGACCAGGATCCTTTGTTCTTGTGCTCGGATCCTCCACCTGACTACTTGATAGTCTCAGTCGCACTCAAGTTTCACGCCACGGCCTTAAGCCCTGCAATCGGCGCTTAGTCGCAGTCTCAACTTTGCTGGCAGAAAGAGCTGTGGCGTTGAATTGGGGTGCTAAAACTGTTCCCACTGTTAAGAAATGGATGCATGATATACTCTATTGTAGGGATCAGTTGGAAGCTTATGCTGAAGAAATACCTGAGGCTTCCCGACCTAAGGATTTTTGGGCCCCATTAACTGGTTATCTGCTAAACCACCCTGATCAGTGATGCCATGTTTCCTTGCAGGTTGCTCTGTGCTTCGCGCTTAACGGGACCAGAACTGTTATCGCAACTGTCTCACTTACTATTGCTTATTGTGTGCCACCATACTCTCTTTATGCTGCACATGTCCTTTGTATTGATGGATGCTATCTCATTGCCATGCCGGGTTGGGGGTGGGGGGAGCTGGGGGGCGTTGGGGATGGGTACATTGCTTGATGCATCACTGTGTACTGTATTTTGTTTATTCAAAATCCAATAAAAAAAAAAAAAAAGTTTCACGCCACGGGTCCATCATCTACAGTTTCTCCTGACAAGAACGTATAAAACTAGATTCATTGGGAAGAAAAGTATGTGGCACATCTGTCCCCACTATGAAATCACCAAGCTCTTCTGCATTCCTAGGGAGGTACAATAGCTCGCTTTGGGACTCACCACAAAAGTTCATAGATAACCTGCCATTAGACAAACATTAAGACTTCAATGCAATCATAAATGAAAGACTTATGGATTCTAACCAATTCATCAGTGCTGCAGCAGTGCATCCCTTGCATCCCTCCTAGCAGCCCATGGATCTGCATACTTTAGGTGTATATCGCTCCTCTTAGCTCAGACTCACGGTACATGAACCTGAGCACAACACAGGATTTTGACCCTCTTTTTCAGGGAACACATTTTTTGGGTCACGTGCTGATGATGAGATATCTTGAATGAAAATAGAACTAAATACTCTGAAGGCGGTCAGATTGGAGAAGAGAAAGGAATACAGGAAACATTCCTTTAAACGCTATGACTGCCTATATTACTGTGCTAGAGTTCAAATCCCTCGCCTGCTTCGAGGTCAACAACAGCAGAGATATCAAAAGCAAAAAAGTCAATCCAGGGACAGAGGAGGTCATCAACAGTCTGCCTCTGCCACTAAACTTGCCACAGGTGGCAAACAATGAATCCCCACATCCCCCTCTTCCCTTAACCATTCTTTTGGGGGGGGAAGCATAACATCTTGCTTGGAGGAGTGCAAAACCATAACCAATGACAAATGGGTTCTTAATATTGTGCAAAATGGACACTGTCTCAGATTTAAGCATCCTCCATCAACAGTTCCACAAAGGATGTCATTCCCATTACATCAAGAGCAACTTTGGTAAGAAGTCACCATCATCTTGCCAAGATATGCTGTGGAAAAGGTTGCAATTTCTCTCATAGGAATGGAAATGTATTCCTGTTACTTTATTGTGAAGAAGAAAGGATCAAAGTACAAGTTCAGACCCATTTTAGACTCGAAGAATGGATTTGCAAAGAACATTTCATAATGTTGTAGTTGTATCAGATCTACCCTCAACTCTATCATAGGGATTGGGTATGCTCTATAGATCTGCAAGATGCCTAGTTCCACATACCGATAGCAAAAAACACTGCAAAGAGACCATTACAAACACAAATTCCTTCCTTTCTATCTCAAGTCTGCACCCTGGACCTTTCCAAAATGCATGGTGGCCCTTGCAGCATATCTCAGAATGCTGAAGATATTCATCTACCCCTATTGAGATAGCTGGCTAATCAAACCTTCAGTTCACCGACAAGCGCGCCAAAATTACCAGGTAACTGTTGTCACCCTGAACCGATTGGAATTGCATGTAAATCACGAAAAATCAATTTCCATCCCAGTACAATTCATTCATTACATGGGAGAAATTTTGGGTATAGAAAACACCAAAGTCTTTCCTTTGGAAGAGAGACATTTAAATATCCTTCATAAATGTCGCAATCTGAAGAAAACAGCCCATCCAAAAGCAAGGCAAATATTGTCTCTCCTAGGATCAATGGCAGTACCAAATGCATGCCTGAGCATGAGACCTCTGAAACAATGTCTCGAGGATCAGTAGGACCAGCTTTCAGGAAAATGGGAAGACAAACTGACCTTAACAATGCATGCAAACCAATTGCTCAGCTAGTGGTATTGTCCAGAGAATCTGTTAAAAAGGAATGAGTTTTTATCAAGGCATCCCAACAAAAATGGTAGTAACGAATGCCTCCCTTTTACGTAGGGGTGCTCACATGGATTACCATCAGATTCATGGCACTCGGTCTCCAAAGGAACAGACATCCCACATCAACCTCCTAGAACTGAGAGCCGTACATGTATCTCTGAAGGCTTTCCTTCTGTGTTTTAAGACAAACTCTCTGAACAAGCAGGAAGAGACAAGATTCATAGCGCTGTCCCTGGAAGCTCAAACTATCCGTGACTGGCTCGTGTCCAGGAATCTCTGGATTACAGCTGTCCATCTACCAGGCGTTAGACCTGCCAGCCTTAGGGTGGTCTTTCCCCAGCTTTTTGCCTGCCTGCCTCCCTCCATTTTTCTAAACTCATTTTTGGTGGTTTTAGGACTCTCTGCACTTACCACTGTTGATCAGTGCTAAAGTGCTTGTGCTTCCTCCCCTAAACATGGTAACATTGGCTTATTCCCAATTTTCAAATTAAAATAATTTATAACTAAGTCCCTGGTAAAATGCACTACATGTACCCAGGGCCTGTAAATTAAATGCTACTAGTGGGCCTGAAGCACTCATTGTGCCACACTCTTAAGTAGCCCTCTAACTATGGCTAAGGACTGCCATTGCAGAGCCTGTATGTGCAGTTTTAAACTGTCATTTTGACCTGACAGGGTAACCCTCTTGCCAGGCCTAAACCTTCCCTTTTTATATATATAAGTCACCCATAAACTAAGCCCTGTCTAACCCACAAGGCAGGGTGCCATGTATTTAAAAAGCAGAACATGTACTTTTTTAAGTTGTACAGGTCCTGGCAGTGAAATGCCACCAATTTTGTTTATCACTACTGCAAGGCCCATCTGTCCTGTAGGATTACATTGAGATTACATTATGACATCTTTTAAGTGTAATTCAAATTGTGAAGAGAAAGACTTTTCAAGTTTGGGTTTTTGAACTCATAATTTAAAATCACAACTATATGTGAAGTTGGATTTTAAATCCGTGTTTAGTAAATGCAACTTTTAAAAGTTGGCATTTACTTACTTTAGCCATTTCGTGCCTTATGCCTGTCTATGAAATACATTCCTGGGATAGGTGATAGCTGGCTTCCTGCATGCCCTCTAGACAGTCACACACAAAGGAAGGGTAGGTGTGCCTGAGTGGTTATCTGCATGCAGATGGGCTATCCTGAGCAGGATGGAAGGGAGGAGCTGACACCTACACCTGAATGGATGTGTCTTGTCGACACATAAAAGGATTGATTACCCCCTTGTACTGTGTCTGGAGACAGGGCAGAAAGGGAGTACCTCTGTGCACTTCAAAGCTTTCTTTGAAGTCTCCCCCACTTCAAAGGCACCACTAGGTATTAGTACTGGACCTCTGGCACTGTCAAATCAGTACACATCTGCACCTGAGACTACTCTGCCTGGAAGAGGAACTGCTGTAGTGCTGAAAAGATTACCACTCTGCTGGACTGCTGCTTTGCTGGACACTACCTTGCTGTGCTCTTGCCTTGCTGAGCTTCCCTCTTGTCTGCTGTTCTTCTGCCTCGGTGAGAAGGACATGGACTGCATACCTTGAACATAGAGTGACTTCAAGGGCTTGCCTCCTGTTCGAAGTCCTAGGGATATCAAAGACTTCAACTACCTGCATCTGCACCTGGACTCCGCAAGCTGTGAGTCTGCCCTGCCAAATGGTGCCACCCCAGTCCTGGACCCTTGGAAGTGAGGCCTAAGGTGCTTCTCATCCACAACCCATGCACCCTCATATTCGCCTTTGCTTGAGTCGGAACCAGTGCATCCTCATCACTGCGGGGAGCAGACCTCGCGAATCGCCCTTGGAACCAGCATATCCTCGTCATTGCATGGAGCGGACCCAGCGCATCGCCCTAGGAACCAGTGCATCGAATTTGGCATCAACGCATCACTTACAGCGGGAGCAGCAGCTGCGCATCGCATCCGGAATCAGCACTCACATTCGGAACCGATGCATCACTGCAGTTGAGTGGAGAAAAATGACGCATCTCGTCCACTGTGGGGCTCGACATCGACACATCGCCTCTACTGCACCCTGAATTCTCTATGATGCATCCTGGATCAAGGTACTTTGGTTTAACAGGCCCAAGTGGGTCCCTGATCTCGGCCCACACTCCATTGCGGTCGGCATGAACTTTTGACTTTGCCCCGGTCTAGCGCGACCAGATAACCCTTTTAAGCGCTTATTGCTTCCAAGTGCTATTTTGACTTTTATTCTTCAAAAATTCATATCTCAACTTCTACACATTGGATGTTTGTTGTTTTGGTCTTGTGTTATTTATAAAATGATAATCTATTTTTCTAAACTGGTGTGGAGTCGTTTTGTGGTGTTTTCACTGTGTTATTGTATGAAGTGTTGCAGAAATACTTTACACATTGCCTCTTGAGTTAAGCCTGACTGCTCTGTGCCAAGATACCAGAGGGTGAGCACAGAATAATTTAAGGTGTGTTGTGACTTACCATGACTAGGATTGTGGTACCTGCTTGGACAGGGTGCATACCTTTGCCAACCAGAAATCAGTTTCTAACACCATGCATCCAGAATATACAAGTAGACACCGTGAGCAGAACTGTTCAAGGGAAACACGATTCAGTATTAACACCATTTTGCAGGACATCTTTGTGATTGGGATTTCCCTCAAATAGACCTCCTTGCAAACGGAGAAAACAAGAAATGCCCAGACTTTGCCTCAAGGTTTTACCAACCAGGCACATTGGGAAATTCCCCATGGATCAATTGGTTGGGCACATTCCTTTAAATGTTTGCTCCCATTCCCCTACTGCCATCAGTGATCATCAAACTAACTTACTCAAAAGTCAGACGGATCCTTATTGCTCCTGAGTGGCCCATCCAAAGGTGGTTCATGGATCTTTTCTACCACTCAGAATGGACTCACAGGGTGCTGTCATGCAGACCACACCTTCTGCACAATTGCGAGGTCAGATAATGCACCCCAACCTTCAGCCCTTGATCTTTGCACCTTGGCTCTTGAACTCATACAATATGGTCATTTGAATCTTCCTCGTGAGTGCATGAAATGGTTGAGGTAAGCCAAAATATCATCTACAAGAGCATCCTACTCTTTCACAAGGATTAAATCTGCATCTCGTGTGCTCAGAACAATTTTAATCCTATCACCTGTCAAGAAGATGCAGTGCTTCCATGCCTGCTTCATCTGGCCAAAGTGAAGCTATAATTTTTCTCTATTGAAGTCCACCTCGCAGGTATCACAGCCTATAGAAAATGTCCTTCACAAATTTCCTTTTTTTAAATCCTTTTAGTAAAGGATTTCCTTGAAGTCATTAAGAAAGCTCCATCCCGGACCTTCAACTCAGTGGGAGTTGAACATTGACCTTTAACACTTCATGGGCCCTTCTTTTCTTGATTGTGTTGACACGAAGTATGAAGTGTTGTTGAAGACAGCCGTCACGTGTTTCGTCATGTAGACAACTTTGTCAAGGCTTAATAGTAAAATGGTAAAGATGGTAAGAAACTTGTTTGGATCCCTAGGTTGTTCGGGACAAACAACAGCAATGGCGGTAGTCCAGCAATTCTGGTTATATTTCCAGTTTCAACTCCGGAACACTTTTCCCGATTCGAAATCCTACGCAGACGGCGCGAGTTGGGTAATGTTGTTTTTCAGTATATCCAATGTTCCTAAACATGTACAGATACGTAATCTTGTAAATAGTAGAAAGTACAAAAACACTTGTTGAAGTAAGTCGAGGCTCAGAAGCAATGTTTATACACTTATGGCGGTGACCTCAGAGAAATAGATTGGCGGCATTAATCTATTTCTCTGAGGTCACCGCCACGAACTACAGGCTCTCTCAGTCCACTTCGAGCGCGAGACGCCGGAGCTTCCAAAATTTTCACTGGAAGATTTAACATAGACATGACAAGGACTTGTCAAAATTGATATTTGAAGAGCACAGCTGCATAGGCCATAGACGCCTTCTCCGAGCGCGTGTCGCCGGAGATTGGTTAGGAGCAGGCTTGCTCCTGATTTTATTGAATATCGGCCAGACTGTAGAGATACAAGGCACTTCAGGAGGAAGATTTCTTCACCTCCGACATATATTTTTGATGTCATGGTTAGCCTGACGGGCTCCGGATGATACATAATCCTGCGATTGACTGTGCAGGTTCCAAGCTTTAACTGAGTAGAGGCTCTTTAATCTCAATAAAAGGCTTACACAACTGTTTCTTTGTCCTGATGAAGACCCTACAGTGATGTCATTGATGCACACACGGTTATAGGGGTCGAAACGTCGACGTTCATTATTAAGCGTTGGTGTCCAAGCAGACCCATACAATAAAGGAGGTCTGGCTAGGGCTTGTGAAATTCTTTGTACAACGCTACCTAAAAAGAATTCATGTTACATGTATTTGGTTTCTTTGTTGGTATCGTTGATATATGCACAGTCACTGTCTATTCCCTTTTATATGTCACCATTGTAGATAAGCACTTATGTTTGTTGTGTAGGTTTTGATATGTGTCTAGTTATGTCATTTTCTGAAAATATATGATTTGTTTCAAACACACTCTTAAGTTGATTTTCTTTTTGTTGCAAATATCAGTGTTGTGCGTTTGTATATTATTGTTGATCGTCCTACCTTCAAGGGGGACATACAATGAAATGTCTTAATGTACCACAATATACCAGCATGACTCATATCATTCCTGCTACCACTTATAAATGAACAAACGTCTTGTACCCTGACTTTTAACCATATTACATGCTATTGGCAATAGCTAGCTGCAGCTGGTGTTCCCCGGTTTGTTTGATAAGACGTAATAGCTTTTACAAATGTTTTACCATGCATGTGCAAGGTCAGGTTTCAGGTGCCATGGAAACATCCAGAAAATCCACCAGAACCAAGCAACCGACATAGATGACCTCAGCGTGAACCTTCCGGAAGGCAGCCCTCATCAAATTAATCCCCTGTACCTGTTCCTTGCTATAAGCATTTAGAATGCAACCTTTGTGAACATTCTAAAACACCTTCTAGAAGACAGCCTCATCAAATTAATCATCTGCACCTGTTCCTTGCTATAAGCAATTAGAACGCAACCTTTGTGAACATTCTAAAACACCTTGTAGAAGACAGCCTCATCAAATTAATAATCTGCACCTGTTTCTTGCTCTAAGCAATTAGAACGCGACCTTTGTGAACATTCCAAAGCACCTTCTAGAAGGCAGCCTCATCAAGTTAATTATCTGCACCTGTTCATTGTTACAAATAATTAGAATGTGACCTTTATGAACATTCTAAAGCAGTCTTATTTAAAGACCGTCCACACTACTCCTCTTCACTTAGCCTCTTTACCTGCCACTTACCTGTTTCCCAGCTTCCAGGACTCTGTCTTGCCAGCTCCCTTGATCCTACCGCTTCGGCCTCACCGCAAAGAACATCCTGCATTAGTCTTGCATCTGGATGGAAAAAAGAACAAGAAGAAAAGGAGAGACACATTAACAGATTTGATTTTACTACACTCTGAGCTCAGTCACAACATCATGTTGCAAACAAAGGTAACCTGTGTTTTTGTTCAACTTGTACATACTGTTGGCAGGGCTCTGCCAGAGAGAATTTGGGTGAAGCAAATCCCCGTTCAAATTTGCTTGTGGGTTTGATGCTGAAATCATACTCACTACAGTTTTGAGAAATTTGATGAAGGAGCCTCTGTGGACAATCTAAATGAAAACAAAACAACAATAAAACTAAAGGTTGGTTGACATTGTAAAAGCTTTCGTGATCTCATACCTTAAGAGATAGAGTCAATACTAGACTATTAAAATTTGTTTGTTTATAGGTACTATCTGCTGGTACCATTCATCAGACTGGTGTGAATACCTGCTGCAGTGTTTTTGTTGAGTGGAAAAGCCACAGCATCTTTGATTCTACACGCTTTCTCCATCCCAATCCCTTCCCCCTGGGATTTCCCACCAGAACAGTGTCTCCTCCTGTAAACTGAGGGCAAGTATCTGGAAGATTTGAGAACTAGTGTTGCCACCCCATTGGAATCATCTGGGATCCAGGTAGGTGCCTTTTGACAGAAGAGTAAGCCACACACCTAACATTCCTTTCAGGCGGCACCATGAACAATCAAGACCAAATATTCACGGATGATCTAGCACATGCCTTATCAGGGGACCTCAATGATGCTAACAATATGTCTGAGTTAATGCAGCAGTTGCAACTAGATCTGAATAGGTTAAAAGCAGAAAGTGCAACACTTAAGGAAGAGTTGCAATGAGAGAGGACATATTTCACACAATGGAGGGATACTCAACCCAAGGATAGTCACCCAGTGTTGACCCAGCCTGTGTTTGGAGAACCATTTCAGAGAGGGGTGATTACAACTACTGACCAGAATCTGCATGTATCTACACCCAGTTCTGTGCCCCTAGTAGCCCCAGAAGGCTTTTATGGTGACAGTACTAAATTTGAAGCCTTTATGTGTCCATGCCAATTACATTTCCAATGCAAACCTCAGGCATTCCCCAATGACGCTGCTAAAGTGGCATTTGCAATCTCTTATTCGGGAGGTGTATTCGCTAACTGAGCAATTCCTTTAATAAAAACAAACGATTCCCTTTTGTACAATTATTCTGCTCTTATGGCTGCCATGACTAAGTTATTTGCAAAACATGTTTTTATCCAAGCAAGTGACAATGAGTTATTAAACCTACGACAAGGTTCTAAGGATTAAAACACAAAAAAACGATCCAGCACACCAAAAACAAATTCAAATTGCAACGGTAAATGAGAAAAGTGTTCAAAGAATGATTCAGCAGGTCTGATGTTGTTCCAATTCTTTATTAAAAAATCTTCTTAAAAGATAGATTGTAGCCTACGCGTTTCGTCCATCAAGGACTTCTTCAGGGCTACAAATAAGTACATACAATATACATTATATTTACAATATTTACAACATATAAGACGAATTGACATAACAATAAGTTAAAAAATATGAACAATGTGACCCGGCTATATTTACATAAAATACAATAAATTTACATTTGTGCAACAATTCAAGTGAGTCTCGCATGTCAAATGGAAATATGAACCGTATGGTCATTAAATCATTATGAGCTTCTAATCTCAAACAACCTGCTGAAACAGCACTTAAAAGAATTTTTTTTCAATGTTAATTAATACCAACAACATCTTTTGATTATAGTAGGTAGTGGCATGTTATGATGATGAGGAGACGCACAAAACAAGAATATACAATGACTACTTTGTTTAAGAAGAACTAATTTTAAACACTGGCAATTAATTTGTTTTATAAGATACAGTTGTTGGTCTTACCAAAAAGTAAGACGTTTCTCTTCAAGATTCATAGAGGAAAATTTCTATATGGAGACTCGGTTTCCAAAGGAAATGTATTAAATCCTAATCAGAGAAAGGAGAACATATATATAATCAAATGGTGAATATGTCAGGATTCCATTTTTTTATTTCTGTTCTTCATTATAGAACATACCTTAAGTATTTTTAGCACCAATATGGGAGTCATCCAATGTAATGAATCAAACGGTGTTATGGACCATTATTATCTTTGGCCATGTGTAATGAAGCCATTGCTCTCTGTAAAGAAAATGAAAAAACTTAAAAAATTGGTCGCACTAGATCTGCTACCGAAATCGTACTGAATTGGGGGTTTTTGGCCAACAGCCTAATAAACCCATAATTGTCTTATAAGGCAACAATATGGGGTATATATAATGAGTTAGCTCAATTAGAAAGTAAGTAAACCAAAAAGGAAAAATTAGGCCTCAATTAAGAAAAATTATTATAAATGAGGGAACAGTGAAAACCATGTCGCCTCTAGTAGGTCAAATCATCATGGCTATACTTGGTACTTGGCAGCATACGTCCTGCGTTATACAGATTATGCATATCTCGGCTTCAGACAGCGGTGTTGTCACTCCAGTTACCCAAACACGACTGGCTGAAGCCTCAAAGGAAAGAATATTCCCTTGTATTACACAGATTTCACATGTCTGGGCTTTATACAGCGATGTTGTTGCTCAGATTGCAATTGTATATTGAGCCCCAAATGGTTTGCTAAGTAGTCATTAGAGCAGGGTCAGACAAAGGCTACTGCCTGCTAAGTTTAAAACCGACGAAGATCTATACTTAAAGACTACGATGCTATTAGAGCCTCTAGTCGATCAAATCATTATGGCTATGCTTGAATGTTATGCAGTCAAGTGTCTGTCCCCGAATTCACAATAAAACGCGGACCGAGTAGAGGCTGCTACCTATTGAATATAAACAGCAAAAGTTAAGTTTAAAAACGGGATGAAAAGCTCTATGAAAAATGGAGCGACAGATCCACAATGCATGTTTTGCTAAATAGTCATTGAAGCAGGGTCAGCAAAAGACTACTGCCTGCTAAGTTTAAAAAACGAAGATCCGTGTGTAAAGACTGCAATGCTATTAGCCTCTAGTCGGTCAAATCATAAAGCTATACTCGAATGTTATACAATCAAGTGTCTGGCCCCAAATTCACAATAAAACGCGAACAAAGAGGGAGCTGCTACCTGTTGAGTTTAAACAGCATAGTTTAAGTTTAAAAAAGTGGTAAAGAGCTCTATGAATAACTGTAAGGATAGCGCAGTGAAACCAGAAAAGCTGCTTTTACTGGAAGAAACAACAATCTCGAAAAAATGTATAGCACACACTTACTTGAGAGCCGGTGAATGGGCTGCTTGGTGAACGCGATCGGGTCATATTTTGATGTCCCGGCTCCCGAGTTTAAATAACCCGGGCAAGTCACCACCTGAAAGCAATCGCTTTAGGCGCACTCAGGATGTGCAGTAAACGCGGCCGCCATTTTGTAATGGTCATAAACAGGCATATTCCTCAGTTTGACCGATAGATATGAAAGCAATCCAATATTTCATTAATCAATATTGGATGATCTTTGTCATCCATTATGCTCTGTGGCCTGCAATAATATCCACGTCGAACTATAATTACCGCCGTTATTTAAGCCGGGACATCCAAATATGACCCGATCGCGTTCACATATACATTTACATATATACAGATATACATTTTTTCGAGATTGTTGTTTTTTCCAGTAAAAGCAGCTTTTCTGGTTTCACTGCGCTATCCTTACAGTTATTCATAGAGCTCTTTACCCCTTTTTAAACTTAAACTATGCTGTTTAAACTCAACAGGTAGCAGCTCCCTTTGTTCGCGTTTATTGTGAATTTGGGGCCAGACACTTGATTGTATAACATTCGAGTATAGCTTTATGATTTGACCGACTAGAAGCTAATAGCATTGCAGTCTTTACACACGGATCTTCGTTTTTAAACTTAGCAGGCAGTAGTCTTTTGCTGACCCTGCTTCAATGACTATTTAGCAAAACATGCATTGTGGATCTGTCGCTCCATTTTCATAGAGCTTTTCATCCCGTTTTAAACTTAACTTTTGCTGTTTATATTCAATAGGTAGCAGCCTCTACTCGGTCCACGTTTTATTGTGAATTCGGGGACAGACACTTGACTGCATAACATTCAAGCATAGACATAATGATTTGATCGACTAGAGGCTCTAATAGCATCGTAGTCTTTAAGTATAGATCTTCGTCGGTTTTTAAACTTAGCAGGCAGTAGCCTTTGTCTGACCCTGCTCTAATGACTACTTAGCAAACCATTTGGGGCTCAATATACAATTGCAATCTGAGCAACAACATCGCTGTATAAAGCCCAGACATGTGAAATCTGTGTAATACAAGGGAATATTCTTTCCTTTGAGGCTTCAGCCAGTCGTGTTTGGGTAACTGGAGTGACAACACCGCTGTCTGAAGCCGAGATATGCATAATCTGTATAACGCAGGACGTATGCTGCCAAGTACCAAGTATAGCCATGATGATTTGACCTACTAGAGGCGACATGGTTTTCACTGTTCCCTCATTTATAATAATTTTTCTTAATTGAGGCCTAATTTTTCCTTTTTGGTTTACTTACTTTCTAATTGAGCTAACTCATTATATATACCCCATATCGTTGCCTTATAAGACAATTATGGGTTTAATAGGCTATTGGCCAAAAACCCCCAATTCAGTACGATTTCGGTAGCAGATCTAGTGCGACCAATTTTTTAAGTTTTTTCATTTTCTTTACAAAGAGCAATGGCTTCATTACACATGGCCAAAGATAATAATGGTCCATAACACCGTTTGGATTCATTACATTGGATGACTCCCATATTGGTGCTAAAAATACTTAAGGTATGTTCTATAATCAGGAACAGAAATAAAAAAATGAAATCCTGACATATTCACCATTTGATTATATATATGTTCTCCTTTCTCTGATTAGGATGTAATACATTTCCTTTGGAAACCGAGTCTCCATATAGAAATTTTCCTCTATGAATCTTGAAGAGGAAACGTCTTACTTTTTTGGTAAGACCAACAACTGTATCTTATAAAACAAATTAATTGCCAGTGTTTAAAATTAGTTCTTCTTAAACAAAGTAGTAATTGTATATTCTTGTTTTGTGCGTCTCCTCATCATCATAACATGCCACTACCTACTATAATCAAAAGATGTTGTTGGTATTAATTAACATTGAAAATTTTTTCTTTTAAGTGCTGTTTCAGCAGGTTGTTTGAGATTAGAAGCTCATAATGATTTAATGACCAATGCGGTTCATATTTCCATTTGACATGCGAGACTCACTTGAAGTGTTGCACAAATGTAAATTTATTGTGTTTTATGTAAATATAGCCGGATCACATTGTTCATATTTTTTAACTTATTGTTATGTCAATTCGTCTTATATGTTGTAAATATTGTAAATATAATGTATATCGTATGTACAGACCTGCTGAATCATTCTTTGAACACTTTTCTCATTTACCGTTGCAATTTGAATTTGTTTTTGGTGTGCTGGATCGTTTTTGTGTTTTAATGCTTGGTGGGATCTTGTATCCCAGGGGACTTACGGGTATTGAGTCTCAGATCCTTGGCACCCAGTTAGCTTAAATCACCTATTACCCCACACAAGGGATAAGTGCAGTCACTATTGCCCCATACCCTATCTCACTGTGTTTTGACAAGGTTCTAAGGACCTGCTGACTTATATCACTACTTTCAATTGAGTGGTGGCAGAAACACGCTGGCCGGAAGAGAAAAGAACATCCTTATTCTATCGAGGGTTAAGAGATGACCTTAAAGATTCCTTCTCGCACATCGTTGATCTGCCCAACGATTGTGCAGATTTTATTGATCTTGTGGTTAAGCTTGATAACCGATTCGGTGAGCGAAAGGGTGACCGATCTCGCAGTGACATCAGATTAATTGTTCTCAAAACCAAGAATAAGGAGTCAGACAGTAAGACTCTTGATGCTGAACCTATGCATTAGTCTCGCGCCTCAATGGAAAAAAAACAAGAAGAAAAAGAGAGACGCATTAACAGACTTGATTTTACTACACACTGAGCTCAGTCGCAACATCGTGCTGCAAACAAATGTAACCAGTGTTTTTGTTCAAATTGTACATACTGTTGGCAGGGTTCTGCCAGAGAGGACTTGGGCGGAGCTAACCCCATTCAAATTTGCTTGTGGGTTTGATGGTGAAATCATACTCTCTACAGTTTTGAGAACTTTGATGAAGGGGCCTTTATGGACAATGTAAATGAAAACAAAACAACAAAACTAAAGGTTGGCTGAGATTTTAAAAGTTTTTGTGAGGTGATACCTTAGGAGATAGAGTTAATACTCGACTAAAGCCTTATTTTTTGTTTGTTTATAGATACCATATCTGCCGGTACCATTCATCAGACTGGTGTGAATGCCTGCTGCAGTGTTTTTGTTGAGTAGAGGAGCCACAGCATCTTTCCTTCTACATGCTTTCTCCATCCCAACCCCCTTCCCCCTGAGATTTGCCACCGGAGCAGTCTCTCCTCCTGTAAACAAAGGACAAGTCTCGGGAGGATTCGGTAACTAGCGTTGCTGCCCCATTGGAGTACTGGGATCAAGGTAGGTGGCTTATGACACCTTGAAGGCGATTTTTATTTTTGCACGACCATTTCCGGGACTGCTTTGCTTTTGAGGGAAAGTGTGATCTTGTCCTCCCAGTTGCCTGAGTATTGATCACACTGATCCACCAGACATTCTTGAAGGGGTCTCATGTGTAAACGGGCGTTCAGTGTTAGAAATATGCACAATGCCATTGAGGCCAGGAGAGATGACACTCTCCTCACTGTGAGATGGAAGGCTTTCATGAGAGAGTGACATTTCAGACGAATGGATAATAGTCTCTCCTCCTAAGGATACTCCTTTGCGTGTATGATGTCGATAGTGGCACCTAAATAATACAGAGGGTGGACTCAATAGGAAGTTGATTTGTTGTAATTGAAATGCAGGTCTAATAAGTGGAGTGTACTGATTGGCATCCGATAATGAAGCTGTGCTTCTTGTTGAGTTGACGGTTTGATAAGCCAGTCATCTAGGTATGGATAGACAAATATCCAGAGTTTCCTGTGATGTGCAGCAACCACTCCCATGCACTCCAAAAAGGTTCTTAGGGCTGATTTGAGGCCAAAAGGAAGTACCTTGTACTGGTAGTGGGTATGACCTACTACAAATCACAGGAATTTGTGGTGTTTTCTGGCTATTGGAATGTGAAAGCACGTATCCCGGAGATTTTCTGAGCAGAGCCAGTCACCCTGATTGATTTGGGGATAAATTTGATGTAATGCTAATATTCTGAACTTTTCTCTCTATATCCATTAGTTGGTCAGTTTCAGATTTAGTATGAGTCTGAATTAGTTTTCGAGGCCTTTTTTCTTCACCAGAAACTAACAGGAATAAATCCCCATGCCTTGTTGGCTGAGAGGAATGATCTCCACCGCTTGCTTCTGCAGAAGGATGTTCACTTCTGATCTGAGCATTTGTAGATGCTGGGTGGATGGTTTTGGTGGAATATTTGGGGGAGGGCTGGTGAATCTGAGACAATAACAATTCTGTACAATATTCAGCCCGCAGGCGTATTTTGTGAAGAATTTCCACTCTTTCATATGTTTGGAGATACTTCCCCCTACCGGATTGGGTAATGGAAAAAGGGGAAGAGGGATCTCATTGTTTGGAGCCTGCTGTAGACTTTCCTGCTTGGGCAGGTTAGTGGCCAGTTCTACCCTTGTGTTGACATCTTTGGTGCTGTTGGAAAGGTATTCGCAGCTGCTGTTGATGGTGACCATTGAGGGCTTTGAACCCACTGCAGGTAGAAATTTTTTTTAAGGCTTGTAAGTGTATCTATGTTGTTCTTTGCATTTTTCTAGCCCCACTGCCTTTAAGATCTCCATCTTGTTTTTCATCCAAGCCATTTTCCAAATAAGGTGTTTCCGGAGAAAGGAAGATTAAGATTCATCTGCTGAGATTCTTGTTTGAGGGCGGTAAGGCTAAGCCAAGAATGTTGTTTAGGGGCTAACCCATGGCAGTATCCTTGGCTGTCAGTAGAGAAGAATTGGCAGCAGCACTAATGACCTGGTTGGAGACCATCATGCCCTCATTAACCACTTCGAGGAAGTCCTTTCTTCGATCTCTCAGGAGGTCTTCTGCAAACCGCTGTATGGAGTCCCATAAGGCTCGGTCATATCTGTCTAGTATGATAGATGCACTTGCTGCTTTCATGGTAGTGGCAGCTGTACCATACACCTTGCATCCCACTGAATCAAGCTTCTTACTCTTTTTGTCTGGAGGGCCTATAGATAAATGAGTAGTAGAGTGTACTTTTTTCAAGCCATGATGACCCCTGACTCAGGGACAGGATTTGAAAGAAGGAACAATGGGTCCTGCTCCTGAGGTCTCTACTTTTTCTGGAGCCTCAACAGAGCTGATTTGGCTGCAACCAGTGTAAGGAACAGCTCCATGGCTGGTTCCAATAAAGCCGGGATTAGAGGTAGGAGGGTCTGGATGCCGTCCGTTGGTGAAGCGTCTCGAAGATTACTGACATTGATGTAGCTGGGGCAGGCATTGGAATGTTCATCTTCGATGCCCCTCCACAAGCACCTCTTGAAAGGTGTTAATGCCATCCACTGGAGAGGCCCTTGGCTCGGGAGAATCAGTCAGTATTGGTGAAAATCTCCCAGTGCTGGAGGAAGAAGTAGAATAGGGACAGCTGGTGTCTTGATTGTGTTCTAGACTTGGACCTGGACTCATGATGGTAGTGATACGTGTGACGAGAAAATGATTGTGAAGAGGACTGTTGAGACTGATGGCAATGTCTCGAATGCACTTGTGCTCTTGACCGATGATGAGTTCTGGAATGAGGAGATCCTGACATTCGAGGAGAAGCAAGAGGCTTAGTCGGCAGAGGTGCTTCCACAGGTATCTATGGTTGTGGAAGAGGTGCTGGCAAAGTAGGTGGAAGAGTTGCTAGAGAAGGCGGCAGAGCTGGATGAGGAGTAGGAGAGTCTGGAAGTAAGATGGACGATGATGGAAAATACACCATGGAGTATTCAGAGTCAGAGGTGGATGGAAAACATCTTGATTTTCTGACTCTTTCTGACAGTTCTGGAATGTCTTGACGTTGACAGTCTTTGCAGCACCGATTTTCTCTTATGTCTCAGCGTCATGGTATCCTTCAACGTCGCCTCCTCTTTGACATCGATCCAGCACTTGACCACGAGCATGTAGGCACTGTACCTTGTCTCGACACCAATATCCTCGAAATCGACCTGGAACAACGTCATAGTGTGTGACAACAGCACTGGAGGGGTTAAAGGATTATGTGCTATAAAGGAGAGAGCATACAGTTGCCAAAGCCATGGCAATGGTAGATGAAATTGCTGGCTAATAGAGTAGTTGAGCCAAATGCCAGTGCCTTTTGGTATTTTGACAAAACAAGTGTTGGTTAGGGATTTATGGTTCCAATTTTTGCCTTCTGTTTAACCAATGTTTCGAAACAAAAGCGTAGTACATGATCAGTGACACCCAACTTTTCTATAGCTAAACGTCTACCTAGCCCAATCTCTAAAGCTTGCCTTCCCATAGACTAACTTTCCCCTGTGCCAAGTGAAGGTTTTTAAAAAAAATAATTTGTGGCGGAGGGTGTAATGTGGGACTAAGAGCCTGATATAGAATTTGGCAGACAGGATACTCTGTGACAAATATGAAGAGTAAGATGCCCCGTTCACTGTACTTCCCTTGCCACTCACCTGGCTCATGTCCACAGAGACAATGCTGGACCTCCCATCTCTCCTAGTGTGGTGTCTGATCTGGGAATTGTAACCGTGAATCAACTGCCACCCCAGAAGGGAATAAGGGTTGGGACAAAATAACAAACAGAGAGCCTTGTGTGCCATTGAACTCCATATTCTTGGAGTCGTACGTACATCTCTGATCGGTCCTTGAGATAGTTGTTGTGATATGTGTGTAATGTAGTGCACATTGAGCTGTACTGCAAATGCAAGTGGAGAGGTTATTCAAAAAATGAGTAGTCGTGAAATATTCCCTCCCTCCTTTGACATGTGTACTAAGAGTCACTTACACGATAATCAATCTATTGCTGCATAGACTTTCAATAATCAACTGTTACCCTTGGACTTGCAGCACTCCCAGCAGAAGCTATGTCATGTTTTCACATCACACACTAAGTTACACCTTGTTTGTTCAACACTAGGCACAAGGTGCCGAAGAGTGTACTTTTGGACTCACAGACTACAGCACAGTAAATACCCACAATGTCTCAATGTTCAAGAGTTATCCTGTTTTCTGATTTTCAGCATCATAAAAACAAGTCTTTGGTTGATCCACTTTTGGTTAGTGCACTAACCTTAAGGATGGCACTTAACCATATTTTCTCCTTTTAGGTGTGGCAGTGCAGGGATGGATTCGCTGCGCTGCCGGATTTGCAGAGGAGAAGTTGCCCGCAGTATCGTAGATTCACAGGAGTGCTGTGCGGCGTTGCAGGGATGGAGTTCACTGCATCGCTGGATTTGCAAGGAAAAATATGTCCACAGCGTCAGAGATTCGCAGGAGAGCCACAATGCAGAAGAAGCTCGGCCGGGTCATGGAGATGTTTAGGTGAGCGGGATCGCTGAAGAGGATCTGTCCTCTCCAACCAGTGGATAAGCCAAGCACTGCCTCGTGGTTTGAGTGCAGTATAGATGCTGTTCCCAAATCTTGATGAGTCAGCCCAAATATCCCCATCGACATGTGCCTATAAGTCAGCCCAAATATCCCCACAGTCATGTGCTTATGACTCAGTACAAATATCCCCACAGTCATGTGCCTATGAGTCAGCCCAGATATCACCATAGTCATAATGAGTCAGCCTGAAGCCTCCGGGGGATGTTACAGTTTGTACTTTGGTGTTTCATAATTTGGTGACCTAGAGCCCCTGGGGATAATTACCATGCCAAGAACGTTGTCAAGCCTAGGGGGCAATGAGTCTCTTGAAAAGCTAGGGAGGTATTGAGAAGTGTGCTTGATCCCTCAAGCCCCCCACACACCAGGTACAGGAGGAGGGAGAACACAAGGAGGTCAGGGTCATGACAGTGCTACTGTGCATCATTTATATTCTATGCACTGTCTACTTTAATATGGAAGACAGGATATTCGTTATCCAACAAACGTGTGCTGGAGTATCCCATGTGCCAGACTATATAGTCCCTACATTTGGACTCAGGGTAGAACTGAAGAGGGAGTAGGAGAAGGGCATTGGAATTAATGATAATACGTTAATAGTATGTCATTACAGCTGCCCCAAAAACATGCTGCAGAGGAGCAGACCCATCAGCATGGCTCCATTACTGTTGCACATATTGTCAAGTAATTGTGCAGCATGCATACTCCTTACTCATTAATGGCCGCTAATTTATTTATTAACGCACACAAAGGGGGTCATTTCGATGTCGGTCGGACCGCAGCCGACGGCTTATCGGTTGTGGTCCGACCGACATTTGCTGCTGCGGTCTGACCGCCACATTATAATGCGTGTAATTGGAGGCAGCAGGTGGCGGGCCCGCTGAATGGTTTCCGACGGGCTCAAGTTGCCCATTGGACCATCGGATGGCTAGTAATCCTACAATAGGGGTGGCGCCTGCTCAGTTACCACCGGAGGTATTACAATGTCCCTTTCCACCTGACCTTTCATGGCGGTACACCCTTCCCCTCTAACCCTCTGCTATGGGGTCTGGGGGGCACCTATGGTGCCCCCCTAAACATCCCTGCATTATGTGGCAGGCACTGCATGGTGCCTGCCACACGGTGCAGGGATGTTTTAAAAGTGGATATTTTCAATTGTGGCTTCTGCTGCAGACCGCAGCACAAGCCGCAATAGAAAATATACACTTCATATTGTAATACTGGCAGTGGGACCACTAGCTCCTTGTCAGCAGTCCACTTTCCGCAACGATGTCGGTCGGACGCTCGTCCAACCAACATCAGAATGACCCCAAGATGTCTTTTCAGTTTCACCCTATAAAATCCTTGAAAATAAAATCACTTTTTAATTATGTTGATGGGCTGGCTTCATTCATTGCATTCAGTGCTATTGCATTATGTGTTGCATGTGCGGAAAAAACCTGGCCCTGTGACTAAGCACATCAAAAATTTGAATGGCCCTAGGGGACCAGCAATGTTCTGCTACTGTGTAAACAAGTGTTTGCACTGAGCATTAGAATTTGTGTTCTTTTTTCTCTCTTTATATAGCTACTCCTTCTACTAGAGGTCATCAAACCCAGCGGGAGAAAGCTGTCTGGCAGTAGCCATAGCTGCTGAGTACCCCAGCTGGTGGCCTTGGAGGAATAGGAGGCCATGGCCTCTACTAGTTTGTGTCATCAGTCAGGCCCACCTCCAGCCTGGCAATACCACTACTGCTTCTTTCAAGTAGCGCTTCCCTACACCGTGGGTCGCGTCCCCAAACCGCACTCCAAAGAAACTGTTCATCCGTGGTTGACTTGTTGTCAAATTGAATTTATTATTTCTTTACATCGATATTTCATTTCAATTTGCTTCATCCAAATTATATTGTTGTGACTCTGTTACTTCAAGTTCAAAGTAGTGCGCAATGCATTTCGGGCAACGCCCTTCATCAGGGGCTTGCTCCTACAAAAATAGAAGAAACTGTTTGTAGAATGAATGTGTGATGAATGTTTAATGTACTAGCCTAATGCTTCAAGGTGAGGCTGTGATGACCGTTATTCCCATATAGTTAGTGTCAGGTAAACCTGTATGCCAGGTGCATAAAAAGGAAAGTGTCCATGCTCAATTAGAAAATAGTTATCAGAGGTCATTCGTAAAAAATAAACTAAATCGTGCCGAAGCCTGTATTAAAGTGATGATGCGTGGTGAAAATCATGCTAAGACTTGTGTGCTCGATTAACTATTCTAGGTGGAAATATACCGCATGAGAATTCAAAAAACAGGGTTTGGTGTCCTGCCAAAGTTGACTACATAACAAAATTAAATCGCGTGTGACCGATGGAAGTGAGCAAACGGTTAGTGCATGCTAGAAGTCCTTGCGTGCTCGAGTAATTATACTGAGTGAAAATATCGCGCTCGAGAAATCAAATACGGGGTTTAGTGTCTTGCCAAAGTTAACTCCGTGGCAAAATTAAGTCGCGTTTAGCCGATAGAAGTTAACAGACAGATAATGCATGCTACAAATACTCTTGACTTACTAAACAATGTACGGTAATTAGTTCCGTCCGTTGTTCAGCCTGTAATATAAAAACGATAATACTTAACATATAGTGCCGTAGTGATTATATATTATCTCCTGTTCAGTGCCTGTTGAACACGCTATCGCTAACGCTTACCCGACGTGTTGTAGATCGTACCGTAAAGTGTAAGGCCGGTCAATGTTTCAAAAAGCTTCTAACGCGTCTGTTGAACTCCGAAATAAGAATCACATCTTACCCGGAAGTGTTCACTCATGTGAGCCGCGAACGCTGAAAGGGATCTCGTGGTGTATGCCAATTACTATGCCTCATAGATAGCATGAAATGTGACTGATGTCGTGTGAATGGTGCTGTGTGACTGAGGTTCATGAATAAAGGTAGAGGGGCCGATTCCAATTCGGGCCGGAAGCGCACCTAACAGTATTCGTCCGGAAAAAATACCAGCCGAACGCGTGTTTCCCGACCGACTCGAACACACTACCGAACGAACAAGTACGATGCGCATAACAGCCCAGATTCCGACCCAGCCGGACTTACCCAATCCAGCTCCTTTTCTCCGCCCGAGCCGGATCCGTAAACGCCGAATCGAGTCGCACGGAACCAAATCACAGCACCTTCCGGCCGGACTAGTACGATGCATCTTCCGTACGCGCCAAACCAGTCGCTACGTCCGGCACGTTTCAGCATCTGGGAGAGCCGCACATAAGCTCCGATTCGCGCCACAAGACGATCCACGGCTACGAGACGAACAAGCCAGCGACGAGTACAAGCCGAAGACACGCGAAACCCGAACGAGACGAACCAACCATGAATCCCATCGCGCAAGTCCTACCAATACTCTACATCTATTACCGGGACCGATTCGGACGCCTACGGCGCAGACGGTAAGTCAAACACCAACAATACAAACTAACTACACGTACATAAAATATGTCACACACACATAGGGATGCACAAATAACGTACACTAGCAACAGCACAACCATAGGGGTGGGATGGGCATCACCAATGCCATACACACCCATAGGGGGATGGATGCCTACCACTACAACCACCCCTACTCAGGGGGGGCTGGATGCCTGCCACTACCACCACCCCTACTCAGGGGGGGATGGATGCCTACCACTACCACCACCCCTACTCAGGGGGGCCAGGATGCCTATCACTACCACCCCCCCAACTCAGGGGGGCCTGGATGCCTATCACTACCACCCCCCCTACTCAGGGGGGCCTGGATGCCTACCACTACCACCCCCCTACTCAGGGGGGCCTGGATGCCTATCACTACCACCACCCCTACTCAGGGGGGCTGGATGCCTGCCACTACCACCACCCCTACTCATGGGGGCCTGGATGCCTATCACTACCACCACCCCTACTCATGGGGGCCTGGATGCCTATCAGTACTACCATCCCCACTCATGGGGGGCTGGATGCCTATCACCACTACCATCCCCACTCATGGGGGGCTGGATGCCTATCACTACCACCACCCCCACTCATGGGGGGCTGGATGCCTATCACTACTACCATCCCCACTCATGGGGGGCTGGATGCCTATCACTACCACCACACCCACTCATGGGGGGCTGGATGCCTATCACTACTACCATCCCCACTCATGGGGGGCTGGATGCCTATCACTACCACCACCCCCACTCATGGGGGGCTGGATGCCTATCACTACTACCATCCCCACTCATGGGGGGCTGGATGCCTATCACTACCACCACCCCCACTCATGGGGGGCTGGATGCCTATCACTACTACCATCCCCACTCATGGGGGGCTGGATGCCTATCACTACCACCCCCCCACTCATGGGGGGCTGGGTGCCTATCACAACCACCACCCCTACTCAGGGGGGCCTGGATGCCTACCACTACCACCCCCCCTACTCAGGGGGGCCTGGATGCCTATCACTACCACCCCCCCAACTCAGGGGGGCCTGGATGCCTATCACTAACACCCCCCCTACTCAGGGGGGCCTGGATGCCTACCACTACCAACCCGCCTACTCAGGGGGGCCTGGATGCCTATCACTACCACCCCCCCTATTCATGGGGGGCTGGATGCCTATCACTACCACCACCCCTACTCATGGGGGCCTGGATGCCTATCACTACTACCATCCCCACTCATGGGGGGCTGGATGCCTATCACTACCACCCCCCCTACTCAGGGGGGCCTGGATGCCTATCACTACTACCATCCCCACTCATGGGGGGCTGGATGCCTATCACTACCACCCCCCCTACTCATGGGGGGCTGGATGCCTACCACTACCACCACCCCTACTCATAGGATGGGTAATGCATGACACAACCAGCATACTCCCACATAAGGAATCACAGAAAGTTACATCGACCCAAACAACATGACAAGCGTGTGTAGTCCATGTCAAATGCCTACAACACTAAACATGACAATGAACATACAATGTGACCCACAATCACATGTGTGACACATAAAAGTGTGTGGCCTCCACAATACAAGCCGACCATGGCCACTGTGGCAATGGGGCCCAAAGACCCATCACCACAGTCACCAAAAGGCAAGTGTGGGGTCCAAGGCTGATGGACCTTTTGATCAGTGTGGCAATGGGGCCTAAAGCCCCATCACCACAGTCACCAGAAGGCAAGTGTGGGGTCCAAGGCTGATGGACCTTTTGATCAGTGTGGCAATGGGGCCTAAAGCCCCATCACCACAGTCACCAGAAGGCAAGTGTGGGGTCCAAGGCTGATGGACCTTTTGATCAGTGTGGCAATGGGGCCTAAAGCCCCATCACCACAGTCACCAGAAGGTAAGTGTGGGGTCCAAGGCTGATGGACCTTTTGATCAGTGTGGCAATGGGGCCTAAAGCCCCATCACCACAGTCACCAAAAGTCAAGTGTGGGGTCCAAGGCTGATGGGCCTTTTGATCAGTGTGGCAATGGGGCCTAAAGCCCCATCACCACAGTCACCAGAAGGTAAGTGTGGGGTCCAAGGCTGATGGACCTTTTGATGAGTGTGGCAATGGGGCCTAAAGCCCCATCACCACAGTCACCAGAAGGTAAGTGTGGGGTCCAAGGCTGATGGACCTTTTGATCAGTGTGGCAATGGGGCCTAAAGCCCCATCACCACGGTCATCAAAAGGTAAGTGTGGGGTCCAAGGCTGATGGACCTTTTGATCAGTGTGGCAATGGGGCCTAAAGCCCCATCACCACGGTGATCAAAAGGTAAGTGTAGGCATGGTAAAAGCTGCCAAAGACAAACTGAATGGATGAATCCTGGTCACACAACAACTAAAACATTTGTGGCATAGTACTGCTTGTGTCCCATTGCAACATAGATTGGGGAGGCTAACAGTGCAGTGTCACAGAAACATCGCCTTTGTCCATGTGCATACAAACATCACACATGGGGGACCACATTGCCAACAATCAGCCGATTACACAATGACAGAAGTAACCATCATGATGCTGACCCACATATCTGCACCTATGGACACACAAATGTATATAATCTGTGGAGACTGTGGATGTCAGGTGAACAAATACCATACCATGGCAGCAATGGGACATACAAACCATGATCATTGTGCTGACTGATGACCCAGAAGTACCAGGGAGAGCAGAGGAAAATCACCAAACTACATACAGCCAATGGCACACTACAGAAATGCCAATGCAGTGATGCAAATGCACTAACACAAACAGGCAGACTCACACTGCATATCAAACACAACAGGTGATGGGGGGGTGTGCCAGTGTCCCCAGGCAACCACACAACGCATGAGGAGGCCTGAATCCCAATTACACAGATGTGTATACAGTGCCACACACAAGTATCTCATGGATTGGAATCCCCTATGTGGGAAATCTGGCATTGTCAGATGAGAGGGAGCCCAAATTACACATGTCATACAAGCTTGTAGGAACAGCAACTAACACAGCAAGAGACACACCCACCACAGCACTACCGCCAGGGACCCCACATAGTGCAGACACTAGCCTGCATGACAATTCCACTGTGATGACAAAGGTAGATGTTGATCACACTGTGAACCACAGCCATGTGTCCTCAGCTATAAACTACCATCACACCTACACAAGCTCCAATCAAACAGCAGGGCCTGCCAGCCAAGGCCAATATGGAGGTAGTGGTCTAGCCGTGCAACATGTCACATTTGCACACTCAACACCACACACCCTCATCTGCAACAATGTGCAGCAGTGAAGCTCACATGGACTGGTGACATTGCACATGCACCCATGACAATCCCAGGGGTGGGGGGAACTAAGGTGCAGAAACCCATCACACATGCCCACTCAACATGACTCGTCCATGTATGACACACTGCACAGTACGCCGTACATGCGCATGATGTGAAATCCACCACAAACAATGGGATCCTGGCCATAGTCACACACCAACGAAGAAGCCAAGGTGAGACACAAAGAACACACGTACACAACTTCCAACATTGCAGCTCTGAGCCTGAGGAGTGGCAGCAGTCACACACACAACGCGTCACAATCACTGAAAGGTACCACAAACTCAAAATCACATTACTTGTGTAAACAACAAGTGCCAAGGGGAATCCTGAATGTGTCTCATCTGCGTTTGCCCACATCCCCAGCCCTGACAACAAAGACAACCTGGGATGACAACCTCATGAACATCAGTTTTCCATGCAACCACATCACGGAGAAACCAGGTCCAAGATGCTGGATGAACACATACCAACTCTGCAACCATCACAAACAGGAACATCCCTAGGGACACAGCCTGTGTAGGAAAAGGGAAGGGAACATGCACAGACATGCTCACACAACACACAACACGGGCACACGCAATGTCACCGGATTACACACAGCCATGAGGGCACTCCACTCCTGTGGAAGCTCCGCTGTGCCAAACCTGGTCTGTGCACAACTCAAACCTATCAGCAGGACACTCCGTCAGTGAGTCAACAACTACAACACACAGAAGCCTCTGCTCACATCAGCCTGGGTACGGGAGTGTCAAGTCAGTCATCTGCATACACCCAAAACACGTGGCAATCCAGTTGTACTGTATACACAGATGAGTCCTCCAAAATTGATGTGCAAAACTGCATGTCCAGTGGAGACGGGCACACACTGAGGGTACTAGGAACATTGGACAGTGGTAAGCCCAACAGATGTGCTACAGTGTAGGACAAAGATGGTAATATACAAATGCTAAACGTACATCCCTGTGTCAAATGCTGAACATTACACCCTCAGACTGCAGCAAGGGATGCTATAGATCCAGACTAGATTAGGACACATATACCATGGGCCACATGGAGCCCATCACAGCAAAACTTCATTTACCTGATCTGAACACAATTACAACAGCAAATGCATGATACTACACATCTACATCATGTACCAACAAAGATTAACCACAAGTAAACAAAAAGAGGCTTTATTCAGCAAGTGTGCAACTCAAATCAAAAGTCAAAAATCCACTACGGCCAATGTCCAGTCCAAATACACAGTCCCAACAGGGTGATGTGTGACTACTTGTCACAACTTGCTTGCCTGCACAGGTACCAACAGGGGACATCCCCGTGGAGGGGCATACGAGGGGCAGGCCAGGCACCGCAGGGACAGGATCAGGGGATGCCAGAAGGAGGCAGGGAAGGTGAGGTGGGTGCAGGAGTGTCACCGGCAACTGCAGTGGAGGTGTCTGACTCAGGGGGGCCGGCACCACTGCAGGGCTCAAGTCTGATGGTGTTGGTGCTGCAACCACTGCAGTGGGCTGGGCAGATGGAGTGGGCTGGGTCCCCAATGCAGTGCCCGAGTCAGATGGGGTTGTTGTGGACTCCACCGCAGTGCATGACTCCAAGGGAGTGGAAGGGGGGCAGAAGAGCTGGGCAGGACAGAGGGGGGACACGGTCTCCACACCAGTGGCACATACAGGCAGAGCATCTGGTTTGGGCGTGGAAGAGCAAGTGGCAGGGGGGAGGGCCTGAGCACTTTGGGGATGCGGTATCGGTGTGTGGGGGAACCTGGGGCAGGGTGTGGTGGTGGAACCTGTGGAGTGGTGGCCTGGGGGATGGAGGTGAGAGACTGGGTGGGTGACTTGCAGGGCGGTGGCGGGGTCTTGCTCTTCCGGGTCCAGGGGGACTTGCGGGTGGGGGGCTCACTCTGCCTGCACCTGGGGGAGGGTGTCCGGGGGCAAGGGGCACTCCCCTCTGTGTGGGTGGACTTCCTTTTCCCCCGGTATGCTGGATCAGCAGGATCGGAGGGGAAGAGGCCGAGGTCACACAGGAAGAGCTTCTGTGTAGCTGGGGTAGCAGGCGAGGCAAGGGAAGGGGTCTTGGAGGGAGAGGATTTGGAGGACTACGGAGTGGATGTGGATGCCTGTGTGTGTGTGTGTGTGTGTTCCCCATCCCCTGTGTCTATGGTATCAGTCCCCTGAGGATGCTTGTGTGCACGTCTTGCCTTTCTCTTGGGTGTGTCTGTGGTGCTCGTGTCTGTGTGCTTGGGTGAATGTGCAGGTGTGCATGTGCTTTGGACAGGTAGGGTGGTAGGAAGTGTGGATGGGGCAGAGGTGGGAGGGGTGAGGGACTGTTGGAGGAGGGACACTGCTGCCATCAGGGAGGAGTCCATGGACCTATTGCTCCTCTGTAGGGCAGACATACCCGTCGAGATGCCCTCCATGAACGACACCAGCTGTGTCAACAGAGTGGTGTGTGCATGGAGGACAGTCAGCATTGCTGTCTGCCCTACATGGAGCTGCCGAAGGAGGTACACAGACTCCTCACTCAGGGCAGCAGGGGACACAGGGGCAGGGGGTGCGGTGCCTGGCTTGAAGGAGACATGCTCCCGAGCACAGGAGCCTCCACGGACCTCAGGAATGGGAGCCAATGGGAGGGCGGTGGTGGTGGTGGTGGTGGCGGGCCAGACAGACTAGCTGGGGTGTGGTGGCTGCTGAGACCCGCCTCCACAAGGGAGTCATCCTCCGAGCTGCTGTGGTCCTCAGCTGAGGTGGATGGTGCTGAGGACTCCTCGGTGTGGCTCCCCTCGCCCTCCGTGCCACTGGGTCCTTCTGACCACTCGTCGGACGCTGACCCAGTCTGGCTCCGCTGCTCTTCCTGGTCCGTGGAGCTGTCCCCTCCTGTGGCTGTGGATGTATCTGCAAATAATTAGGGAAACAGACAAACATCAGTCACCTGCACTGACCGCACACACCACAGTAAGTACAGCACATCACAGAGCAAGCCCTGGCATCACTAGTAGAACATTCCCAAAAGTCATCACACAGATTAGGAGAAGCCAATTGTCAGTCTGATGGACAGCCATGGAACAGACACCCCTCCTGCCCTTGCACCCATCTGTCTGGTGCCTGTCTGATGGTAAGACCCCAGTGTGGACACATGCACCACCTACACAGTAGTTGGACATTGCTGAGAACACGGTGAAGTATGTGAACATGCCCACGTCACATCTCTTGCCACTGAGTCAGTGCAGGTGTCTGGATAAATGGACGGCCTGTGATGCATGTGATGCATACCAGCACCAGACCCCATGAAGCACCCATGTACGGATAGTCAATGCCACAGTGCCGTGCCTGTTGCACATGTCATCACCCTGCAGGATCACCCTTAGGAAGTTTAATGCCATGACACAGGCATTCCTGCAAAGTCATACATCACTGTCTCAAGTCACATGGCCATGTGAGCCAGCAAACAACAGTCTGCACTGTGTCACTATCCTAGGACATGGGGAAGGCAAGTAATGTAACTGACAAGTGCACATGTTCATCCCCCACTAACCACATCCTCTGAACCCGTATTTGTACACTGCACACCATTTGGACTAATGGGAGACATGAAACAGTACTCCCTGAACCAGAGCACCTCACAGTGTGCTGTGAATGATGAACAGCTGCCTGAAAGTCACAGCCTCATACACCTGTCTGCACAGTCAAGTGATCAAACACCTATGAGTCACAGAAGTCTTGTCTCACATGGTCCAATATCAGATGGCATGCTGACCCCTAACCGAAGGACATCACAGGAGACACAACAATGTAGTCACAGCACAACGACACAGAGGCAGACACCTGAGGCAACTTTTCACTGAGCACAGCATGTCAGATGATACACGGGAGTGGGAGTACAGAGTGTATTGTATGCCCTGTAGTAGGCATGACTGTCCGGCTCCACCTGCAAGAGGGATGAGCCCTGGTCAGTGGGCAGGTGGCTAAGCATGTGTGACACATTTGACATACATACTCCTGAGGCCCAGACAATTTACCCACCCGCAGAGTGGGGGTGTGGCAAATACCCCAGGGACATGTGGTGAATTAGATGTGCAAGTGGATCACATATCAAAGTTACACCCAGACTACATTGCATGACTCAGGCATTGTGTGAGCAACTGACCCACCCATGAAGGCAAACACAATGTCACGGGGACAAAATCTGTCACCACCTTGAGCAAAGCAAAATGCTAGGACCCTGTACCCAAGTGACACAATTATCCTGAGCGTAAGGAGCACACTGGCGCATCAGATGGGTAGTGGCCAGGTTACAATAGAGGGACATGGGTACTGGACAAGAAGACTGATGTACTGGGGAAGTTTAACCAGGCCAGAGGAGGGCACATAGCATGTTAGACAGAGTTCACAGTGCAGTCTTAGACTCACCCCCTCCTTGCTGCTGTCTGCCCTTCAGCTGCCCATCCAGCTCCGGGAACACCACCGGCAGGATCTGGAGCATGTGGGGGTCAGGGTGCGGTGTCCGCCCCTCCTGCGAGGAGGCGACAGCTTCAGCTGGACCCTTGCGATCCTCCGGGTCCAGCCACGAAGGTCCTGCCACCTCTTCTGGCAGTTGCAGATCCGGCGCTTGTAGACCCCCACGGATCGGACTGCCCGGACGATGTCCAGCCAGATGTCCTGCTTCCGATGGGCATCAACCTGTGAGGATGAGAAAGTGAAAAGGCCATTACTACACATGCAACATATCCGTGCATCACACAGTTTGAAATACATGTCTCTATCACAGGGGCATATGATGTACACAGGCAGTGCAACGAGGGCTATGGACAGTTTGCCAGCAGTTACTACATGGTATCATTGCATGGGTAGTGAACCTTGTTTGAATGCACTGTTACTCCACTGTACCTGTTCAGTGCAAGTGACTACACACTTTGGGGGTGCGAACTACTCAGTGGGCATGCCAGCCAGTGGTGTGCACACTGTAAATCCTGCTAGTCAGGCAACATGCACAATCAGTGAGGCAGTGGACAGCACACTCACCTGCTCCCCTGGTGTCCCATACAGCTTGCTGTACTGTGGAAGGAGGCTGTCCAGCAGGGCCTGGTTCTCCTCATGGGTGAAGGCTGGGGCTCTCTCCACAGTACGTGCCATTGCAGCAGCCAGAGGATGCAGAGACAGCAGCAGTGTAGTGGCAGATGTCGTCCTGGAGCATGTAGTGCAGGCAAGTGAGCTCTCAGGGGAACAGCCAGCATTATATGTGTGCTGCAGAAGCAGATACTGTCCCATGTGTCCAAAGTGATAGGTCCAAGTCGGTAGCATCTTCTGAATCTGGCCAATCCATGGAATAGCAGCTCCAATACACGCCCACAGCATCCTTCAAAAAGTTCAACTTCATGACACCCATGAATTTGCAACATTGTTGTGGCTGGCCAACTGAATTCACTGCATCAGACTCGTTTAAATTCAAAAACCGCATCCGTTGCCATGCCAGGCCCCAGCCAATGCGTGCACACCGATCGGACCATTGCTGTACAACGCGTACCCGCTCACATTGAATGCAATGGTCCGAGCGGGCACACCGATCGGACCATTGCTGTACAACGCGTACCCGCTCACATTGAATGCAATGGTCCGAGCGGGCACACCGATCGGACCATTGCTGTACAACGCGTACCGCGATACAACGCGTACCCGCTCACATTGAATGCAATGGTCCGAGCGGGCACACCGATCGGACCATTGCTGTACAACGCGTACCCGCTCACACTGAATGCAATGGTCCGAGCGGGCACACCGATCGGACCATTGCGGTACAACACGTACCCGCGATACAACGCGTACCCGCTCACATTGAATGCAATGGTCCGAGCGGGCACACCGATCGGACCATTGCTGTACAACGCGTACCCGCGATACAACGCGTACCCGCTCACATTGAATGCAATGGTCCGAGCGGGCACACCGATCGGACCATTGCTGTACAACGCGTACCCGCTCACATTCAATGCAATGGTCCGAGCGGGCACACCGATCGGACCATTGCTGTACAACGCATCCCTGTACAGGTCACACGCATGTGTCACCATGCTGGTCAATGGGGAACCTATGCCAGCCACATATACTTTCAAGGGACTCTGGGGCACACCTACTACACTACACCCAGTCCACACTGTATCTAAGGCATGTGTGGCAGCATGACCTTATCTGTGTATGGGTGTGTACATGTTGTTTTTGGGCTGGCACTTGGGGGCAGACACACCCAGGCTGTGCACATGTTAATGGGGACAGGGTCCTTTGTGTGTCATGCACATGACCACTGGGATGTGCAACTGTTCATTTTTGGAGCATGTTGCATGGTCACATTTCCAGGTTGTGTATATGTATGACATGTCACATACCCCAAGGCTCATGTGGGAAAGAATGTACATCACAGGGTGGCCCATTGCCACAATAGTCATGTCCCTCCGCAGTCTGTGTGCATGTTGTGTTTCACATGTCTGACTCCATGTGCACAATGGGAGACAGTCTCCACATCCACGTTGTTTGTGCAAGGACTTAGATGTTGTGTGTGTGTGTCACAGACGTCCATGTCTGTCCTGCAGAGGCTACAGGGGGCACTACCTGTGGGAGTCATGTTTGATTTTTCTGACGTGTACATGATACGCCATGTCATGCCAGTGTCCATGTGGCAAGACAGTGTCACTGGGAATCTACTTGTCAATGAGTTGAGATGCCTGTGGCGCATCTGTCCAGACGTCACTGTGGTATGTGTGTGGAATGTGAGAGCAGTAAATGGGAACTGTGACACAGCCAAATGGTTTCACATAGCACACCCTGGGACCTGTTGTCCACAGATGTTGAACAGAGATGTTACATGATGTCCATGTGGGTGCCATATGTGTCCAAACAGAACGAGACACACATCAAGTACTAGTGTTTGCTGATGATGTAGCATGTGAACTACAGTATGGTGAATGGCACATATGTGGGGTGACTGACAATCTTGACTTCTTCACCTCTGCACTGCAGGGCTCCTGCTGTCCATCGACCATTCCCAGACCTGGCAACGGTGGTGGAACGTGACAGCATCCGACGGTACCGCTTCACCAGGCAGCTGATTGAGGATTTGGCTGTGCGGTTGGACCCACATTTGCAGCCTGGCCGGTCGTATCCGACAGCGCTGACCCCCAAGGTGAAGGTGATGGCAGCCCTACACTTCTTTGCCCCGGTACCTTTCAACACACTGTGGCATCTACTGGTGGTATGTCACAGACTATGTTCAGCCGTGTGCTACGCGATGTTTTGGTGGCGATGTTGAGATGCCTTAACCAGTACATCTATTTCCCACAACGTCACCGACTCACTGACGTCAAGAGTGACTTCTATGCCCTGGGGAGGATGCCACATGTCATTGGCTCCATTGATGGGACACATGTGGCTTTGGTACCACCACAGGCACATGAGCAGGCATACAGGAACAGGAAACATTACCATTCTGTCAATGCTCTGGTGGTATGTCTTGCAAACATGACCATCACACATGTGTGTGCCCGTTTCCCCGGTTCTGCACACGATGCCTACGTGATGAGGAGTAGTCGCATCCCGAGGATGATGTCACAGATGACGAACCAGCGTGCTTGGCTTGTCGGTGTGTACTGACTTTGTACCATTGTGTGTGTTGTGCTATGTTGCTTTCCACACACTTTTCAATGTTGGCTAATGTGCAATTGTCTGTCTGTAGGTGACTCGGGATACCCCAACATGCCGTGGTTGCTGACACCCCTCAGGAACCCTGTGACACCAGCCCATGTGCGCTACAATGAGGCACATGGTCGGACCAGGAGGGTGATTGAGCGGACCTTTGGTCTCCTGAAGAGCCGCTTCTGCTGCCTGGACAAGACTGGAGGGTCCCTCCCATATGCCCCAGCAAAGGTGTGCAAGATTATCATCGTCTGCTGCATGCTCCACAACCTGGCAGTGCGGAAGGAGTTGCCTCTCATCCTGGATGACGATGACCAACATCCGCCACCTGTGGAGGATCCAGGCCTGGGCCACGATGCCAGTGATGATGATGATGATGGTGATGGTGATGTCCGCACACAGCTCATCGCCAACTTCTTCAGCTGAATGTGAGTATCCAGAGTGTTGTACTATCAATGAATTTGATTTGCATGATATGTGTGTGTGGTGCTCTGGTGCTGTTTGAGTGTGGCCATGTGCAACTTGACTGGATGCATGCGGAGATGTGTCCTTGCAGGTGGTCTGTACTTGCCAACAGTGTAGACATGCTAACTTGCTTTTGTGTATTTAACTTGTGACAGGTATTAGACATGAGTATTGGCGGTCTGTGCTATTCATCAGTGCTTTTGACTGTGTGTCATGTCTGTCCTTCACAGGGTGCTGCTGGAGTTGTTAGAACAACTTGGATCCCCCGAATCAATGATTCAACTTCCAAGGTGGCAGCAGTTGTTCCCCTACAGGTGATGTGCCACACACCCCTGGACTGTCTATCTTCTGCATTGTTTGACTTTGTGGCCACAGCCAGGTGGGATTAGCTTGCATTTGTAGTGGAAACAACATGTTGCAAATGTGTAATAAACCTGTTCTACATTTTGGGGTGTGCGTTGTCTGTAGTCACACATCTGAGTGACATTTGCTTACTGCACCTGTGTTGTAGTTGACACAGACTGTGAATATGTGTGGTGTCTGTGCATTGCACTGTATTTCCAGGCAACATCAGTGTAGGGGATGAGTCATATGGCCCTGGTGTGTATGTGTTGTGTGGCCCTAGTGGTGTGTCTCCCTCATATGTGTCACGTCGCCATGACTGCCATGACGGTGTTGGACTTGCTGTAGCAGTCAGCATGCACAATGTCATATTTCTGATCATCCTTCTCCATGACAGAGACCACGTTGGAATCACAACAGAGGCAGATATGGTTTTTTGGTGAGTTTATTTACAGAAGGTGTGGGGATGGTGCACAGGATGGTGGGTGCTGTACATAGAATTATGAATCCAAAGTTCCCATGTGAATTGGAAGTCCTGGTAGATGAAATGTCCAGGGTATAGTCCACAGTCATCTGATGAATTTGTACAACTAGAGCTCCCCATGTCATGTGGGCGAGTTGGCTTGGCTTCGACAGGGCGTGCAGTTTGCACACAGAGGAAAAGTTCCAGAACAGGTGTTGGCTTCCTGGGGGATGTAGCTGGCCATGGGCCTCTCAGTTTGGCCTCCTCGGACGGCCCCTCTTCTTGGGGGGGACCCTCAGGTGCAGGCTGCCGCGGTGCAGGGTACTCTCTGCCAGAGTCCTCCTCCCTCCCTGTGGCAGTTGCGGATGTAGTGGCAACAGATGTTGTGGGCGCACAGGGAGGTGAGGCCATGTTGGTGCTGATCTGGCAAAGGCATGTCAGTATGTCCCTATGCACCGCTGTGAGTTCTTGCAATGTGTCCCACTTGGACTCCATGCGAGACATGTGTATCTCGACCCGGGACATGTGGGAGTCCAAGCGGGCATGATGGGCAGCCTGCTGCTGTTGTATGTCCTTGAGGATCCCCACTACCTGGGTTACCTCTCCGGTGCTGGTCTGGTACGAATCTGCAATGCGTGCCAGTTGTGGGTCATCACGCAGACCCGACCCCTCTGCAAATAGCGACCTGTGTCTACCACCCCTCCCACCACCCCTGGCAACACGTGCAGGGCCTGCGGTGCCATCGCACAGGTGACCGTGTGCCCACTTGGGTGTTGTTAGTGGGCTCGATGGCAGCGGCACCAGTTTGGTCCTGGGTCCCTGCGCTGTTGTCACCTGTGGTCCTTGGTGTGTCCGTGTTGGCAGGGGTGGCCTGTGTGTTGGCAGTTGTTGGAGGGGTGGGTGCAGGGGGTGCAGATGTTGGTCCTGCTGGTGCTGCATGATGACTGGCACCGGAGGGTCCAGCTTGTTGTTCGCCATCCGAGGAGTGCAGAGGCTGATTCACACCAGTGAGCTCTGTGTCCCCCGGAGCCTGGGACAGGGACTCCTCCTCATCTGCTGCTGAGTCCCCATCTTCACCTGTTTTGGGGAGAGACACAGATTGTATTGTATGTTTCTACAGGCATCAATTGTTAAAACACCGGACAGTTGTGACTGTACCTCTGGATGCGGCCCTGGACATTGCATTCTACTCAGTTATGACAGTCAGAGAGTGATATTGGTGTAGCACATTGTCCTGCCAACCTGTGGCATGTCAATGTGAATGTTGAGGTGTGTGCCTGACCAGCATTGGTGGTATTTGGTTGCCATCCGGGCCGACTTCTCCCCCAGCCCAAATATCCCACCATGGAACATGCTTCCATTGCAGGGAGTGCAAGTTGTCTTTCAGGATGTCAGTCAGTGGTGTCTTGCTGTTGGTTGTTGCACAGTTGCCTGCAGGGCCTTGTGCTCCCCCCAGCAGTACCCAGTGTCAGCCATCTTGTGAGTCCTTTTCCACTCCCTGTGATGTGAGCATGGTTCAGGGTGGTGTTGATGGGCCAATTGTGTGGCTGAGCACTATCTGTGACTACCACTCCCATCATGCTATTGCCTCCACCCCCCTTCCCAGCATGCCCATCCTTCCTTCCTTTTGACTTGATGGGGCAATTGTGAGGCTGAGCAACATCTAAGACTCCAACTCCCATGATGCTATTGGCTACACTGACTTTACCAGCATACACAGAATTCCTTCCTTTGAGTGATCTTCCCTGTGAGGTGGTGTTCTAGTGATGTCAAAATATCTGGGAGTGTTTGTTGGTTCTATTTGTGGCACTGCCTTGCTGTATTTGTTGTTAGGTTTGTAGATGTCATGACACAGTTAGATGTCACTATGAGATGGCAGGTATTGTGTTTGTCTGACTGGCATTCACATCTTGGGGTGAGTATGTTTTGTTTGCTGTGTATTTGGTAAGGGTGCATGGTTTGCCTATCCCTTGGAGGGTGCTGTGTGTGTATTGTCACACCATATTGTGTATATAAGTTGTGTAATCACCAGGCTCTGGGATGTCTGTTAGTCCATATACGCTCACTGGTGATAGGATGGCCCGCACCTTCTCCTCTCAGGGCCTGAGGTATATTGGTTTTGCAGGAGGGCCACTGCTGGTGCGCTGGCTGATGATGTAGTCCTTTTTCAAGAGGTCCCGGACCCTCCTGCGCACATCATACCACCTGTTCTGGATGTCTTCCTTTGTGCGCAAACATGGTGATTGTGCATTCACCCTGTCGACAATCCTCGCCCACATCTTTGTTTTCTGCGACATGGGGGTCTGTTGTACCAATGTACCAAACAACTGTGGCTCTACCCTGAGTATCTCGTCTACCAGGACTTCCAATTCACAATCTAGGAACTTGTGGTTCTTCTTTGGGGGCATGGTGATGGGTGGTGGTGGTGATTGATGTGTGTGTGTGTGTGTGCAAGTGGGGGGGGTGTGAGTGTAGGTTTAGCTGGGTGTGTGTGAGGGTGCTATTTGTAAGTGTGGTAATGGTGTGTGGCTTGTGTGATGTATGAGCTGTGAGTGTGTCTGTGGTTGCTGTGTGATGGTGTTGTTTGCTGGCAGGTCTGTGGAATTTGCAAAGGATCATGGTAGGGATTTGTGGCCTTTATGTAGGTGGGGTTGGGGGTGTGTCCTTGTTCCATTTTTCCCCACCCCAGTATTTATTGGCTTTGTGGTAGCTTGTTTGCCCATTTTTTGAATTTTTTCCCTTGGTGCTTTGGGTGCATGTAGGAGTCGTTCTTGTGTCCGAGTCAGACGCTGCTGTTGTCTGGTGCGATGTTGTCTGAGTCGTTCCCGCTGTGTTTCAGGTTGGTTTCATGTGCGGCGTACGAGTCGGTCGCGGAGTATTGGGTTGAATCGGCTGGGTTTTGTGTGCGTGTAGGTCGTAGGGCTTGTGCTCCGTGCGAGTCGGTCGTGTTTCGCACGCATAGCATCGTACTACGCGGGTCGGAGTTCGCGGGTACGTTTCGTTCGGTCGCTCTCCGGGTGCGTGTCGGTCGGTTCGTTTCGAGTGTTTTCCGGCCGGATGGCTTGTTTCCATCCGGCTCGGTCGTTGGTTTTGTATTCCGTCTGAGTCGGTCGGGTTTCACATGCATTTCATCGTACTACCCGGCTCAGACGGCGCCGGTTCGTGTCGGTCGGAATAAATTCCCGCACCGAGTCGGTCGGTACGTTTTCCGGCCCGAATTGGAATCGACCCCAGAGTGTTAACAAAATACACAATACTGAAAATGAGATAAAATAAAATGTAGTGAAACTATATACTCACTAGTCCTTGACTGTGTTTATGTATGTTACTATAAGTGTAATTAAGCTAAAACATGTCAGATTATACAATTGAATCAACCACTCATTGATGGATATAATCTATCTATACGATATAATTTAAAGAATTAAGTTATTCAATCTAAAGAAAACAATTAAAGTCCATGCGTTCATTTAGCCCCTTTGGAGTCACTGTATCCAAATAATCCAAAATACCTATCTCTGAAGAAAAAATCGAGTATTGTCTCTCCCCATCACAATGGGTACTTGTTCGAGGATCATGTATCACAGTTGGCTGACATTGTGATTGTTGTCTGTAAAATGTGTAGCCACTGTAGATTTTAGATTTTTTGTACGTATATTGCTTTTGTGCTCGTTTAAACGTATTTTAATTTTCCTCTCGGTTTTTCCAATGTAAACTTTGCCACACGGGCAATTCAGCATATAGATGACGTTGCTGGTATCACATGTGACCGTGACTTTAATTCTCACTTGGGTGCCTCGAGTAGGGTGTGAAAAACTGGTACCTTCCATGATGGAGTTACAACTCCCACAGTTCATGCATGGTAGGGTTCCTCTGTGTTTCACTGATTTTAGGACTTGTTTTTTGTTAAGGATCTGTTTAAGATTGTTGGTGCGCATGTAAGCGAATCTTGGAAAGTGTTCAAAAATCCCATTGAAATCGGTTTCCATTTGTAGCATAGGCCAATACTTCTGAATGGTTTTCTTGATTTTAAAACTGCGAGTTGAGAATTTAGATATGAATACTACTCTGTTTTCAGCCATCTGCGAAGTTTCCTTGGGTTTCAATATCCTCTTTGTATAAATTTATTCACCATGTCGTGTGAACTGTTTTGGTAAATGTTATTGCTGGATGAAATTCTTTTGAACCTAACAATTGTGAATATGGTAAATGATTTTTTAGAGAAGGTTGATGAAAGCTAGTGAAATGAAGAAGATTATTGCGATCTATTGGTTTGGTGTAAATGCTGGTAACCAACTGGTTATTTTGCTTGGTGATTAGAACGTCCAAAAAAGTAATCTGATTATTGCTGATTATTGAAGTAAATCCAATTTGTTCGTCAATTGTATTTAATTCATCAATTGCTTCTGTTAACTCTTGATGTGGTCCTCTCCATAGTATGAAGATGTCATCTATGTAATGTCGGTACATGATGAGGTTGTTAATCCACTTGGGTTGGTTGAGAATGTGATCCAGTTCGAATCTGTGCATGAACAGATTAGCATATGATGGTGCGGCACAGTTTCCCATGGATGTTCCGGACAATTGTGTGAAAAAATTGTCTTGCCACTTAAAATAACTGTGATACAATGTAAAATGTAGTAACTCCATGATGAATACTTTGAGATCATTGTCCATGTCAGATATTGTTAGAAAAGACTCTACTGATTCCAATCCCAAATTATGGGGTATAGACATGTACAGTGATTTGACATCGATGGTACATAACAATATTTCCTGTGTCCAATCCAGTTCTACGTTGTTCAAAACATTTAATAAATCTGTTCTATCCCTTAGATATGTGGACATTTTCTGTACCAGTGGTTGTAGATGTTTGTCCAGGTACTTTCCTACTGGTTCATGAATTGATTTGATTGTTGATACTATTGGTCTGACTGGTGGTTTGACTGGGTCTTTATGTATGTTTGGGATCATGTATATGTAAGGAATCCCCGGGTTGCTCATGGTAAGATATGTCTTCTCCTCATTTGTAATTGTGCCTCTATCTATAGCCTTTTCGATCACTGTTGCCAATATGTTTTGGAATGCCTTAGTTGGATCTTGTGATAATTTCATGTAGGTGTTGATATCTTCCACATGTGCATTGACATTCTCCATGTAAAATTCAGAGTCCATGATGATTAACGCTTCTCCCTTGTCCGCCTGACTTATGGTTATTGCTGGATTATTGGCTAGTTGAATCAACGCCTCTTTTTCTTTTTGTGTGATGTTAGTGGTTTTGGAACATTTTTGTTTGAAGATGGTAGACAAATCTTTCTGCACTATGGTCTCAAAGGCGTCTAATACTTTATGACTGATAGGGACACAAAATGTACTTTTGTTTCTTAACCCTAGCAAGGTGTTCTCTTGTGAACGTGGTGGTACATCCACAATGTTTTCAAAGTAATGTCTTAGTCTCAATGTTCTCATGAATTTATGAAAACTAATCTGTGTCTCTAACTTGTTTGAATGATAAGTTGGCACAAAAGATGTCCCTTTTTGTAAAGTTTTAATTTGGAATTGTGTCACTTTGTATTTCGAAATGTTGATCACTAGGGTCTCTGACTTCTTGTGGATTTTGCTACTGGGAGTACCTTTGTTTTTGTGACCCCCCTCCTGGTTTGACTTCTGGTCCTTCGCCTCTCTCTAAAAAAAGGTTCCCCTTTGTGCTTCTTGAAGATGTTGAAGGTCCTTCTACATTGTGTCTGTCTTTTTCTCTGGGTTGCAATGATTGGCTGGTATTTCGTGAATCATCCGATGATGATGCGTCTGTGTCTGATACTCTTCCTGTATATAAATTTTGTTGTCTCCTTCGGGCATAAATTTCTGCCCAATTATATACTTCCCGAGTTTGTAGTTTATAGTGTCTCTTTTGAATTTTCTGATTTTTCTTTCGTTTATTTCTTTCGTATATTTATCTAGTTGAGTATTGATGTTATTTAGTGTTTTCACCCAATTTCCCTTTGTTGTTTTTTCCATAAATTCTTGTTTAAGTTGACCTGCTTCCTTATTCAGATCTTCTAGTGCTTTTGAAAGCTCCTCAATTATCAATAAAATTAAATCAAGTGAACACTTGTTCAGTATAGCGTACCACCTATCCGTGAATCTGGTGTTATTTTTGCATAGTGTCGATTTTCATTGATATCCGTAACCCTCTCGGGATCCGTGGTGCTTTATGATACCTGATCAGTGTACTTGCATGGAGCCTTTGATTGATTTCTTTTTTAGAGATGTATAGTAGTTGTTTGATGGTGGATTCAATTGTTCCTGTGCTGGTTATACTACTCTCGGTATCTTCTATTAATGCATATATACGCTGAGTTTCCTCGTGGGTAAAACAACACTACTGCTTCCTGCAGCTGGGGGTCTAGGACAACTGCCACCAGGAACATCAGGAGCCCTCCCTCCCCAGTCATCATCCAATCACTGCCTCCTCTGACACATTGTTCAGGAGCTGGCGTACATCAGACACCGCTAGCGGAAACCGGCCCTCAGGTACTTGTTATATTTAACTGTCTTTTTTATTTTGGTGAAAAAGACTGTTACGGGAGGTGAGGGTTGGAAGGGGAATTTGGGAATGGGAAATTTTGGGGGTTTTGCTTGAGGAGGGTGGTGGACATGTTGTGGGTGGAGAATGTGGCTTTCGTTTATGTAAAATAAATGTGCCTTTATTTATATTTAGTATCTGCCTTTGTATTGCTAGCTAGTGTAGCATTGTGGTTTAGTGATGAGAGCGAGATGAGAAGCTGTCCCTTTGAAATTGTTGTTACACAATATACTGTACATCCAATTTGTCCCCTAGACTTTCCCTACCTGAAGCTTCTTGCCATGTATTAGTAGGTTACTTACCTCTTCCTGCAGTCCAGTATACCCTGCTACGAGAGCGGGAACGGAAAACTGACTGTATGTTTGTCTTGATTACTTGATGAGGTTTTGCAGGACCCTGCCAGCTATCAGTGATACTTGTATACAAGCAACTGCCTTTTTCCTACCCTCTGTAACTATTGACCACTAATGGGGGTCTGTCAACAACATATACAAAATTCACAATCCCTCCTTCTTGAGAAGAACTTCAGTACTACATTTTTAACTTCTTACCTGAATAGATTAAGCGATGTCTGCTACCTTTCTCAGCCTTCCCAAACCTTATTGCAGGGTTTCCCAAAGGGCCTTCCTAATGCTGGTGGAAGTGGACTATTGCTAACAGGAAAGACATCACAAAACGAGGTCCCACTTTTTCCCAATGATGCTTGTGAGGTGAACTACAACTTTAGGATTATTCAGAAGGATTATCCATTACAGGCAACCAAACTGAAAGAAAACACAGAGTTAGTGGTTAATCTAAGACTGAGATCACCATGATAAAAGAAGGTAAACAAACACCAACTAGCAAGGAATCTGGGGACCTAGTATTTAATTTATTTAAAAAAATAAAACTAAACTTACAAAAACTTTGAGTCAGGACTCAGGAGATGGTTACTACTTGCTGCCTAGATTTTGCATGTAACACAAGGCCTAATAAACAAAGGTAAAATTACACTTTTGGTGTTACTTTACACTTGCAGTGTACGTTTACGACTAGTAAGTTTTCCATTCTATCAATAATCTTTATTTCGATTTAAAAACCATAAAAGATTACATAAAAACATCATACAACAGTACTTCAAAGGCTAACCCGCCTGACGGTACACAATTTATTTTGGGAATAATATCCCAAAATAAGGCCTTTCTTAGATTTTAAAAAGACAATAAATATAAATAAAATCCCGTCAACACGACCATATTACAAAAAAAAAAATTGCAATTTTAACAATACTTTAAAAACACAAGTTCATATGGGGAGTGCTTTTTATGTTAAGAACATTTAGTAACCCTTTCCAAAATATACAAGGTTCCATGGTGACCAACTAAAATTTTACATCTAGTTGTAAATTAATTAACACACACATGTTTTTAAAGATACCTAAAATTTCAGTCCCATTCTCTTTCTTGTTAGGTCGACACTAAAAAGGTATCTGCTTACACTAAATACAATTGCTTGTGTTGTGTCCGTTCGCAATATTCTTCCTGCCTCATTACATAATCTGGTACCCAAAAGTTGACAGATGGGTTTAATCCACTTCCTCCAAGCATAAATATAGGCTGGACAGAAGAATAGCACATGCAATTCATTCTCTTTTGCACCTGTGTGGCAGATATCACAACAACCATTATTTGCACCACCTACGCTACGTACCCATTTCATAGTATTTGCATTAATCTGCAGAATGCCGTAGCGAAATTTAAGGTAAAGGGATTTAGCAAGTTGTGGTTGTATTTCGTCCAGAAAGGACTCAAATTTACCATTTGGTTTTATTATGAGAAACCTTGTGGATAAAGTACCTAGTTTTGGACAATGGGACAAAGTATCTTGAATAAATGCCCAAAAAGTCTGTTTCAACAGCTTTTTTGATCCCAGAGACAAACCCTGAGGTTCCTCCCAAAACTGTTTTAGTCCTAGTTTATAAAACCAATCCTGAATATGATTCAACCATGGTAACCTTGTGACATTTTTAATTCTAAAAATTTCCTCCAGACCTTCTCTATAATGAACAAGTTCAACTGTTGACCACAGACGGACCCAAAACAATAGTGGCCGCAAAACCGCGTGCTGGTCAGTGCGGCGGATGTTTAAGTCTATTACTACTGGTGTTAGGGGTGTGCGTGTTGGTAAACTTGGTAAATGGACATAATATCGAATTATAAATATCGAATTGCAGTTATATTGAAGTTGTAATATCGATTGTATCATAATATCGAAGTCATGAATATCGTAGTAAAAATATCTTTTTTTTTTATTAAAAATATCGAAGTATAAAATATCGAATAAGTAATATTGTTAGTAGATAATATCGATTTGTCAGTGTTGTAAAAATATCGAAAAAAAATAAAGAAAGTGTAAAATATCATTTTTTGTAAATATTTAAATATTCTGTATTGTTATTAATTTATTATTAGTTTAATCGTATGAATATTTTTTGAAATTGTATAAAAATAATTTTTGTAAGATATGTTTTAGGAGCGGGATGTTGGGTCATTAGGGGATAAGGGTGGGGAGTATTTTAAAAATATTAGTATAAATTTACATATTAAATTAATTTTTTTGAAATTAGAAATTATTTAAAAAAACTATTTTTAAATTAAAATTATAAAATATGTTTTGTTTTAGGAGAGGGATGTTGGGTTATTAGGGGATAAGGGTGGGGAGTATTTTAAAAATATTAGTATAAATTTACATATTAAATTAATTTTTTCTAAATTATAAATTATTTTAAAAAACAAAATTTAAATTAAAAATATAAAATATATGTTTTGTTTTAGGAGCGGGATGTTGGGTTATTAGGGGATAAGGGTGGGGAGTGTTTTAAAAATATTAGTATAAAATTACATATTAAATTAAAATTTCGAATTTTGAAAATAATTTAAAATAAGAAATTTAAATTTAAAATTCGAAATTAAATTTTTGTTTTCGGAGTGGGGTATTGCGTTATTAGGGGAGAAAGGTGGGGAGTGTTTTAAAAATATTTATATGAATTGACATATTTAATTAAAAAAATTTAAATTGCAATTTTTTAAAAATTAGAAAGTGAAATTTAAAAACGAAATTATATTTTGTTTTTAGGAGTGTGATGTGTTGTTAGGGGATAAGGGTGGGGAGTGTTTTTAAATATTATTATAAAATTACTTATTAAATTAAAATTTAGAAAATTGAAATGAATTTTAAGAAATAAAGTTAATTAAAAATGGAAATTATGGGGCCGATTCCGATTCGGGCCGGAAAACGTACCGACCGACTCGGAGCCGGAATTAATTCCGACCGACACGGACCGGTGCAGCTCGACCTGCAAAGTACGATGAAAAGCGTGCAAAATCCGACCGACTCGTACGGAACACAAGCCGAACGACCAAACCGCGCGGAAAACAGCTATCCGGCCGGAAAAGCACGTGAATCGAACCGACCGACACGCACCAGGAAGAATCCCGAATGAAACGTACCCGCGAACTCCGACCCGCCAAGTACGATGCAACGCGTGGAAAACACGACCGAGTCGCACGGAGCTCAAGCCGTACGACCGACAAGCATACAAAACAGCGAGCCGAAGCAACCCAATACACTGCGACCGATGCGTACGCAGCACAGGAAACAGCACAAACACAGCGTGAACGACTCGGAGAAGCTCGCACGAGACAACTGCAGGGTCCGACTCGGTCAGAAGAACGTCTCCTACCTGCACAAAAATTACAAAGGGAAAAACACACAAAAAAAAGGCCAAACAAGCAATTACAAAGCCAATAAATACTGGGGGGGGAACAGGGAGCAAAGACACACCCACAACTCCACCCATATAAAGGACACAAATCCCTACCATGATCCTTTGCAAATTCAAATTACCTGTCAGCACAGAACACCAACAGACAGCAACCACACACACACTCACAGCTCATCCATCACACAAGCCAAACACCATCAGCACCTCAACAAATAGCACCCTCACATACACCCAGCAAAACACACACTCACACACCCTCACTTGCACACCAACACACACATCACTCACCAGCACCACCCATCACCATGCCCCCCAAGAAGAATCCAAAGTTCCTAGATAGTGAATTGGAAGTCCTGGTAGATGAGATCCTCAGGGTAGAGCCACAGCTGTTTGGTACACTGGCCCAACAGACCCCCATGTCGCAGAAAACCAAGATGTGGGCGAGGATCGTTGACAGGGTGAACACACAATCACCATGTTTGCGCACAAAGGAAGACATCCAGAACAGGTGGTATGATGTGCGCAGGAGGGTCAGGGACCTACTGAAGAAGGATTACATCTTGAGCCAACACATCGGCAGTGGCCCTCCTGCCAAACCACTATACCTCAGGCCCTGGGAGGAGAAGGTGCGGGCCATCCTACCACCAGTGAGCGTCTATGGACTAGAAGACATCCCAGAGCCTGGTGAATACACAACCAATATACCCAATATCGTGTGACAATACACACACATCACTGTCAAGGGGATAGTCAAACCATGCACCCTTAGCAAATACACAGCAACAAAAACAGAATCATCCCAAGATGTGTATGTCAGTCAGATAAACACAATACATGCCATCTCATAGTGATATGTAACTGTGTCATGACATGTACAAACCCTACAACAAATAAAGCTAGGCAGTGGCACAAATATAACCAACAAACAGTGTCAGATATGTAGCCACCACTACAACACCACCACACAGGCAATCCCACAGAAAGGAAGGAATTCTGTGTATGCTGGTCAAGTCAGTGTAGCCAATAGCATCATGGGAGTCGTAGTCACAAATATTGCCCACCATCACAATACGCCCATCAACACCACTCTGAACCATGCTCACATCACAGGGAGTGTAAAACAACTGACAAGATGGCTGACACTGGCTACTGCTGTGGGGAGCACAAAGCCCTGCTAGGAACTGTGCACCAACCAACAGCAGGACACCACTGTCTGACATCCTGAAAGACAACTTGCACTCCCTGCAATGGAAGCACGTTCCGTGGTGGGATATCTGGCTGGGTGGGAAGGAGGACTGACAGCTATGACCATAGTTACCAGCAGCTCTTCCCACACACACCCCTAACCCAAACTACACACAACTCACCTGGGAAAATGCATTGCCTCACACTAAAAATATTTATCCCACAAAGAACCACCACCCTGGGTCATGCTGTGGGAAGCACAGTGACACACATGGGACTTGTAGCCAAACAAACGCCAGGACAACACTGTCAGCCATCCATTCAGCACAGGCACACTACCCCACAGGGAAGCAGAGTCAGAAGGAAGGAAGTACGGGCAAGCTGGGAAGGGGGTGGAGGCAATAGCATGATGGGAGTGGTAGTCACGGCTCAACATCCCCCACATGGCCCAGCAAGCTCACACTGAAGCATGCACACCTCACAGAGAGTGGAAAGCCCCATCAAAGATGTCTGACACTGCTGCTCTGTTGTGGGGAGCACAAGGCCATGCTGGGAACTGGCCACCAACCAACAGCAGGACACCACTGTCAGCCATCTTGCCATTGCTGTCACACCCACACACAGTGAAGTACACTCAAAAGGAAGGAAGTATGGGCATGCTGGGAAGGGGGTGGAGGCAATAGCATGATGGGAGTGGTAGTCACAGCTCAACATCCCCCCCACATGGCCCAGCAAGCTCACACTGAAGCATGCACACCTCACAGAGAGTGGAAAGCCCCATCAAAGATGTCTGACACTGGTGCTCTGTTGTGGGGAGCACAAGGCCATGCTGGGAACTGGCCACCAACCAACAGCAGGACACCACTGTCAGCATTCTTGCCATTGCTGTCACACCCACACACAGTGAAGTACACTCAAAAGGAAGGAAGTATGGGCATGCTGGGAAGGGGGGTGGAGGCAATAGGATGATGGGAGTGGTAGTCACAGCTCAACACCACCCCCCCACATGGCCCAGCAAGCTCACACTGAAGCATGCTCACCTCACAGAGAGTGGAAAGCCCCATCAAAGATGTCTGACACTGCTGCTCTGTTGTGGGGAGCACAAGGCCATGCTGGGAACTGGCCACCAACCAACAGCAGGACACCACTGTCAGCCATCTTGCCATTGCTGTCACACCCACACACAGTGAAGTACACTCAAAAGGAAGGAAGTATGGGCATGCTGGGAAGGGGGGTGGAGGCAATAGCATGATGGGAGTGATAGTCACAGCTCAACATCCCCCCAACATGGCCCAGCAAGCTCACACTGAAGTGAAGCTCACACAGAGAGTGGAAAGCCCCATCAAAGATGTCTGACACTGCTGCTCTGTTGTGGGGAGCACAAGGCCATGCTGGGAACTGGCCACCAACCAACAGCAGGACACCACTGTCAGCCATCTTGCCATTGCTGTCACACCCACACACAGTGAAGTACACTCAAAAGGAAGGAAGTATGGGCATGCTGGGAAGGGGGTGGAGGCAATAGCATGATGGGAGTGGTAGTCACAGCTCAACATCCCCCCACATGGCCCAGCAAGCTCACACTGAAGCATGCACACCTCACAGAGAGTGGAAAGCCCCATCAAAGATGTCTGACACTGCTGCTCTGTTGTGGGGAGCAGAAGGCCATGCTGGGAACTGGCCACCAACCAACAGCAGGACACCACTGTCAGCCATCTTGCCATTGCTGTCACACCCACACACAGTGAAGTACACTCAAAAGGAAGGAAGTATGGGCATGCTGGGAAGGGGTGGAGGCAATAGCATGATGGGAGTGGTAGTCACGGCTCAACATCCCCCCACATGGCCCAGCAAGCTCACACTGAAGCATGCACACCTCACAGAGAGTGGAAAGCCCCATCAAAGATGTCTGACACTGCTGCTCTGTTGTGGTGAGCACAAGGTCATGCTTGGAACTGGCCACCAACCAACAGCAGGACACCACTGTCAGCCATCTTGCCAATGCTGTCACACCCACACACAGTGAAGTACCCTCAAAAGGAAGGAAGTATGGGCATGCTGGGAAGGGGGGTGGAGGCAATAGCATGATGGGAGTGGTAGTCACAGCTCAACACCCCCCCCCACATGGCCCAGCATGCTCACACTGAAGCATGCACACCTCACAGGGAGTGGAAAGCCCCATCAAAGATGTCTGACACTGGTGCTCTGTTGTGGGGAGCACAAGGCCATGCTGGGAACTGGCCACCAACCAACAGCAGGACACCACTGTCAGCAATCTTGCCATTGCTGTCACACCCACACACAGTGAAGTACCCTCAAAAGGAAGGAAGTATGGGCATGCTGGGAAGGGGGGTGGAGGCAATAGCATGATGGGAGTGGTAGTCACAGCTCAACATCCCCCCACATGGCCCAGCAAGCTCACACTGAAGCATGCACACCTCACAGAGAGTGGAAAGCCCCATCAAAGATGTCTGACACTGCTGCTCTGTTGTGGGGAGCACAAGGCCATGCTGGGAACTGGCCACCAACCAACAGCAGGACACCACTGTCAGCCATCTTGCCATTGCTGTCACACCCACACACAGTGAAGTACCCTCAAAAGGAAGGAAGTATGGGCATGCTGGGAAGGGGGTGGAGGCAATAGCATGATGGGAGTGGTAGTCACAGCTCAACATCCCCCCACATGGCCCAGCAAGCTCACACTGAAGCATGCACACCTCACAGAGAGTGGAAAGCCCCATCAAAGATGTCTGACACTGCTGCTCTGTTGTGGGGAGCACAAGGCCATGCTGGGAACTGGCCACCAACCAACAGCAGGACACCACTGTCAGCCATCTTGCCATTGCTGTCACACCCTCACACAGTGAAGTACACTCAAAAGGAAGGAAGTATGGGCATGCTGGGAAGGGGGGTGGAGGCAATAGCATGATGGGAGTGGTAGTCACGGCTCAACATCCCCCCCCCACATGGCTCAGCAAGCTCACACTGAAGCATGCACACCTCACAGAGAGTGGAAAGCCCCATCAAAGATGTCTGACACTGCTGCTCTGTTGTGGGGAGCACAAAGGTCATGCTGGGAACTGGCCACCAACCAACAGCAGGACACCACTGTCAGCCATCTTGCCATTGCTGTCACACCCACACACAGTGAAGTACCCTCAAAAGGAAGGAAGTATGGGCATGCTGGGAAGGGGGGTGGAGGCAATAGCATGATGGGAGTGGTAGTCACAGCTCAACATCCCCCCACATGGCCCAGCAAGCTCACACTGAAGCATGCACACCTCACAGAGAGTGGAAAGCCCCATCAAAGATGTCTGACACTGCTGCTCTGTTGTGGGGAGCAGAAGGCCATGCTGGGAACTGGCCACCAACCAACAGCAGGACACCACTGTCAGCCATCTTGCCATTGCTGTCACACCCACACACAGTGAAGTACACTCAAAAGGAAGGAAGTATGGGCATGCTGGGAAGGGGGTGGAGGCAATAGCATGATGGGAGTGGTAGTCACGGCTCAACATCCCCCCACATGGCCCAGCAAGCTCACACTGAAGCATGCACACCTCACAGAGAGTGGAAAGCCCCATCAAAGATGTCTGACACTGCTGCTCTGTTGTGGGAGCACAAGGTCATGCTGGGAACTGGCCACCAACCAACAGCAGGACACCACTGTCAGCCATCTTGCCATTGCTGTCACACCCACACACAGTGAAGTACCCTCAAAAGGAAGGAAGT